>JARJIL010000009.1:47318083-48567771 GCA_038502395.1 Dittrichia graveolens | reverse complement strand
TCCATACTTAATGTGTCGGATTTTGGCATTCAACATGATGGATTTTGAGCTCCTTGAGGCCGCAAGGAAAGGCCTTGCGCCCGCAAGCAAAACCTGTTCAAGAACAGGTCGGCCACAGCATCCCCTGTTCCGACTGTTCTTCATTTAAACCTCAAAAATCGAGTTTCTAAACTACTTCCAACATTAATACTCCTTAGGTAACATTCATATGATCACAAAAACATATCTTTTATTAATTATAACAAGCTAAACATGATTTGAAATCAAAATAATTCATTTAACCCATTTTTATTCAAGTTTCAAGAACTTGATTAAAACACTATTTTAATTTATCAATTGAGTTCTAATCAACTTATAACTTATATAGAGATCAATTAAAGTCAATTTCATAATTCAATTTGAGGTTCATCTTGTTAACATCAAAAACCCACTTGGTAAGAATACTCAACAAATGAAGAACAAAGGTGAAGAAGGTGATGAAGAAGATGACAGGAATCTTTATCTTACTAGAAATCAGTTGAATCCAAGAAATCTTCAAGTGTACTTCAAGAACAAGATTATAGAAAGAGTTTCAAGTTTTTGTTGTCTATGTTTATGTTTGGCTAAACACACAGACGTGAGCATATGAGGCTTAACCGCCTTTGGGTTTAAGCCCATCCACAAGGGGGTATTTTGTTCCCGTTTTTCAACTTACAACTTGACCTACGATTACCCGTTTCAACTAATGGAGATATTTCTAGAATCCCTACTTAAAACCATTCATATATTAATCATCTTATTTATATTACTACTACTTTTATCTTCTAACATACAATTACTTAAAACACATAATAATAGACGCGCATAATTTACTACTATTTTACTCTACTTTCATACACGTATATACTTAAATACAACTAGGCCCAAATAGAGGATGTTACAAATCTACCCCTTAAGAGGATTCCGTCCTCGGAATCCACTCAGTGATAAACAGGTAAGGGTATCTTGCCTTGATCACGTCCTCGATTTCTCACGTCGGGTTTGGACCTAAGCTGTGTTCTTACTTCACAAGGACTAGCTCAACTATCTTCTTACGCAGCTTCTTGACCTTTGTGTCAAGAATCTCCACAGATTCTTCTTCAACGTGGCGGTTGCATAAGTAACACACGTTAAAGATGACATATACACTAACTAGTTCAGGCGGCAGCTCAAGAGTTACCGTCTGATCATTGACTTTACGCACAATTTTGAATGGGTCTACAGAACGTGAACTTAGCTTCTCCCCTTACATCCAAGACGAATAACGTCTCTTCAAGGAGAAACTTTCAAGAACACACACACGAAGCATATTCTCCAATGTTTGGATCATACATTCAGATTGGCCTTCAGTTTGCAGGCAATAGGCAATGTTTAGGTGAGCATAAGTGACTAAGTCATGTTGGAAACTTTGTTAGAACTAGAGACAACAGATAGTCAAAATCAAAACAAAAAAATATGAAAGACCGTGGTGTGACACAGTCTTATAAACATAAAACTGAATCAAATGAGTCCACAAAACAGACTCATTTGTGGCCAAGAAACGAACATCAATTCCGGAATACCAAATCGTTGCGGATATCCACAATATTTCTGGTATTCACCTTAACTTGTGTACACATTTGACATCATCGTGATCTTCATAGATCTAGCTCCCGTCGATAAGATAGTAAAGTCTTCCGAACCATCATACAAGGTGAGGATTAGAGCTTCACACAACAATTACTTTAAGGTCAGAAAAGCTTCCTCTTGAGCTTCCGGCGAGACAACAGATACATCCTTACGAGTCAGTTTGGTCAACGGACCCACAAGCTTCAAGAAATTGCAGATGAACCGCAGATAACAGCCAGCTAAGGTAAGGAAACTTTTAATTTTAAAAGGAGTTTGAGGAACTCCCTAATTCATCATAGCTTCTACCTTATCTGAAATTACTTTGACATCACTCTTACAGATGATATGACCAAGGAAATACATTTCCCTTGGCCAGAACCTTCAGTTAGAAAACTTAACATACCACTGTTCTCGTTTAAGAATTTTGAGAACATATCAAAGATGGAGCTCTAGCCACCGCAGTAGCTCCCGAAACAACTTAATTCTACAAGTGACATTATTGACCGGAAGTAAAGCCGGCAGTTCTTCAGGAAACACATCAGGGTAATCAAACACTACTTTGATATGTTGAACTGGTCGTTTCTCTATCTTGGCATCAATAAATATGCAAAGAAAGAGTTACAACTTTTGAAACAGACTTCTATGTTCTTAACAACGGAGATAACAGGAATATCAAACTCCTGTCGTTCTCCAAGAGCAACAACATAGGATTTATCAGAAAGAGGAATCTTAATCAACTTTTCTTTGGAACAGAGAATCCCAGCATTACGACTGCTGAGCCAATTCATTCCAATGACAGCATGAAAGCTCACAATAGGTTTAACAACAAATGAGATAGGGAGATTACCTCCCTCGACTTCAAGAACAGCTATTGAAACTTTCTCTGTAACAGAGACTACCTCACTACTAGCAATTTCCACATTGAGTGGATTGATCATTTTGGAAACAGGTAATCTTAACTTCTAACAACAAGACAACGAAACAAAGGAGTAATCTACTCCATAGTCAAAGAACACATAGCTGGGAAATAGTTAGTAAAGAATGTACCCGTAACGACATCCCCTGCATCCTTGGTCTCTTCCACTGTCATTTGAAATGCCCTCCCCTTTGCGCGAGGCGCATCTTCTCTCTTTTGGCCCCTAGAAGACCCCTTAGATCCGGCACCCTGTCTTTCCGGGCATTCTGTCAACTTGTGCCCAAGCTTATAGATTCGATAGCAAACATCCTCTTTATAACCACACTCAGAACTAGCGTGGCCCTTCTGTCCGCACTTCCAGCATCCCTGGGTAGCACTAGAACACTCACTAGGATGGTAAGTGCGATACTGAGAACACCAAACATTTTCAGATCTTGGCTTCTTTGAAGTTTCAATCTTCCCGCCTGCAAAGGATTTTTGTTTGGTTGAAACTGTTGCTTTAACCCTCCACTGGTAGATTCGCCCTTGCAGTGAATGCGGTCTCCCTCCATTTGCCGGGCCACTTCAAACGCCCGATCCAAACTTGCAGCTGCCCGTACATGAGGGCGAAACTCCAACGTCAAGGTTGCCACAAATCTTCATATTTTGGTGGTCTCATCAGGAATCAGATGGGGAACAAACCTCATCTTGTCAGTGAATGAGGTTATATGTTCTTCTATTGGTTTATCTTCTTTCTGGAGATGAGTGAACTCCCGTTCCATCCTCTCCATGTCATATTCTGTACAATACTTCTTGAGCAACTTTTCTGAGAATTGCTCCTATGACAGAGCACTCAGCGCCTCTTTGCTGATAGAAGCTTTTACCGTATCCCACCAGAAGATGGCACGGCCTTTCAGCATACGTACCGCGTACTTCACACAGTACTGTGGCTCGCACTCTCATCATTCAAACGTTTGCTCCATTTCTTGGCGCCATTGAATAGTAACTGTGGGTTATCACTCCCCTCAAACGTTGGAGGATTGAAAGATAGAAACTTCTTGTATGAACAAGTCTTACGGGGCTTGTTCAACATAGCGTGCAACAAGAGCTCTTTAGTAACTCGTAGCTCTTCCTCCACATGTCTGATATAGGCAGCCTGATCTGGTTCAGGTCTGCCACCTCTAACATTATGATGAGAAGGCTCATCCTCAGCCTGATGAGGCATATGACAAGCCTCATCTTCCATCTCTTTCAGAGCTTGCTCTGTATTGCCACGTTCGGCAGACATCTTTTCTAACTTGCTATATGACAGAGAAAGAGCAATTAATACACTATCTCACTTACTTACTTACTAACAAGTCTTTGTACAAAATAGTATACATATAACACTCTCACTCAAACCCCCCCATAGGAACACTTCTTTATGGTCGGACCCGAGTTTGAGATCGAATACTCTTACAAGTACCCAATTCACTCAAACTTAGGCTCTGATACCTAATTGTAACACCGCTTCTTAAAACCGTTACTTTAGTGATAACTCAGGTTTAGCAGCGGAAAATTTTCCTTTAATATTAACAAACGGTTAATTACATCATATTTGTTTCCAAAACACTTATTGGTATTACCTAACATACAAAAACCGACCGTAATGTATCCTACTACATTACATATCAAAATCAAGTGTTCCAACCCACAAGGGGCATTTACATCAAAAAGTCACCCGCCTCTCCAGGCCTTCTGGTCTTTACTTGAAAATGAAAATCATAGCACCATTAGCTAACACTTAGCTAGTGAGTACATACTTAGCATAAGTATCAATACAGTAAGTCATGCAGCATACATTTCATACACATCGTATCATACGTATCGTACATATCGTACACATCGTACTTAAGCAAGCATTGCTAGCTTAACACATAGCGGTGTGCTGACAAGATCGGTGAGAGTCATGTCTTGCAGGGGAGTCTGTCCTGCTCAATAACTCAGACCGGGGAATGAGACACAACCATCCGCGCTGGTGGAGGAGCATAAAGCAGTCCACCGAGAATCGTTTACGAAGCCAAAGACTCCTCAAGTAATCCAGCCGCTATCTAGCCGATTACCACTCACGTTAAGGCACGGCGGTTCTGCAGAACCTCGATTCGGGATGCACCCCGAATCACTATTAAATCCCGAATTATGACCGAAGTCCCCTTGGGATCCAGCTTACCGGCTGACCTTAACCCTGTATCAGATGTCAGATGGTCTGTAGACCATGCACATACACATATACGTATATTTGATCCCACAGGGATCCATTATCATCATCATATATCGTACATAGGATCCCATATGGATCCATCATACAATCATTCATTCATACTTTCACATGCATCATCGTACAGTTCATCATTCATGCACATCATCAGATATTAACGAAGCGGTTGCAATCTTGACCCGCTGGCATTCACCTATTATACAACTTACAAGCAATCATAACATCATTCAGAAACTTACACTCATGTTCTTAAGCATACCTTCATAGACAGGTTAGACATACATATATATTCACACACATTCACACAATCATCTTAGCATGCAAGACTTAATCTACTGAGTCTCATGACAGTAGGCACTCACCTGAGTAGTTCACTATGTACAAGTATATTCTTTTGATTCCACTAACACGACCAGTTTAACTAGAAATGTCATCACTTACATTAATCATTCACACAAACGAGACACGACAAGGTCAGGAACCCCTAAAGGAACCATGGACCAATAAACAAAGACTTAACAATCTTTGAGTCATTTACAAAAAGACACCCCTTGCGGCCGCAAGCACTTATGCTTGCGCCCACAAACAAATCTGCTTGCGCCCGTAAGCACACAAATCCGACAAAACTATCGGATTCCGACACTTCTTGCGGACTCCGACACTTCCATCGGATTCCGACACTTTCAATCGGATTTCAACATTTTTATCGGATTCCGATACCCCTTACGGCCGCAAGGGTGTGGTCTTGCGCCCGCAAGCACTATCGGATTTCCATACTTAATGTGTCGGAGTTTGGCATTCAACATGACGGATTTTGAGCTCCTTGCGGCCGCAAGGAAGGGCCTTGCGCTCGCAACCAAAACCTGTTCAAGAACAGGTCGGCCACAACATCCCATGTTCCGACAGTTCTTCATTTAAACCTCAAAAATCGAGTTTCTAAACTACTTCCAACATTAATACTCCTTAGGGAACATTCATATGATCCCAAAAACATACCTTTTATTAATTATAACAAGCTACACATGATTTGAAATCAAAATCATTCATTTAACCCATATTTATTCAAGTTTCAAGAACTTCATTAAAACACCATTTTAATTCATCAATTAAGTTCTAATCAACTTATAACTGATATAGAGATCAATTAAAGTCAATTTCATAACTCAATTTGAGGTTCATCTTGTTAACATAAAAAATCCACTTGGTAAGAACACTCACCAAATGAAGAACAAAGGTGATGAAGAAGATGACAGGAATCATTATCTTGCTAGAAATCAATTGAATCCAAGAAATCTTCAAGAGTACTTCAAGAACAAGCTTATAGAAAGAGTTTCAAGTTTTTGTTGTCTGTGTTTGTGTTTGGCTAAACACACAGACGTGAGCATATGAGGCTTAACCACCTTTGGGTTTAAGCCCATCCACAAGGGGGTATTTCGTTCCCCTTTTTGAACTTACAACTTGACCTACGATTACCCGTTTCAACTAACGGGGATATTTTTAGAATCCTTACTTGAAACCATTCATATATTAATTATCTTATTTATATTACTACTACTTTTATATTCTAACATACAATTACTTATAACACATAACAATTAAACACATAATAATAGACGCGCATACTTTACTACTATTTTACTCGACTTTCATACACGTATATACTTAAATACAACTAGCCCCAAATCGATGATGTTACAGAACGAGAGTAACCAAATGTGTGTGTTTGTGTGTGTTTTAAAAGTTTTGCAACAATTGACTTTATGAGTCAATTAACATTACAGTCGTATATATCTCATCTAGAGGCAAACCGCCTATGGACAAATATCTTCTTTCTTTTCTTTTCTTTATTCTTAATTTTTCTATTTACTTTCTTTTATTTTAATCACTTAATTAGTACATATATATATATATATACTTAATATATATATATACATATAACACATAACATGCATACACGTACACACCAATACCCATTTACACATATACATATAAACTTAATCTTAAGTACATACAAACAAATCTTCTCATTAATATATATGTTGGATATTTGCCCACTGTTATTGGTAAATCCAGAAACACGGCCGGTGACGCAAGGACCTTCTGGTCACACGGCAAGAACAATCCGCGATCACCTCGCAGGAACAAGGGACTAAACCAAATAAGGTTACACGGCCGTGCCCTGTGTGGCACGGGGCATGTAGGTCTGGGTCACACGGGCGTGTTGTACTACACGGGCCGTGTTCACCCACCGGACTTCTCTAATTGGGTTATCTTATGTCCAGGCCCAAAGAGCCAACACGGCCCTGTACCCTGAGCTACACGGGCCGTGTTCGGCGACTGATTAAGAGATTTACCCTAATTTGGTTTCCTAATTGAACTCAAACTCTTTCTCCTATATATAGGGGTCATTAGGCTCCGGTTTTGGTACATGAAAACTCATAGGAGACACTAAATAAACACATTGGTGGTTTGTTCAAGAGGAGGAGATTCTGTCCGAATTCCCGGAGGCTTACGGCTAGCACCCGATCGCACCAAGATTCTTGCGGTGTCAAAAGAAGGACTAGTCTACAAGCTCTGATCTCTAAACGTAATCCTTTCTCCTTCCTTCCCCTTTTATTTGTTGCTAATTTGATTGTGCAAATCGTACCCTGGTTCTACATTGTGGTGATAAAACCTTTATTCCGCTGCCAAAAACCTTTTGTTAAGATCACCCTGATGTTCCAACAGTGGTATCAGAGCCAGGTTGCACAATAATTGAGCACAAGATCAAGAAAAATCGAATTTTTAGCAATTCGGTCACTGACACAGCCTAGGACACGCCCGTGTTCGAGGCCGTGTTAGGGTCGGATTGATTCCAGATCTGGACATGGGATTTGGGCTTACAAGCCCACTGCAATGTGCCAGAACACGGGCGTGTAGGTCCCTACACGGCCGTGTTGATTTAAAAATTTTTATTTTTCTTCTGGAATATCGACACAGCCCGTATATGCAGGACGTGTATGTGAACACGGGCTGTGTCCCTTAAACACGGCCGTGTTGCACTGTTCACACTCCAGAAAGTTTGTTTTTCCGCTTATCTCGTTTCTGTTTTATTTTATGTATTATTATGTTTTGCCCAAGTATTCTATTATACACGTGAGATGTATCTGGATGATTTTGGCATGAAATTCATACGGGTACATACACGGTGTATGTTTATACGATATACGGTTTATTTTGTTTGGTATTTTAATAGAATAATTGGTGTGCACGTTTGGTTGGTAAGCCCTATGCCTTGACATATGGACCTTTGTTGTGGTGTGTTTGCTTTATTATGGTTTTGGTTTTGCGCGGCCTGCGTGCCGTTTCTTTTGGATATTTGTAATTTTAACCGCGACTTGCATGTCGTTTCCTTAATTCTATGTAACGTATATTAGTATAGGATTAGATGGGTTATTTATTTACTATTATTCATATGTAATTGACCGAAGACCAGAGCAATGGAATCAAAAGATGATGTCTCAGTGAGGCGTGAAGTCATGGACCAAGGATGGTGCCAAGATTCAGTGGGAGCCGACCGACGCCACGATGGTTTACTCTAGTCCCTAGAATTGACCATGTCTTCTCGTTGGCTCGCGAGAAGACGCATAGGTTTATTTGGCATGGTTACCAATCTTTATTATTGTTTGCATGGTTATGTTTATTTTATATATTTGTTGATCTCGTATGATGCTTAAATATAAAAACGTTTTTATAAAGAACACTTCACAAGTAGATATAACCAAGAAAGTGGTGTCTAGAATAGTGGCATTCGGCTTGGTTGTTGGATTTTCCGAAAGGTCTTTTGACTGAAAGGATCCTGCCTCCCGATCGACCTGCCTGGCCACTTGTCTTTGGTAGTCAAACGTGTATGTGTTATAAAATCGGTACAACTCGCGTTAACAAAGCAATTTCTAAGACTATATGGTTTGTTATGATTTTGCCTAAAAGTTAAATTCTTTTAACTCGGAAAACAAAAACCCGTTTTTCATAAATGTAAGTCTCACGCCGTCCATTTTAAGACACACGTCGATTCTAGGTTCGCGATACCTGGGAGTCCTGGGCCGAATCTAGAATTGGTGAGTATTCGCGATTCCCGGGAGTCCTGAGCCAGATGAATGCGTGTTTTATTAGGGATGACTTGCGATCCGGACCCATTGTTAGGTAAACCGTCCTCGGGAAAGGATCGGCGTGGAAGGGGTTAATCATGCCATTTGACACGCTTGTCGTATTGAACCCCGCAAGGATCTAAGAATCGGACATATGGTCGCGATTGGTAATTCGTTACCTACCTAAATAGTTTCACTTTTGTGGGCACGGCAAACCTATTAAAACAATTTTTTGGGTAATTATTTTAACGAGGATGTTTATTTAGTGGAAACTAAAACTATTAAACTTATTCTTTTGTAGATGTCTTCATCATCCCATTCGAATTTAACACTGCGATCCTTTCTTGAGAAAGATAAACTTACTAGGATCAACTACCTTGATTGGTTGCATAACTTAAGGATCGTCCTTAGGTACGAACACAAGGAGTATGTCCTAGACGAGCCTGTTCCTCAGGAACCAAGGGCTAACGCTGCGCAAAATGTGAGGGATGCTTTCGCAAAGCATAAGAAAGAGTCTCTCGAGGTTGCCTGTTTAATGCTTACCACTATGACACCGGAGCTCCAAAAGGGCTTCGATGGTCGTAGCGCGTATGATATGATTGTGCAGTTGAAGGAAATGTTCCAACAACAAGCACATCAGGAACGGTTTGAGACAATGAGATCTCTCCTCACAATCAAGCTTCATGAGGGTACTAGTGTCAGCAAACACATCTTGAAAATGAAGTCATATGTTGACCAGCTTCAGATGTTGGGTTTTGAAGTTCAGAAGGAGATGGTTGCTGACATCATCCTTAGTTCATTGACAAGGGCATATGAGTAGTTCATTACGAACTACATCATGCATAACATGAACAAAACCCTAATGGAGTTGCATGGCATGCTCAAAAATGTTGAGGAGAACATGGCCAAGCACAAAACTCCTACTTCTAGTGCCACTCCTATGTTAGCCATCCATGAGGGTGGAGTCAAAAAGAAGAAGGGGTCTTCCAGGGCCAAGGGTAAGGGTAAAGCAGTTGCTGAACCTAAACCTGCAACCAAAGGGAATACCTCCAAAGCTCCTGCTCCTAAGGCTATGACGCTCGAAGATGCGACCTGCTACCAATGTGGTCTGAAGGGTCATATGAGGCGTACTTGTCCTATATATCTGGATGAGCTGAAGAAGCTTAAGGCCAAAGGTATTGGGCCTTCAGGTATATACATGATTGAACTTAATTCAACTTCTTTTTCTAACTCCTGGGTACTAGATACGGGATGTGGATCTCACATTTGTACAAATGTGCAGGGTCTAAAGGAAAGTAGAAAGTTGAAGAAAGGAGAGCTGGACCTGATCATGGGCAACAAGCAAGTAGTTGCTGTGGAGAGGATTGGAAGCTATGAGCTGTCTTTTCCTTCCGGCTCCTCTATTTTATTATTAGATTGTTGCTATTCTCCTAGTATATGTAGAAACATTATTTCTTTTCACACATTATTCAAGGATAATTTTGATTTTAGTTTTAATAAAGGAGTTATATCCGTATTTAAAGATTCCATCTTAATATTCAATGCTTATCCTTGTCATGGTGTTTATGAAACTGATGTTTGCAACAATAATAATAGATATTCAATCATGAATGTTGGCACTAGCAAATCCAATACTTTGGATAAAATGTCTTTGTGGCATAGTCGTCTTGGCCACATAAGCAAGACCCGCATCACCAAACTCCAAGTGGATGGGATTTTGGAATCATTTGATCTTGGATCTAATGAAGAATGCGAGTCATGCTTACTAGGCAAGATGACGAAGGCACCGTTCACCGGTTCAAATGAACGGGGCAAAGATCTATTGGATATCATACACATGGATTAGGGTGGACCTTTTAGATCTTGCACAAGAGACAATGCTAGGTACTTCGTGTCATTTATTGATGATATCAGTAGATATGGTTATGTTTATCTTGTTAGACATAACCATGAAACGTTTGACGTGTTTAAAACGTTTCAAATTGAAGTAGAAAATCAACTGGGCAAGAAGATTAAAATACTCAGATCTGATAAAGGTGGTGAGTATGTTAGTCTTGAGTTCCGTGAACATCTTAGGAATTGTGGGATTATCTTACAATTGACACCTCCAAGGACACCACAACATAATGGGGTTTCCGAAAGGAGGAACCGAACATTACTTGATATGGTTCGGTCCATGATGAGCCGGACTACGCTACCAATTAGTTTCTAGGGTTATGCCTTAAAAACTGCGGTTAGGATCCTTAACTGCGTTCCAACTAAGAAGGTTTGAAAGACACCTTATGAGATGTGGTTTGATAAAACGCCATCTCTTCAATATATAAGAATCTGGGGCTGCGAGGCTTACGTTAGGTGTGAAACTCAAGAAAAGCTAGAATCTAGATCTGAGAAGTGTCTATTCATCGGATACCCAGCATACTCATATGGATACATATTCTATAAGCCTTCCGAGAACAAAGTATTCATGTCTCGAGGGGCTGTCTTTTTAGAAAGGAACACGTTATCCAAAGGGGATAGTGGGAACCGAGTTGACCTTGAAGAAATTCAAGAGACAACAAACATGGAACCTGAAGTTGACACTAGCGAGCCTCAGCCAATGGAAGTTGAGGAATCTGACATTGTACCATCTGCTCCACGCAGGTCTCGTAGGATTCATCAAGAACCGGAGAGATATGGGTTATTCGTCTCTCGAAGCGATGAACTGGTAGATTCTGATGAACCTACAAACTACCGGGAAGCGATGGCGGGCCTAGAGTCCGCTAAATGGAAGGAGGCGATGGACAACGAGATGCAATCCATGCAGGATAACCAAGTCTGGGACTTAGTTAATCCTACACCAGGTTGTAAAACCGTTGGGTGTAAATGGATCTTCAAGAAGAAGACCGATATGCATGGAAATGTGCACACCTTTAAGGCACGACTGGTGGCTAAGGGTTTCACTCAAACTTATGATGTTGACTATGAGGAAACCTTCTCTCGAGTGGCCATGATAAAGTCTATCATGAATCTCTTAGCAATAGCGGTGTACTATGACTATGAGATCTGGCAAATGGATGTTAAAACTGCATTCCTCAATGGAAAGCTTAATGAGGATGTGTATATGGCACAACCTGAAGGTTTTAAGCACCCACAACATCCTGTTAAAGTGTGCAAGCTACAGAAGTCCATCTATGGACTAAAGCAAGCATCACGTAGCTGGAATCTTTGCTTTGATGAGAAGGTTAAAACCTTTGGTTTTAACAAAAGCGAAGACGAACCATGCGTATATGTCAAGGCTAGTTGGAGCAACACTACATTCCTAGTCTTATATGTCGATGACATACTACTCATAGGAAATGATGTTCCAACACTTAAAAGTGTTAAGGATTGGTTGGGAACATGTTTCTCTATGAAGGACATGGGAGAGGCGTCGTATATATTGGTCATAAAGATCTATCGAGATAGGTCCAAGCGCCTAATAGGGCTCAGCCAGAGCACGTACATAGACAAGGTCCTGAAAAGGTTCTGGATGGAAGAATCCAAGAAAGGATTCGTTCCTATGCAACATGGCATGACACTGAGCAGGGCTCAATGTCCTAGTTCTTCTGAAGAACTAGAAGAAATGAATAGTATCCCATATGCCTCGACTGTAGGATCAATTATGTATGCAATGCTATGTACGAGACCTGATGTATCATGTGCTTTAAGCTTGATGAGCAGATATCAGTCTAACCCTGGCAAAGCTCATTGGATAGCAATGAAGAACATTTTGCAGTATCTGAGAAGGACTAAAGAAATGTTCTTAGTATTTGGGGGAGAGAAAGAGCTTTGGGTGACCGGTTATACCGATGCTAGCTTCCAAACAGATAGGGATGACTCACGTTCTCAATCGGGATTTGTATTCCTACTGAACGGGGAGCGGTAAGTTGGAAAAGCTCCAAGCAAGAGACCATAGCCGATTGTACAACTGAATCTGAGTTTATTGCGGCAAGCGATGCTATGAAAGAGGCGGTCTGGATGAAGAAATTCATCAAAGATCTGGGTGTCGTTCCAAGTATTGAAACACCCACTGAGATCTTTTCTGATAATGAAGGGGCCGTTTGTCTTGCAAAAGAGCCCCGGTCACATAGATGTACAAGACACATACTCAGAAAATATCACTACATCAGAGACTCCGTTGCTGGTGGTGAAGTGATAATAAGCAAAGTTCACACGGATGCAAATTTGGCGGATCCTTTCACGAAGCCACTATCTCAGGCCTAGCATGAGACCCATTCTAGGTCTTACGGTCTTAGATTAGACATGCCATTAGCTTGATGTAATAGTTTTAAAATTATCCAGAGTATTTTGGTTTTAATTATTGTCGGACTTAATGTAATTATTATTTTATGAATGTATGCTTAGAGCAAATTACATTAATTAACAATAGATTGAAAAACCTTTTGAATGTTTAAAACACTTCCGTGAGTTATATTGATAAACTCTAAACTCTCCACAATCAATCATTCTTTGCTTGGGAAGGAAGAATTGAATTAACATTGTTGTGATGGTGTTAGTTGATTAAGTTGCAACTAAACTCACGAATACTTGAGCCAGTACTAAGTATTGGAGGTGACCACACTTGGATATTGTATCATGGATATGTCAAAAACAAATCCAAGTATTTGTCCTCTGACCTGAGATGCATGCCTGCTTACTATGCTCAGACCAGATTTGTGCTAACGACAAATGCATGGCCATGCTCAGACAAGATTTGATCGTAGTCTGTTATAGTTGGTTACCACGAATCTTGATCGAGAAATAAAATAGAACGATCTGGAGTTGACTTTGCCATGACTCATGTTCAAATGGACGTCGGTAACAATAGGACAACATTAGGACTGTTACACAATTATGTGGTTTCAGCTATCGTCTGCATAAGAGATACCCTATGCTTAACTGGGGGCAATGATGCATTGCTAGATGCCGCTCATTGTCAGTGTCACTGGATTGCACCATAACATGTGCAAGTGGGAGATTGTTGGATATTTGCCCACTGTTATTGGTAAATCCAGAAACATGGCCGGTGACGTAAGGGCCTTCTGGTCACACGGCAAGAACAATCCGCGATCACCTCGCAGGAACAAGGGACTAAACCAAATAAGGTTACACGGCCGTGCCCTGTGTGGCACGGGGCGTGTAGGTCTGGGTCACACGGGCGTGTTGTACTACATGGGCCGTGTTGACCCACCGGACTTCTCTTATTGGGCTATCTTATGTCCAGGCCCAAAGAGCCAACACGGCCATGTACCCTGAGCTACACGGGCCGTGTTCGGCGGCTGATTAAGAGATTTACCCTAATTTGATTTCCTAATTGAACTCAAACTCTTTCTCCTATATATAGGGGTCATTAGGATCCGGTTTTGGTACATGAAAACTCATAGGAGACACTAAATAAACACATTGGTGGTTTGTTCAAGAGGAGAAGATTCTGCCCGAATTCCCGGAGGCTTATGGCTAGCACCCGATCGCACCAAGATTGTTGCGGTGTCAAAAGAAGGACTAGTCTACAAGCTCTGATCTCCAAAGGTAATCCTTTCTCCTTCCTTCCCCTTTTGTTTGTTGCTAATTTGATTGTGCAAATCGTACCCTGGTTCTACATCGTGGTGATAAAACCTTTATTCCGCTGCCAAAAACCTTTTGTTAAAATCACCATGATGTTCCAACAATATAAACTTACAATTTGAACTCTTCACTTAATCTACTATTTTACAGACACGTACATACTATTTACAACTAGGCCCAAGTTGAGGATGTTTCAAATCTACCCTCCTTAAGAAGATTCCGTCCTCGGAATCTACTCAAGGATAAACATGTGAGGGTATCTTGTTTTCATCTCGTCCTCAACTTCCGAAGTTAGGTTGGGACCTAAGTTGTGCTTCCACTTTACAAGGACTAGCTTAATCATCTTCTTGCGTAGTTTCTTGACCTTCGTGTCAAGAATTTCAACAGGTTCTTCAACTAGTCACTTGGAAGAGTCAACCTTCAATTCTTGCAGTGGAATGATCTGTTCTTCTTCAACGTGGCACTTGCGTAAGTAGCACACGTTAAAGGTGTCGTGGATTCCAGCTAGCTCAGGTGGCAGCTCTAGAGTCACCGTCTTATCATTCACTTTACGTACAACTTTGAATGGGACAATGAAACGTGGACTTAGCTTCCCTTTGCGCCCAAAACGAATGACGCCCTTCCAAGGAGAAACTTTAAAGAACACGCGATCACTGACTTTAAATGTAGCAGGATGGCGCTTTGGATCCGTATGGTGGCATTCCAACGCTTGAATGATATGAATTGTTATAAGCAAACTCAATCAATGGGAGATGAGAATCCCACGATCCACCAAATTCGAGTACACAGGCACGAAGCATATTTTCCAACGTCTGGATCATATGTTCAGATTGGCCATCAGTCTTCGGATGGTAGGCAGTGCTCAGATGAACACGAGTGCCAAGTTCGCATTGCAGACTTTGCAAGAAATTCGAGACAAATCAAGAGTCACGATCAGAAACAATCGAACAGGGAAGACCGTGACGTGTCACAATCTCATCGATATATAACTGGGCTAAACGAGTCGGTGAAGCAGACTCGTTCGTAGCCAAGAAATGAGCACTCTTCGTTAGTCGATCAACAATAACCCAGATGATATCGTGCATTCTAAACGTCTTCTGTAGCTTCGTCACAAAATCCATCGTGATGTTATCCCACTTCCATTCCAGAATATCCGGTTGCTGCATATTACCGTAAGGTCTCTGGTGCTCCATCTTCACTTGCGCGCATATTTGATATCTCTCCACAAATGAAGCGATGTTTTCTTAAGAGTTGGCCACCAGTATAACATCTTCAGATCTTGATACTTCTTCGTGATTCCCGGATGGATGGATAACTTGGACTTATGGGCTTCTTGTAGAATCAGCTCATGGTTGCCTCCAACAGAAGGTACCCAAATCCTGGTTTGAAAAGTCTTCAACCCACGATTATCTTCAATAAGCTGATCCTTTAATTTCTTCATCGTTTCTATCTTCAGATTTTCTTCTTGCAAAGTGGTCTGCTGAGCTTCTTTCAGCTTAGAGAAAAAATCTGATACTATCACAATTTTCATAAACTTAGCTTCTGTTGTCGGTCCTTTACGGCTTAAAGCGTCCGCTACAACATTGGCCTTGCCAGGATGGTAACGGATCTCACAATCGTAGTATTTTATTAACTCCATCCAACGGCGCTGCCGCATGTTGAGTTCTTTCTAGGAAAAAACATACTAAAGACTTTTGTGATGTGTGCAAATCACACACTTTGTGCCATAAAGATAATGCCTCCACAACTTCAGTGCAAACACAACAGCAGCAAGCTCCATATCATGGGTTGGGTAGTTCCGTTCGTGTGATTTCAACTGCCTAGAGGTGTAGGCAATTGGTGTGGCTTAGGTGTACTATATTTTTAACGATTTAAAAGCTTATTACCACGCTGTTTTAAAGATGGAATTACCCTAGAAATACAACACACATGGGTAGGGAACCCACGTATGTAGTGTAGGCTATTGTAAAACCGGATATCGAACTCAGGGAACGACAGCTACCAATGCTCAACCATTACCATTGTTTAGTCAAACAAACATCAGAGATCATAGAAAATGAGCAATAAATCTAAAATAACTAGAGATGGTGTCAACTCTCACACAATCACACGGGATGAGCACGAAGATAACAATCAATATATAAAGATATTCACTCAAATCTCAAATCATCCAACATAGGCATGGATAGTGCAAATATATATATATATATATATATCATCATAACATTGATCAAGTAGATTTCTTTAAACATGCCAAAATAACCAAATCAACATGTAAAGAATTATAAATAATGATGTTTCAACCCGTGTTCATACAAATCGTAAGTTTATAAAAATTCAAGATTCAAAAACCTTTGTAACCCTAAATCTTTACTTACAAAATGATTTGTCTAAACACACCAAGTTTCATGAGCATAACTTCTCAACCACTAAGAAACACAACAAGGTGCATAAATCAATATTTCAATCCATCTCCCATTAACCTAATGTGAAGCCCCAAAAATGCATACCAAACATGAAACACATCAAAAACCACCAAACCTAGCATGAATCTTACATGAAAATACTTGTTTGAATATATGCAATTTTGAAGATACATTGAACAACCATGTAGACAAACCTATCATACATGTTCATACAACCCACAAGGACTGAAATTATCAATAAACACAGCCAAATCATGCATTCATTGGATCATCATCATCAATAACTTCTAGAAATTCATATGATCAAAGCATAATAACATATATATTACCAAAGGCTACATTGGAATCATATTGATTCAAGTGAATAAATGAGTTTAGAAGCACATGATTACATTATCCATCATAAAATACACCGATTTGCTACCTAACATTCTGGAAATCAGATTAGAGTTTACCAAAATGATGAACAACAATCAATGGTGATGAAGGTGATGAAGATGGAAGCTCCACAAGCTTGAAATGACTTCTCCTTTGCTTCTCCAATGCTCCAAGGATTCCCCAGATGTATTTGGACATGTTTTGGACCGGGAATTTGAGACAGATTGTGTAAAAAGTTGAACCCCTGTTCTGTTTTTTCGAACAGATATTTGAAGATGTACATGGCCTTCTTTACGACCATGAACGTCCTTCGCGACCCGTGGAAGAGGAAGGATTCACGACCCTACACCGGTCATGACTGGGGTCGTGAAAGGCTAGTGGACCAAGTGGGACAAGTGGCTCTGCAACCGAAGATAAGGCGTCTCACGGGCCGTGAGAAGGTCGTGAGAGGTCATGCAGGACCTGGCTTCACATGGCTTGTGAAAAGCTATCCGGTTTGTGTAGCATGTGGGATTCACGGCTCGTGAGGGGTCGTGAAGGACCCCTTTTCTCTATTCTTCAACAACTGTGCTGTAAATCAACCGGTAATGGCTCGTTTGTTGCCGAAAAGCCAATATATGCCTGTATGGTGAACAATAAGTGATTAAGTAGCTTATATAAAGATTTTCACCATAAATATAGGCAAAATGTAGGGAAATTCGCATAGGAAACATGTATAAATTAGAGTATATCAAAATTCCCCACACTTAAACGTTGCTTGTCCTCAAGCAAACTCTGATGCAACAATCAACTCAAAAGATATCAAGCAACCTCAATTAGTGCAAAAAGGCATCCTTGCAACAAAATAAACGTCTACAGGCATAACAGAATTCAAAGCAAAGGACCGAGGTCACAAATTCATATTCAGTAGACAGAGTCTAAGCAAACCCAAAACGTACACAAGAATTCTTACAAGTATCTGACTTCATACCTCAACATGTGGTCTCTCAAGCACTCAATCTGTATATGTATCAGGGCATGTGTATAGTGCAGTGGTGCTTAATTGAAGCCAAGATAAACATAAGCTTGATTATACATCAAATCTCAACCAATTAACAAAAATGAATGCATGTATCAAGAGGTCTTTGATCGGGCTGTAACGTGGCTGCGGCTATGGGTAGGATAGAGGGAATATAAATGTGGCTAAAATAGAATCCAGAAGCCGAATTTAAAACACATCTAAGCTGCTATTATTGAAACTGAATAGAAATACTACAATATTTTTGTCGAAGAACACAGTTCACCGAGAAGCATGCCAAACAACTAGAGTTCTCATTTTTCTTTTCTATTTTTTCTCTTTTTTGGTTTTTCGATTTTTAAACTCAGTCGTACGCAACATAAACAGAAGAAAGCGAGGGACAAACGAATTTTCCATGTCCCGCTAATCGGTGCATGACCAACTGAGGGTAGAATACAACTAAACGTAACTAAGCAACTGAAACGGACAAATTGGTTCTAAACACTTAAAAACAAAAATAAAAAAAAACATGGATTACAAGGGTGGTGAAATGAAAGGCTAAGGCTCAAATTGGCAACTAAGGGAAAAACTGATGAAAAGTGGCTAAAAACAAAAGCAAAAAGGCTAAATTGGGATTCCTAGTGTCTCTATAATGTAAATGCAACACATTCAGTTCATGGTCTTGAAATGCATGTTATAAGCAAGTTCTATCATCAAAGCAACAATCAACATGTATGTGGGCAATTCCCTGAGCTAACTGAATCAAGAAACGAAGTGTTGTGGCTCAAATGCTCAGGAATGCAAATGTAGTTATGGATGTGCATTTGAAGTCAGATAATCAACAAAACTCAAGTGATTTGTGACAAGACAGCTTCATGAAAGTTATTTGTGGTGCAATCCTCTTAGTGTCACTTTGCTCAAAAATCTATCATGCAAGAAGATCTGAAATTGTCCAAAAGGACACAATTTTGCAAAAATTTTGGTTGAAATCCATTTTTAAGCTTCTATGCACGCAAGAGTTTACAAAAGGACAAACATAGCAAGTAAATGGCACAAAATGTAACCCCCTCCCCACACTTAAGTTGTACATTATCCTCAATGTAACAAAAGATAAGCATTAACCAAAATAGTGCAGGAGAAAGGCAAAAGAAAACTCCATGAAGCGCAAAACAACAGCTAAACAATGTGAATGTCTCCACACTTAAAGCTCAACTCGATCCATGGTGAAGCTTTCGGATCAGACATAGCACTCATGAAACCAAACATAGGGAATTAGCAAAAGAGAGCAATACATAAATAGCAATAATAACCAAAAGCGGCCGGATGCATTTTGATATAACAAAATAATGCAAGTACATCCAAATGAGTAGCAATAAGGTTTGTACAAAGACAATTTCCAAAACCATACAACCATGAGTTAGCCTAAAGCTAGACTAATACAAACTACTACGAGGCTTATACACCACAAAAACAAAAATGGTACAACCTCTAGCTAAGCTATACATATCCAGAATATACATAACATGTGAGACGGGGCCATCAGACTAGACCCCTCATGCAGGTGGTGGTGGTGGTGGCAGTGGCGGTGGCTGGTCGCCCTGTTGTGGCTGTCGTGGTAGTGGTAGAGTCTGGATGCTAGCAGCCTAGGATAAAGCAATAAGTGTGTGTGAAATCCAATCCCAACGCTCCTCCCATAACTGAGCGTCAAATGCTGGGGGAGGAGGAGGAGGGGCGAACTGATCGTCATCGAAGTGTGGGCCCCACCTTCTATATGCTCATCTAGCTGCTTTGAAGTGGAAGGCCCAGGATCAGGCCTCCTCCTGAAGTAAACACGTCTGGGTGGTGGCGGTGGTCGTGGCTGAGGTGGAGGCACAGGGGGCGGGTCTGGATTTGGTGCGCCCTGGCCCTCGGGTATCTGTTGCTGCTGCTGAGGATGGTGCCAGGGATTACCCTGGCCATCAAGAAGTACATACCCACCACCAGCCCTCAGGATAACGCCCATATTGGTGAATGTGTCAATGTCAATAGCGACGGTGGGCCCCTCATCATGAAGCTGGTCAAGGATGACAGGGGTGAGAAGGCAAAAAGAGCGGGCCAGGCGTGTGATATACGCCCCGCCCATCATCGGTGAGGTAGACCGCGCCCGAGCAGCTCTGGTGAGATAATTTGCAAGACAGTGGGCGACATTGGCATTGTGGCCGCCAATGATGTAGTAGAGGTAGAATACGTCCCTCTGCGTAACGGTACCGGGATCACCCATACGGCCGCGAATAGTTAGCGCGACCGCACGGTGAATGATCCTTAAAAGTGGCTCCAATAATGCAGTGGCCTTGGGCTGAGCGCCCACATACTGCCCATGGCCAATCTCGGGCCAGTAGTCATAATGGTTGACCCCTGCAGGGAAGTCCCTATGTCCATCGGAGATATAGGTAGATGAACCTACTCCTACGTGTAGTTACGAACGCGAATGGCAAACTCACTCAAAGACATGGCGCGCTCGCGACCTCCGAGCCTAAACTGGATGGCTGGGCATAATTAAGGTCCTGGACTTCTGGCTGGTAGTAGAAAGTGGTGAGAAACTCCTGCGTGACCTCTCGGTAGGTAGGCTCGGAGATGGAGAAGAATTGGGTCCAAACTGGATCACAGAGTTGTTGAGCCCTGTCTCGGACCCCTATGCGCCTCAGGGCCTCCTAGTCTATGTGGCGCTGGTAGGAAATTGACCTCAATCTGAGCTCAGAGAACCCGTCATGATCATTCCGGTTCGAAAAGACTAGCCACCGGGTGCCATTAGGGTCACCCCATGGCACGGGCGGAGCAGCTGGATCCTCCGCTGGTGGAGGAGAATGAATACAAGGCTGGCGCAAAGGCATGGCTGCATGTATCAAGAATATATGTCAGAAAATGGCTATGCACACGCTAGGATTGCTTAAAACCCACTTACGATGTGAGTTTCGAGTAAAGGCAGGGTTTTTATCAATCCAAGGTCTGAAATGGTCGATGCTACAGGCTACAGATCGGAACCGATTGAAAAACATTGAAAAAATCTGGAAAAACACTGTTCACAATCGTGTAGGAACAGAGCTTCACAAGCCCAGAGTCATGAAGTAGAAATGGTTGGCCAGGCCCTGGCTCTTCATGGGCGACAAGTCATGAAGCATAAAGAACTTCACGAGCATGAGGCCGTGAAGAGCGGTTCAAACATATGACTAGGGCACGCATAAAACAAACTATTTGAAGCAAGTTTTCGACCCAAAATAGACCTAAATGCTATTAAAGATCATTTGTAACAAGTAAGGAGCAAAGAAAATACCTAGATACGCGAGAAAATGCTCGAGAGAAAATGAAACCCTTGATCGCCCGTGAGCAGTCGTGGAGGTCGCCCGTGAGACCTTATATAGGCAAAGGGCCTCACGGCCTGTGAAGAGGAAAGCTTCACGATCGTGAAGACCATACAGCCTGAAGATTTTCCATTTTTAACGCAGGATTTGGCTAACACCTCCATAATTTCAAATCTACTATCGATAGGAGCCAAAACCAACTACAAACCACCAGGAAGGGTGGTCGGACATGCTTGAGTCACTAGAACCTTGACGGTGCATCTAAACAAAAATTAACAAAAATAAAACGAAAAAACAAAGAAAAAAAGAAAAAGAAAACGCAACGCCCGGTTCCAAGGCCACCCGGAGTTGTGGGAACCCAGATTTCCTCTAAACACAAGTAGATGGGTGAATCACGCAAGGATATGCAAAGAAACGCAAGATTCACGTCCGGAAAAGCAAACGGGTCACGGCGACCCGTTTGCACCAGAATAAACATAAAGGAAACAACTATGTACGAATTGTATGTACTGAACGGGGGTGCCTCCCCGCTAGCGCCTCCAATTTTATTTAACAAGTCCGTGGCTAGACTCGCCCGCTCGGCTAAGGACCTGCGGGGTGAAGCATCAGTACTTCACACGCATCTTCAGGAGCTGAGGCCCCTACATAGTCTAGCCGGTGACCATTGACTTTAAAGATTCGACCATCATTGTCAACAAGTTCAATAGCACAGTGCGGATACACGTGTACAATATACGGACCTGACCATCTAGACTTCAATTTGCCTAGAAAGAGGCAAAGACGGGACATATAGAGAAGCACATGATCGCCAGCCTGGAATTCTTTGTTCTTCAGGCGGATATCATGAAAGGCCTTCGTCCTTTCCTTGTAGATTTTCGAATTTTCATCAGCTTGGAGCCTAAGCTCGTCAAGCTCATTGATTTGAAGCAGACGGTTTTCACCAGCACTAGAGGCATCAAGATTTATCATTTTCAAAGCCTAGTAGGCCTTGTGCTCTAGTGCAACAGGAAGACAACATGCTTTACCATAGACCATCCTATAGGGTGTGGTACCTATAGGGGTCTTGAATGCTGTGCGGAATGCCCACAGCGCATCATCTAACTTTTCAGCCCAATCCTTCAGGCTTCCTCCTACTATCCTTTCCAGGATTCTTTTAAGACCTCTGTTTGTGACCTCAACTTGGCCACTTGTCTGCGGATAATAAGGAGTCGATAGTCTATGGGTCACCCCATATCGTTTCAACACCTTTTCGAGTTGGGCATTGCAGAAGTGAGTTCCCCGATCGCTTATGAGTGCTCTCAGAGTACCGAATCAACAGAAAATCTTTTTCCGAAATTTGCAAACTACCCTCGCATCATTAGTAGGCAAGGCTTGCGCCTCAGCCCATTTCGAAAGGTAATCAACGGCTACTAGAATGTACTTGCAACCATGCGAGGGTGGAAAAGGACCCATGAAATCGATGCCCCATACATCGAATATTTCACAAATCTGAATGATGTTCAGAGGCATTTCATTACATGTAGAGATATTACCTGCCCTTTGGCAGGCGTCACAAGATTTGATCCAGAGATGAGCATCCTTAAATGTCGTAGGCCAGTAGAAGCCTGAGTCAAGGACCTTTTTGGTAGTGTATCCAGGTCCGTTGTGGCCACCAATTGGGCCCATGTGACAATGCTTGAGGATACTTTTGGCCTCGTCGCCGCTCACACATCTCCGAATGATTTGGTCAGCTCCTATCCAAAAGAGATAGGGATCATTCCAAAAATAATGCTTTAATTCAGAGAAAAATCTCCTCTTTTGCTGGTGTGAGAGGCCTTTTAGCAAGATTCTGCCCGCAAGGTAATTTGCAAAGTTAGTGAACCATGGAATCTTATCGATGCTAGTTAAGGCCTAGAGGAATTCATCAGGGAAGTTATCTTTGATGCAAGATTCATGCAGCATCTCCAAATTTGGATTTTCTAGACGCGAGAGATGATCCGCAGCCAGGTTTTCTGCTCCCTTCTTATCCTTGATGACAATGTCAAACTCTTGCAAGAGAAAAATCCACCTAATTAGGCGGGGTTTCGCATCTTGCTTTGCGAACAGATAACGGAGGGCATAGTGGTCAGTGTATACCATCGTTCCGGATAACACTAGGTAAGACCTGATCTTGTCGAATGCAAAGACAACTGCCAACAACTCTTTTTTAGTAACCGTGTAGTTCTCTTGAGCGTCAGTTAGAGTCTTGCTAGAATAATAAATAGGCTGAAAGTGATTATTTATTCTTTGGCCCAAGACGGCACCAATTGCATAATCACTTGTGTCACACATAAGCTCGAATGGCTATGACCAATCCGGGCTCATCAGGATAGGGGCATTGGTTAATTTCTCTTTTAGGAAATTGAATACATGATCACATTCAGGAGAGAAAACAAATGGAGCATCTTTTTCAAGAAGATGGGTTAATGGCCGGGTGATTTTTGAAAAATCCTTTATGAAGCGCTGGTAAAACCCTGCGTGTCCAAGAAAGCTCCGAATAGCCTTGACATTTGTGGGGGGGGGCAGTTTTGAAATAACATCAATTTTCGCTCGGTCTACCTCAATCCCCTCACTTGAGATTTTATGACCCAAAATTATACCTTCGCGCACCATGAAGTGGCATTTTTCCCAATTGAGCACAAGGTTAGTTTCTTCACAACGAAACAACATCCTCTCTAAATTATGAAGACACGCATCAAAGGAGTTACCAAAGACTGAAAAGTCATCCATGAACACCTCAACACAGTCCTCAATCATATCATGGAATATAGTTGTCATACAACGCTGAAACGTGGTAGGAGCGTTACATAACCTGAAAGGCATACGCCGATATGCGAAAGTGCCATAAGGGCATGTGGTCTTTTCTTGGTCCTCCGGTTAGGTATCTGAAAATACCCGGAGAAATCATCAAGAAAGCAATAGAAGGCATTGCCAGCTAGACGCTCCAACATTTGATCAATGAAGGGAAGGGGGAAGTGATCCTTACATGTGGCATCATTGAGTTTTCGATAATCGATGCACACACGCCACCCCGTGACCGTACGAGTTGGGACTAACTCGTTCTTGTCGTTAGGAACGACGGTCATACTTCCCTTTTTTTTGGGACAACCTGGACGGGGCTGACCCACGGGCTATCAGAGATAGGGTAGATCAAGCCAGCATTCAGGAGCTTTATGATTTCTTTCTTGAATACTTCTTGTATGTTGGGATTTAAGCGTCTCAGGCGCTGCACGCAAGGCATATAATCATCTTCCATAAGAATCTTATGTGTGCAGAAAGACGGGCTAATCCCCTTAATGTCAGAAATTTTCCATGCATGGGCAGTTTTGTGGTTTTTCAATACAAGTAATAGCTTACTCTTCTCATCAGCGGTAAGGTTAGAATCTATGATTACAGGTAATTTGGAATCTCCCTCTAAGAATGCGTATTCAAGACGGGAGGGGAGCTCTGTCAGCTCAAGAGAAGGGGGTCCACAGTAGATGGCCGAGAAGCGGAGCTCTCAGTCAATTTAAAGACCTCAAAAAATTCTAGAACAGGGATTGTGTCAGGTGGAGTAGTGTTATCCAGCTCATCACAAACAAGCTGCACCTGCTCACTGTCCTTGACAACCTGATCTAATATTTGTGTGTCAAATACGTCCTCCCAAGTAGGTACAACGGGATCCATGGGATGATGATTAAAGATATCAACAAAGTATGGAGAATCATCCTGGCTTGACGAGTGCTTCATTGAGTGTTGGATGTCAAAAGTCACCTCCTTATCATCTACTCTAAGCGTGAGTTTTCCATTGCATACGTCAATCAACGCCCGATCAGTAGCTAGGAATGGACGGCCAAGGATGAGTGGCACATTTTTGTCTTCATCCATGTCTAGGATGACAAAGTCAACAGGGAAGATGAATTTGTCAACCTTGACTAAGATATTCTCCACAATCCCATGTGGATACTTGACAGATCTATCGGCGAGCTGGATTGACATTCGAGTTGGTTGAAGTTCGCCTAGGCCCAGCCTGGAAAATACAGACGATCGCATCAAATTGATGTTGGCACCTAGGTCAGCTAACACATTGTTGGCTGAAAGATTACCAATCAAGCACGGGATTGTGAAACTCCCTGGATTAATTTTCTTTGCCGGTAACTTGTTTTGTAGAATGGCTGAGCATTCCTCATTCAAGGTTACCAAGGACAAGTCTTCCAATTTATATTTGTTGCTCAGAAGATCCTTAAGAAATTTGTCATACTTGGGCATCTAGCAAGAGCCTCTACAAATGGGATGTTCACGTGGAGCTGTTTGAATAACTCCAGGAACTTACCATACTGTTCCCCCATTTTCTCCTTCCTCAACCACTAGGGGTAAGGAATGGTAGGCTGATATTTTTTTACCGGAGGTTTGACTTGCGCGGTACTTGCTGGGTCTAGCCTATTTTGTGCCTCGTCAGGATCCTCTGATTGGACATGCTTTTCGTTAGATTTGGATTCTGAGGAGTCAGAAGGGGGCACCATGGTCCTCCCACTACGTAAAGTGATAGCCTTCACGTGTGCCTTTGGATTAGGATCCGTGGTGCTCGGAAGACTACCTGGCGGCCGATCAGACAAGAGTTCTTAAATCTGGCCTACTTGGTTCTCGAGATTTTGAAGTGAGGCCTGCTGATTTCTCAAAGTAGCATCCGTCTGCTGGAATCTATTTTCATAAGCTATGAAAAATATAGCCACAATATCTTCCAGACTGGGCAGCTTGCTAGATGAAGAAGGAATCGAGGATTGAAAGTTAGAGTAATGATTTTGATTCCCTGGTTGTTGAAGCTGTTGTCGCTGTTGATATTGTTGATGCTATTGCCCTTGTTGAAAATTATGATTTTGCTAAAACAGAGGTCGCTGAGGGACAGGAATACCTGGAGGGGGCTGATTGGAGCTGCTAGTTCCCGCTCTCCAACCGAAATTTGGGTGGTTTTTCCACCCAGGATTATATGTATTGGAATAGGGATTTTGTTGAGGCCTTTGAGTGCCCATGAAGTCTACCTCTTCGTGAGAGGCAAACATATTGCCTGTCTGGCAGTCCCTACTGAGATGTGGACCTCCACAGTATTCATAAGACGTTTGCACAACATTGACATGCATTTGGTCAATCTTATGGTTCAAGGCCTCAACCTGTGCACAAAGGACAGTGATAGGATCAACCTGGTATATACCAGCTTGTTTAGGCTGCCTTGCTCGCGAGGAATGCCACTGGTAGCTGTTCATGGCCATATCCTCAATGAGCTCGTAAGCCTCTTCTGGAGTCTTGCTCGTGAGAGCACCACCAGCAGCCGCATCAATTATTTGGCGGGTGTCCATAGACAACCCGTTATAGAATGTATGGACCTGAAGCCATACTTGAATTCCATGATGTAGACACCTCCTCAACAAATCTTTATATATTTCCGATGTGTCATAGAGAGAATCCCCATCCAGCTGCATAAATGATGAGATATCATTGCACAACTTAGCCGTTTTTGAAGGTGGAAAATATTTTAATAAAAAATTCTCGGCTAGATCATCCCATTTAGTGATGGAACCAGTAGGAAGGGAGTTCAGCCATAGTTTGGCTTTATCTTTGAGTGAGAATGGGAAGAGACGGAGAAGAATGGCATCGCTGGATACACCATTCATCTTGAACGTGTCACATATCTCGAGGAAGTTCCGAATGTGATTGTTTGGATCCTCATCCGGCAATTCATAGAATTGGACCGTGTTCTGCACCATTTGAATAATATTCGGTTTAATTTCAAAATTATTTGCGGTGACAGCGGGTCGCACAATGCTCGTGTGCATGCCGTTGAGGGTCGGGCGTGCAAAGTCACCCATCGTCGTGCCTGCTGGTTGCTACCCTTCTACACCCGCCATGTCTAGATTAGCAGCGGCCCCCTACGCGCTATGCGTCGTCGGTTTTGAAATTCGCGTTCAGGTTCGGGAAATGGGTCGACAAGACCGACAATCAGTAAGGGGCACGGTGGTGAGAAAAAAGAAAGAAAGGAAAATGAGGGGCAAGGAACGAACAAGCAACTAAACACTAAAGGCAACTTAAACTAACAAAGAAAAATACACATATATACAAATAAAAAGACTAAATCACCAGCTTTGACTTTTCTCAATATTGTCGTTCCCCGGCAACGGCGCCAAAAACTTGGTGTGGCTTAGGTGTACTATATTTTTAACGATTTAAAAGCTTATTACCACGCTGTTTTAAAGATGGAATTACCCTAGAAACACAACACACAGGGGCAGTGAACCCACGTATGTAGTATAGGCTATTTTAGAACCGGATATCGAACTCAGGGAACGACAGCTACCAATACTCAACCATTACCATTGTTTAGTCAAACAAACATCAGAGATCACAGAAAATGAGCAATAAATATAAAACAACTAAAGATGGTGTCAACTCTTACACAATCAAACGGGATGAGCACGAAGATAACAATCAATTTATAAAGATATTCACTCAAATCTCAAATCATCCAACATAGCCATGGATAGTGCAAATATATATATATATATATATATATATATATCATCATAACATATATATATAGGGATGAGATCAAATAAAAAGAAAATTAAAGTAAAAAGTGTAAAAGGAATGATTATTTGATCATTTTTCGGTATATATATCAATTGATAATTGTTAGTTCATCATCTTTATTGATTAAAACTAGTTCTTCATCAATTTCTTTTTGATTTCAAATACATATTTTGAAAACAAAATTTTGGAATAATTTGTTGATGAACAAAATGCTTTCATCTAAAAAGTGATGAATATGTTGGATTTATCAAAAAGAAATTGATGAAGAACTAATTTTAATCAATAAAGATGATGAACTAACGATTATCAGTTGATATATATACTGAAAAATGATCAAATAATCATCCCTTTTACCCTTTTTACTTTAATTTTCTTTTTACTTGATCTCTACCCTATATATATATATCATCATAACATTGATCAAGTAGATTTTTTTAAACATGCCAAAATAACCAAATCAACATGTAAAGAGTTATAAATAATGATGTTTCAACCCGTGTTCATACAAATCATAAGTTTATAGAAATTCAAGATTCAAAAACCTTTGTAACCCCAAATCTTTACTTACAAAATGATTTGTCTAAACACACCAAGTTTCATGAGCATAACTTCTCAACCACTAGGAAACACAACAAGGTGCATAAATCAATATTCCAATCCATCTCCCATTAACGTAATGTGAAGCCCCAAAAATGCATACCAAACATGAAACACATCAAAAACCATCAAACCTAGCATGAATCTAACATGAACATACTTGTTTGAATATATGCAATTTCGAAGATACATTGAACAACCATGTAGACAAACCTATCATACATGTTCATACAACCCACAAGGACTGAAATTATCAATAAACACAGCCAAATCATGCATTCATTGGATCATCATCATCAATAACTTCTAGAAATTCATATGATCAAAGAATAATAACATATATATTACCAAAGGCTACATTGGAATCATATTGATTCAAGTGAATAAATGAGTTTAGAAGCACATGATTACAATATCCATCATAAAATACACTGATTTGCTACCTAACATTCTGGAAATCAGATTAGAGTTTACCAAAATGAAGAACAACAATCAATGGTGATGAAGGTGATGAAGATGGAAGCTCCACAAGCTTGAAATGCCTTCTCCTTTGCTTCTCCAATGCTCCAAGGATTCCCAGATGTATTTGGACGTGTTTTGGACCGGGAATTTTAGAGAGATTGTGTAAAAAGTCGAAGCCTTGTTATGTTTTTCGAATAGATATTTAAAGACGTACAGGGCCTTCTTCACGACCATGAATGTCCTTCACGACCCGTGAAAGAGGGAGGCTTCACGACCCTACACGGGTCGTGAAAGTCTAGTGGACCAAGTGGCTCTGCAACTGAAGCTAAGGCGTCTCACGAGCCGTGAGAAGGTCGTGAGAGGTCGTGAAGGACCTGGCTCCACATGGGACGTGAAAAGCTATCCGGTTCGTGTAGCATGTGGGCTTCACGGCTCGTGAAGGGTGGTGAGGGATCGTGAAGGACCCCTTTTCTCTATTTTTCAACAACTTTGCTGTAAATCAACCAGGACTGGCTCGTTTGTTGCCGAAAAGCCAATATATGCCTGTATGGTGAACAATAAGTGATTAAGTAGTTTATATTAAGATTTTCACCATAAATCTAGGCAAAATGTAGGGAAATTCGCATAGGAAACATGTATAAATTAGAGTATATCAGCAATCACTCTATCACGTTGCATCAGAACGCAACCCAAACCCACGTACGAGGCGTCACAATATACTGTAAAGTCTTCCGAACCCTCAGGCAAAGTGAGGACCGGAACTTCACATAACAATCTTTTTAAGGTCTAAAAGGCTTCCTCTTGAGCTTCCGACAAGACAAACGCCACATCCTTGCGAGTTAGTTTGGTCAACGGACCCGCAAGCTTTGAGAAATCGCGGATAAACCGCCAATAGTAGCCAACCAAGCCAAGGAAGCTCTTAATTTCAGAAGGAGTTCGAGGAACCCCCTAATTCATCACAGCCTCCACCTTAGCTGGATCTACTTTGACACCATCTTGACATATAACATGGCCCAGTAAATGGACATCCCTAAGCCAGAATTCACATATGGACAACTTGGCGTACAATTGTTCTCGCTTTAATGTCTTGAGAACCTGACGAAGATGAAGCTCGTGATCAGCTTCCGTCTTCGAGAAAACAAGGATATCATCAATAAATACAATTACGGATCAATCTAGAAACGGATGGCAAACCCGATTCATCATATCCATGAAGATGGCAGGGGCATTGGTTAAACCGAATGGCATAACCAGAAATTCGTAGTGACCATAACGAGTTCGGAATGCAGTCTTCGGAACATCTTCTTCATGAACTCGTACTTGGTGATACCCCGACCGGAGATCCATCTTAGAGAAGCATGTAGCCCCCTGCAATTGATCAAAAAAATCATCTATTCGAGGAAGCGGTTACTTATTCTTTACAGTTCGCTTCTTAAGCTCCCTGTAATCTATGCACATTCGCATTGTTCCGCCCTTTTTCTTTACAAAAAATACAAGAGCTCCCCACGGTGAGGAACTCGAACAAACAAAACCTTTGTCTAGCAACTCCTAAATTTGAGTCATCATCTCTGTTATTTCACAAGGAGCAAGGCGATACGGAGAACGAGCCACATGTGTAGCTCCTGGAATAAGCTATATCTTGAACTCAACATCTCCGATTGGAGGCAAACCCGGAAGATCTTCAGGGAATACCTCAGTGTAGTCAGACACCACCCGAATATCACGAACTGGTTGCTTCTCCATCGTAGCATCAATAACGTATGGCAGATAAGAGTCAGAACCTTTAGCAATCGACTTTTGAGCTTTAATCATGGAGATAATGGGAATATCAGAATCCCGTCGTTCTCCACGTGCAATAGCATAAGATCCATCAGAGAGGGATCTTGATCATCTTTTTGGAATAGATAATCTCAGCATTACGCTTGCTGAGCCAATCCATCCCGATTACAACATCAAAGCCCGCAATAGGCATAATGAAGAAAGAAATAGGGATACTACTCCCGTCAATATATATCACAGCTACCGGGACTTTCTCTATAACAGAGACTACTTTGCCGTCACCAACCTCTACTCTGAGCGGCTCAGTTAATGGAACTACATGCAATTGTAACCTTCGATGACACGCCACAAATACGAAGGAGTAGGTAGCTCCAGAGTCAAATAAAACAAAAGCAGGGATATAGTTGATAGGAAAAGTACCAGTGATGACATGCCCTGCTACTTTAGCTTCATCCACCGTCATCTGGAAAGCCCTGCCTTTTGCGCGGGGCGCATCATCTCTTTTCGGGCCTCTAGAAGAAGAAGACCCCTTTGCTCCTCCACCCTGTCTTTCTGGGCAGTCTGTCAGCTTGTGCCCGGGCTTGTGGCACCTATAACATACGTTTTCTTTGAAACCACACTCAGTAGTAGCGTGGCCCTTCTTCCTGCACCTCCAGCATCGTCTGGTAGAGTTCGAACACTCACCAGAGTGGTAAGTACGACATTGAGAACACCAGGCCTCTACTTCTTTGTAGAGGATTGTCCTTTGGAAGGACCCAATTTGTCAGATGGTTGAAACTTTCTCTTTGACCCTCCACTGGCAAATTCACCCTTGCAGTAGACGCAGTCTCCCTCCATTTGTCGAGCTATTTCGAAAGCCCGATCCAGATTGGCAGCAGCCCGTACGTGAGGGCGAAATTCCAGAGGCAGAGTTGCCACAAACCTCCTTATCGTAGTGGTCTCGTCAAGGATAAGATGGGGAACAAACCTCATTTTATCAGTGAACGAGGTTATGTGTTCTTCAATTGGCTTATCCCCTTTTTGGAGACAGTGAATTCCCTTTCCATCCTCTCCATATCGTACTCGGTGCAATTTTCTTCAGCACCTTCTCAAAAAATTGCTCCCAAGAGAGAGCACTCAGTAATTCCTTGCTGACCGAAGCTTTCACCGTATCCCACCACAAGATGACACGGCCCTTTAACATTCGCACTACGTATTTCACGCAATACTCCGGTTCGCATTCACAAGATTCAAACACTTGCTCCATTTCACGGAGCCACTGTATGGTAACTGTGGGGTTATCACTCCCTGGAACGTTGGAGGTTTGCAAGATAGAAACTTCTTGTATGAACAAGTCTTGCGGGGCTTGTTCAGTGTAGCTTGCAATAAGAGCTCTTTAGTCATACGTAGCTCTTCCTCCAATCGCCTAATATAGGCAGCCTGATCTGGCTCAGGTCTGCCACCACAAATATTGTGCTGAGATCTTTCATCCTCAACCTGATGAGGCATATGAGAAGCCTCATCCTCCATCTCTTTAATAGCTTGTTCTGTATGGCCACGTTCGGCAGACATCTTATATCAACTTTCTATACGACAGAGAAAGAGCAGTTAATACTCTATCTCACTGATTTAACTTACTAACAAGTCATCTCACAACAATAGTATACATATAACACTCTCACTCAACCCCCCCCCATAGGAACACTTCTTTATGGTTGGGCCCGAGTTTGAGATCAAATACTCCTTCAAGCACTCAATTCACTCAAACTTAGGCAATGATACCTAATTGTAACACCGCTTCTTAAAACAGTTATTTAAATAGTAATTTAGATTTAGAAGTGGAATTTTTTTTCTTTTTAAACCATAACAACTGATAATTACATTCTGGTCTTTCAAAACATCCATGGTGTTTCCTAGTACAGGAACCGGCCATAGAAACAGTTTACATTACAACATATGTAACGCCCCAAAAACCAAAATTTGAAATATTAACATCAAACACATATGAGTGTTCGCATCTGAAAGTTTGAAATAAAAGCGGAAGCAATACTGATGTACCAATAGATACACACATAAATACTGTCACAAATTTGGTACTAAAAACTTGATGATTACAAACCAGATGTTAATTTTCAAGAGTTTATCAAATGCTAGTCAAACCGAAGCTTTGCCCTTGTCTTTGCCAAAAACCTACAAAACATTTTAAAAATAGTATCTGATAAGCTACAAGAGCTTAGTGAGTAAACCAGACTAAACATCATATAAACCCACATATGAAATCATATGAAGATAATACACGTATGTCTGGCAAACAATGCTAGCCTCTGGTTCTAGACCCAGGGCAGCAACATAGGTCATAGTTGTGTACCATAATTAAGCCTTACTGGAGGTAGCAGTAAGCACCCCACCTCTGAGACTTACTGCACATAGCAGCAAGCTTATACACACATATGAATACCATTACATGTCAGTAATATGATATAATAGCATACATGCTGCAGATATGAAGTGAAGTCTAGAAGACTCACCTTCTGACTATAATATCATGAATTGATCCACAGATGTCAGTAAGCTGACAACATGGCCAGTGTGGTCTAGTCACCCTACACGGGCCGTGTACCTCTACACGGACCGTGTACCTCTTATGCTACACGACCATGTAACCTTACATGGCCCTGTGACCGCCTTTACTACTACACGGCCGTGTACCACTACACAGGCCGTGTACACTACAGACCAGCAAACTGTTCTTATGAAGAACAGTCGGATTTCACCAAAAATCCACTAGATTCATCATAAAATCGTCTAGAGGTGTTTCCCTACACTTCCTATAACTGATATACATAATCTAAACCATATGAAACAATCCTAACATGAATTCAAAATTGAATCATGTGATTTAACTTACAAAACATCATAAACAAAGTTTGAAAGCTTACCTCAAGTTGTATACTTGCTATACTCTTGATATAGATACTAGCTCTGTTGTGTTCTTCAAAGAATACTAAAAGTTGCTAAGAATTGTTCTTGAACTCGTGGATTCCAGAAAAAAGAATACAAACTTTGACTAACTATGGTCAAAGTTGGTGATATTTATATAAATAAGTTTCAAGTAAGGACACAACAGCCCTTAGACACACAGAATCAGTAAACACGTATATCCATTTATAACGCGTGTAACACTTTGTACATTACTTGCATAAACTTTAATAATAAATTTTGGGTGTTACAACTCCTCCCCACTAGAAATGATTTCGTCCCCGAAATCAACTGCCGAAGAGTTCTGGTTAATTACTCCTCATAATCTGTTCAGGCTTCTATATGTAATCTGTACCTCTTATACACTATTACTGATTCTTGACCGGTCTAGTCTGACTATTGAGTAAAGTCTCATCTTTTCGAAACTGCTATAAATTGTTCCTCATAGTATAGTTTATCATTATTACTAAAAAGTTCCAACAACATGATTGTAGACCTATCTGATAAACACTTTCTGAAATATAATACACAACAGGTGTTAGGAATATATGATAATTCTTTCTGATAACTCTGATCTATCAACAGCCTTTACCCTCATATACAATAATTCTGAATTACTGATTAAATTCCGGGCTTAGTTTTCTCTCTTTTCTGAATCTGATCACATTTTTCCACAGTGCTACTACCAATGATACATACTCCCCCACTAAAACTGATGTGTTAAATTCTGTTTATCTGTATAACCCTTCTGTCTATCCTGGGCGTCAAACAATCTATTACATACCTTCTAAATCTGTCCTGTCTTTCGTTGTATCATTTCTGTACTACCCCACGCTTTCTAACCCACATCACTAAATACACTGAAGTTTGGCAGTAATATCATACAAATTTCATTCATTGGCATCCCGATGCTGAACTTGTATCTGTTGTAACACGAAACTCTGTCAAACAAATATGTACCCCGGTTTTTCTTCTAAATTAATAACACAATCATAAAACATGCTTTCCATCATCTGTACATTTCTTTCATTCTGACTGTACTGAGATGAAGCTTAATCCTTAACTTTAAATGAAATCTATTCCGAATTCTAGAAGTAGATCTAATATCATTGTCTAAATCAATAAACACTGATATGCTATGACATAACACAATCTGTTTCACATACACATTGTCTGAATCAACAAGTTTTCTTACAACACTCACTCCCTCACTTTGTTTTTGCCTCTCAACATCTTAATCTACATTAAGCGCAGTAATATCATCATACATCATTTGCGTATCAATATCAGAAAAATCCATTATTTCGTCATAATCAGGTAAACTAGTATGTACTCTTTGACCATCAGGACCTAACTCCTCCTCTATCTGATCTGGAAACATTTTCTCAATATGCTTTTGGAATGAATCAGTGTCACTTTCAGATGTGTCCAGAGCAACTCCCTCTTTAAACTCACCAACACCTTCACTTTCTTTTCCACCCCTCTTGATTAGTTTTTCTCTTAACTCTCCCCTGTCAGCTTCTCCCGTAGAAGACTGACTCCTAATATCACTAGCACTCGGGGATCCTAACGTTCTTGGGGTAGGATCAACAGGCTCTTGTCGACCCATAAGAACAATGTTATTTTCTTTCACATACTCCTGGACCACCTCGCTTTCCAGATCCAATAAATGCACTAACTCAGCAGGCATCACAAATGGTTGAATATCAGGCATCGCCGGGAATTTGTATAATTTGATCATCATTTGAATCTGCACTGCTGGTTCATCATCACGCCTCGAGATATCAGTATCTTTGGCCATCACCCGTTGAATAATCATAGATAAAAACCTCGGAAACGGTAAGACGTTACGTCTTTTACCAGGTATCACTTTCTCCCTGGCCACCTTGGCTATTTCAATGAACAATAATTCTGCATAATCAAAATGAAAATGCTTAGCCATCCCAACCAGTACTTTCAATGCAAAGATATTGGCCCCATCTATCCCTTTGATTACACTTGTCAAAGACCGCATGATTATTGCATATAGAGTTTGTCATTGAGGAACCAATCCTGAACGTTTGAACTTTGATACACCAGTTAATTCATCTCCTCTCCATCCAAGATCCATCACATGAGTTAGAATTTGTTTGTCGGTAGGGATTGGATCAAAGTCAGGTTTTGGTGGATAAGAGGTGGATTTGGGTAGTTTTTGTATTCTGCGTATGCTTTCGATACCCATTTCAAATTCAACTTGCTCTATTTGGCCAGCAAGTACAGGAAGGCCTTCAGCACTTTCAGTTAACGATAATGAACTCCAGAGTTGTTGTATGTACACCTCCGGGACATGAGGGAAGGCTTCAGTAGGGTTAAAAGTGAATATGTGGTTCAATGGCTGAGATGTTATAAGTTCGGTGATTATTGGGTATTCTATTTTGGTAATGTCTGGTACAAAGTAGGCATTGTTTAGTTGGTTTGGTAGGTAATTGGCTTGAGGGAAAAAGGGTATTGGATGAAATTTGAGCCATCTGTGAAATAAAACAATTAGTACAAATCTCAAAAATTTCCAAAATTTTTGAAAATTCCTAAGTGTTGGCAAAAACCGACACTTAGAAATCCAATAAGATGAAATCCGACACCCTTGTTTTGTTTCAAAATCCGACATATGTTAAAATCCGATTGAATTCTTTGAAAATCCGACAAATGTTTAAATCCGATAGTCAATGTTATTTAAAATCCGATGACTTTGAAAAAACCGACACTCATTTATCTCAAATCCGAGTCTTTTGAACTTGAAATCCGATAAGTATGAAAAACCGACACTTTCAAAATCCGATGATATTTGAAAATCCGGTTGTGTTAAAATCCGACAATCACTCGGATTTATATGAAATCCGACAACAACTCGGATTTACATGAAATCCGACAACAACTCGGATTTACATGAAATCCGACAAACATTCGGATTTATATTTTCTTCCCCTACAAGTATGAACCCTCAGTGATTCATAACTTGTATTAGCTCTGTCTGTCCATTGACCAAATTTGTCCTGCACAACTAACATATACCGTGTAAGATCTGTTGATTCAGAATGGTATGTTAAACTGTCAAATTCAAAATTCCTAATCTTGACACTAAAGCATTAAAACAAGATTCGTCTAACGCTTTGGTGAAAATATCAGCAAGTTGATTATCAGTTTGAACATATTTTAATTCAATTAAACCTTTTTCAGCATAGTCTTTTATAAAAAGATATCTAATGTCAATATGTTTTGTTTTAGAATGATGTACCGGATTGCATGTAATTGCAATGGCACTTTGAGAATCACACATTAGAGGGATTTTGTTATATACCATACCAAAGTCGGAAAGCTGAGTCCGAATCCAAAGACATTGAGAACAGCAGCTAGCAGCAGCAATGTACTCTTCTTCAGCTATGGATGAGAAAACACAGTTCTGCTTCTTGGACCCCCAACAAACCAGTCTGTCTCCCAAAAAATGTGCACTCCCGGATGTGCTCTTTCGGTCTAGCATGCAACCGGCATAATCTGCATCAGAATAGGAAATTAGCTCAAACCCAGAATCCCTAGGATACCACAAACCTAGATCTGGGGTACCCTTAAGATATCTAAATATGCGTTTTACCCCCAGAAGATTAGATTCTTTAGGATTTGCTTGGAATCTGGCACAAAGACATGTAGAATACATAATATCCGGCCTACTAGCTGTTAAATATAGCAATGAACCTATCATTCCTCTATAAGTTTTCAAATCTACTGCTTTTCCTTCTGGATCAGCAAATAGTTTTGTTCGAGAAGCCATGGGTGTTGAGATTGATGAACAGCCAGTCAAATCAAATCTCTTTAACAGATCTTTGATATACTTTGCTTGATTTATAAAAATTCCATTGCTAAATTGTTTAATTTGCAATCCGAGGAAAAAATTAACTTCCCCCATCATGCTCATTTCAAAGCGCTTTTTCATTGTATTTGAAAATTCATTGCCATATTTAGGATTTGTAGAACCAAATATTATGTCATCGACATATATTTGTACCAACACATAATCGTTGCCAATCTCCTTTTTGAACAATGTGGTGTCAGTTTTCCCTTTGACGTATCCTTCATTAAGCAGGTGTTCTGATAGCTCATTGTACCAAGCTCTCGGGGCTTGTTTTAAACCATATAGAGCTTTGTCCAATATATAGAAGTCATTGGGTCTTGTAGGATCTACGAAACTTTCAGGTTGACTGACATACACTTCCTCTTTCAATTTGCCATTGAGGAAGGAAGTCTTCACATCCATTTGATATACAGTGAAGTTTCTGTAGGAAGCATAGGCTAGGAACAGTCGAATTGCTTCTATTCTAGCTACAGGGGCGAAGGTCTCATCATAATCTATCCCTTCCTGTTGATTATACCCCTTAGCCACTAGCCTAGCTTTATTCCTAACCACCCACCATCAGAATCCTTCTTATTCTTAAATACCCACTTCGTTCCAACAATAGATTTGCCTTCAGGTCATGGAACTAGTCTCCAGACTTTGAGTCAGTCAAACTGATTTAGCTCTTCTTGCATAGCAATAATCCAATCAGGATCAGCTAGAGCTTCCGACACTCGTGTGGGTTCGACCATGCTTAGAAAACTAGAGTGTTGAGATATGTTAGTTGTGGCAGATCGAGTTTGAACACCGGAGTTCAAACTTCCTATTATTTGAGTCTCTGGATGACTCTTCAGCCAAACAGGTTCGGGGGATTGAACCTGAATGAAGTCATTAAGATTTTGAAGATCAGTTGAATTAATGTCTTCTGACGCTTGATCATATCTTGGACTTTGTTCATTTGTAGGAATATTCGTAGCTTCAAACTCCGAGTTAGCAGAATATGTAGTCTGTTGAACTGTAGATACACTTGGTGGCTCAGTAATTGACACAGACTCCTGCTGAATATCCTGCAAGACAGTAGATGTATTATCATTATTTTTAACGAAATCAAACATAAAATCCAAGCTTATATCTTCTAAATGTGCGGATGACTCATCTGTTTTGTTATTTGTAAAAATTGAATGTTTGGATGAGTTAGGTTTACTCGTTAAGGAATTTAAATTGACTAAATCGTCAAACGTAACATTTATGCTTTTGACAATCATGTTAGTTCTCCGATTTAGAATTCTAAAAGCCTTTTTATCCATTGAGTAACCTAAAAATACTCCTTCATCGGCTTTCGAATCAAACTTTGATAGTTTGTTCGACTCATTCAGCACAAAGCACCTATTACCAAATGCATGAAAGTATTTGATATTAGGCACTACTCCATTACATATTTCGTATGGAGTTTTATTAAAGTGACGATGAATTAGTGATTTGTTTTGGGTGTAGCATGCAGTATTCACGGCTTCAGCCCAGTAGGATGGTGGTAGCTTTGAGTATTGCAACATTGTTCTGGCAGCTTCAACCAAAGTTCTATTTTTCCTATCAACTACTCCATTCTGCTCCGGAGTATATGCTGCCGAGAACTGATGATTAATTCCCTCAGAATCTAAATAGGAATCTAAAGTTCTACTTTTGAACTCAGTACCATTGTCTGTTCGAACACTCGTCACCGGTTGCCTGTTCTGAGTCTTGTGTTTCTTTAGAAATAGAATTACTTGTTGTGGTACCTCACTCTTATGACTCACGAACCGGACCCAAATGTACCAGGAATAATCATCCACCATCACCAAAATATATCTCTTTGCATTTCATGACTGGACTTTCATTGGTCCGTAGAGATCCATGTGAATCAACTATAAAGGCGCGGTAGTTGAAGATATCTTACTTACTTTGTGTGGAACTCTCTTCATTTTGCCCGCTTCGCAGTCCTTACAGAGATGATCTTTCTCAAATTTAAGCTTCGGTAGACCTCTGACCAAGTTACCATTCACCAGCTTGTTTATGTTTTTGAAATTCAAGTGCGACAACTTGCGATGCCATGACCAGTTTAGGTCTGATGATGCTTTAGACAACAGGCATACTGGTGTGCCGGAACCTTTCTCAAACAAGTCAATCGTATACAAGTTTGACTTTATGTTGCCACCCAAAAATTCTGCTCCATCTTCAGTTCTTAATGAAGAGGAGCTTTTCTTGAAAACTACTTCCATACCCTTATGACAGAATTGTCCTATGCTAAAAAGATTGTGGCCTAAGCCTTCCACATAGGATATTTTTTCTATCTTCAAATTTCCTGTTTCTATTACCCCGTGGCCTAAGATCGGCGAGACTTGGTCATTCCCAAACTTTACATTCCCTGTATACTTGCTCACAAAGTGTTTGAGAAGACCTTTGTTCCCTGTCATATGTTTAGTGCAGCCTAAGTCCATGTACCATAGATGATCTTTCTACAAATGGAAAAGAAACTCGTTTGATTTGTTGTGTTAGATGTTTCAGGTGTTTTGACAACATTCAAACTTTCTTTGTTAAGTATTTTCTTTACAATCCATTTCCCAGTTGATTTCTCAGTTGATTTGATCGTAGGTGAGAAATGCTTGTTTTTGACAACATACACGCTTTTTGTTATGGGTTGGTATACCACAGGTGTATTCATCATCTGTTTTGGATTCTTCGTTGAATATGATTGATATGATGAATTGAAAAAAGCTTTCTGTTGAGATTAGGTAAAGGATGTGAATTTGTTATGAACTACTAGAGTTGGAGAATGTGTTTGATTGTTGTTCATAATGTTCATATGTTCTCTCCACTGTCCTGGACGGACAGGTATTTTTCGGTTGCCATACCTTTTTAATAGCCCTGCTTTTTGATGTTTGTGAATCCATTGGTGAATAATGAATCCATTCTTATTGATAAACCAAAACAAAATTTTATTATCATTTGAATTCTTCCCGTTTTTGTTGGATTTTAATTCACTTTTCAGTTTATTTTGATGATTTTCACATTTGAACTTACATTGTCCTTCAGGACAGCCATTTCCAACACAACACATTTTGTTATCAACTACTTTTGCTTTTGAGCTCTTTGTTTTGACTTTCCATGAAAAAAGTAACTCACAATTTTTATTATAGTAGGATTTATGGATCTTACAAAATGGTTTCACTTTTTTCTTGGAATCAGTATTGACTACATGTGCTTTCTTCTTCTCTATCTCTTTCAGATCTTCCTTTGCAATCCACTTCATTAATGTTTTTGTCTCTCTTTTCTTCACATCTTTGATGTTTGACTTCTTCATGCTGTTGCTTGAACCTTCTTTCCTTTTTGATTGAGCTGATTTTGATTCAGACAAGGAATTTTTGTTAGACATGTGAAGTGATTTAATATATTTTAAAGCATGCACAGTTGATGTCTTTTTGATTTTTGACATTTCAGAAATCTGCTTTGTGTTTGAAGATGATCCTTTTTCTGTAATATTGTTTGAATCACAAAACTGATTGCATTTATGTGACAAGAACTCTCTGCAAGCCTTCGGACACTGTGGATACACAATATCCAGATACCTGTCCAATTTGGTTAGCAATCTTTCCACTTTCTCTTCAAGCATCCTCCGTTCGATTCCATTGGAAATAAATTGTGGAATAAGAAATTGTGCAATATCAGAATTTTTATCTTTTTCATCAGATATTTCAATCTTTATCTCAGATACAGCGGAATTTAATTTCTTGTTAAGATTAAAAATTGTTTCTTTTAAAACACAATTTTCCACATCAAATTTAATTTTCTAATCGATGCATGCAACTTCAAGCAATTCTTGCCTCCTTTGTAATTCCATGTGTGGAATATACACTCGAGCATTTCCATCATTTGCTTCTTTAACAGCTTTCTTTACTGCAGGTGAGATAGGAATGAAACATTCTTCTAACGCACAACCACCACTCTTCTCAGTGTCCGCATACGACGCGTTCAGTTCATCATAATTGATTGAGTTTTGCATTTTCTTTGTTGTTTTTCTTTTGAGTTCTTCTTCATGCTTAATTTCTTCCTCTCCCACAAACACCATTTTTGAAGTCCAACCTTTATATCTATTCTTGACATTTGGTTCAAGGTGTTTGAAAATACTATGACGTGTAGTTACTTGCTTTTTAACTATATCTTCAAGATGTTGAACTTTCTCATCAAGATTCCTTTTCTCCTTCATTATTAAATTTAAGTTTATCTCTGCAGATAGTTTGGCTGCATTCAAGTCATGCACTTTCAACTCTGATTCTTTTTGGAATATTTTGAGTGCATTTTCTTTGTCTTTTATTTCTTGTTGAAGTTGTTCTATTTTTGAGAATTGAGTTTTTAGTTCAACTTCACTTTTCGATGCCTGTTCCATTTTTAGATTTATATTCTTTTCATTCAACTTCTGGTTGATTATTGGAAGTTAAGATCTCCACCTGTTGCATAAGAATTAGTATGTACTCAGTAGGAAATTCATAATCATCTGTTAATATCTTCTCTTCATTCTCAGCAACTGATGGATTGGTGCCTTCAGTAGCAACCTCTGGTTCAATCTCTTCCTCTTCCTCATATTCACTCTCCATGCCTGACTCATCAAATCTAGCCATAAAACCAGAGTCATTTCCCACGATTTCATCTTCACTCTCCCCATCGGTTTCCTCAAACTGGCATTCCTCAACCTCAGCCATTAGAACAAATTGGGCATGGACATTGGGATCCTCATCACTGTTATCAGTGTCAGACAAGAATTGATCCTCTTTTGCAAGTAATGCCCTCCCACTATTTCTTTGTTTGATGAGGTTGAGTTTTGGCTTGTAATATTCTGAGTCCTTCACCTTGGGCTTTTTGCAATCCTTGATGAAATGCCCAGTTCCGCCACAGTTATAACATTTGCGCTCCTGGGCAGTTTCTACTTTTCTTTCATACCTCCTTTCTAATCTTTGACCATCCTTCTTTGGGAATTGGTCATCTCTCCTTCTTGAGCCAAACGTGAACATCTGTCTGTTGTTAGTCTTGGTCTTCATAAACTTATTTTGCATCATGTTGGTCAAATAAGACATTGCCTCCATGATCTTTTCATTGTCAACCACATTTTCTTCCTCTGAATCTGATGTTTCTGTTTCTATAACTTGTTTCAGTTTAGCAGACTTCGTTGAACTCTTACCTCTTTTCTCATTTACCACCAGAGCCAGTGGATCTACAGTGTCTTTTTGTGTACTTAAACCAACATCATCTTGATATTGATTTAGTTCCTCAAAGATCATATGATGGGTAACCTTGTTGAGGTGCTTTTGATTCATTTGTCTGTAGATTGCCACTTGAGATCTCTATTCAGATCCTAAAGAGTTTAGAAACCTAGTATTCTTCGTTAGATTCGAGTAATCATCAAGTTTTTTGGTTTCTGAGGTCGTTGAGTAGTTTTCAGTAGCGACTGTAAGTTTCAATCAGTGCTTCCCCTTCTCTGGCTTTGAAATGATCAAAGGAGTTAACCAGTGTAGTCTCCTTGATCCATACCCCTGACTCTGTGCCTTCCATCCGACTCTTAATTTCGTCCCATATCTCTTTTGCAGTGTTGAGACCATTCACCTTGATGTAAAATTCTGAAGAAAGGCCATGTTTTAGGTAGTACTTTGCTTTCCGATCAGCAGTGGCTCTGTGTTTTTCTTCAGCAGTGTACTCAGATGGAAGTTTTTCTCGGTGGATTTCATCCAAAGGCAGATTATGATGAGAATCTGCTTCTTGATCTATCCTAAAAATACCATTTCCTTCCAATATGCTTTTCTTCATTTCCACACCATATTACTCATTGTTGTCTATAAAATCCATAAACCGACCTTTCCATACATGATATTCTCCTCTGTACAACACTGGTGACTTCGTGTCTGAACCGAATGAGAGTGTTTCACTGTATGTACTCATTCTTGCTTTGAGGATCTTTTCTTTGTAAGATAATTGATTGAAGAATTCTTTTGTAATCTGAAATCCGATACTCACTGAAATCCAAAACTCACTTGTCTAAAATCCGAGTCTTAAAATCCGATTCCTATCAAAACCTCAAAATCCGAGACTTAAAAAACCGAATGAATTTGAAATCCTAGTCAAAATCCGATAGTGAAAATCCGATTGAAATGAAATCCCATGGATTCAAAATCCGAATGTTTAGAAATCTGATAATGTTTTGAAATCCGGATGTTTCAAAATCCGAGAGATTGGAAAACCGAATTGAAATCCGAATGATTCAAAATCCGAAAGATTCAAATCCGATGATTTGAAATCCGAGATAATTCCAACTTTGTAAATCCGATAAATCAAATCCGTTGATCAAATCCGACTCCAAAATCCGATAGTTGGCAAATCCGAAATTAAACCAGACAACTAAACAATCCGATTGCAAACCCCAAATCCGCAACTCAATCCTTGCCAAAATCCGCAACACATAATCCGATAGATAAGTATCAGAATCCGATTGAAATCTTCGGATTTTGCAGAATCCGATTGTTCTTAATATCAAATCCGAAAGTTCTTGTAACTGTTGTAACCGCCAACTTTCAAACTTCAAATTCTTCCAATTTTATATCAAATTCGCGAATTTTTTCTTCCAGAGGTTTCGTATACACACGAATTACAATTCAGAATCAAATATACAACAAAATTCAACCTCTAGAATACATTTTAGATCAATTTTTCTCAAAAACCGAAAAATACAAAATCTCAAATTCGACATTAACTGTTGTAATGATTGATCGCGGACTCACACAGGTTAATTCTAATGATGATTGCGAATCCAATAAACTTCTAATCCTCCATTTTCATACACAATTCGATAGAAATCAGATTATACTCAAAGTCGACCAAAATACCTCAAAAACAGACAAATTCCTTCGGATTGTTGCTGTAATCTCTTGAAATCTTCAATCAAGAGCCTTATCTTCGCAAAGATTTGGCTCTGATACCAATTGTAGAGCAATTCAATGAATACACAAGTGATTCAAGTAGAGAGAAAAGTATGGAAACACCTTAATGTGTGTGTTTTCTATTCAATATAATATTAAAGGTTACAAGGAAGAAAGACAACACTACTATATATATACTAAGTACAAAGTAAAACAGAAAAACATTAAATTGTGACTAGACTTAAACACAAATTTAACTCTAACAAAAATCAGCCTTAGGATTATACACTACTCTTGAACCTCTTGTATATATCATTCTGGTAGTATAGATAAAGCATTAAAGCAAAAGGTGGCTTTATCACATTATCGTATATAACAAACAGTTACTTGTATATCCACATATCAGTACACCTATTATCAGATCCAAAGTATTTCTATACATACTAAGGCATTCTACATATATTCTCAGGTGTACTACCTTGACAAGTACCCCTCACCCGATTCACAAGATTTCTCATGATTCCATTAAGTTCCAACATGTATCATGTGTTTGTAATAATATGGGCCCTTATGTTACTCCAAACACATTACACAAATTTGATCTTAACTTTATCACAAAAAGTCCCGATTCACAGGCTTAGGCCATGTATCACCAATGAATTATATCACATGTTCATGTAACAGTTTAATTTATCATGAATGCTCACATAAGACCAACTCTTAACAGTTGTATACACATATAACATATCTGTATTAAGCATATCCTGTACTCACATACAATGCTCACATAGTACATATTCAGTATAATTGTTAGTATACTCACCAAGCTGCAAGCCTCCAGTTTGACAATTTTCAAAATCCGCAGAACCATGGTTTAAGTCCAGAATGTGTCTGATACACATCCAGATCCCTCAAACCGTGGCTCTGATACCAAGTTGTAACGCCCCAAAAACCAAAAATTAAAATATTAAGATCAATCACATATGAGTATTCACATCTAAAATTTTGAAATAAATGCAGAAGCAATACTGATTTGAAATCCTGATATACCAACAGATACACACATAAATACTGTCACAAATTTGGTACTAAAAACTTGATGATTACAAACCAGGCGTTAATTTTCAAGAGTTTATCAAATACTAGTCAAACCGAAGCTTTGCCCTTGTCTTTGCCAAAAACCTGCAAAACATTTTAAAAATAGTATTTGATAAGCTACGAGAGCTTAGTGAGTAAACCGGACTAAACATCATATAAACCCACGTATAAAATCATATGAAGATAATACACATATGTCTGGCAAACAATGCGAGCCTCTAGTTCTAGACCCAGGGTAGCAACATAGGTCACAGTACTGTACCATAATTGAGCCTTACTGGACGTAGCAGTAAGCACCCCACCTCTGAGACTTATTGCACATAGCAGCATGCTTATACACACATATGAATAACATTACATGTCAGTAATCTAATATAATAACATACATGCTACAGATATGAAGTGAAGTCTAGAAGACTCACCTTCTGACTATAATATCATGAATTGATCCACAGATGTCAATGATACCGGTACTATGCCAATCATCTCCTATATAAACAATACATAATATCACATACGGACGTTCTGATCTAAAATAGGGCCTACACGGGCCGTGTATCCCTACAAGGGCCGTGTATCCCTACACGGGCCGTGTCCCATATATGCTACACGACCTAAGCTGGCAACATGGCCAGTGTGGTCTAGTCACTCTACATGGGCCGTGTACCTCTACACGGGCCGTGTACCTCTCATGCTACACGACCATGTAACCTTACATGGCCCTGTGACCGCCTTTACTACTACACGGCCGTGTACACTACAGACCAGCAGACTGTTCTTATCAAGAACAGTTGGATTTCACAAAAAATCCACTAGATTCATTATAAAATCGACTAGAGGTGTTTCCCTACACTTCTTATAACTGATATACATAATCTAAACCATATGAAACAATCCTAACATGAATTCACCATTGAATCATGTGATTTAACTTACAAAACATCATAAACAAAGTTTGAAAGCTTAACTCAAGTTGTATACTTGCTATACTCTTGGTATAAATACTAGCTCTGCTGTGTTCTTCAAAGAAAACTGAAAGTTGCTAAGGCTTGTTCTTGAAATCGTGGATTCCAGAGAAAAAAATACAAACTTTGACTAACTATGGTCAAAGTTGGTGATATTTATATAATTAAGTTTCAACTAATGACACAACAGCCCCTGGACTTAAACAAATGGTAATCTGACGGTTTTAGCCCCTCTAGTTTAAAACCAAATCTTATCACGTATAGCCATTTATAATGCGTGTAACACTTTGTACATTTCTTGCATAAACTTTAATAATAAAATTTTGGGTGTTACAACATATCAAAACAACATCAAGTGTTCCACCCATAAGGGCTATGTACATTCATAAGTCACCCGCCTCACAGGACTTCTAGTCTTTACCTGAAAAGGGAAATCATAGCATCATTAGCTAACACTTAGCTAGTGAGTACATACAATCATAAGTATCAATATAGTAAGTCATGCATCATACTTATCATACATAAACAATCATTGCTAGCTTAGCACATAGCGGTGTGCTGACAAGATCAATAAGAGTCGTGTCTTCCAGGGTAATCAATCCCGCTCAACAACTCAGACCAGGGGATCAGACACGACTAACCGCGCTGGTGAGGGAGCATAAAGCAATCCACCAAACATCGTTCACAGAGTCAGAGGCTCCACAAGTAATCCAGCTACAACCGGCTGATTACCACTCACGTTAAGGCACGGCAGTTCTTCAGAACCTAGGATCTGGGATGCCTCCTAAATCACCGTGAAATCCTACTCATGGGATCCAGCTACAACCGGCGGACCATAACCATGCGTCAGATAGTGTGCAGACAATGCACATACACATAAACGTACATATGATCCCACAGGGATCCATCATCTTACATGCAATATCATACAGTTATTCACACGTACATATCATCATGTATTAACTAAGTGGTTCCAATCTGGACCCACTGGCATGCACCTATATATCTTAACATCATTCAAGTCATACAGTTACCTCGTTGAGCATACCTACAAAAGAAAGTTAGACATACATAATACAATCATACATTCATCTAGCATGCAAGCCTTACTCTACTGAGTCTCATGAAAGCAGCCACTCACCTTATTAGCTTACAACATTCGTTTACTTAATGTTGGTTCAGCTGACACGTTCACATAAAACATTCGGCAATCGCGTTAAGTGTTTGCACGTGTTAAGTTCTACTACTAGAATACTTACAATATTTCTCTAATGTTCATAATTCACTTATTAAACTTACTTTAAACACTACATAACCTATTCAACAAGAACATGTACAAAAAACACATTCTTGCCGCGAAAACCCAAAGTGTCGCGCCGTGACGCATGAAAGTCAGATCAAATGTCGCATGATTCATGCGAAAGTCGGACCAAGTGAACATATGAACTATCCGACAGTCAGACAACCAAGTCGGATGGGTCATGCAACTGTCGGACCCAAAAGTCGGATGGCTTGTTAGAAGGTCGGACCAAAACGTCACATAGTGCACTTTTGACAGGGTCGCGCCGCGACCATAAACGTATCGCACCGCGATCTCGTATTTTACAGTTTCATCATCTTCTTAATTTTTCATACATGCGACTTTCTTTATCCATTTTAAAAACCCAGATTTGAAATATGTTAGTTTTCACTTTTAAAACATCTTAGAACTTCACAAACCACCTATATGAACCTCATGAACACCTTAACATCTTTTAAAAACATTAAACATGAGAAACCCACATGTAAAGTAACCTCTCATGTTCATCCATGGAGTTTTCAACTCCAACACAACTTCCAGCCATATAACTCTCCCATAACATGTACCAATCCTACTTAAACTTCAATATAAAGATTATGCTAACCTTTTTTTCAAGTCTAGAACTTCAAATCTCCAAACTCCCATTTTCAAGAACGTACGAGAGTAACCACAAGTGTGTGTTTTAAAAGTTTTGCAACAATTGACTTTATGAGTCAATTTACAACATTACACTCATATATATCTTATCTAGAGGCAAACCGCCTCTGGATAAATATCTTCTTTCTTTTCTTTTCTTCATTCTTAATTCTTCTATTTACTTTCTTTTCTTTTAATCACTTAATTAGTACATATATATATATACTTAATATATATATATATATACAACACATAACATGCATACACGTACACACCAATACACATTTACACATATACATAAAAACTTAACCTTAAGTACATACAAACAAATCTTCTCATTAATATAATAAACTTACAATTTGAACTCTTCACTTAATCTACTATTTTACACACAGGTACATACTATTTACAACTAGCTATTTATATAGCTAATATTGTTGATGTTACACATTATTTGCTAATTCTTGATATATGACTTGCTTTATTGCTATTCATGCCTGTTAGTACTCACTAGCTATTTATATAGCTAATATTGTTGATGTTTCCCTTTTTTACAGATAAGGACTAGGTGTGCCTGGTGAGAAGAGATCATTGCTGGGAGTTTGTTTATATCTTTTGGGAAGGAACAATGTAAATGGTATTTTTTGTTACAATGGTCAGTGGTTGATATAATAACACCTGTAATATGTGATTTGGCATTATTTTTGATATGTATATATAATCGCCAAATCATAGTGGTTTTAAACTGTAATAGTTAATAGGATTTTTTTGTTTGGTTAAAAATATTCCGATGCATTGTTTTAAATTACTAGTTAAATAGTCAAACAGGTAAACACTTTAAATACAAATAGATCCATGCAGTTTAAAAACTTAGATTTTCACAAATTTTAATAATAGCTGAGGCGGTGTTACAAGTTAGGTATCAGAGCCTAAGTTTGGGGGAATTGGATACTTGAAAGAGTATTCAGTCTCAAACTTGGGCCCGAATATGATGAAAGTGTAAATGCTATAATGAATGCCCGTCCTTTCTTATAGCAAATCGATAAAGATGTATGCTCAACATGATGCTACTGAACAGGCTCTTAAAGAGATGGAGGACGAGGCCTCCCACATACCACATTAGGTTGGGGCGGAACAGTCTTAGTACCATTCTGAGGGTGCAACAGGCGTACATCCGATGCCTTGAGGAGGAGCTCCGTATTGCAAAGGAGCTTCTACTCAATTCGGCTCTAGGTAAACCACCCCGCCAGCCGTGTTCATTCAAGAAATTTCTATCGTGCAAACCACCCAACTTTGAGGGGAGTGATGACCCCATAGTTACTATAAGATGGCTTCCAGTGATGGAGCAGGCATTTGAGTCCTACGAGTGTGAACCTGAGTACTACGTCAAATGTGCAGTATGGATGTTAAAGGTCCGTGCCATATTCTGGAGGGACACGGTCAAGGCCTCTGTTAGAAAGGATGTAATTGATGCTCTATCTTGGGAGCAATTCTCAGAGAAGGTCCAAAAGAAGTACTGCACTGATTATGACATGGATCGTTTGGAGCGAGAATTCAACAATCTCCGAAAAGGAGATAAATCCATGGAGGATCACATTGGGGCTTTTACTGATAAGATGAGGTTAGTTCCTCACTTGCTGACTGATGAGAGCATCAAGATCCGGAGGTTTGTTAACACCCTACCCTTGGAGTTTCGGGCAAATGTCCGAGCAGTGGCTGATCTGGATCGAGCTTTTGAGGTAGCTCGACAAATGAAGGGTGATCGCATACAGTGCAGGGCCAATCTGCAGGGGGAAGCAGTAAGTGGAAGTTTCAATCCTCTTCTAACCCAAGTCCTACAAAACGACAATTTTCTTGTTAGTCCCATAGAATAGTTTGATTTGATGAGACAAAACCATAGCTATGTGTAGATGATAGGTTAAATATTAGGAATTATGTAAGTCTTTTATAGACTGACTAGTCAGCTTAGGCTGAGTAGTCAGCGTATAAACAGACTTAGATTTTTCTATGTAAGTACTAGATAGCCTCAATGTATAAGGTAAATAACTTTAGCTATTACACTGACGAACAAAATTGTTTAATGTTCAATTATCTGTTGAATGACTTCAAAACCTCTCTCACAGTTCAATCTAATTTGAAAACTGAAATTTCAAAATTAAAAGATGAACTTAAATACTCTGAAACTCTCATATATGCTGGTAAAAAGACTCAAAGTGATTATGAATGTCAGCTTCACATAAACAAACTTCTAAGTGAAGAATTACAAGAATCAAAAGAACAAGCTGACAATCTAAGAAAGATATGTGAATCTTGGTGTAAGTCATCAAGGGAAGCAGAAAAATGTATCAACCAGCAGATACCAAATCAAGTAAAAGCAGTGCTAGGGGGAGATTATAGTGCTGCTACTGATGAAATCATCAAAGAACAAGTCAGTCTTGAAGACAAAAATGTGAAATCAGATGATATACTTCCAAAGACATTTTTAAGAAACAAGGATGGAAAACAGCTCAAAACCAATAAGTTTGTAACACAACCCAAAGCCCCCAGGTTATTCATACAAACCATCAAGCTGAATGTTCCAGATCCAACAAAAACTGTAAGTCAGTTTTCAAAAGATTGGATTAAAATCCTATGAGAACAACTGTCTTTGACAGAATAGCTCACATCAACTCAAAAAGACATAACTCTTAAGCTAAATATGAAAGGATGTCAAAGAACAAGAAGTTGTTTGTAAGTTAGACTTCACTAAATAAGGGTAACCATAGAGCTGACAAAGATAAGTCCAAAGTCAGAGAAAATAAAGTAGACAAACTGTCTAAAAGGATTGAAAGGTTATCCACATCTTATGACCCTAAAAATGAATCCAAATTTAATTTTGGAAAACTCAAAGAAGTCGCCAAACACCCATCTTTAGAAGAAAATGCTATAAATGTGGTGACAGAGGTCATGAAGCCAAAGATTGTATAAGTACCAATCTTAGGCCTGAAAAAGTAAAGGATTAATTAAGTGCTCATCCTCATAACCCACCAAACAGTGGGTTCCAAAAAGAAACTAATGTGTTTCGTTGATCATGTGCAGTTTTCCTACAAGTGGTACCTAGACAGTGGATGCTCAAGGCACATGATAGGAAGCAAAGGGATTCTAAGTGAATTCCAAAACAATGAAGGACCCAAGGTGACATTTGGGGATAATTCTCAAGGATATACTAAAGGTTATGGAAAGATAACTGCTGGAACAGTCACTTTCAAGAAGGTAGCATATGTTGAAGGCCTTAAACACAATCAGATAAGTACCAGTCAATTGTGTGATGAGGATTATGAAGTCACCTTCAGAAAGCATGCAGGAAAAATTTATGATAAGAAGGGAAAGCCAATACTAATGGCAAAAAGAGAGAGAGATATCTATTTGTTAGATCTCAGCTCTGCAGATCCTTCAACTAAAACCTATTTGTATTCTGACTCAACTCCCAAGCTGAGTTGGTTGTGGCACAAAAGACTTTCACACCTAAATTTCAAATATATTAACAAACTGTTTAGCAAAGAGTTGGTCTCTGGTCAGCCTAAGATAACATTTGCTAAAGACAAACTCTGCTCAGCTTGTGAAATGGGAAAACATCACAAGGGATCCTTCAAGTCCAAACAGAAATTTTCAATTACAGAACCATTGCATATGTTGCATTTGGACTTATTTAAACCTATAAGCACCCCAAGCCTAAGTGGTAAAAGTATACTCTAGTGATTGTTGATGAGTTCACAAGATTCACTTGGGTGGTCTTCTTAAAAGCTAAAAGTGAAGCTGCACATGAGTTAATCAGCTTCATAAGACAAGAAGAGTTTCAAAAGGGTAAGTCTATCAAGCAGCTCAGAAGTGATCATGGAATTGAGTTTAGAAACTCAACCCTTGAAGGCTTTTGTGAAGAGAAGGGAATTATCCAGAATTTCTCCTCTGTAAGAACTCCACAACAAAATGGAGTTGCTGAAAGGAGAAATAGAACCCTAATTGAAGCAGCCAGAACCATGCTATGTGAAGCAAAGCTCAAGCTGAAGTTTTGGGCAGAAGCTGTAAGTACAACTTGCTATACACAGAACATATCGATGATAGTTAAAAGACATGGTAAAACACCTTATGAGATGTATCATGGCAGAAAACCTAATATTGGATACTTCCATATCTTTGGTTCAACATGCTATGTGCTAAACCAACGAGATCAGCTCCATAAGTTGGAACCTAAAGCTGATCAAGGTCTATTTGTTGGATATTCTTCAATCTCCAAAGTTTACAGAGTCTTTAATCTTAAAATAAAGGTAATTGAAGAGTCAGTACATGTTACGTTTGATGAGACAAGTATTGACAAATCTTACAAAGCTCAAGCTGACCAGTTAGTCTGAGTGAGCTTGAAAGGAGCAAAGAAGATCTCACATCAAATCCCATGTATGTTATGGATGATTCTGATGATTCTGATGGTGGTAAATTTGACAAATGTGTATCATCAAAAGAAACTATCAATGTTGAAGTTACTTAGCCTAAGAACCTTGGCGAAACATCAGGTACAAGTCAGATTGACAATCTAAGTGATCTCTTAATCCCTACTTACACTGAAGAATTAAGTCCTATTCAGCTTGAGAGACACTGCTCAGATTCAGACCCAGAACCACAGTCTTCCACTACAACCTTCAAAGTATTAAAAGATCATCCCCTTGATGGTATTATTGGTAACATTGAAGATGGTGTGTTAACTAGATCTAAGGCAAATGCAAACTATGTTGCCTACTCTAGTTTTCTATCTCAAATGGAACTAAAGAAGACTGGAGAGGCTCTAAAGGATAAAGATTGGATTAAAGCTATGCAAGAGGAGCTGACAGAATTTCAAAGAAATAAGGTCTGTAACCTTGTCCCTGCTCCCAAAGGAAAAAGAATTATAGGCACTAAGTGGGTCTATAGAAACAAAATGGACAAGGATGGAGTAGTGATCAGAAATAAAGCAAGGCTAGTAGCTCACGGGTACCGACAAGAAGAAGGTATTGACTATGATGAGACCTTTGCTCCTGTTGCAAGGATTGAAGCTATAAGGTTGTTTCTACCCTATGCAGCCTTCAAAAATTTTAAAGTGTATCAAATGGATGTTAAAAGTGCTTTTCTAAATGGATCACTACAGGAGGAAGTTTATGTGAAACAACCCCCTGGTTTTGTTGATCCTAAACATCCAGATTATGTCTATAAGTTAGACAAGGCTCTATATGGACTCAAGCAAGCTCCAAGAGCATGGTATGATACACTGTCCACCTATCTGCTTTCAAATGATTTTATTAGAGGAAGTGTTGACAAAACTCTATTTATAAGAAAGAGCAGAGGACATGTCATTCTGGTTCAAATCTATGTGTATGACATTATCTTTGGTTCAACAAACCAAGGTCTATGTGATTGGTTTTCTAAGATAATGTCTAATCAATACAAAATGAGCATGATGGGTGAGGTGACTTACTTTTTGGAACTTCAAATCTACTAGAAAGAAGATGATATATTTATTAATCAGAGCAAGTATGTTTTTGATCTTATTAAGAAATATGGATTAGACTCAAGCCATCCTGTAAAGTCTCCAATGTTACACAATGTCAAGTTACCCAAGGACATTGATGGAAAATCTGTATGTCAGACTATATATAGAGGAATGATAGGTTCATTACTCTATTTGACAGCAAGCAGACCTGATATAATGTTTGCTACATGTGTTTGTGCACGATATCAGGCTGATCCAAAGGAATCACACTTGCTAGCTGTTAAAAGAATACTCAAATATCTGAAGGGAACACCAAATTTAGGTTTGTGGTATCCCAAAGGATTAGGATTTGAGCTGATAGGGTACTCAGATTCAGACTTCGCAGGTTGTGGTCTAGATAGAAAGAGTACTACTGGAGGATGTCAATTTTTGGGTGGAAAATTAGTTAGTTGGACAAGCAAGAAATAAAACTTAGTGGCAATTTCCACAGCTGAAGCTGAGTATGTTGCTGCAGGGAGCTGTTGTGCTCAAATACTGTGGATGTAACATCAGCTTATGGACTTTGACTTTCATTATTCAAAGACTCCCATATTCTGTGACAATCAAAGTGCTATTGCCATCACACACAACCAAGTGTTTCACTCAAGAACCAAGCACATTGAGATAAGACATCACTTCATTAGAGACATTGAAGAAAAGGGAAAGATAGAGTTCTGCAGGTACCAAATTAGGCGATTGTAAAAAGCCTAAGTTTAATGATCGATGGTGCTATACATGCCGCACCTACCATTCTGGTGAATGTTCCAAAGCTACCAGGAGGTGTAACAGGTGTGGGAACAAAGTGCATCCGGTGGAAGAATGCAAGTACAAGGAGGTCGTTTGTTTTAGATGTCATCAGTCAGGACAAAAGATAGCCCAATGTCCTAAAAATCCAAATGCCCGAGCTGGTGGATCATCCACGGAACTGAAGAAATACGGCGCCCCTCGTGCCAAATAGCGTGCGTTCCAGATGACGGCTGGGGAAGCCAAGGTTGTAGGATATGTGATTACGGGTACCTTTCTTATTAATTCTACCCCAGCATGTATATTGTTCAATTCAGGAGCTACTTATTCTTTTGTCTCCATATCTTGTCGTAAAAAGCTGCAACTACCTGTTTCCCCATTAATTGACCCAATTAAAGTAGAAGTGGCTGACGGTAAAGTAGTTCACGTTACCGAGAAAGTTCCGGTAGCAGATGTTTACATCGATCGGCATAACTTTTCTATTTCATTCCTTATTATTCCTATTGCGGGCTTTGATGCTGTGATTGGGATGGATTGGCTCAGCAGTCGAGGTGCTGAGATTATATCTTCTAAAAAGATAATCAGATTTCCTCTAATCGACGGGTCTTATGCTATTGCGAAGGGGGAAGGACGGGAGTCTGATATTCCTATCATCTCGGTGATTAAAGCTCTGAAATCTGTTACAAAAGGTTGTGTCTCCTACTTCGCCTATGTTATTAATAATAAGATGGAGAAACAACTAGTTGAAAATATCAGGGTAGTGTCAGAATATCCTAAAGTCTTTCAAATGAATTACCTGAAATGCCTCCAATCAGGGATGTTGACAATAGGATCGATATTGTTCCTGGAGCTACTCCAGTGGTTAAAGCTCTGTATCGTCTTGCTCCTTCTGAAGTCCGTGAGATGATGAATCAAATTCAAGAATTGCTTGACAAAGGCTTCATTCACCCGAGCTCTTCTCCTTAGGGAGCTCTAGTTCTATTCGTCAAGAAGAAAGATGGTACTATGCGAATGTGCATAGATTACACGAAGCTTAACAAGCGCACTGTAAAGAACAAATACCCTCTCTCGCGCATAGATGATTTATTTGATCAATGTAGGGGGGCAACTTGCTTCTCCAAAATTGATCTCCGATCATGGTATCATCAAGTATGGGTTCAAGCCGAAGATATTGCAAAGACTGCTTTTCGTACCCGCTACGGCCATTATGAATTCTTGGTGATGCCATACGGCTCCACCAATGCACCAGCTATCTTTATGGATCTCCTGAACCGAATTTGTCGTCCATTTCTGGACAAGTTCGTGATTGTATTTATTGATGATATTTTGATCTATTCAAAAACTGAAGCTGAACATGAATCACATCTTCGTCAAGTTCTCGAAACTCTTAAGTGAGAACAACTCTATGCCAAACTTTCAAAATTTGATTTTGGCTTCGGGAGGTGCATTTTCTTGGCCACGTTATCTGCAGGGACGGTGTCAAAGTAGACCCTGCTAAAGTAGAAGCTGTGATGAACTGGGGAGTTCTCTAGAATCCAATTGAGATCAAGAGTTTTCTTGGTCTAGCTGGCTATTATCAGCGATTTATTCATGATTATTCTAAACTTGCTGGTCCTCTTACTAAATTGACACGGAAGGATGTTGCTTATGTGTGGTCTGATGCACAGGAGCAATCCTTTCAATCTTTGAAGCGACTATTATGTGAAGCTCCGATTCTTACTCTACAAAACGGGTCGGAGGATTTTATAGTTTATTGTGATGCCTCTTACTCTGGATTGGGTTAAGTTCTAATGCAGCGCGAAAATGTGATTGCATATGCTTCAAGGCAATTAAAACCGCATGAAAAGAACTACCCAACACACGATCTCGAACTCACGACAGTTGTATTTGCATTAAAACTATTGAGGCATTACTTATATGGCACAAAATGTGTTATATGCACGGATCACAAAAGCTTACAGTATGTCTTTTCTCAAAAAGAGCTCAATATGAGGCAACGACGCTAGATTGAGTTGATTAAACAATATGATTGTGAGATCCGCTATCATCCAGGCAAAGCTAATGTGGTAGCTGATGCCTTAAGCCGGAAAGGGGTTTCAACAGAAGCCAAATTCATGAAACTTACTATGTTTCCTGATATCATATCAAAATTGAAGGAAGCACAACAATTGGATTTACAGGAGGATAATCTAAAAGCTGAGATTATGCGAATGATAAAGGATCAGCTAACTGAAGACAATCAGGGTTTGAAGACTTTTCAATCCCGAATCTGGGTACCTTTTATTGGAGGCAACCGTGAGTTGATACTACAAGAAGCTCACAATTCCAGGTTGTGTGTTCATCTAGGTATTACAAAGATGTACTATGATCTTAAAAAGTTTTATTGGTGGCCTACTCTTAAAAGAGACATCGCTTCCTTCATGTGCACAAGTCAAAACCGAGCACAAAAGGCCTTATGGCAATCTGTAACAGCTTGACATTCCAGAATGGAAGTGGGATCATATTACAATAGATTTTGTCACCAAGCTACCCAAGACACTCAGAGGGCACAACATGATTTGGGTCACATTGACCGATTGACCAAGAGTGCTCATTTTCTTGCTACGAATTAATCTACATCATTGACACGCCTAGCTCAACTCTATATTAACGAGATTGTCACACGTCACAGTTTACCTTGTTATATTGTCTCTGACCGTGACTCACTTTTCGTGTCAAATTTCTGGCAAAGCTTACAACGTGAGCTTGGTACATGGGTTCATCTGAGTACTGCTAATCATCCACAAACGGATGGTCAGTCTGAAAGAACCATTCAGACTTTAGAAGATATGCTGAGAGCATGCGTGCTTGAATATGGTGGTTCTTGGGATTCTCATCTCCCACTGATAGAGTTTGCTTATAATAACTCTTATCATTCCAGTATCGGGATGCCACCATACGAAATGCTATACGGGAGGCGTTGTCGCACTGCCACTTGTTTGCTTGAACCGGGTGAGAAGCAGTATGCCGGACCCGAAATTGTGCAGATCACTTTTGATAAAGTCAAAATAGCTCTGGAGAAATTGAAAGCAGCTCGTGATCGTCAAAATATTTATGCAGACCCAAAGCGCCGACCTATTGAATTCAGTGTTGGCGATCGGTTTTTCTTGAAGGTATCTCCTTGGAAGGGGGTAATTCAGTTTCGACGCAAAGGAAAGTTGAGGCCAACTTATATTGATCCATTCAGGATTATCCGAAAGGTCAACGAGCAGATTGTATCTCTTGAATTACCTCCTGAGCTATCTTGTATTCATAACACTTTCAATGTATGCTATCTGAGAAAGTGTAAAGTTGATGACGATTAAGTTCTACCTCTACAAGAGTTGAAGGTTGATTCAGCTAAACGCCTTGTAGAGCAACCTGTTGAAGTTCTTATCGCCAAGACAAAGAAGCTGCCTAAGAAGATGATCAGGTTAGTTATTGTCAAGTGGAAGCATAGCCTGGGTCCCAACATGACATGGGAAACTGAGGATGACATGAAGACACGATACCCTCATTTATTTCCAGCTGAGTAGATTCCGAGGACGGGCCTATTCTTAAGGGGGTAGAGTTGTAACATCCTCAAGTCGGGCCTATTCGTGCGCTCCATTTGCTACGTGAGTTAAGTTAAAAGAATGAAATTAAAAGTATATGTTAAGTATTTAAAGAAAATAAGTCATTGGTTAATTAAATGTGAATTTTAAAATAATAAAGAAAATAAGATAAAAATGATTAAATATTAAATGGTTTCAAACAAGGTTTCCAAAAATATCCCTGTTAGTTAAAACAGGTATTCGTGCGTTGAGTTGTTGTTGAAAAGGGGAACGAGAGACCCGCTTGTGGATAATAACAATCCACAAGTCAGGTTGTATGGTGTACCCACATACACATTTGCAAATACACACATTCCTTACTTTCTCTCTTGTGTTCTTAGCTAATTGAATCTAAAAGGAACTTGAAGCAAGGATTAATCAAGGCTGGAATTAAACAAGGATTCAAGTTCATAATCTGCTCAAATCACTCATTTTTGTAATTCTTGTAAGCCTTCTTCCTCCATGTTCTTGATATTCCAAGTTTAGGTCTAAATGGGTCAACACCCAAATTGGTTTCTATAATTGAAGTTAATGGTATCAATCTGTTCCTAATCCTATCCCAGATGTATAGAAATCAGTTAGTGTAATTAACTTGATTTTTATGATTGAATTTGATGATTTGGTGAAAATGGGTCAAAAGGTTGAAATTGGTCCCAAATATGATATATGTTGTTAAAGTGTATAAAGTTAGTGTTTTTGGCTTGTTTATGTAACATAGGTTCATATGTGAATGAAAGCTTGGGTCTGGAAATGATTTTGGTACAATTTGGAATGAAACACAGCAGGTTCTGGTTGAACATGCTGCTGGGAGTTGAAGGGCACGTGCGTACCTCTCAAGATCCAACCGTGCCTTAGGGCGTACCCGGGTAGGCACGGACGTACTTCGAAAAGGTACTGGCGTGCCTAACCCTAGATGGTCTGGGGGAGTGCCTTTGGTCACGGGGCGTACCTATGACCAGGGTACGGGCGTGCCTTGCCCTATGACAGTCCTGTTTTGTATCCAATTTGATATGTGTAATCTGTAACTAGGTACTCCGACTGTTCCGGGGGTGACAATACTGTAGTTTACCTAATATTAGCCTATCAGGTGAGTATTGACTTCTGTTAGTCCCAGATTGAGTACGCAACAATAAATGTTTGTAGAAGGGGGGGTTAAATACAAACTTTATCTTTTAAAAATTAAAGACACACTTATATACTTTTATATAATTCTTATTGATATGAATCAAGAATTACATGTACTAGAAGCGGAAATTCTAAGTACAATAAAAGGTGGCAATCAATTTGTCTAACACATAGACAAGCTAACTCTAAAACAACTAATGTATTTAGAGTGTTCAACACATGAACAAGTTTTATTCTACATAATGTGTATACTCTACGAAATTTCTCAATAGATGAGATTTTCTTTTAGTGTAGTAGAGACTTCACTTTGTTGTGTTGTGTAGTATTCTCTGTTTGCATGTCCACCATGCATGAGTATATATATAAGTCTTGGTGGATCCGGTTGCATGAAGGTAAGAGACCAAGAGGATGTGGAAATATAATATTTTAATTGTAAAGGTAGTGGGTGAAAAGTAAAGTTACTTTAATCAAATGTATGATAAAAGTAATTGTACTTTTCTACAAAAGTGCAACTCATTCACAATATAAAATATTAAAGTCCACATCTACTGTCGTGTAGAAGTATCTATCCCTTTCCATGATTGTACTTTAATCAACACCATGCTTCTGATTGATTTGACTTTACCAAGTATGGGATTGCCAGCCATACTTAGTTGTTTGAACAAATCTTCAAGATCTTCGTCTGTTTGAGGTATCATTATCCTTTTCCAGAGGATAAGGTCAAACCTTTTTGTCTCATACTTGATCCAAAAAGTGCATTTTACTTTTACAAACAATGATCTAAGGCATTATAGAACAACACATGTTCTGCCTTTTACATATGACTTACAATCTGAAAAGATAGAGTAGATTTGACATTTTTCACAAGTCAGCTAACAGATTGTACAAGGAACTCTGATATTCACTACTCAGTTGACAAAATATATCAGTTGATCACTTTTTGCTAGGACTCAGTTGACACATATTGCTCAGCTGATCATATAGATGCTCAGCTGATCAATAGTAAGCTTAGGAGGACATAAGCTCATGTATTTGGATGATCAGTTGATCAAGAGTGCTCAGCTGATCAATCAAATACATGAGTTTATGAGGAGAGATGACTTGTGTAAAGGAAGACTTACTTAGCTGATGCTCTAGGCCTCAGCTGATCCATTTGTTCACTCAGCTGATAGAGTAGGCACTCAGCTGATCAATCTGTTCACTCAGCTGATCACTTTCTTCACTCAGCTGATCAATCTAGGCCTCAGCTGATCCATTTGTTCACTCAGCGGATAGAGTAGGCAATCAGCTGATCAATCTGTTCACTCAACTAATCACTTTCTTCACTCAGCTGATCAATCTGTTTACTCAGCTGATGGAATATTTTCATCAGCTTATCAACAATTTTGCTCAGCTGATAGACTGTTTACTTTAGCTGATGGTCTTCTTTACTTGTTTTCTTCATCTGATGCTCCTTGGCTGATATCCTTTGGCTGATACATTGAGTAGGATCTGATGCTCAGCTGATGGCTTATTTTCCTCAGCTGATGGTTCCATACTTAGCATATTTTTACATAAACTGATACAAACAACACATGTTTGAATTCTTTCTAAGTCATATTGAATGTAGGGTTTGGTTATCATCAAATCCTATGTTTTAGGATAGGCAGAGTTGATTATTAGGGTGAAGTGATTATCTCCCCAACAATTTCCCCCCTATTTGATGATGACAAAACCTTTTTCTTTTTGAAGAATCAGTTTGACTTCGAATTACAAAAGATTTAAACTTTTAAGTACATATGGCTACCTAGCTATCTATTTTTGGTAGCTCTTTTTATTTGAACCTTGTTCTGTTTTTGGTTTCTTTTCTAATGTTCCATTTTGTTCTGTTTTTGTGGAATCTTTTTCTGTGTCGTACCATTTTGTTCTGTTTTTTTGTGGTATCTTTTCATTTTTCCATTTTTATATGTTTTTGATTTTCTGATATACATAAACATCACTTGAAATAACAGAATAAAGAAATGTACATGAGTGTTTACATAGATTAACTACTAACTAACTATTCTATAATGTACAAACAACTAAATAACAACAAAAACTTCAGAGTTAGAATCAGTCTTCAATCATCCCACCATGGTTGTTCTTTAACTTCAAAATCTTTGGCATGGGGATCAACTTCAGCTAAGACTTCACATTGGGCTTGAACAAGGGCTTCAAAGTTTTAATTTCCAATTCTGCCTCTTGTAGATATCCTTAGCCCAAATAAAAACTTCTAGCTAGCCTTAAGGATTTCAGACTGTCTAAAGAATCTCCATGTGCCAGCTCTGTCCAGAAAGAATATACCTTCAATAGGCATAATTATAAACTTATACAGCTCAGGAGTGATGTTCAGTGGAAGAGATCTGTTGAGACCCTCAAAATCTGATAAGAATTCATGCTGGGGTAGTACCTCTCTTAGCTCAAATTGTTTGAAGGGCTTGAAGCCTTTCTTATGGAGATTATCAACTGTGTGCACATGCCTGTAATAGTCATCTGGAGTGAAGGCCCTTTGTGACACAGCTAGAGCTATCCAATTCTGAATTTTTTGAATGAATTGAACTTTGAGCTTTGATTTGGATTTGAAGAGAAGGTACAGGATCTCAACTAACTCTGTGAACCCATATATGTGACACCTCTCATAGGATACAACTTCACAGCTGTTGAAGTTATTCTATCTTATTGCTTTGAGGTAGGGTTCACCATCACCTTTATGGGCAGTGGCTCTTGTTATTGGAGTTGGTTTTGTTCTGTTTCTCAGAATATTAATTCTTTCTCTGAAGCTTGAAGTCTTTATTGACTTAGGTTGATTGGAGCAGATAAATCAAGGTTGAAGAGGGTTTTGATGGCATCAGCATGGGATCTAGCTTTGAGTAGTTCAGCCTAAGATTTTTCCTTTGCCAATTTGTGTTGAGCAACAGCTTGATTTTGACTTTGTTCTTGCTCTTGCTGATATGCTAGCTCTTTGGCTTGGTAGATTTCTTCAACTGAAACACCCAATGCTTGAGCCATTTGAGCATTCTCCCTTTCTTCCTTTTCTTTAAGAGCAAGCTCCCTTTTCATTTGAGCATCTGCTTCAACCTGCTCATCTGTCATCTTTTGTTTTCCTTTATCCTTAGGAGCAGAGGTTGAAGCCTTTTGGACATATGGGGTAGATTGGACTTGTGGAGCAGATGGCTTAGGGCTTTGTCTTCTTCTTCTAAGGATGTCAGAAAGTGGAGTATCATCCTCATCATCAGAATCAGACTCTATGGTGATTGGTGGAGAGCAACCCTCAACAACTTTTCTTTTAGGTTTTGGCCTGTTTGCCTACCTTTTCAGCCTTTTTGGAAACCTTTGCTCCTCCTCAGAAGATGCTTTTCTTTTAATGGGAGAAGGAGCTGTTGCTTTGGGTACTTCCTGCTGCATGATTTTGGTGGCTGTTTCAGCATAAGCAGCATCAATATCCTCTGAGTCAGGATCATCCTCCCTAGAAGAACTTGAGAATATCTCCCCCTTTTTTGCATAATCAAAAGGAGGAGGGGAGTCACCTGCTGCAAGCTTATGGGTTGGGGTAGGGGCAGGGGTATGGGTTTGGGTTGAGGAAGGGATAGAGGATATTTTAGAGAACTGAAGGGAGAGGTCATCCTTGAGATCTTTGATAGCTTTCCACAATGAGAGATGACTCATTCTGGATTATTCTATTAAGGTCTCGATGTCATCAAGGATGCCTTTGAGAAAAGAAGGAATAGGGAGTAGTTGGTCAGGAATGGGTACAGAAATGTTGGGGTTTATTGGGCGTAGGGTTTGGAGTTGGGATAGGAGGTTGGATATGGTTTGGTTTAGGGTAGAGATAGTAGATTGAGGTAGGCTGGGAATTTCTGGTTGAGAGGAAAGAAGGGTAGAAAGATGGTCTATTGTGGTAAGGATTGGGGTAAGGTTAATGGGTGTAAGGGAGGGTGTGGGTGGGGTTTTTAGAGACTCAATGTCTTTGGTAAGTTGAGATAATTAAGCAGAGGTTTGGGTTTGGAATGTATGGAAGGTTTAGGTTAGTTGATCAAGGTTTTTGTGAATTGTCTGGATAAGGGTAAGGTTTGGGGTTTGGGTAGATATGGATGGGGTAGAGGTGGAAGGAGTAGATAGAGGTTCAAAGAAGTTGGGTAAGGTTTGTGTCCCCTCATTTGAGCCTTGGTGTAGAAGCTCAAATTCATTAGGGAAGAGAGTTAAGCCCTGTGCAAGTGGTTGGTTTGTACCACTAGCATTGGCAGGCTGTGCAAGTGTAAGAATTGAATTAATAATAGGTGCAAGGTAAGTGGACTGACTGTGGGGTGCACTCAATAATATGGAATCCCTTATTGGATCCACATTCTGTTGGGAGAATGTAGATGGTATAGGCTGACTCAATTGAGGGATAGACACAGTGTGACCTTGGGTTGAGGTCTGTCTTTCAATGAGATCAACCTTTTGGGAGGTTGTCTCAGCTAGCGGTTTAAGTCCCATTTTTACAGATGTATCCTGTTGTGAGGATACATCCACTAGTTCAAAGGTTGCAACATCCAATTCCTCCACCTCAACATGAGGAAGGGTAATTGAAGTTGAGGTCAGAGGTGTGGATTGCACTCCCTCAAAGTGCTCATAATGAGTCACTTCTGATGACCTTGTATATATGGGGCTACGGATAGGAGTAGAACTAGTGACCACAGGAGGTTCACTAGAGCTTGGCTGTTGGATTGGTGTACGGACTGGAGATGAGGATGGGCTACCAAAGGTTGGGACTACCATTTGAGTATCCTCAGATGTGGAATCAGTACTGTCCTTACCTTGGGACATGATGTGCCTACTTCTGTCAATGAGCTTCAGAAGTTGCTTAGATATCTCGTGTTCTTTGGCATCACCATCATCACCAAGAGGACTTAGCTCCATTGGACTGGGAGGAGCAAAATCACCAGCATCACCATCACCAGCATCATCATGATCATGCTTAGAACCAGTGTGGCTTTCATCAGCATCATCATCATCATGCTTAGAACCAGTGTGGCTTTCATCAGTATCATCATCACCATTATCATCATCATCATTCTCATCATTAGCAGCATTTTCATCACCATTTGCAGCATCTATAAGCTCTTGCATTTGGGCAGTGATTGGAGGACCTCTGTTTGCCTTTAAGAAATGGAATATCTTTTCACCCATGGCAGGGACAAGAATATGCTCAAGATATTCTGTTAAGCCCACATAATCATCCTCTCCAATCTCCCTCATGACTATCAAGCTTAAATATTGAATGTAGGGCACCTGTGACCTTGATGATTTATTGGATGTGCTCTGAGTGATTTTATCAATGAGATCAGAGAATATGACTTGAGCAAAGTCGATGTTGACCCCAAAGGCTAGGCCATAGAGCACGAGAAGCTCGGTTTGGTTGATGAGATGATGGATTCCAGATTTAGGACCGAAGCAACGTATGACCACATTGGCCAAATACTTCCATGGATGAGCGAGAGCAGAGACTTTGACTTGACCATGCACTATAGGCTCATTGTAGCCGATGGTGTCTAAAACGGTTTGAACTTCTGCTCTGGATGGAAAAGCTGTGTATGGTGGGAAGTGGGGAATACCAGTGGCTTCACGAAGTGTGTCAATGGTGATTCGGAGATTATAGTTTCCTTGGGCTAGGGTGCAGTTGATGGTGTTGTTGTTTAGGTTATAGGTTGCGGAGTACCATAGTTCACCAATAATGGTAGGGAATATGTAGTGAGGATCAGCGGTGAGACTATCAAACAGTGGATGAGCTTGAAGGAACTGAACCATTGGTTCATATCCTTGGTTTTCTCGCGAGGCAGGGATGGTGGTGCAGAGTAGAATGTTGTTGGGAGTTATATTCATCGGTTGATTGGGTGCAACATTCTCACCAGGGTTAACAGCCGGGTCTGGAATATAGGTGGCCATTTGGTAGGGATGATGAACAGTGAGTATCGAGAGAGAAGGTAGGGTAGTTCTTTGTAGAGAGAGAGAGGGAATTTGGAAAGTTTGAACAGGTGAAGGTGAATGAGAGAGAAATGTGGATATTTAAGAAGGTTAGTTAACAGAGATCGTTAGATACTGACAAAAGATCTAACGGAAAACAAATTGAATAGCTATTAAATGAAAACTGACGAACGGAGTAAATAACTAGGGTTAAAAAGCATTAAATGAGAGTAAAAAGTGAAAATTTACTAAGTGTAGAATCATCAGATGATCAAGGAGAGTATCAGCTGAGGGTTATCAGCTAATGAAAAACTATTAGTTGAGGGGTATCAGCTGATGGAAAACTATCAGCTGATAGCGAGAATTTGGGTATCATCAGAGTAAAGTACTTAGCTAAGCATGTCTTCCTTATCTTAAAGTGATCAGCTGAGTAAATTTGATCGGCTGATAGGCATCAGCTGAGCATAGTTACTCAGTTTACACAAATTAAGTAAGACTTAGATATGCTTAGATAAGTATCTTATAATTTTCAACACTTACAAATTAGCACAAACTAAATTACCACTATTCTAAACTAAAATTTAAGCATACCTAGTTTGGATATTAGGAAATTGAACCTTGCTTCATCTAACGGCTTTGTGAATAAATCTGCAAGTTGTAAATCAGTGTTGATGTAGTGCAATGTTACCTTCTTCTTTTGCACATTATCTCTGAGAAAATGATGTCTGATTTCAATATGCTTTGTTTTTTAATGCATGACTGGATTGTTTGAGATAGAGATTGCACTTGTATTCTCACAAAAAATTGGGGTGTCTTCAAACTTCATATCATTATCATGTAGTTGATTTTGTAACCACAAAATTTGAGCACAACAGCTTCCTGCAGCAATGTATTCTGCTTCTGCAGTAGATGTTGACACTGAATTCTGTTTCTTACTAGACCAACTAATCAATCTTCCTCCTAGAAGTTGACAACCACCTGAAGTACTTTTTCTTTCTAACGTGCATCCTGCAAAATCAGAATCAGAATATCCAACTAACTCAAAATCTGAGTCTTTGGGGTACCAAGGATCAAGATTGGGAGTTCCTTTGAGATATTTGAATATTCTTTTAACAGCAGCAAGATGTGATTCTTTAGGATCAGCTTGATATCTTGCACAGAGACATGTTGAAAACATTATATCTGGTCTACTTGCAGTGAGGTATAAAAGTGACCCAATCATTCCTCTATAAGTAGTAATGTTCACTGATTTGCTATCAGTGTCCTTTCCTAACTTAATAGAAGTAGACATAGGTGTTTTCATTGAAGAACAATTTTCAAAATCAAACTTCTTGAGTAAATCTTTGACATACTTTGTTTGATGAATGAAAATACCATCAACCTCTTGTTTAATTTGCAAACCAATAAAATAGTTTAACTCACCCATCATGCTCATTTGATAATTATCAGACATGAGTTTAGAAAACTTTTTGCATAGTTCCAAATTAGTAGACCCAAATATTATATCATCTACATATATCTTCACAAGTATCACATCACCTTTGTACTTCCTAATAAATAAAGTGCTATCTATACATCCTCTTGTAAAACCTTTGTTAATGAGAAAAGAAGAGAGGGTATCATACCAGGCTCTTGGAGCTTGCTTAAGACCGTATAAAGCTTTGTTTAGAAAGTAAACATGATCAGGTAAGCTTGACTCCTCAAAACCAGGAGGTTGTTTGACATACACCTCTTCTTTCAAGTCTCCATTCAGAAATGCACTCTTCACATCCATTTGAAACACTTTGAAGCTTTTGAAGGCAGCATAGGCTAGGAACAATCTGATAGCTTCCAATCTTGCAACAGGGGCAAAGGTTTCATCAAAATCAATACCTTCTTCTTGACAGTACCCCTGTGCCACTAGCCTTGCTTTGTTTCTGATGATTTGCCCATTTTCATCTAGCTTATTTCTGAACACCCACTTTGTTCTAATGATGGATTTATCCTTTGGTTTGGGTACCAAAGTCCATACATTATTTCTTTTGAATTCTGCCAGTTCCTCTTGCATGGCAGACACCCAGTGAGGATCATTGAGAGCTTCATCAACCTTCTTTGGTTCAATCAATGAGACAAATCCAGAATAAAAACAGATGTTGCAAGCTTTTGATCTTGTTCTAACTGGATCATCTATGTTGCCTATCACCAAATTATGAGGATGGTGCTTGAGGTCTTTGAAGGCTTTTTAGATTTCTTGGGAATTGGGATTCATTTGGATTTGGGGAGAAGAAGTTATATGTTGGCAATCAGCAGTAGAAATAAGTTCATTTTGAGTAGCTGATATAACTTCATTATTGCAATCTGTGGGTATATCTACTCAAGAGGGAATGAGTGATATGGAATTGGAATCCAATGATGTTGAGTCATTTTCCACATTATTCTGTAGAGGTATAGAATTGGATGAGGATGGTTGTACATGGTTAAAAACTTAGATAGGAATAGGTTCATCTATATCATGAGCAGCTGGTGGAGAGGGATCTACTTGCTCTGGAGGAACTTCTCCAGTTTGCATAAGATCATTAAATTCTTCACCTGAAACATGATTAGAAGAACAGGAAGCAACAAAGTCATTTTCATTAAAACTTACATTGATAGATTCTTCTATGACTTTGGTTTTGAGGTTGTATACTTTGTATGCGTTAGAAATCACAGAGTAACCTACAAACACTCCTTCATCAGCTTTAGGAGCAAACTTCTGCAATTGATCTTTTTGATTAAGTATGAAACATTGACAACCAAAGATATGTAGAAAGCTGATGCTTGGCTTCCTTCCCTTGAGCACTTCATATGGAGTTTTGTTGTGCCTCTTGATAATAATTATCAAGGGACCTATTCTGTGTGAAACATGCACAACTTACAGCCTCAGCCCATAAATTAAATGTTAACCCACTTTCACACAACATGGTTCTGGCAGCTTCAATCAATATTCTGTTTCTTCTTTCAGCTACACCTTTTTGTGGGGTTCTTGGAGAAGAAAAGTTTTGAGATATCCCTTTCTCATCACAGAAAGATTCCAGAGTTTGATTTCTGAATTCAGTTCCATGATCACTTCTAAGACTCCTCACCAGATTGCCATTCAACACTTCCATCTTCTTGATAAAACAGATAATTTCTTTAGCAACCTCACTCTTTGCTTTAAGAAAGAAAACCCAAATATATCTTGAGAATTCATCAACCAATACAAGAGCATACTTACTTCCACCAATACTAGCAGTTGCAACAGGACCAAAGAGATCCATGTGCAACATATAGAAAGGTTTTGTAATTGAGAAGGCTTGCTTGGATGGAAATGATGCCTTATGCTGCTTTCCCTTCTCACAAGAAGTGCAAGGTTTAGGCTTAAGATAAGTCAGTGAAGGTAGTCCTGACACTAGTTCACCCTTGCTCAACTTGTTGATGTTTTTAAAATTAAGGTGGGAAAGCCTCTTGTGCCACAGTCAGTTTGTATCCTCATTATTCTTGGAGTACAAACATGTTTTCTTTGAAGGGTCACAAGAGGACATGTCAAGTGTATACACATCCTTGGTTCTCTTGGCACCGAATACTGTATTACCTTCTTTATTTATGATGGAGCCTCCTATCTTAGTGAAGTGGACTTCATTATCTCCATCACACAATTGACTTATGCTTATGAGATTATATTTCAGCCCTTTGACATATGAAACTTTTGACAACTTGAGGTTCCCATTATGAAGCTCACCATAGCCTTTTGTTTGCCCATGGTTGTTGTCACCAAAAGTCACCCTTGGACCTTTCTCTTTCTTGTAGTTGCTGAGCAAAGCCTTGTTACCTGTCATGGTTCTTGAACATCCACTGTCAAGAAACCAAGAACCAACACCCTGCACAGATTTGAAGGAAAGAAGAGTTAGTGACACAAGTAGGAATCCACTACTCAGTGGATCCCTGTGGAATGCACCTAGCTTTCCACTTCATCTCAGGTTTCTTATGTATGAGAGGAGTGACTATGTCATCATTACAAGTCCGCTGTCTTGAATTCCCTTCTAAAGAACATTCAAATGCCTTATGCTCTTTGCTTCCACATTTATAACATTTTTGAGATTTTGTGGTCTTGGGGCATTGAGCAACATGGTTTGAATGCCTATGAGGTTTCTTATCAGTCATCATTTGACTACCTTGACCATTCAGCTTATGAAGCTTATCCTGTAAATTTCTTAGGTCTTTATTTACATGCACCTTAGATTGATCTTTGTTTTTGGAAAGTTTTTGACCAATCTTTGGAGTGGCAGAAATGGGAACAATGTGAACATCATTCTTTTTACTCATAGTTTCTTCTATTGAAAGAGAGTTTATTACTTCTAGATCAACTGATTGTTTAGAAGATGAGCTATGATCAGCTGAGAGGTTATCAGCTGAGCATTTATCATCTACTAACCTATCAGCTGATGGAGTAGTATTAGCTAATGATTCTTCCGTTTGTGAAATGCTAAGAATTAAGTCATCTGTTTTCAAGGTTTGACAACATAATGTCTCTGAGGTCTCAACTAATGATTCCTTTCCTTTAATCACATCATTTGACTTTGTGTTATTAGTATTTTTACATTCTGAAATCTTACTAGAGGATGATTCAACAGATTGAATAATTGATTCTTTTGAGTGGAAACTCTTGCTTCTATCTGTTGGGTTTTCGTGGTCTAAAATCGCAACGGAAGCAAAACAAGTAGAAAATAGTTTCAAAAATTTGACCACGAATACGCCCACCAAATGGACCAAAACTCTAGACATGACTAAGCAACAAAATAGAACATACAAAAAACTAGAAGTATACCCTCGATGCAATCTTCTTTGTACGCGCAAGTTTGGAGTTCGGGAGTGTTGTGCACTAACGTGTACACCTCTATTGAAGTCCACACCAAGTCTTGATCTTTTCCCACTTGCTAGACTATTAGGTACGCCAACCTAAACACCACAAAGATGTCTACACAATAGAACCAAAGCCTTGGAACTACTTTGTGTGTTTGAGAGAGTTTTATGCAAATATGTATATTCTAGAAAAACCAATTCTTGGAACTTCACAACATTAGCATCATGGCCCTTATATAGACCTCAAAATCAGTTCAAATTTCATGATCACTAATGTCATTTTCAGTTTCTAGAATAATAACAATTAACACCATACTTAACAAGCTTTCAAAGCCTAGTTAAGAGGCTGTTACTGCCTGAGGCACGACCGTGCCTCATAAGGTACGGTCATGCCAGCCCAAGAGGCCACGCCCAAGTCACGCCCGACATGGGCTCGTGCCTGTCCATTGGGCACAGGGCATGGGCGTGCCTCATAAAGGCACGGGCGCACCTAGCCACAGGCCATGCCCAAGTCACGCCCGACTTGGGCTCGTGCCTGCCCGTAGGGCATGGCCGTACCTCATAGAGGCACGGGCGTGCCTTGGCCCACCAGAACCAGTTTCTGGTTTTCTCTCTCATTAGACCATCCGTGATGCCAGAATCGATACTTGGCATGTGACCCAATAGGCCCTTTCTTCATCAGCCATGATACCAACTCGTGTGTGCGTCAGTGGGCATAATCCAACAAACTCGCACTTGCACATGACAAACTCACGAAAGGCGTCACCGACATAGAGCGGCCTCTAGCAAGGCATCTATGCCCCTAAGTCAGCACAGGGTTTGTCTTCCCACAACAAATACCTAACCAAAAGGAAAGGTCCTATAGATAAGTGATTATATACCCCTTCGTTCACGATATACGTTATGAATGCAGGTCATGGAACATGATCATCCCCAAATCATTCACGAATATGTTTCTCGATATAGACTAACTATGACTAACAAAACAAGTTGCATAATTGATCCACCATCAATTTAACTTGAGCACGGCCATGCATTTTGGTTTGTCATCAGCTTAGTCAACGAGGGGCCCAAGGATATCTCTCAAAAGAGGAACGAATACCTTTGACTACACCGTCCTATAGCAGCCAGTTACGAACTGCGTTAGAAAGCAATCTAAACAGGTCCAAGTTAATAATCAAGCAACGCGTGCATCTCCAGTAGAAGGATAAATAATGTTATCATCCTGATTTACTCGTGATAATATCCATGAAGTAAACTCAGGTACGGGTCCTCCAATTACTTAATCACCATTAAGTACAGGCTAGTGTTGCGTAAACAAGTATTCAATCCAAGATGAAAACTTTACCAACCACTCGCCTCGATCTTAATTCACTTCTTCCTCCCAATGAAGAACGAACGATCGTGGAGTATTTAGAATAAACAAGTTTATTCATGGAAGTATTAAACATGCAAAGATAGAACACAATAATGTTTCATAAAGTAATCGCACCATGCATATATTAAATCCCCATTTAATAGTCATTACAATAAGAAATACATTATTGCTTTAATGTTCTCAATAACAAATACAACTAAAACAACTAAACCAAGTCACTAGCAAATCTAATACCAATAGATTTAGCATGAGAATCATGCTTAACTTGTGACAAAGGTTTGGTGAGTGGATCTGCCAGGTTCCCCTCAGTTGGTACTCTACTAACCACAATGTCACCATTCTCAATGATATCACAAATAAAATGATATTTCCGAGCAATGTGTCTCGTACATCGATGCGCTCTTGGTTCCTTAGCTAGAGCTACTGCACCCTCATTGTCACAGAAGATCTCAATAAGGTTAGCGATGCTAGGAACAACTCCAAGGTCTTGAACGAATTTCTTCATCCAGACGGCTTCCTTAGCAGCCTCGCTTGCAGCAATATACTCTGACTCCGTGGTTGAATCGGCCACGGTATCTTGCTTGGAACTTCTCCAACTTATTGCTCCACCATTTAACAAGAATACAAATCCCGATTGAGACCGGCAATCATCCTTGTCCGTTTAGAAGCTAGCATCAGAATATCCAGTAACTCTGAGCTCCTCCGATCCACGGAACACTAAAAACATTTTCTTAGTTCTCCGAAGATATTTAAGGATGTTTTTAACCGCAACCCAATGACTTTGACCAGGGTTAGCCTGATATCGGCACGTCATGCTCAAGGCATACGACACATCAGGCTGAGTACATAGCATAGCATACATGATCGATCCCACTGCCGAAACATACGGGACTCGACTCATTTCCTCTAGTTCCTTTTGAGAACTAGGACATTGAGACTTGCTCAACGCCATACCATGCAACATAGGCAAATTCCCTTTCTTGGAATCATGCATCTTGAACCTCTTCAAGACTTTATCTATGTACGTACTCTGGCTCAAACCAATGAGTCTCTTAGATCTATCTCTATAGTTCTTTATCCCCAAAATATATGCTGCTTCTCCCATGTCATTCATAGAGAAGCAACTCCGAAGCCAGGTTTTTACTTCCTGCAAGGTAATCACGTCACTTCCTATAAGTAGTATGTCATCTACATACAAGACTAGGAAAACAACAGCACTCCCACTAGCCCTCACATACACACAAGGTTCATCCTTGCTTCTAGAAAAGCCAAACTCTTTGACCTTTTCATCAAAGAAAATGTTCCAACTCCGAGATGCTTGCTTAAGTCCATAAATGGACCTCTTAAGCTTGCAAACTCTATTAGGATATTTGGGGTTTATGTAACCATCAGGTTGTGCCATGTAAACCTCCTCTGCCAACTTCCCATTAAGGAAGGCAGTCATGACATCCATCTGCCATATTTCGTAATCGTAATATGCAGCGATAGCCATTAGTATCCTAATAGACTTCCACATAGCCACCGGAGAAAAGGTTTCATCATAGTCTACACCATGAGTTTGAGTGAAACCCTTTGCTACCAATCGGGCTTTGAAGGTGTCTACTTTTCCATCCATGTTAGTCTTCTTCCTAAAGACCCATTTACACCCTACAGGCTTGTGGCCGGGTACCGGATCAACCAACTCCCAGACTTGATTATCCGCCATGGATTGCATCTCACTGTCCATTGCCTCCTTCCACCTAGCAGACTCAGGGCCCACTACGGCTTCCCGGTAGTTGGTCGGTTCACTATGATCCACCAATAGTTCGTCGCCCTCGGATATGAGAAACCCATATCTTTCCGGCTCATTACGAACTCTACCAGATCTACAGAGCTCTTATGGTTGTGTATCAGGCACCTCATCCACCGTTGGTTGAGGTTCCACTTCTTCTGGTGTGCCAACCTCAGAAGCGGTACTACTGCCAACATCAGGTTGATCATTGGTGTCATCTAGAATTTCTTCTAGATCGACTTGCCTCCCACTAGCTTCGGCAGATATCAGCTCCCTTTCAAGGAAGACCGCCCTTCGAGCAACAAACACCTTGTTCTCCGAAGGTTTGTAAAAAAATTATCCCATAGAACCAGCTGGGTAGCAATGAAAATACACTTCTCGGCTCTGGGTTCAAGTTTGTCTTGAGCTTCGCGTCTCACGTAAGCCTCACAACCCCAGACCTTGAGATAGGCTAGCGAAGGAACCCTTCCATGCCACATCTCGAACGGTGTACCTGCAACCTTCTTTGTTGGTACAAGGTTTAAGGTCCTAGCAGCAGTTTCGAAAGCATAACCCCAAAAACTTGTGGGTAACTTTGTACGACTCATCATGGGCCGAACCACATCCAATAAAGTTCGGTTCCTCCTCTCAGCGACCCCATTTAATTGTGGTGTCCTGGGTGGAGTAAGTTGTGAAATAATTCCACAACCCCTAAGATGATCAAGAAACTCAGTACTAAGATACTCACCACCCCTATCGGATCTGAGAATCTTAATCCGCTTGCCCAATTGATTCTGCACTTCGTTTTGGTATGTCTTAAACACCTCAAAGGTTTCAGACTTATGCTTAATCAAATAAACAAAACCATACCTACTGAAATCATCAGTAAAAGTAACGAAGTACCTACAGTTGTTTCTTGTAGCAGACCTGAACGGACCACACACATCCGTGTGAATAATGTCTAACAAGTCTTTGCCCCTTTTACTAACGCCGGTGAAGGGCGCTTTAGTCATTTTGCCTAATAAACAAGAATCGCATACTTCGCTTGACCCGTGGTCAAACGATTCCAAAATCCCATCCAGTTGGAGTTTGGTGATACGTTTCTTGCTTATATGGCCAAGACGACTATGCCACAAAGACAACTTGTCTAATACACCTTTGGACTTAGAATCAATGTTCATGATTGATTTATTACCATCCAAACACACACTTGTTTCATAAATCCCACAACATGGATAAGCTTTAAAGTAATGAACATCATTTCTCAAACAAGAGATAATTCCATTATTAAAACCAAAATCATATCCATCATCATACAAAGCGTGAAAGGAAATAATGTTTCGTGCCAAGCAGGGTGAAAAACAAACATTCAATAAGGTAATAACAAGCCCTGAAGGAAAGGCGAGATCAACACTCCCAATCTGCTCCACGGGAACCACATCCTTGTTTACCATGATCAGGTCAAGCTCTCCAGCACCCAGCGCCCTACTTCTTTTTAGCACCTGCACATTATTACAAATATGAGTGCCACAACCGGTATCAAGTACCCAGCCGTTAGAAGTAGCGGTATTGTGGAGTTCAATCATAAACGTATCTGAGTTACCCGCTCCCTTCGGTTTTACCCACTTGAGCTCCTCAAGGTACTTTGGGCAAGAACGCCACCAATGCCCCTTTTCTTTGCAGTGGAAGCACTCGGCTTCCGTAGGGTCCTCGGCCGGTGGAACCATCACGGCTTTCCCCTTGCCCTTTGGTTCCGCCTCCCTGGATGGCTAGGACGGGTTTGGAAGAGGAGGGCTTCTTGGACATGTCAGACTCGACGGTCTTTAACATTCCGTGAAGTTCCATTAGGGACTTGTCCATGCCATGGACATGATAGTTCCACACAAATTGTGAAAAGGAACTAGGAAGAGAACGGAGGATCACACCCACCGCCAATTCCCTCCCTAGCGGGAATCCCAACCTCTCCAAGCGATCAACCAATGCTTTCATCTTAAGAACGTGAACGCTCACATTTCCGCCCTCCTGCATATGGCAATCGAAAAGGGACTTTAGGCACTCGAAGCGCTCTAGCTTAGCCTGCTGTTGGAACATTTCCTTCAGCTGGTTAAGCATATCATATGCTCCTAAATGTTCCATTTGCTTTTGAAGCTCAGGAATCATTGACGAGAGCATAATGCAAGCCACTTCGTTCGTTTCCTTGACACGCTTGTCATATGCGTCTCGGACCGCCCTAGTCGCATTAGCCGCAGGTGCCTCCGGCAAAGGCTCCTCAATGGCCCACATCTTTTGTTCATACCTAAGAGCTATCCTTAGTTGCATGAACCAATCCATGAAGTTTTGGCCATCGAGTTTGGCCTTTTCGAGGAACAACTTTAGGGAAATAGAGTTCGATGAAGATGTAGAAGCGTTGTTGGATGCCATCTACAAAATTTAGAGTACCAATTTTAGTTGTAAATCCTTGTAGAAATAATTACCCAATAGTTATAAAACTTAATTATTTGAACAAGGCTAAGAACCATATTTCACTCTATCTCATGACGGGTTTACCGCGGATCATGAAATAAGTTATTTAGGCCGGTAGACAAATTACAAATTGCAACCATTGCAACTCTTAGATCCTTGCGGGATCCTTTGGACATCAAATGTCTAAGGCATGTTTGACTCGGCTAGAGATCGACATCATTTAAGCAACATAAAAGAACTTGTAAGTCGCCCATCAAGACACACGTTGGTACCCTAGCCCAATCATTGGTTCGTGCTTAAGCTCGACTACCAATATTGCGGGTTGCCACACTCACCTTCCACACAACTCCACAAGGCATGACTCGTGCTAATGCTAGACAATCATCCAAGTTTTGTTAGATTTGGGTGGTGTCGTCTTACGGGTGGCGTGTGACTTACTTTTCGAAAAACGGGTTTTTGTTTTTCCGGTTAAAATAATATTTTAACAACTTTTGACGAATTAGCAATTTAAGTGACATAAACTCCTTTTTATTCACCATTTAATATAAACACTTTTATATTAATATTTGCCAATTCTTATGGGCGTAGAAATATAAACTCATTTATATATCTCTTTTGTTTTATATATTTTCAAAATATTCTCTAGCATGCAAATCCTAAAGAATTCAAATATAAAACAACCATGCATAAATATAAATAAATAAAGACCCGGTAACATGCCCAAATCCTAAGTGTTTTCCCCGTGAGCCAAAACGGGGAAAACATAGTCAATCTAGGGACAACACCAATGGATGCTCCGTCACGATCTCCACTCTGGCGAATCTCCCGGACTTGGTTCGTCAAGACGCCAACACCGTGTCTCCCGGTCGGTTTTGATGGAATATTACATATTTGAAATAATCTAAGTACGAGTACATAATAATAAGAAAACGACATGCAAGTCGCGATCCTAATAATCTATTACGAGTACAAAGATTTAAATAAACAACATGCAAGTCGCACCAAAGATAAATATTACAACATTACGGCACGCAGGCCAAAACCAAAACCAACCACAAACAACACAAAGGGCTATGGGCAAATCAAGTTACCGGGCTACCACAAACAAACACAACCAAACGAAAGCAATGGTGTGCCACAAAACCATGTCCAACAAGGATATATATTTTTTGATCAAGATTGCAAAAACACTCAAGGCACAACAAGCAACCCTTGTACATATGCATTAACAATTTTAATACACCTTTAAAATTGCATATTCATATATACACCTAAAGATATATGTTTTTGTGAACTTCATGCCAAGCCACACAAAACATATAAAATTAGGAATCAAAATATAGTGGGGATCAACAGAATCAAGACTAGTCTAAAACCCGGATTTTAATATATTTAAACATATTGTTTCAAAAACTAATTCTGACAAAAAACCATTAGGCACGGGCGTACCCCAGAGGGTACGGGCGTGCCTGCCATTTTGTCAGTGCACAGTTTAAACAATTTTAAATAGTTTACGAATTCTGCCGGCACGGCCCGTACCCCCACTGGTACGCCCGTGCCCCGGTCGCCGGCACGGCCCATACCCATAGAGGTACGACCGTGCCCGGTCACCGGAAAATCATTTTTGTCAGAAAACTCAGAAAATCCGGTTTAACTCCAAAAGTGCAAAGCCATGTTAGAGATGGCTCTGATACCACTGTTGGGTTGTCGTGGTCTAAAATCGCAACCGAAGCAAAACGAGTAGAAAATAGTTTCAAAAATTTGACCACGAATATGCCCACCAAATGGACCAAAACTCTAGACATGACTAAGCAACAAAATAGAACATACAAAGAACTAGAAGTATACCCTCGATGCAATCTTCTTTGTACGCGCATGTTTGGAGTTCGGGAGTGTTGTGCACTAACGTGTACACCTCTATCGAAGTCCACACCAAGTCTTGATGTTTTCCCACTTGCTAGAGTGTTAGGTACGCCAACCTAAACACCACAAAGATGTCTACACAATAGAACCAAAGCCTTGGAACTACTTTGTGTGTTTGAGAGAGTTTTATGCAAATATGTATATTCTAGAAAAACCAATTCTTGGACCTTCACAACATTAGCATCATGGCCCTTATATAGACCTCAAAATCAGTTCAAATTTCATGATCACTAATGTCATTTTCAGTTTCTAGAATAATGACAATTAACACCATACTTAACTCGCTTTCAAAGCCTAGTTAAGAGGCTGTTACTGCCTGAGGCACGGCCGTGCCTCATAAGGTACGGGCGTGCCAGCCCAAGAGGCCACGCCCAAGTCACGCCCGACATGGGCTCGTGCATGTCCATTGAGCACAGGGCACGGGCGTGCCTCATAAAGGCACGGGCGTACCTAGCCACAGGCCACGCCCAAGTCACGCCCGACTTGGGCTCGTGCCTGACCGTAGGGCACGGCGGTACCTCATAGAGGCACGGGCGTGCCTTGGCCCACCAGAACCAGTTTCTGGTTTTCTCTCTCATTAGACCATCCGTGATGCCGGAATCGATACTTGGCGTGTGACCCAATAGGCCCTTGCTTCATCAGCCATGATACCAACTCGTGTGTGCGTCAGTGGGCATAATCCAACACTAACAAACTTATTTGTGAACATACTTTTGCCTTTAACAGTCTTGTGAAAGGTCTGTGGCAAGATGTCAGCTTTGTTTAAGATATTAAGGTTCTTACTAGAATCAACAGAGTAAGTAGCCTTAGAGTAATTTCCACCAATAATAGCTTGAACTTGTTTGGGTATCTGCTCCTTGACACACTAAGTGGTCTTTTCTACATATACACACCAAGACTTTACTACTTTTTGGAGGTCATTAAACTTTTTGGTTGCTTCATTAGTTTCTTTTACTAAGATCTCATTAAGTATCTTTTGATTAGCTAGTTCATCATTTAAGATTGTTATCTGCTTAAGTTCCTCATCCTTAAGAATTAACTTTTCCTTTAGTGATTCTACTTCTAGTTTTAGCTTCTTCTCTCTTTGAATAGCAGACTGGAAATCAATACACAAGTAATCAAACATAGCATTTTTCTCATTATTATCATAGTTAATAAATTTTCCAACCTGATACATAGATGAAGTATCCCAGTTGGTAGTTGAACAAGCTTTAGCAGCCTTTTTCATATCTTCATCAAAGGAACTACCATCATTGTTGTTGGCCATCATGCAAAACTGAGTAGAGATCACCTCATCTTCATCTCAAGAGAGATCTTCTTCTGCCCAATCTTCTTATTCAGCAACAAGAACTTGGCCCTGGGCTTTCTTCTTCTTCTTCTTGTCAAGGACAGCAGCAAGGAGTTTCTTATACTTGGCTTCATAATCAATCTTGCCCTCCTGCTTTTGCACAGATGAAGAACCAGTGTTATATTTGGACTTACAGTCACTAGCTATGTGGCCAATCTTGCCACACTTATAACACTCTGCTGTGAAGGCATCAAAAGTGGATTTGGGCTTGACAAACTTTGATGACCTCTTGCTGAACCTCTTGACACCCTTTCCCTTCTTGAAAGGTCTGAACTTCTTAACCAGCATAGCTATACCTTCAACCAACTCCTCTAGATTACTTTCCTCACAATCCATCTCCTCATCACTTTCTCCAGCACTCTCCTCTCCATCTCCTTCTTCATCAGAACCAGAATCAATAGCTGCAAAGCTTCTCATCTTTGTATCTCTTGATACAAGGGCAATTGGTGCAGCTTTCACAACCTCCTTCATCTCCTTGGATGACAACTTCCTTTGTTTGACTGATTGCTCATGGTTGAGTAAGTTACCATAGAGAGTAACCAGAGACATTCCCTTAATCTTCTCACTATGTCTTAAAATAGTGACAAAGTGATCCCATGTTTCAGGGAGGGAGTCTAGAAACTTGTTCACCAAGACAAAGTTGCTCTTGGTTATGTCTACCCTTTTCAAGTCATTAACAAGGCATTTGAACCTGGTGTATGTCTGAGTAAGACTCTCACCTTTCTGAGCAAAGAAGAATTCATACTCTCTGTTGAGGAGGAGCTTCTTGTTCTCCTTCACCTCTTCAGTCCCTTCATATGCAACTGTGAGTGTATCTAACATCTCTTTTGTAGAAGAACAATTAAGCACTTGATGATAGATTTCATTAGGAAGTGTAGAGACAAGAGCTGATCTAGCCTTAACATCTGGGCTAACCAACCTCTTATCCTCATCTGTTCACAGATGCATGGGTTTGGTTATGATTCTTTCAGTTGTAGAGGTTTGACCTTCAGATTCTGATGGAATAGATAACACTGATGTTGGAACATAAGGACCATCAGTGACTATTTCAAGCATTTGGATATCAAGGGTGGATAGGAAAAGACGTGCTCTACTTTTCCACATGGAGAAATTTTCAGCATCAAACATAGGACATCTTGTTAAGGACCCAGTGTTTGTGATATTCATATTGTTTGCGGATGAGGCCATATTGATTATCTAACCTGCTCTGTTACCAGTTGTTAGTCCCAGATTGAGTACGCAACAGCAAATGTTTGTAGAAGGGGGGTTGAATACAAACTTTAGCTTTTAAAAATTAAAGACACACTTATACACTTTTGTATAATTCTTATTGATATGAATCAAGAATTACATGTACTAGAAGCGGAAATTCTAAGTACAATAAAAGGTGGCAATCAATTTGTCTAACACATAGACAAGCTAACTCTAAAACATCTAATGTATTTAGAGTGTTCAACACATGAACAAGTTTGATTCTACACAATGCTTATACTCTACGAAATTTCTCAACAGATGAGATTTTCTTTTAGTGTAGTAGAGACTTCACTTTGTTGTGTTGTGTAGTATTCTCTGTTTGCATGTCCACCATGCATGAAGGTAAGAGACCAAGAGGATGTGGAAATATAATATTTTAATTGTAAAGGTAGTGGGTGAAAAGTAAAGTTACTTTAATCAAATGTATGATAAAAGTAATTGTACTTTTCTGCAAAAGTGCAACCCATTCACAATATAAAATATTAAAGCCCACATCTACTGTCGTATAGAAGTATCTTTCCCTTTCCATGATTGTACTTTAATCAACACCATGCTTCTGATTGATTTGACTTTACCAAGTATGGGATTGCCAGCCATACTTAGTTGTTTGAACAAATCTTCATGATCTTCGTCTGTTTGAGGTATCATTATCCTTTTCCAGAGGATAAGGTCAAACCTTTTTGTCTCGTACTTGATCCAAAAAGTGCATTTTACTTTTACAAACAATGATCTAAGGCATAATAGAACAACACATGTTCTGCCTTTTACATATGACTTACAATCTGAAAAGATAGAGTAGATTTGACATTTTTAACAAGTCAGCTAACAGATTGTACAAGGAACTCTGATATTCACTACTCAGTTGACAAAATATATCAGTTGATCACTTTTAGCTAGGACTCAGTTGACACATATTGCTCAGCTGATCATATAGATGCTCAGCTGATCAATAGTAAGCTTAGGAGGACATAAGCTCATGTATTTGGATAATCAGTTGATCAAGAGTGCTTAGCTGATCAATCAAATACATCAGTTTATGAGGAGAGATGACTTGTGTAAAGGAAGACTTACTTAGCTGATGCTCTGGGCCTCAACTTATCCATTTGTTCACTCAGCTGATAGAGTAGGCACTCAGCTGATCAATCTGTTCACTCAGCTGATCACTTTCTTCACTCAGTTGATCAATCTGTTTACTCAGCTGATGGAATATTTTCATCAGCTTATCAACAATTTTGCTTAGCTGATAGACTGTTTACTTCAGCTGATGGTCTTCTTTACCTGTTTTCTTCATCTGATGCTCCTTGGCTGATATCCTATGGCTGATACATTGAGTAGGATCTGATGCTCAGCTGATGACTTATTTTCCTCAGCTGGTGGCTTATTTTCCTCAGTTGATGGCTTATTTTCCTCAGCTGATGGTTCCATACTTAGCATATTTTTGCATAAACTGATTCAAACAACACATGTTTGAATTCTTTCTAAGTCATACTGAATGTAGGGTTTGGTTATCATCAAATCCCATGTTTTAGGATAGGTAGAGTTGATTATTAGGGTGAAGTGATTATCTCCCCAACAATTTCCCCCCTATTTGATGATGACAAAACCTTTTTCTTTTTGAAGAATCAGTTTGACTTCGAATTACAAAAGATTTAAACTTTTAAGTACATATGGCTACCTAGCTATCTATTATTGGTAGCTCTTTTTATTTGAACCTTGTTCTGTTTTTGGTTTCTTTTCTAATGTTCCATTTTGTTCTGTTTTTGTGGAATCATTTTCTGTGTCATACTATTTTATTCTGTTTTTGTGGTATCTTTTCATTTTTCCATTTTTATATGTTTTTGATTTTCTGATATACATAAACATCACTTGAAATAACAGAATAAAGAAATGTACATAAGTGTTTACATAGATTAACTACTAACTAACTATTCTATAATGTACAAACAACTAAATAACAACAAAAACTTCAGAGTTAGAATCAGTCTTCAATCATCCCACCATGGTTCTTCTTTAACTTCAAAATCTTTGGCATGGGGATCAACTTCAGCTAAGACTTCACATTGGGCTTGAACAAGGGCTTCAAAGTTTTAATTTCCAGTTCTGCCTCTTGTAGATATCCTTAGCCCAAATAGAAACTTCTTGCTAGCCTTAAGGATTTCAGACTGTCTAAAGAACCTCCATGTGTCAGCTCTGTCTAGAAAGAATATACCTTCTATAGGCATAATTATAAACTTGACTTTTAATTCGATCTCTGTTGTGGTTTTCTATCTTAACCACTTCAGTCTATGCTATTCGAATTAAGTCAAATAATGAAAAAGTAACCGTCATCCGTAGGCATTTCACTTTCAATAGCATACATGTTGACTTACGGCCTAACGCATCACATTGCGCTTACCCGAGTGAAATAATCCCATAATTGTAAACCTTGAATAGGTCTAGCCACCTCCGCTACCGCATGTTCAAAATTTTCAGATCAGCGAAGTTTTTCAGGCTCTTGTGGATGGCGTAAATGGTACATTTTATTCCATAAAGATAATGTCCCAAGATCTTAGCGCAAAGACCACAGCCGCAAGTTCCAATTCATCTGTCGGGTAGTTACTCTTATGAACATTTAGTTGTCTTGATGACTACGCGATCACCTTTCCCAGCTGTATCAATACACACCCTAACCCCTAGCGCGATGCATAACAATAAACAACCAGGTCTTCCATCCCTGTTACATTGTAGGTGAAGTTTGCATAAAATGAAAATTTAAAGGATGAAAATTGTAATATACTCTTAGGAGTATAAATAAGGATATGACTCATTGTAGTCATCATCAGTTGTGCAATTCATGAAATGAACCATGTGTTTTCTATGGTGTAAATAGAGTTTCTCACTACATTCTCATAGTTCAATCTTATCAGTCATGTAAATTAATGTTATCTTGAATCATAAAGGACATACAAGTGGTATCAGAGCCTAATGGAGTGAAGATTTGGCTTAGAAACATGACTGAAATTTGAGGATCCGGAGCTTTTTGTTTGAAAAAAGAAGAGATGTTCATCGTGTGCACATCGGGTTCTTCGATTTTTGAGGAAATCATTGTTTTTTATCTGTAAATTGCTAGATCTTTGATCGAGAACAAGAATAGAACCACTACAAATTGGTTTGAATACATTCGGATTGCATTTAGATGATTAATTTTCAAATCTAAGGTTTAAGGTGTTCTTGGTTTTCTTGAAGAAAATCATCAAATTTTTAATGAGTTTGAGTTGTTTTCTAAGAGAAAAGGATTAGGAGTTGTTTTTTTTATGATTGCTAGTTGATTGGTGAAGAAATTACTAGATTACAAACAACTTTGTTGATGATCAGGTATGGTGTTCATCGACATCAAGAACAGCCGAGTTTGCTATTGAAGACTTGACACTTAGAAATTTTTTTGTGAGCCAACCGAATTTGGTCCACATATGGTCAACCAAATTCGGTCATTAGCAAAGCAATCGATTTTTTCAATAGTAAGACATCAGCTGAGTTTCTAAGGTCTACCGAGTTTGGGTCATCATCCAACCGAGATTGATCCGTGTTGGCAAACACCTGAATTTGGATTTTCAAATCTTTAACCATATTTAAATCATTCTAAAACCAAATTCAGTCATCCTAAGTTTAGCCAATTTTCATCATTTTACAACCCGATGTCTGTCATCCAATTTTCAACTAGTTTTCATCATTAGGTGACCTGAATTTGGTCAAGTACAAACTTTTCAAAGTCAATTTGATTCCATTGAGTTTTTAATCAAATCTATTACCATTCCAATAATCATTCTGTGATTCAAGAGTACTCAAGCTGAATCTGACCAGAATTTCTATAAAAGAGAACTTATCCAACTGGTTAACAATCAACCCTTGCATTTCAAGAACAGAACCATATTTGAAGACAATGTTGAACGACATGATTCTTTTATATGATGATTTAGATGATGAAAACAATGAATAACTTTCTGCATTGTGTACGAAACATCGAGAAGCATCTGCAAAGATTCGTTTTAAGCCTTCAAAACTCCAAGGATTTGAAACTAAGAAAAACAGAGCATATTCTCTCCAAGTAGAGATTGAAATGCTTAAGAAACAAATATCCAAAGTGTAAGAGGAATCTCAACTTTTGAAGAACATGTGCCAAATGTTTGAAGTTGAGATTAGGATGAAAGTGACTGATTGTGATAAAGAGAAGAAGAGAGCAGACTTTCTGAATACATATAATACTAGACATAAAGCAATCTTGTCTGACTATTCTGTCAAGCAAAAAGATGCACAGATGAGTTTTGACAATGATCTAAAAATGAGGAAGATACTCTCTGATGCAAGACATAAGTTGCAAGAAAATATCAAAGATCTTGAGCAACAAGTTGAAGCCTCTTCTTAACATTTTGCTCCAAGCTTAGTTTTAGAAAAGAAGATTTTTGGGCTTCAAAGGACACAAGACATCAAAAGAGAAAGATTTGAGAAAGAAAGAATGGATTTAAGGCTAAAATTTCTACGCTTCAAAAGACATCCGCTTGAAAAACATCTAAATCTAAACCTTTTCATTTAGATTCAAATTGTAGTAGCCAATCTGATTCTTATCTTTCTATTGCAGATTCTGAAGATTCAGATGAGACCTTCATCTTTGATGAACCAATTGATTCAGTGAATGCTCCATACAAAGCAACAAATTTCTATCATCAATAGAAGAAACCAAAGCTTAAAGGTAAACAAAACTTTTATAATTCAAATAGTTCTAATCCTTGTTTATCGGCTGTCACAGATGATACAAAGCTTAAACAGAAGCAGGTATGGGTTTCAAAGAATAACTCTACCAACAACATATCATCTTGTGAAGCATCACCTTTAAGGACGAAGAACTCATGTAGGACTCCAAAGAAGAAAATATATGAAGCAGCTTCCAGATATTCAAAGTTCAGAGGAAAAAACGTTATAAATGATGATTTCACATCAAATTTTTTACCTAAACAAGGAATTCCATATCGCAAGAGTCAATCTTAAAAGAAAAACATTTTTACTCATCAAAACAACAAAAACAAACCTTTCTTCAAGCCTAAGAAAAATTCTGATTTAGTGCTCAAGACTGATGTAAAATATCCTTTTGTGGTATAATCAATCAAGCACTTAATAGGGTTATAAAAGGAGAAGATTTGCAAAACATCAACAACAACAAAACATAAGTTTGTTGTTAAAAACGAAATTCCTCAATGGCATTCAGGACCATTGAATAAAAAGGTTCATAAACCAGTAATTGAAATTAGAAAAATAGGGATGTCAAAAGCTGCATGCGCTAACAATTTTGGACCCAAAATTGACTGGGTACCAAAGTTCTTTAATCCGTTTTGTGGAGCACATTGAAGATCCTTCTGACTGCAGTGAAGATCAATGCTCAATATGATAAAAATGAATATATCTCATCATCATAAAAAAGAATGTCCTCCCTATGAATACAATCATTATTATTTCTGGTCAGCATTAGCCTGAGTCTAATGATCTCAGATGTTTAATTTGTGCACTTTACCGGATATACCTTTTGTGTTGATGATTGTATTTTGCAAGGGGAGCAAAAAAAATTTCTCTATCCAAATTGATGTAAAACAAGTTTTATGCATCAATTTAGGAATTTTTTTTATGTCTATACTTTAAAATTTTTGAAAAAAAAACATTGAAAGATCAAAAAGCCAAAATCATTAGAAAAAATTTAAAAATATCAAAAAGATTTTTTATATTTATTCAAGAAGGTATGCATTATTTGATTCATATTTATACCTTTCTTGATTTTTTTGTTGTTCTTTTGAAAGATCCCCTTTCATTTCATCCAAATCCATCTCAAATATCGTTCGGTAATCCCTCATTGTTTCATTTGTTCTGGAAATTATTCATCGTGTGCTTATGTCTTGTAATCAATCTTACATCTTTGATTTATTCATTATATTCTGATGAATGAATTTCACCTTGAGTGAGGGAGTGTAGGAATTTTATTCTCCTTTTGTCAATAAAAAACAGGAAGGACCTGTGCCAGAAGTTCAACTCACTTTAGATGAGATCGTCAGGGTTTACAAAGTCAAAATATATTAGTAGAATTAGTTATCTTGGGATTCTGATTGGTATGTAGAGGTATAATGAAAAAGAGAGAGATGGGGGTGCATACGATCAACAAATTTTTTGTTCACAATAATACATTCATTGACAAACAAATCATTTTGAAATTTTTGCGCTTCAACAACTTTTAATTGTTCATTCTTTCATTGATTAAATCTTTCTTGACAATCATTTTCAACTGATTCTTTTCATTCTTGTTGAAAATCACTATATATGCTCATAGGTTTTACCATCTATAACAAGTGTCTAGATATATACAACATATGGAACAAATATAATTTTAGAAGGAGAGTTCGAGCGAGAAGTTAAAAAATAAACAGAGAGCTGTGGGTGAGATAGGATCAAAAGAAAAGAAAGATCCTTACCAACCTATACAAATCCGGGTAGCTACATATGCTATTAATTCTCATATGCTAAGATTTGGCATTGAAGTAAACATCATCATTCCAATGATGCAATGCACTAACCTCACCTAGCTACTCAATTATCTCTTAAAGGAAAATTGTTAGTCTAAAATATGTTTGTAGGCCTTGTGTACTTTTGTATGGTTATTAAAGTGTAACTAGACTAGTTTAGTATTATGGGCTTGGCCCACGCTTATTATAATATCTAGTTTAGATGTTAGGTCCATGAGGCTTTAGGCCCATGTGGCATCTTCTTTATATACCTTGCAAACCTAGTTTGCAAGGTAACCTTTGCATACTTGTAATTCTCATCAACTTGTAAGCCACGTTCAAAGTAATAGTATTGCATCTTCAAGCTCAAACAAAGTGTTCATATTTGTGTTCTTGACTAGTTCTTCATCTTATATACAAGTATCTTCAAGTTAACTCATTTTCTATCACATCTTTGGACTTTCAATTGGTATCAGAGCCAACTCCTTGCTGGATTGGTTCAACATTACCTGAAAGTAACATCAAAGTGTGAGAAACAAAACCTAGAAGTTTTACTCTGTTCTTGTTTGTGAAAACCCCACTTGAGTCAAAACCCACTTCTCTTAAATCTTCTTGTTTTTCAAGCAATTTTTTGATATATAGAAGCATTAGAGGTGGAGAAAACATCTGGTAGTATTTATTTCCTAAACAAACAACATTTGAGCTCACTTTTTGCTTTTTTTCTTGTTCTTCAAGTTCTTGGTGTTCTTCACTGTTCCATCAAAATTTTTAAAGAATTTGTTATTATTTGGAGTTAAATTTGTTTAGGAAAGTGTCTATATAGCTAGAGGAGGACAAAGCAAAAGTTAGTTGAATTTTTAGTGTGTTTTAAGAAAAATCAGAAGTCTGTTCAATAAACAGAGGATGGACCTGCATGTTTTGGATTATTACCATCATCCGACTTTCAGGTCATCTGACCTTCATCTCATCCAACTTTCAGTTGTAGTGGTCCATGCGACTTTTGATCCGTCCAACAGTCGCCTAAGAGTATTCATTCGATCTTTGAAAGTTGATTTCGTCCGACATTTAGTCCATCCGGTTCATCTGACACTTAAACTAGTTGAATACTTGTTCATCTGATTGTTCATACGATAGTCGTGTTTGAACCATCCGACTTTTGAAGTCATCTGACAGTTGCATTGGAACCATCCGACTTTTGAAGTCACCCAACAGTCGCATTTGAACCATCCGACTATCACCTGGAACATTCCTCCGACTGTCACTTAAAACCATACGGCCTCATTCAAACACTTGTATCTGAAAGTCACTTAGAACATTCCATCCGACTTTCAAAGCTTCTCACAAAATTAAACAAACTAATCCATTTCACGGAGAAAGATCCACAAGTGATAAACATGAGTTCAAGTAATGAAATCCTTGCCATCGGCACACACACAAAACCTCCGGTCCTTTTTAGAAATGAATACACAGTATGGACAAGACGTTTTATGGATTTCATTGAACACAACGAGAAGTATGGAGAAATGATAAAAGATAGTATCCTCAAAGCTGATGCTGTCTTTGAAAAGATCATTGAGGCGGTCGCTAACAATAACCCCCCGATAACTGCTGAACGAAGATTAAAGCTTCCTTCCGAATTGACTACAGAAGAAAGAGATAGGGCACGTGCGGACAAGGATGCCAAATACTATCTAAAGTAGGGTCTATGTGCTGAGATTTACTCAAAATAGATAGTCTAACTTTAGCTAAAGCAATTTAGGATGAAGTTAAACAACAGATACAGGGCACTCAACAAGGTGTATTCATCAGAGAGTCCCGGCTTGTTAATACCTTCCGAGAGTTCAAATCAAGAGAAGGTGAATTACTTCAAGACACATACACCCGTTTCTGTAGGCTGCCGAATGAAATGAGAAATCATGGTATTATGAGATTAGATCTGGACATAAACGTTAACTTGATCAATGCACTTGGTCCAGAATGGCAAGAACATGTTCCGTTGTATAAGCATGTGAATCGGAATCTCAAGGCAGTTTCTCACCATTCAATTTAAAAGGACCTAAATCAATTTCAACACGAAGTACTAGCCAAAACATCTGTAAAACAATCCTCCAACCGTGTTGCACTAATAGCTGAAAGAAGATCAAGAGAGATTTCCAGATCTTCAAAAGGAAAATAGGTAGCGCCTGAATTTGACTCGTCTGAGGGAAAGACTGAATCCTCAGACGTGGAGATTGTTATGAAAGCAATGTCACTAATCACAAAGGCTTTTCAAAACATGTATGGAAAGCCTAACAACCGTCAAAGATACACTTCCGGGTCGAGAGGGATAGAAGGAGGGCAAGCAGAGGAGAAGATGCGCTTTGACAAGCCAGCTAAATCTCAGGAGGAAGAGAATAAGTGCTATAATTGTGGTAATACTGGGCATTTTATGAAAGACTACAGGAAACTGAAAACCGAAAACCAAAGATGCCGAGTACTACAAAAACAATTTAAGGCTGACTAGGAAGAAAGAAAGTGGCAAGGCTATGCTGGTGGAAAAAGAACAATTCCTAAATGACACTGATGATTCAGATGAAGATGACACGAATCAAGCTCACTTCTGTTTAATGGCTCAAGACGCAGGTTCCTCTGACGAAAGCAATGATTAAGAGGAAGAGATTGATGGAGAGTTTGAGGAAACTCAAATCGAAGATGCGGCTGCTCATGGAAAGGTAAGTGTTAAGTATGCACAGACATTGGTTGAACACATTGAAAAAAGATACCGAAAAATCTCTAAATTAGAATCTAAAATCAGAAACCAATCAACTTCTAATTTAGATAATCTTCAATCTGAACTAACTGTCAAAGAAAATGAACTAAATGCCTTAAGAAAAGAAAATGAGGTAATCATTCATAATCTAAAAGCAGCCAAAGTTTCGGTAGAAGAAGATTTTAAGTTGTTACAAAAATAAAGATGTCAACTATACTCAAAAATAAAAGATCTCGAAGACTTGTTAATAAAATGAGACCAAACAACGCAAACCATTTTTCTAAACAAACCTAAGGACACCGAATTTTCAAAATGGACATACGAAGGCTTAGGTTTTGTTAATCCTCACATTAGTGACAAGATTACTACTAAACAACTTTATGACTTCGATAGCATGAATCTAGGATTGACAAAAAAGATAGTATTCGTGGGATAAGTCGACGAACTTGCAGAAGAGGAGCACAAAAGATGCATCTCAAAAGGAGCCTCAACCTCATATGACTAGGAAAGTTTAAATCAATCATATGAAACAGATGAATTCGAACCAATAATTTCTGATGATTATTTTCGAAGTTATACAGAAACAAAAATGGAATCCATGCCATCTATTTCCAATTCTCCACCTGAACCTCGCATATACATTCCTCGCATGGAATTAAATCGAAGATTTGAATTGGTTGAAAATGAACTTTTCAATAAATCCATCAAATTTGAATTGGAAACTGTAGTTCTATATGACATAATTAATCTTTTTGTAATTGAAAATACTCACCTTCATAATTCCGCTGCACCAAGCACCTCTGATTCACACACCCCCCATGTGCATACAGATGATTGTTTCTCATTTACAGATTCCACATACAGTACAACTGCAAATGATCTGTTATTCACCAACTCGAAATTAGTAGAAAACAATGATGAAATCCAGCTACTAATTGAGCATGACAAAGAAAAACCGAACTTAACCAACTCAGGAGAAAGTTGTGAAGAATGCACAAAGTTGAAAAGCACTCTCTTTTAACTTCACTCAAAACACAACTCTTTCGAGAACAAATTTTTCAAAATGCACACACCTGAGTCTACCAATTTCAAAGGTAATGCTACAATCATCGATTCATGGTCATCACATGATGCTAGCACATCAAAATCAACTCAGTCAAGAATCAAACAAACCAAACCACAAACATCACGACCCCGCATTCAAAAACCCAATAATGACCGGTTAGCAATTTCTTCCTCTAACTTAAATGTACATTTAGGTGCCAAAGTAAAGGCCGGGAAGAAGCAGGTTCTTGGATGGAGAAAGAAGCATCAGGAGAAGGATGCAGAAGGAAGAGGAAAAGATTGTTTATTTTACCCCGCAAATTTCCCTAAACAAACAAATCTTCTGTTTTGTAATGATCCATCTATTTTATGTATTAAGCATGTTCAAACTCAAATTAATTCTGTAAAATTTGAAACTTTTAGCATGAGTGATGGTTGTGTTGACGGACACTGCTCTTATCATTGTGTATATGACCAAGATCGAAAGAACCATGGAGTTAAACCAAATGTTAATTATAAATCTTTTGAGTCGAAACACGAGCAGGCTTCCTTCATAAATCGAAAAGGTAATAGATTTACCCACTGGCAAAAGAAACGCTCCAACAGAGCATAATTCTAGACGAACGATGCGTGTGTGATCTCTAAGCACAATTCAAAATCACGGTTTCCCATTACCAAACATCGAGCAAAGCTTTAACAAACAATTGGACACCAAACCATAGATACTTTAATAGCTGGAATCATGCCCAAAACAACACTTTTGAAAACAAAACAAATTTCACAAATCTAAAGGCTAAGAAAGCTCAGATCTCATAGCCAAACCAACAATCGATTCAACGCACAAAAACAAAAGTCAAAATAGCCAATAAAAAATGGGAGAATCCAAGAAACAAACTAAATACATTGACGATGATGTATCTCTCCCACAAGGCTTTCATCGTGTGGTAATCGAACAAACAATCGTCATATCCACCCCCGACACATCCAAAGATCATGTGACACCGTCACCAACCTAACCACGAACCGCGACACAAGCATAGGTTCCCAAAATAGAAGCAACAACACCATCATCTGAAAACTCCATAGAATCTGTTGCATATGCTAACACTAAAGGATCCACTTCAAACTGGGTACCTCAACAACTCTTGTCTTGTATGTGCAGGTATCTAGCCGGTGGTACTTGGACTCCGGCTGTTCAAAGCATGTGACAGGAGAAAATGGTCTTCTCACGAACTCTGTCCCGCTCTACTCAGGAAATGTTTGTTTCAGGAATGACCATATCGCACCAATAATGGGAACCCGAGATATAGTAAAAAAAATATGAAAATCGGCAAAGTGTCGTACGTGAAGGGTCTGGGTCACAACTTCTTTAGTATTTGGCAGTTTTGTGACAAGGGACTTGAAGTCACTTCAAAACCAAGACTTGCTCGGTTAGAATAGAGAACAAGGGCGTGATACTGACCGGCTCCAGAAGATCAAACTTGTACACCATTGATCTACCCGATCTGGAGGGGAAACCAGTCTGTCTTCTGTCCAAAGCCTCATCGGAGCTCACCTGCATGTGGCATCGAAAACTATGTCACCTCAACTTTAAAAATATCAAGAAATTAGTATCAGGTGATTTAGTTCGTGGGATGTCTAAACTGATGTTTGAAAAGGAACATCTGTGCAAGCACTGTGAGAAGGGCAAAATGAAATGATGTTCACACAAACTAAAACAAGTGTCAAGCACAAAAGCCCCTCTACAATTGCTTCACATGGATCTGTGTGGGCCAATGCGGGTGCATTCTAGGAATGAGAAAAGGTATATTCTCGTGATAGTAGATGACTACTCACGATATACCTGGGTCAAGTTCTTGAAAACGAAAGATGAAGCTTCTTAAACAATCATCTCATTTCTCAAGCAGGTGCAGAATCAGTCACAAGCAAAAGTTAGAACTGTAAGAACTGACAATGGCACCGAATTCAAGAACAATGTCTTAGACTCCTTTCTTGACTCTATAGGGATCACACATCAGTTTTCAGCAGCATACACCCCTGAACAGAACGGGGTAGTTGAAAGACGAAATAGAACGCTGGTTAAAGCTGCGAGAATGATGCTATCTTACTCTGATCTCCCAGCTCCTACTCGGTAGAAGCTGTCAACACATCATGCTACACGCAATATCGATCTATTCTTCATCACTAATTTAACAAAACTCCTTATGAACTTGCACATGGCAGAGTTCCTAATATCAAACATTTACATGTGTTTAGTAATAGGTGCTTTGTCCTTAATGAAAGAGCTAACCTGGGAAAATTCGATTCAAAAGCTAATGAAGGAATTTTCCTTGGTTACTCACAAGAGTCAAAGGCCTTTATCACAAGAGTCACCGGCTATCGTTTATGGACATCTCAGTTCAGGACCGGCACTTAATCGACAAGAAATAAATATATCTAATGCGAAAGAATATTCTGACTTAAAATATATATTTGATTTCTTAGATAATGATTCTGGATCTACTTGTATACCCACTGATAGGCCTGTAGATGTTGTTCTGGAATCACTTGATGTCTCATAGCAAACATCCACGACCTCTACTTCAAGACATGTCGAATCTGCTGTTGATCAATTCCTTATCTTAGGCAACCGGTACACTGCATCAAACTCCCCTGCCAATACTAACGAAGATGCTGACAATGAGATCCAAGGAGACATTACCCCTCAGTATACTCCAAAATCATCATCACCAATTAGGAAACGTCCACTCAAAACCGATTGGATGAATTCTTTCCTCACATTGATAAATCACCCTCAAATGACAACCTAATGACTTACACTACCAAATGGACATCCGCACACCGTGAAACTCAAATCATTGGAAACAAAGATGTTGGCATTCAAACACGAGCTGCCATTGCCAACGAGTGTCAATTCTCGAGTTTTCTAAGCTTGATCGAACCAACACGCACAGTTGATGCCCTACAAGATGATGGTTGGATCCTAGCAATGCAAGATGAATTGGATCAGTTCACGAGACTAAAAGTTTGGAGACTGGTACCTTGACCAGAAGGCAAAAAAAATCAATTATTGGTACCAAATGGGTATTCAAAAATAAGAAGGACTCTCACGGAGTAGTTATACGCAACAAAGCTCATCTGGTAGCTAAAGGATACAATGAACAGGAAGGAATTGACTATGATGGAACCTTCGCTCCTGTTGCCCGTATAGAAGCTATCCGGGTGTTCCTCGCTTATGTTGCCTACCGGGATTTCAAAGTGTATCAAATGGATGTTAAAATATCCTTTCTAAATGGAACCTTGAAAGAGGAAGTTTATGTATCCCAACCAGAGGGATTTGTTGACCCTAAGAGACCACACGACGTTTACATTCTTGATAAGGCCCTCTATGGATTCAAACAAGCTCCACGAGCCTGGTATGATGTCCTCTCAACTTACCTGGCCAATGATGGGTACTCCAAAGGAAGAATCAACACCACATTGTTGACAGAGAAGATCAGAGATGACTGTATTCTAGTCTAGATCTATGTAGATGATATTATCTTTGGTTCTACCAACCCGCAGTATAGTCTTGAGTTTTCAAAACTAATGGCCAGAAATTTTGAAATGAGCATGATAGGGGAGATGAATTTCTTCCTTGGACTGCATGTTAAACAAATCTCAAATGGCATTTTCATAAATCAATCAAAAAACATCAATGATTTCTTAAGAAAATATGAAAGGCCCGACTGCTCATCCAAAGAGACCCCAATGTCTTCTAAAACCAAGTTATCTGCTAATCTTGACGGAAAAGCAGTTGACTTGAAAACCTATCGGGGTGTGATTGGCTCTTTACTATACATAACAGCTAGTAGTCCATATATAATGTTTTCTACATGTATGTGCACTCGCTTTCAAGCAAACCCCAGAGAATCACATTTCCTTGCTGTCTAACGGATTTTGAAATATCTAGAGGGAACCCCTGACCTTGGTCTTTGGTGTCCCCGTGACTTGTCATTTGAATTGCTTGCGTACACCAATTCAGATTATGACGGGTACATGTTAGACCAAAAGAGCACATCGGGTAGTGCACATTTCTTGGGAGATCGTTTAGTTTGCTGGAGTTACAAGAAATAGAAGTGTGTGTCCACATCAACTACACAAGTTAAGTTTATGGCTGCTTCCAGTTGTTGTTCACAAAGTCTGTGGATGCTCAGCTAAGACACTTTGGACTGAAATATTCTAAGATTCCCTTGCTCTGTGACTCTCAAAGTGCAATTGCAATCTCCTACAATCTAGTACCTCATTCAAAAACCAAGCACATTGAAATCAGGTATCACTTCTTAAAGTACAATGTGGAGAAAGATCTTATGGAATTACAATATGTTCATACTGATAATCAATTAGCTGACTTATCACCAAACCGTTGGACGAATCCCGGTTTAACTTTTTGGTGTCTAACTGGATTGGACCGACCCAAGTGGACCGAACTTTAAGTTTGATGTTAGATTGGATGAATTGGGTCCATTTAACTATATTGGGCCGACCCAAGTGGACCGAAGGTCGGATCCCTTTGTATAAGAGGGCATGTGAGCTTCGAATCCCCCACGCTTTCAAAAATTCAAACACACACACTATTCATCATCTTCCTCCTCATTCATCTTCTTGGACTGGGTGTCCACTTTGTGATCAACTCTCTCCATTTTTCTGCATCAAATCATTAAGGTAAACAACAGTGATGGTACATGACAACTAACCATCACTAATTTGAACTTATTCATCTTTGATTCATCCCTGTTTTCACTCTGTTTCAAAACCAAATGGGTTTTTCAAATTTTGAAATCAAAACTAATCTGATGGTGTATTTTAAGAGTAAAAGATGGTCGTAATGAAGTTTTGAGCATGTGGGAACGATTTGATGCACAAATTAGACTCAAACATCGATTAGAGTCGTGATCTTGAAGGAGGGTCTCCCAACTGTTAGCGAACCATTAGAACAGTGCTAAAAATCGAGAATTTCATGCCTAAAGTTGTTTTTAAGCCAAATACTTGAAAAGGAAGTGAATGTGGTCAAATTACGAGTCAAGTGGTATAAACTTTAAGTTGATAAGCACACATTTTGACCTAAAATCGATTTAAATTTGAAACTACACAAGTGTTCATGATTGTCGGATGATTGAAGTATGAATCATGCGACTTTCGGATGAGTTTGGTCTATCCGACTTTCGGATGAATGACTTCATACGGCTTTTGCTTAAACTAGCCTATGCGACTTCAAATGACTAAGGTCATGCGGCTTTCACTTAAATGATTTCATCCGACTTTCGCACAATACAGTCCATCCGACTTTCGCCGAAACCAGTCCATGCAACTTTTGTATGAAGTTAAGTCCATTCGACTTTCGAATGAAATTAAGTCCATGCGACTTTCGAATGAACTTAAGTCCATGCGACTTTCGAATGAAATTAAGTCCATGCGACTTTTGAATGAACTTAAGTCCATGTGACTTTCGAATGAAATTAATCCTTGCAACTTTCGTATGAAATAAATCCCATGCGACTTTCAAATGAAATTTAACTCATGCGGTTTTCGAATGGAATTAACTCATGCAACTTTCAATGATCAACAAAAACCATGTGAGTTTCAGTCATGCGACTTTCGAATGAAATGAACCCATGTGACCTTTCATGATTTCATGCAACTCTCGGATCATCAAACAACCCATGAAACCCATGCGACTCTTAAATGGCTATGATCCGACTCTCAACACTTAGTGAATTCTGAGTTAAAACTTTTAAACACATCTCAATTAAAAGAACAAAGTCAAGGTCAAAGTCAAAGCCAAAGTCAAAAGTCATCCTTCACATGTGAAATTCACTAGCTCCAAATCAAACACATTCACATGTGAATGCCATCACTTAACACTTCACCATCACTGTCTGACTAATGTAAGTTCGTATACTTGTTACAGATGGCAGCAAACCAAACAACTCAACCACTATCCGAGGAGAGACTTGTCCCTGTTGACGAGCGTCTTGAAACTAGTAGCAACAACCTGTACTTCGACTTGGAAACAAACACCAAAATCCCAATTGTTACTGAAATTATCCGAGCTCATCCATTACGCCAATCCATCACCGAAAACCCAAACACTTCCCCCACCCATATATCGAAAATCTATCTGCAGCAACTGTGGTATACTTTCAGGGAGGGAATCACACGTTTGGGACACCAATGCATAAGAGGCCGGATTGAGAACGTTCGCTTAACTCTCTCAGCTGCCAGACTCCGCACTAAACTGAACCTACCCGGAGCACACCACTACCCTGATAAAACAGCATTTGACGAGGCTCCGGTGCTTGATAATCTTTTGGAGCTTATCCACAGGCTTGGATATAATGGCGAACTTCATCAAGTCCATCAGTTTAAAAGGACAAATCTGGCCCCACTTTGGCAGACTCTTGCAACTATTATCTTCCGCACTCTCACTAGTATCTACCAGGGTACAAATGGCGGTTCTTACTACTCACTACTTCTACTGGCCGGTGTTGCATACCATATGCATCTAGACTACGCCACTACTGTTTTCAAGGAGATTGTCCGAATGGTCTATGAGAAGTACACTACCTGACAAAAAGCTTTCATACCGTTTCAGTGGTTTCTAACAATAATGCTATCAATAGACATGGAAGGCTACCACACCATTCCTCGCCGCCTGGAAAATATTCAAGTTCCTAACAATATTATACCTATGCAGGTGCCAGCTGCTCTTCTTCACATGTTAGACCAAGGAAGTGAGGGAATATCTGAGAGTTAATAGGATCGCTCTGATGGCACAACCAGAGTTGGTTGTGCCTACCCCTGGAGCTGTGGAGCTAGGTGAGGGTCCTAGTGGTCTAGGAGCTCGTGAGCACAGGGGTGACTCGAGTAGGGGAGAGGAAGAGAGGCAAAATGAAAGTGAGCAGGGAGGTGGAAGTGGTGAGGGTGGAGATATACATGAGAGTGAGGGCGATCACACTAAATCAGCATTTGACAAATTAAACATCAGTGATTCTAAGGCGTCTGCCAGCGACAAATTCGTGAGTAAGTCCTCATCCGAATGGACAGAAACAGAGTCCGAAGTAGCTCCATCAGCGCCAGAGCACCAAGTTATCCTTGCTGAGTCAACTGGGACTTGGCAGATGTCTGAGCCGCTTGAAAATATACATCAAAGCTTATCCGAAATATCTGCAACATTTAAAGGTGATGTGTACGGAGAAGAAGTGAATAGGGGAGAGAAAGAACAAGAGGAGGGTGAGGGATCACCAGTCGTAAAAAGCCGGGCAACCACATCGACTACCGGTCTGGACACTGTTCAGGCTGGTATTGAAAAAGACGTTGGCATCTCACCGGTGCAAGCACAAACCCCCAGTAGCCACTTAGCTCTCACTTAAATGGGAGTCGTTTCATTCCACGGGGATTTAGCACATACGCAGTCGACAGCTCAATCGAAGTTTGCCGACGTTCAAATCAGTGGACAATCTCACCCGTCCACATCCTTCATTCGCTCACAATTGAGTCTAGCACATTCTCGTCAACCCATCAGTATCTTTGCTAGGACACGATCAACTACCGCGCATCTTAGTGATGTCGCCGGAACACTCGTAGCGGCATCCCCTAATGGTATGTCGCGAGGATCAGTGGAAGTCCCAGCAGTGCCTCCACTATGCCAACACTAAGTATGGGCCACAGGGTTTCTCTAACTCTTGTGAGAACCGGGCCTGTCCGTAAGCTCGGGGTTACCATCGAACTAAGAATCTACATGGATTCAAAGTTCTCCCGCCTGGAATCAAACGTAAAAGAATATGTTAATACCCGCCTACAATCTGAAATCAGCTCAGTCAAAGCTCAAATCCAGCACCTTGAAAATAGGCCACCAACCGTTGTTGAGAGAGATTACACAATCGATGAACTCAAGGACCTGCTTCATGCCAAACTCAACCGTGTTTCCGAACCCACAACCGAACAATCCAACTTACTTGAAGCACTGCAATCTCAATAAACCCAAGACCCATCTTCTAGCTCCAGCACCTTCCAAGACACTATCCTACAAACACTCAACTCCCTAACAACTGCCGTATCTGGGATACCCAAAAGGCTAGAAGCAGTGGAGACCTCTTGTAAAGCTCAAGTAGAAACACATAAGCGGAGGCATGATGATCCTGAGGATCCAGGTCATCATGAGGGTGAGAAAAGGCAAAGGGTTGGTCGGAGGTATATAGGCGCGCAAAGTTCTATTCTATGCATAGAAACCGCTCCCGCACCAACGCCTCATGAAGGGTAGAGTGGCAGTGGCAGTAAGGGTGGTGAACAACAACAAGAGACAGATTTTGTGTTTAAAATCAATCAAGGGGTAGAGGTAGAGGCAGAGCTAGAGGCAGAGGCGGCAACTGAAACCCCAACAATCCAAATCCCACAAATCCAAACACACACACCTGAACCAGAACCTCCCTTTCTTGAAACCTCAACCGAAAAAGCCAAAGGCAAAAGGACTGCATCAGAGAAAGAGGAGTAGGAGCAACCTTTGATAAATATTAGAAAGGTTTTCACAACAATAAATCGGGAGCTGCTTGACATCTTTCCTCTACAGCAAAGGCAATTCAACATTGCACCTATCGATCTAATAAGTCAGCAACAATCGCAACAATCAGAGCAGTAGGAAAGTGAGTGGCCCATACCAGAAACTTACCATAGAGGACCCAAACCATTGGCCACTCATGAAAGAATCATAGCAAAAATTCCAACAATAGAGAACATCAAGCCTAGGGAAGCACTGGCAAAATCTCAACCCTGCTGGCCGACTCAGTGGCTAAGTGCTCCATATCTAGAGAAGAGAATCGCGTAGATCTACTTAGAGCAGGTCAGAGAGGTTGATGATCTTTATATGCTAAATTCACAGAAACATGAGAAAGCAGTAAGGTTTGTTGCCACCGTCCACACATGTCCTAAAGAACAGGTGGCCTCTAAGTTTCCTATTGCCAAGATTGACTTAGTATACATCCATAACTTCCTCAACTACTCAATGGTTCACTTCCATGTTACAAGAGTAGATGGGAAGATGTATACATTTCATGAGGTTGAGTTGAGGCATTTGAATTTGGTGGACATTACACATCTGGAAGATGAGCTGGCATGCAAAACCGGTAAGAAAATCCTTCTAAGCCATACCTACGATATACAGTTGGGTGTTGAGGCTGATCTACCCAAGATAAACATTTTAAAGCCTAGCCAACACTTCTCCAAAATGAACAAATATCGAAAGTACGTGTTCTTTGAGGATTATGATGAAGATTATGAAGGTGCTGAATGATTTATAATGTCAAATCTAAATGGTAGCAAGGCCTTTCTCAAGCTTTCAGAGCTTAACGCCTATTCTGACGGTACTCTACAACGATGCATCTCAAAGTACCGCAGAACTTGCTTTAAAAACAGAAATATACAAGAACAAGAGTTGCTAGTGAAAATATCATGGGTTGCAGGCCTTTTGGAGGAAAAGGTTCAAGAAAGAAAGATAATCCGGAGCTGGGAAAGACTATTAGGTCAAAGAAGTAGATGAAACATCCAAGCTCAGCACAAGGCTACAAAAAGGGGAGAATGTTAGTCTAAAATATGTTTGTAGGCCTTGTGAACTTTTGTATGGTTATTAAAGTATAACCAAACTAGTTTAGTATTATGGGCCTGGCCCATACTTATTGTAATAGCTAGTTTAGATGTTAGACCCATGAGGCTTTAGGACCATGTGGCATCTTCTTTATATACCTTGCAAACCTAGTTTGCAAGGTAACCTTTGCAAACTAGTAATTCTCATCAGCTTGTAAGCCACGTTCAAAGTAATAGTATTGCATCTTCAAGCTCAAGCAAAGTGTTCATATTTGTATTCTTGACTAGTTATTCATCTTACATATAAGTATCTTCAAGTTAACTCATCTTCTATCACATCTTTGGACTTTCATAACTGTTTCAAATTTACATCAAGAAATAACGAATTTCAAATTAACATCTCATTTGTAGAATGTTAATATTGAATTAAGGAGGACATGCAGCTCCAGTCCCTGACTCCTTTCATGCACTATAGAGTCTAGATCGTATTTTCAAAATATATTTCATTTCTTAGGACACGTTGTCGATTATCAAAAGCATCTAGTCTGTGAGACTTATACCGGAACATCTTGGAGTGATATTTTATGTGATATTTACAATGATTAGATGAAAATCCTACAAGAATTAACGCTATGGAAGTTTTGGATGTAGGTCACACAGTTTTTACCGTTGTGTTAATGAGCAATCTATGTGATCTCGGAGTTACTTTTCCCGATTGACACTTTCAATACTACAAAATTTTAACTGACCTTCATGAAGAGAAATTCCATATGCATGATGTTCATAACCGATCATGATCATCATTGGGAGGTAAGATTTTTACACATAATTTCTCATTAATGGGAGAGAATATCACATGAAGGGAGATAACTCAGAAAAATCCATTCATTTGATATTGTGCTGATCAAGTAACATAACATTCATATATTGAGAGCGAGTCAAAGAAATCTGATCATATATGACAAGTCAATGGGGAGTAAAGAAAAGAAACGAAAATAAACTTAGGGTTTCTAAACAAGAGAAAATATGAAATTAGGGTTTCTAATGACCTTCATGGGCCCTCACGAATCGTGAAGAGGTCATGGAGCAAAACCTTACACGAGAATTCACTGCCCGGACAAGAAGTCATGGGGGCGTATTCTTCATGAGGACTTCACGGCCAATGAAATTAGAAGTCAAAGTGACACTAAAAGGTCAATATCTATGAACAATGAACCTTTAAGTAATCAATAGAGAGATGAATATCGAGAGAGAATAGCACATACTTCACGATAAATGTACATTGCATATATGGCTCAAACGTACAAGTGATCCTATGCCCAAGGGACTAATATCTTATTTATAGGCTACGCCTACCACATGGGCTTCATGAGCTTTTCTACATTTTTCTAATATTAACAATCTCCCCCTAAATGAAGAGAAAGCCTATTACATTGAAATGAAATGCAGAAAGTAAGTAATTACAGAGTAGATCGATTTCTTATGCCAAACATCATCTGCCACCTCCTTATAATCCGCCGGCTGTCCAACGTCTTTTTGACCTGTTCAATGGTTCGTATCAGCCAAGCCATCTCAGTCTCACTTAAGTTAGATTGATCCTCCTCGGTCTTTTCTTGGTGACGGCGAAATAACAGTTTAAGAGTCCCATCTGAGTATGCCACTAAGTCTATCATCCGTACCATGATCTTTCGGCGGCGTTGATTGACAAAAATGACACCTCTTTGACCCGCAAAGCTAGGATGATTTTCATCAATGATTGTGACCTCTTCTAGGGTTTGTAAATCTGTAAGATGCTGTAGTGGTCTGAGCAGATTCACCTCGAGTTGATTACTCTCGGCGCCTAATTGTAGATCATGCTCTTGTATAAATTCAATGAATCTCCTCATATATTTCATTAGAGCTGATCGTCCTTGTTGTTCTTCATAGTACTTGTTGATCTTTGTAGAAAGCTCCTCGTATATGAACTCAATGTCATGCAGCTTTACATGTCTGAAGTCTGCTTCATTGAGGGAGATTTTCTGACCATCTGCTCACTGGACATCATACACAGCAAATCTGTACCCGAGTGATTTTTGCATGCTTACACAAAGTACTTTGCTGATTAGGTATTCTGACACTATCTTCTCCCTTGGGGTTTTGTATTCATTGAGAATGTGAGTATATCGTCTCCTTTGTGAATCATCAAGACCTCTCATTTCTAGAGGAATCTTGTCTCTGATTTGAGAAGTATAGATGGTAGGGATCTGATCCTCAAGGTAAGCAGCATTCACACCATATTGACCCCATATAGGGTTTTTCATAGCTTCCCTGGTGTACATATTGTGTCTATCAAGGCCTGGGTCTGATGCAATTGGAATTGGACATGCCGGTTGAACATTAGGAGGAATAGGCCAATCAAATGATGTTTGTTGTTGTTGTAGTGCCTTCTCAGCTTCATGATTCTTCCACAGGATGTCGGCAGCAGACACCTGGAATTTCTACTCAGAAGGAAATAGTTGATGAACCTCCTCCGATATGCCCTAGAGAACCCTTGTGAGATCTAGCTTTCTGATGGTCTCCTCCATTTGCCTTTTGGTAACCTACTCCCTTGCAGGATTTGCAACCCTTGAAGAAGCTGGCTTTTGAACAGTTGGCATGGGCATATCCTCAAACCTATCCACGATCTGGACTTCTTCAGTTCTTTCAGGAAGATTTTCAAATGAGAACCACTCAATCTGTTTTAGTAATTCATCTGACTCATTCCTTTCATCAGTATCGGCAGTTTCCATTTCAAATTCAAAAGCCGGGATGGCAGGTTCACTCAGATAGATGTTGATGTTGTTGTTGTAATTGTTGTTGTTGCTTTTGTTGTTGTTGTTGTGATTGTTGTTGTACTAGTTCTGCCCCGATCCCCCTTGCAGCTGCAAGTCGTTCGGTCAAAGGGGTAAAGGTCAAAACGCGGGGTCTTTTCTCCCTCTCATGGCGATAATGATCGGGATCATCATCATCACACCTACGTTTTGACCCAGCAGCTTGGGATTTACAAGTTGTTTCAAGCGTTGTCAGCCTTGTTTCCACAGAGTCTGGCTTTTGAAATACGACGTTCCCCAGATCCTCCATTGAGTTCATGACTGTTTCTTGGAATTCAGAGAGGTTGCTACCCTTATAGGTTTTTTCATTACGAAGGATTTCAAGGAGATCCAGGTTCTTTTCGCGGTCAGGGGCTTTCTCCAGTAAACAGTCATAAAGCAGGGATTTAAGTGTATCAGTAGAGATGCTCGATCCGTCATCAACTTTTGATTTAAGAGAGGCAAGGGTTTGTTTGATGTCAGCAATACCCTAAGTAATAGGGTTGAGAGCCTCCTGTAGTTCCTGTTTGGTACCATACCGAGTCTCACTGAGAGTACTCGTTGAAGTCTCCGCCATAGAGGCGGAGCTACTCGAATGTGTAGCTGAGGTTGTGAACACTCCACTGAGATTTCCACCTGATCCTCGAATGGCACTCGTGGTAGTGCCACCTACAGGTGTTCCGGACGGTTGTCTGGTAAACAACGTCATAATATGGGCAAGTGTTGTTTGGTGTCTGGAAAGAAAAGTAGAAATCTGCGTTATGTCAATGTGCTATGAAGAAAAAAGCGAGGTCGAGAGAGGCAGACCTCTAGTTTCAATACCAGCAATCTCCGAATGAGAGGCCGGTAGAGTATGTGTATAATCTCAGTGGAATGAAACAGGTGTCTGTTGAGAGACACCCGAGTGGCTGGAGGGGTTGTTGTGCACTGTTTTTTGGCTCGTTGTTCCTCAGTATTATCACGAACCAGTGGTGCTGCTCCAGGGGTATGATCAATCACAGCCAAAGTATCAGAGGCAAAGTCCGGAGCAGTTGTAGCTTTGTTTATTTCAGGTGCAGAGGATTCCTGCTGTTGTTCGGGATCAGGAAGCACATTAGAAAATGAATCCATCATTGCCTGGATCTATGCTGGGTCATACTCCGCCCCTCCCTCACTATGTATATCACCAACATCCCCTTCACCACCCCTCTCATCACTTTTATCTCTCGACTCTCCCCTCTCAACTTCCCCCTCGGAAGTCTGAGGCCTAGTCACTATTACCTCACTTGGAGCTACCGACCCTGGGGTAGGTGTAACCGGCTCTGGTTGCACCAGAGGGCAAAGTCCTACACTCTCCCTATAAGCTCGCACTACTTCATTTGGTGCACAAAGATCCAGGAGAGAAGCCGGAAAAGGTTGAGGTTGAACCGGATGATTAGCGGTGAGAACCTTCACATACATAAACTACTTAGGCCGGATTGAAGCATGATTTGGCCTGCGAGGGATTTCCTCGTTTCTGTCCATTGCGAACTGGACCATCATTGGCAAGAACCTTTGGTACGGAAAAAATCTGCCCTTTGCACGTTTAAGATCGGACAGTTTTCCTTTTACTTGCTGCACAAGATCAAGAAATATTAAAGTGGCATAATCAATGTGTAGGTGATTAGCTGCAGCAAAAATGAGTTTTATCTGATTGGTGTTGGGATATTCATATCCGGTATGTTTCGGGGTGTGGCATCATTGAAGAATGGTGAGAAAGGTATAGAATATGGGGTGAAGGTTGGCTCGTTTAAAGTGGGAACGGAGTTGTAAGTCCCCGATGTAACCCATTGCACGAATGCCTGCAAGGGCGGCTGAGTCATCAGGCATCTCTTGAAAGTCAAGGAGAGAATGCCTGCTTCTAGAGGTGGGGAGTTGAAGGATTTCGCGGAGTCGGCTGGCGGTAATGTTGAGGGTGAAGTGGTCTACATCACTATGAATTGAAACTCGACTAGTGTTGGGATTGGTATGGGTGTGAACTGTATTCCAGAACTGTTGCACATACAACTCAGGAACATGTGTTCCAGAAGTAGATGGATCAAATGTGAGAGCATGGTTCAGTGGGTGTATGCGGAGTATTTCGGTAATAATTGGGAAATTTGGGTTTCTGAAATTGTTTAGGTTGATGAAGTGGTTGTTATCATGGGTGACTAATGAAAGAAATTGGTTTCTAGGAAGGAGTTGGTCATCCAGGTTATGGGATTGGCTTGCTGTCAAAGAACGGTACGAGACGGAATCGTCTTCCATACACATAATAAGTCTTGTAAGAATAACCAATGGGTTAGAAATTTGAACATTCACATGTGAAGCTTTTGGTCAAAACCTAAAATTTTATAACACCCGAAACTCCTTCATTGATGAAGTGGTAATTTTTATGAATAAAAATGTGTTTTGACACATGTTTTAAAATGAATACATGTATCTAAACATTTTCACAACACTGAATTTTTTCCCATTTTGCTCATAACATGAAGATCTAGCCAAAAACTGAAATAAAGGCCATCTTCAACCACACGAAGAACACCAAGAACACATTTCATATTTTGTGCATTTTTCTTTGATGAAAACATTGTTCTTGTGTTCCTAAGACCCATCGCAAGGCTTGTTTTTGTTAACACCATTGTTTGATGGTCGAACAATGCTTTGGATGTTCAAAAAGTGATCTTCCGAGTTCTACAGTAAACACTTCGTTTTTGTTCTTTTAAGTGTGAAATAGACATGTTTTATTATGTGCTTGATGTATACCTTCAGTAAATGAGCACTTTTATCACAAAATTCAAAATTTCGGCAGCAACGTTTGAACAAGATTCGGAAAAATCGTAACCGGAGATTCTCGTAAATATGAAAATAGGAATGCGTAAAGAATACGTTTAGCAACTGCCACCTATTTATAGTAAAATATGCAAATTGTAACATTTGAAAAATTCACGCTCGAAGTGTGAAGGGCTTCGAAGGTGAAAACGCGCTCGAAGTCTTCTATCGAGCACTGTTCACTTCGGAGTCCAAAGGGCTTCGAGTTTGAAGTGTGAAAGCTTCGAACTCGAAGGAGGTTGATTTTAGTCACTGTTCATGTCCGCTCGAAGTGTATAGGGCATACACTGTTTGGAATTCGAGGTCTACTAGCTTCAAATTGATGCTAGTAGACACGCTCGAAGTGAACGTGGATTTCGTGATTTTGTATTCGAAGTCAACTAACTTCGAATTGACTCCTCCGAACACGCTCGAAGTGACCTTGGACTTAATGACTTCGTATTCGAAGTCCATTGACTTCGAATTGTCCAAAGAGGGCGCTCGAAGTGAACTTGAAAATAAGGGTTTCGAGTTCGAAGTGCTCTAACTTCGAAATTGAATTAAAGAACGCTCGAAGTCCACTTTATATTGTGTGCTTCGTGTTCGAAGTCCATAGACTTCTAATTCAACTTGTGAATTCGAAGAGAATAAAATGTGTTTGTATTTTTCAATTTTCAAAGAAATAAAACATATTTTTGATGTTTTTCTTTGTTTTGTGAATGTTTTTGGTATTTTCTTTGATTTTTGAAATGTTTTTGTATTTTCTTTGATTTTCTCACCCCTACAAGCAAGCGTACACTCCCCCTCAAATTGTGCTTGGTTTATCTGCGTCATGAACAAACATAGTGAACTACCCACTCAACAAAGGACTTGTAGTCAGACTTTATAATTCAACATACCCAATTTGGATGCTAACTCATTAAAACGATATTCGTCTAATGGTTCAATAAACAGATCAGCCAGTTGATCATCAGTCTTGACATATTGAAGTTCAATTAGACCTTTTTCCACATTATCTTTAATAAAATGATATCGTATGTCAATGTGTTTGGTCTTTGAGTGGTGGACTGGATTGCATGAGATGGCAATGGCAGATTGTGAATCACACACTAAAGGTATCTTGTCATAGTGTAGGCCAAAATCAGAGAGTTGAGTCCTAACCCACAAACTTTGAGAGCAGCACATTGCAGCAGCAACATATTCAGCCTCAGCAGTTGAAGTAGAGACACAATTATGTTTCTTAGAAGCCCAACACACTAACCGATCTCCCAAAAAGTGTGCACTGCCAGATGTACTCATTCTGTCAAGCATGCAACCAGCATAGTCGGCATCTGAATAGGCATATAATTGTAGACTATAATCCCTTGGATACCATAGACCTAGATCAGGAGTACCCTGGAGATACTTGAATATTCTTTTGACTGCCAGCAGATGTGATTCCTTTGGATTAGCCTGGAATCTAGCACATAAGCATGTAGAGAACATTATATCTGGTCTACTAGCCGTTAGATATAGTAATGAGCCAATCATAACCCTATAAGTTTTAAAATCAGCTGATTTTCCGTCAAGATCAACAGACAGTTTAGCTTTTGAAGACATGGGGGTAGATAGTGAAGAAAAACTAAGCACGTCATACATCTTCAACAAGTCTTTAATGTACTTGGATTGACTAATGAAGATGCCATGACTCAGCTGTTTTACTTGTAATCTGACAAAGAAATTCATCTCTCCCATCATACTCATCTGAAAACGATATTGCATGGTATATGCAAACTCATCAGTGTACTTTGGGTTTGTAGAACCAAAAATGATGTCATCCACATAAATTTGTACTAAGATTAAATCCTTTTCTTTGGCTTTGGTGAACAGAGTAGTGTCGGTTTTTCCTTTGATGTATCCCTCACTCAACAAATATTCACACAGGACATCATACCAAGCTCTCGGGGATTGTTTTAGTCCATATAGGGCTTTATCTAGAATATAAACATGTTGAGGGTATTTGGGATTGACGAAGCCTTCTGGCTGAGACACATATACCTCCTTGAGGATACCATTTAAAAAAGTTGTCTTAACGTCCATTTGAAAGACCTTGAAGCATTTATAGGCAGCATAGGCTAAGAAGAGTCGAATGGCTTCAATCCTAGCTACAGGAGCAAATGTTTCATCGTAGTCTATTCCCTCCTACTGGTTGTAACCCTTAGTAACCAGCCTAGCTTTGTTTCTAACCACTGTTCCATCGGAATCCGTTTGTTCTTATAAATCCACTTGGTACCAACCACTGATTTTCCCTCTGCAAGTGGTACCCATCTCCAAACTTTGAGTCTTTCAAATTGGTTAAGTTCTTCTTGCATTGCAATGACCCAATCTACATCATTTAAAGCATCGGAGACTTTGGTGGGTTTTATCATAGATAGGAAACTAGAATAAAGACACTCATTTTCTGTTGCAGAACGAGTTCTTACTCCATCTTGAACATTTCCTATAATTTGAGATTCAGGGTGGGATTGTGTCCATCTTATTCCTCGGGGATTTTGGATCGGAGGAAAGAACTCATTTAAACGATTTGAGAGTTCAATGTCTTCCTTAGTTGATATTGGGTCTGAATCATAGATTGGAGTTCCCTCATAAACCGGCTCATGAGGAACTATGACTGGATTGACAGTTGACGTAGACGGAGAATCCATGGTTAGATACGAAGACGAGTTGTCAACCTCCGTTGCAGTCGTAGCACGAGACATTGCATCATTCCTGTCACCAGCATTTTGAACATTAGATTCAGACTGTAAGAAATCAAATAAAAAATCTAAATTGTGTTCTGATGACGTTGGATTTATATTTGTTTCTTTTCTTTGAAGTACTGGTCCTGAACTGACTTGTCCAGAAGCAATTTTATTTCCTTTTTGAAATGTGTTAACATCCAACATGTTGTCGAATGTAACATTTATACTTTCCATAACACAGATATTTCTTTTATTTAACACCCTGTAGGCTTTTGACTCATGTGAATAACCTAGGAAAATTGCTTCATCAACCTTGGCTTCAAATTTCCCTAGATTATCTTTTTCATTGAGTACAAAGCACCCATTACCAAATATATGAAGATATTTGATATTAGGTACAATGCCATTTGCTAATTCTTATGGTGTTTTATTGAAACGCTTATGTATGAAAGAACGATTATGTGTGTAACACGCAGTGCTAACGGCTTCAGCCCAATAGGAAGGCGGGAGATCAAAGTACACAAGCATGGTACGAGCAGCCTCAACCAGAGTTCGGTTGCGTCGTTCCACCACTCCATTCTATTGTGGAGTGTATGTTGTAGAAAATTGATGAGTGATCCCCACGAGGTCAAGGTAGTCAGACAAGCCTTTGTTCTTGAACTTAGTTCCATTATCCGTGTGAATGGAGGCAACACTATGTTCATACTTGTTCTGTTGTTGTTTGATGAAGCTGATGATAAAAGGAGTTGCTTCATCTTTTGACCTTAAGAAATTGACCCAAGTATACCTAGAGTAATATCGACAATTACTAGGATATACTTCTTCCCATTGCATGTTTGTACTCTCATTGGACCGCATAGATCCATGTGTAGAAGCTCCATTATTTTCTTTGTACTGGAGATTTGCTTGACTTTGTGAGAAGAGCGTTTCATCTTCCCTCTTTCACAGTCTGCACACAGATGGTCTTTGGAGAATTTCAACTTAGGCAGGCCTCTCACCAGATCTCCAGTAACCAGTTTGTTAATGTTGTGAAAGTTGACACGTGAGAGTTTTCTGTGCCACTGCCAAGTTAAGTCCGATAAGGCCTTGCTGAGTAGACAAACGGAGGTCTTCATGTTGTTGTTGTTCATATCAATTGAACACAAGTTAGACTTTCGTGTTCCCGCGAGAAGTACATCACCTGTTTCTGTTGTCACTGAACATGAATTCTTTTTTAATGTAACCTCCAAATCTTTGTCATGGAACTGGCCAATGCTAAACAGATTATGGCCCAGTCCTTCTACATAAGAAACCTTCTTTATTTTGATATTTTTCTTTTCTATATCTCCGTACCCCAGTATCGGTGCAACATTGTCGTTCCCAAAACGAACATTCCCGATGTACTTGAGAACAAAGTTGTTGAGAAGACGCTTGTCACCGGTCATGTGCTTGGTGCAGCCCGAGTCCAGGTACCAGAGATTAGGTTCCTGTACACCGAAAAGAACGAAGGTTTAGGTCCCCATGTTGAAATGGGTCCTTTCTTGTTAGATGAAACACGGGTGTCAACGACGTCTTGAAAAATACAATGTATTCTTTTCTGTGTGTTCCATTGAGTCATTTGTTGTTCTTTGTTAAACATTGAAGTTTTAATCCATAAAGGATCAGGAACAATTTTTGATTCAATGGCTAGAGGGATATCTCCTCTTTCAAGAATTGGTGGACTTTATATGTCTTTGACGTCCACTACCTGAATCACATCTTTGCGTTGCCATATTTGAATCATTTTGGGTTTTGCAACTGTTGAGATTTGGGTTCCTTTTTAGAGGTAACAGGTTTGGATTTTATAGTGGGTGGTTTTGATTCTTGCAGTGTGTTTGGTTTTGCTTTGGATCTTGATGTTTTTGAAGTATTTGGTTTGTCTTTGATGAGAGAAACTCGGTACGTTGTGATTGAGATTTCCATGTTTCAGATTCAGTAGTATTCTAAGCGTTCAAAAACTCCTTGTATCCTCTCTTTCTATATGCTTCTAACTCTTGAATAGTGATTAGTCTATTTGCATAGTTCTAATAATTCATGAGTTTTAAAGCGTGTTTAGTCACCCACTGATGAATGACTATTCCATGTGATGTAATAAAGGGGGCATTTATTTGATTTGTCCCTTGTGGTCTCCACTTCTCACAAGCACGAATTCCCATTTGTTTTCGAAGCCTGTCATATTCACACTTGTATTCACAATGTACATGCAAACACCTATGACTTGTGCAAAAACGTGTGCTTCCTTTCATTTCTTTTGTGGAAAGTGAATTATAGTTACTAAAGAAATTCGAAATGTGATGACACTTTTTGGAAAAATCAAAACTGGGCATAGAAAAACTGGGTTTAAACTTTCTTCGATTTCCATTGGTGCAAACATTCTTCACCTTGTTGTCTTTTCTGCTTACATCTGAAACATTCAAAACGTGGTTAGGTGTGAATGGTTTTGTGTTCTTTTGGACAACTTTTGTTGGTAACTTTGATTTTTTCTTGGAAGAGTGTGTGAGATTGGCTTTGGGAATGGCATTCGGTTGCCTTTTGGTGGCTTCAGTTGATTTATGTTGTGACTTGGGAGTTCGTGATTCTTCCACCTTAGATTTCCATTTTTCTTCTCTGGTATATTTTCATGTTGGTTGGGAAGTAGATAGAGTGGAAGTGCATGTCAAGATTTTCTTTTGACAGTGACATGGAAGACTGTTTTCTGATTTATTTATTTCTCTTTCTAAATCATCAGTGATAATGGTTTGATAATAATAAGCTACAAGCGTTTCGAGTTGCCTTTGTAACACCATATGTGGTATATATATTCGGGCTTCCAGAACTGCTTGCGGCTTTTTGAGATCATCAGAATAGGTTAAACCATTAGACTTATCTGTCGTACTGAGCTTTTGAGACTCATATGAGATAGAATCATTTAATTCCTGATAACTAAAAAAAATTTCAGATTTTAGTGGAGTGTTTCTTTTAAAATCTTCTTCCACAACCTCTTCTTCTCGTCTAACAAATACCATTTTGTTAGTGATGCCAGCATTCATTAAGTTGAAATCATACAATTGTTTGGCTGTCACTTTCTCACTGATTCGTGGGTTTTCAAATCCAAGACCATCATAGGTCCATTTTGAGAATTTTCTTTCTTTGGATTTATTGAGAAAAATGGTTTGTTCTGTTTGACCCCGTTTTATAAGTGTGTCTTCAAGCTCTTTGATTTTTGAGCACAATGCGCCCTTCTCTTGGAGGATAAATTTTGCGTCATTTTCTATGCTAATCTTTTTTGCTTTAAGATCATGTAATTTGGTGCTCATGTTTTCAGTAAGCTCAATGAGTTCATTTTCTTTTTCAATGATTTTTGTTTTGAGCTCTTCAATTTCTCTATCAACATGTATTGATTCCATTTGTTGATTTCTGATTACTTCTTTTAGCTTTTCTTTGTTTAATTTTGATTTTAGTACCTTTTTCTCTAACTTTTTGATTCGTGATATGATGATCTGAACATGTTCCATACTCAGACCACAACCTGTAATGGAGCTAGAGTGTACCTCTTAATCATCATTTGCAGCATCAAGCCCTTCATCATCAGAATTGTCATATTGTGCCTCTGGCTCGGCTTCATCATCACTGAACTCATCTTCAACGTCTACCATTAGGCAGAATTGAGCTTGTGCCTCCTCCTCAAGATCACTATCATGAGTATCAGTGAGGAACTGGTCTTCTTCCACCATCATAGCCCTTCCTGCACTCTTCTTCTTGGCCAGCCTGAGTTTTTGTTTATAGTACTCAGCATCTTTCTTCTTTTTCTGTGTGTAGTCTTTTATGAAGTGGCCGTTCCCCCCACAATTGTAGCATTTTTGATCTTCTTTTCTCTCCTCCTTGGCAATCCTTGGCTTCTCAACAACCTTATAGTTTTCTGGTCTTCGAGACCCAGACGTGTACCTTTAGCGATTATTGTTTTTAGAGTACCTATTCTTGAAAGCCTTGGTGATGAATGACATGGCCTTGATGACTTGTTCCATTTTTGTACCATCTGACTCATCAGATTCTGAGTCAGATAAAGCCACTTGTTTGAACTTCTGAGTTCCGGAGGACTCGCGGAGGGGATGGTTCTGAAGCAACTAAAGCTAAGGGGTTAGCAGAGAGTCTGGGTGATGACTTTGAGACCTCATCTTGGTATTGCTGAAGGTCCTCAAAAATTTTGTGGTATGTGACAATTGTAAGGTTTCGGTTAATGTGTTTGTACAGCTTGACATGCTCTTTCCATTCTGGTCCTAAAGCACGAAGAAACACACAATTGATATCCAAATATGTTCTTTCAACATTGTTTGTCCTGAGTTCATTTTGGAGCTTGCAGAAATGACTGTATGTGTCAATTAACAGTTCGTTATCCCTGGCAGTAAATTCGTGAAACATGTTCACCAATTGTGTTCTTTTTATATGTTCTCCTTGCTCAGTTCCTTGCAATTGACGTTTGATCTCATCCCCGATCTCTTTGGTTGTAGCTAAACTATCAACCTTCATGTACATCTCAGATGATAAACCTTGTTTGAGATAATTATTAGCCAACCTATAAGCCTTCTTCCTTTCTTTCTCAGCAGCTATTAACTCGTCATGAGTTTTCTCTCTTACTGTTCCAACAATTGGAGGATTGTTGTCAGGTTGTGCATCCATGATTCTGTAGAATTTCTTTTCTCCGTTGAGAATAGAATCGATCATCATTTCTCCATAAACTTCATTATGTTCTAGAAAATCCATGAACCTCTCTTTCCATACTAGATAGTCATTGCGGAAGAGAACAGGGGGTTTGCAGTCTGTGCCAATGGCCAATATCTCTTTGGAACTTGACATTGTGATTTAATTAGTTGAAAGTTTCAAAGTGATCGGTAACTTGGAAAAAGTTGGGTGATTGGGTTCGAATATCGTTTCTTCGAATTGGAAGTAATGGTTCGAAGTGGTGACTTCGAATTGAACAATGAATTCGAAGTGAATGTTCTTTTGAATTCGAAGTGAAGTAATTAAGGAATTCGAGGTGAACTTGGATGTTGACTTCGAATGGAACTGTAGTACATGGTTTTCGAAGAGATTTAAAAGTGGTTTCGAAGATGTATTCGAATGCAAAGTATTGTTCATTCCTGAATTTGTTTTCGAAGTGAACTTCAAATGGATAGTAGATGTCAATCTTCGAATAGATGTTTACGAAAGTTTTTTGAGCTAATGATCTTCGAATGCGAAATGTGATAAGGCAAGTTGGTTTCGAATTGTATTTCGAATGGACACGCTCGAAGTCAGTCTTGTTTTCGAAGTGGGTTGGTAACTTGATGAATGCACTCGAAGTCAAAGTGAGTGAGTAACTTTTGAATTCGAAATGCACTTGGGAACTTATATCAACTCGAAGTTGTCTAGTATTTCGAACTTCGAAGTGTGCTTTCTTCGAACTATGAGGATTTGATACACTCGAAGTCTATGTAACCAACAATTTCCGGATTTCACGGGATATGTTTGTCAATTGCCTCGCACGAAGTCTTCTTTGCACTAACAAACCCGCTCGAACTCAACAGTAAACACCCAAATCTTCGAAAAAAATTAATCTAACTAGATCAAAAACTCAGATCTAGACTGTTCTTCATCATCTTCAAATGTTCTTGACTGAAATTCTAATTTTGATCAAAAACAATGAAAATCCAAACGATTTTTATATCCACTCGGTCGCAATCCTTTGTAGATCAAAACTACTCCAATGAATCCATCATTCTCATTAAATTTGATGACCAATTGAAGCAAAAACCGTAGATGTATTCCACGAAAAACTTCAAGAACTCATTCGGTTTTGATCTAAATCAAAACCTAAATGTTTGTTTTCGGATATAGAATTGATTTCTAGATGAATAGAGTCAATTTCAATACGAAATACACTCAAACCTTCATAGCTTCGATTTCTGAACAGTAACTTTCTTCGATGATGCTTGTTAATCAATGATTTACCCAATCAAGAGCCAACTTAGATCAAGTTAGGCTCTGATACCAATTGAAAGGTCAATATCTATGAACAATGAACCTTCAAGTAATCAATAGAGAGATGAATATCGAGAGAGAATAGAACACACTTCACGTTAAACGTGTATTGCATATATGGCTCAAACGTACAAGTGATCCCATGCCCAAGGGACTAATAGCCTATTTATAGACTACGCCTACCACATGGGCTTCCTGAGCTTTTCTACATTTTTCTAATATTAACAGACACTTTAATCTTATTAGATCTCCTTTGTTAGTCAATGAGAGGATGGCTCTTCGACCAACCCTGGTGTTACTTTTGCTCCTTCTGGGTCTACAAATACATTAGAATTCTCTTATGTTAGGAACTTTTGTCACTTGTTACAAGTACTCATAAAAACACACTCGAACTCAATTGGGTTAAGTTGGTGCCATAGACCAAAGGTTATAAAGCTTGTTGTTGTTGGGTATTAGTGGTTCTACAAAAACACAACGGAATAAAAAGGTTCTAAGAATAATGTTCAAAATACCACCAATACACACCCAATGGGCCATGACTCTAACAATGACATAGCAACAAGAAATATATAAGAGAAGAAAAGAGAGTTATACCCATCGTGTTAATCTTCAGTTGTTTTGGTTTGTGCCTTTGGAATTTTGTACACAAAAGAGTGTACCTCTAATGCAATCCACACCAAGCACACCTTGGTTCGCACTTGTTGGACTGAAGATATGCCAATCTAAGCACCACACTAGTCTTGACACTTTAGAACTCACAAGCATTGTATTCCAAAATGCATATGAGAGTATATTAGCACTATATTACAACAAAGAAGTAACTATACAATCTAGGCTCTTTGTCTCTTATAGAACTGTTACCAACAGTTCAAATTCGTCCTCATTAAGCCTAGAAACGTTAACAATAAATAACACTTTAACTATCCTTCAAAGTCTAGTTAATTAGGCTATTACAGCAAAAGGCATGGGCGTGCCGGGCCCAAATAGGCACACCCAAGTCACGCCCGACTTGGGATTGTTCCTGGCCTCTGGCCACGGGTGTACCCCAAAGGGGCACGGCAGTGCCTCGGTTCACCAGAACCAGTTTTTGGCTTTTCTCTCTCCTTTACCTAGTGGTATATCGGAACCAATACTTTGTGCGTGACCCAATAGGCCCTTGCTTCATCGGCAATGGCACCAACTCGTTTGTGTCAGCGGGCGTAATCCAACAGACTCCTACTTGCACGTGACACACCTACGAAATAATTTTTCATCTTGATTTACTTGTGACCATGTCCATGAAGTAAACTCAGGTATGTGTCCTCCAATCACTTGATCCATTATCAAGTATAGGCTAGTGTTGCATAACTATGTATTCAATCCATTATGAATACTCTACCAACCACTCACCTCGATCTTAATTTACTTCTTCCTTCCCTATGAAGAACGACTGATCGTGGAGAATTTAGAATAAACAAGTTTATTCAAGGAAGAATTAAACATGGAAAGATAGAACACAATAATAATTCATGAAAGTAATCACACCATGCGTATATTAAAATCTCCGTTTAATAGTCATTACAATCAGAAATACATTACTGCTTAATATTCTCAAATAAATACAACTAAAATAATCAAACCAAGTTACTAGCAAATCTAATGCCTCTAGACCTAGCATGAGAATCATGTTTGTCCTGTGACAACGGTTTGGTGAGCAGGTAAGCCAAATTCCCCTCGGTCGGTACTCTACTAATCACAATTTCCCCATCCTCGTTAATATCACGAATGAAGTGGTATTTCCGAGGAATGTTTCTCGTGCGTCAATGTGCCCTAGGTTCCTTAGCTAGTGCTACTACACCCTCATTGTCACAAAAGATCTCAATAAGGTCAACGATGCTAGGAACAACTCCAAGATCCTGAATGAATTTCTTCATCTAGACAGCTTCCTTAGCAACTTTGCCTGCAACAATGTACTCTAACTCCGTGGTTGAATCAGCCACGGTATATGTTGGGGTTTGTAACGTTTTAAAAAATATTTGAATAACAACAGAATCGTGAAAACATGTAGAACAATTCTAAACTCTTTAAAACTTTCCACCAAGATGCATATGCATGTACTAAGAAAACTAAAACAATCATAGGGGGTTTAAGAAATACAACCTTTGTAGCGTGAACCGATATCGGTGGAGACTAGAAATGACAAGGAACCAACTGTAGCTTTCCTCCAAGGTATCCACATGCTAGCAACATTCAACACCAACCGAGTGCTAGCCCTTTCAACCCTATATGTAGACAACACCAAGTAGAAGGAAGAAAACCCTTTTCTTCTACCTAACTTGTGTTCAAGTCTACTAGTTGTTGTGGCTCTTCTTACACTTTAAAAACACCAAGAATAATATCTTGTAGTTGTGTTGCATAAGAGAAGAAAACAATTTAGTTATATAGTAGTTTAAGTCTCTACTTAAACAACCAACATAACCAACAAATAAACAAGAAAGATGACTTGATAAACATACCTCTTTTTCTTGTGAATAATTTATGTATTTATAAACATATGTTTTATCCTATAAAACATGTACTTGCAACATATTAAGGGAATACATCTAAATGTATTTCCTTAAGATAAGATATATAATATGTATATATGTATATATATATTATGAGTAACAAGTTTACTCAAAATCGATATATATATATATACATATATATAGTTATCATCAGATTATTATTTCACTTAAATAATAATGCGTCCAATAAATATATATTACGGTTGATTATATTTTGAATCATATTCAAAACACATAATTAGCGTATATTTGCTCTTTATGTGCGACCCTATAGGTTTATTTATTATTAGCAATATCGTCTTAAGGTGCGTTTTAGGTATATAGAACCAACAATCTCTCACTTGCACAAGATACAACTTAAGTCGATATAGACAGTGGTAAGAACGTCTAGCAACATCCCACTTCCCCTAATAGTAAATAAAGATGTGCCGTTTATAGCATCCACCAATCTTTTAGCTCACAAGCTACAAATTAGTATTTTAGGCAATGTATCAATTATTCCTTTGTTGCTGACATCCTATTGAACATGAGATATGGATCATCATCAATCTCATAAAGTTCAACTGTAGTAGAGCGCTCTAGATGTATAGATCTCAATTTAGTGAGAGGAACAAATCCCATATTGACTACATACGTCTCTCATATGATTCGTATCACACCTAATGATGGCTTTTATAACCACCTGGTTAAGGGTAGCATTTAACCATATTAAAGCATGATACTCCTCAAACTTGAATCCCAATATGTATCTCAGGTCTAAGGATACAAAGATATCACCATTTTCACAAGAATCACTTATGACACTGATCAATAAAGTGATCTTCAAAGTGGGTAAAGTCCAATGTTTGTTCTCTAACAAACACCTGTGAATTTGGCTGCAAACCTTTTGCCTATTTTCATCGCTATGAAAATCAACCAACCAATTCACAATAGTCTTCATTCATAATTGTTCCCGTAGTTATGACCGACCATGGACCATTTAGAATAACAAAGTTATTCAAGGATTAAACATTCTAATATAGAACACAACAATATTATCAATGAATATGATCGTAATCAATACGTGCTCATCCCATGAGACATCACCATATTAGATAAGATAATATTGCTTGCTGTTCTAGATATCCAAATGATAAAAGTACATATACAAATCAATCATATATGAATAGAATTCATATTAGACCTAACAACAATGTTTAGTCCATAATGATTGACAACCAAAGGATTTACAGGAACTTAATCCTTTTAGGACTTCATTTTAGTCTTATCTTTCACCGATAAAGTATATGTTTTGATAACATCCAAGTGTTTTAACATGAAACCGTTAATTCTTATGTTCTAACGAAGAACTAAAGTCTCTAAGGTAATGTTGTGGGAAGGATTTGCCTTTATATCAAACATGATATACTTGATGAAACACTTCATCAGAAAACGGTTTTATAGTAGCATATAATGGTACTATACACTTGGCTTGGAACTCTTTTCAATACATTCGTAAGATTATTAACTCTATTGCGATTATGGATACAATATCCATTTGTTCGAAACCGTCTTGTATGTAACCCCTTTACGCACAAATCTTTATTCAAACAAGAACACGCTTATTGTGACTCAAGCACACATAAGTATGTTTTGATGGTAATCCCTTTGAAAGGATACAACTACAATCTATTTTGTACTCGTCAAAGTACACAAGATAAGAGCCCTAGTGTGTAGCATGCATAATGAAACCATTTGTCAAAACAAAATTCATTATGCGATCTTCCTCAAACTCGGTGAGTAAGAACACTGAGTTATACTTAGGTTTATGCTAAGTGACTTAAAAGGAAAACTCTCGTTGAGTTTTATATCTTGAACTACTTCAAGATGTAGTCACTTGAGTACACTATGCTTCAAACTAGTACTTTGATTTGATCTTTCACTAAAAATCATGTTTCAAGATTATAGGCATCTTTCTTCCATTTCTATCATTTGAAAATAACTTCCAATCTAAGATATTCTATCTTACAATATTGGAAATAATTTCTAATGATCATTATGCCTCCCACATAATTACAGAAGAAATATTACTATGCTTTGCTAGTACTATATTATATGCTTGTCAAATCTATAACTACTGACAAAATCAAGCAAGTTGATTTTTCACTCAATCATAGGTTCTATTTTGAGATAATTGCTATAATCCACAAATGGATTAATTGGAACTTACACATTCAGAATACCTTGTGTGATACTTTAATTATATCAATTATTCGTCCCGCTTTGATTTCCTTAAAGGAAATAGCATCCACACACACTTGCTAATAAAAGATAGTAAACTATACTTGTATTGCAAAGATTATTCTACTTAGTTCATCTATAACCAACCATGACAAGTTCTACTCTTAGTAAACGCAATTAGCTACAAGAACACTTTCATGTTGGTAGTGTATTAACTTGTGTACACATCTTATCCATGATAATCTTTGTCAAAAGATTAATTACATCTAATAGACATGCTATTCACAGGTGCAATTACCAAGTTCCAAAACTTGGTTCTTGGACATGAAATTCATCTCAGTACTCATGATCTAATGCAATATTAATATTGCATATGGTAGATGGCGTCGTCACAAAGACTCATTAAATTATTACTTGATACATTAAATAACATTTCTCGGATCTTTTTATAATTTGTACCAATATCATGAATATGACAGGTGTAACAACTCGTAGCCGAATAATAGCACCAATCATAGGTTCTACTTAGTGTGTCATTCAAATCTTTTAAAATTCTCAATCCTCCCACTGATTCTTATGGAATGAAAATGCCTTTCATAAAAGAATCATATAAGTAAAAACCAAGTTGTTCTTAATCGAGCATGCAAGAATAAATTCTCACAATGTGGTAAAGCAAGATCCTTATGATTGTCAAATGTCATAAAGACATTACAATCTTGGATTACATAAGATAAACTTGGAACTCATTTCCAATCAATATAGAGTCTTATTAATCATTTGGTTGGAATCTAACATAACAATTATGTTCGTAGTCTAAAGCATATCCCACAATTTACAACGAATGTATAGTATGACTCGTCATACTACCGGCTCAAATATTTGCCAACTTGAAAAGATCAAATAACATATATTGTCTTGCCTAGCTGAAATAGTAATTTATTATGTAACCTTTTGAACAAGTCAAAAGTTCCATATGTATGTCTCAACTAGTAGACATAAAACAATCTTCTGAACACAGAGAAATTAGTTAATGTACGATGATCTACTAGTGCTACATAAATAGAAAACTCACATACACGAAATGCATCGGCCTTTCAATTATTTATCCTAACTACCTAAAATGGTAAAAGGATTGTAGCACTTATCTCACCAATCCATAAGACTTGCATACATCATCTAACTCAAGGTTAAGGATCTCAAAGTCCTATCTGCTTGGGCTTTGATAATGAAATTCTTATCAATATGGGAGATAATAATAGTAACTTGAATAAGTCATGCTTAATCCATTTGTATCATATACTAAGGATTATCATGAACTTATAAGATCTATCATATAGATGCATAAAGAATTGACATGAGCAAATCTTTATCTTTCAGCTCTTTCAAGTAAATAATGTAGTTTTGATTCAAACGTTCAATCGTATTGAAAACAAAAACAAACTACAACACTTTGGGAATGTCTATTTTAAGTTTGCCTTAGGGTAAGATTTGTGGTTGAACCTTTCGATCCAATGCTTACCCTTATCTTGAAACCTTTCACATTATCCTTTTTTTTATCTAAGTCAACCCTTTTGACTTCGCTTGGAATTCTTCTTACATAAAAGAATTCTCCATAATTAGTTTATACTAAAATCATAAACTAAAAGTTACATGATTTTGTAATGAACCTAAGTTATGGAGTATCAAGTTGATTAATGTAATCTATATAACACCGCATCAACAAGATGCGAATGTTTAAAAAATTCATCTCTAGTCTTTGATAAAACTTGGGAGTTTTATACTTTGAAAAGCTTTGACTATTCTAATGCAAGAACCCTTTCTTTATAAATATCAAAATATCATAGATTTCCAATAAGTCAAAGTCCTTCAAAAAAAAAGTCCAAGTCTTGTGGAATCAACCATGAGAAAAGTAATATCAATAAAGTTGTTTAAATACTTCTTATAAGTATCTCCACAATTTTATTAACGTTTCAAAATGACTTAACCAATTAAATGTTTACTAATAGTTTATTTTTCATGTTATGAGAACATTTCTCAAGTCAGTATACCCGACAAGAAAATTAGTACAATTTAAATTTGTTCTTAAAAAGAACAAATCACAATAATTAGTTAATTATCATGGACAAAATAATAAAGTCAAGTTTTAGTATTTTCGATATTTATCTATAAAAATTAATAACCCTTTATTTTAATTTAATAAAATATTAACTACTAAAGGCTAGGATCCACGTTGAACTTAATCTCGAATGTTTGGCTAATGCACTCTCCACCAAGATTAAAACAACAATGTAGATAACGATTACCAATTGTATCTCTATACAATTCCTAAATCTTTATGGGATCCTTGACAACGCTTGTCATAAACGGCATGTTTGATCCCATCTATACCTCGTACTTCCTTGCGTTTAGCTAATGCTCTCTTCACAATTAGTCACAATTAAGGCGTCCTAATTTAAAACTTGTGGTTTCCGTCCCAAGACTCTCATGGAATTCACGAAATACCACCTTGGTTGTTACAAGTTAATCCATGCGTTTGGCTAATGCTCTCTCCACAAGGACATTCCGGTAACAAGCGAGAGTTTTAAGTTAGGATGGCATAGACTTACATTTCGAAAAGGATTCGTTTTGCGTTGTTATATATAAATATATAATTCAAAACGATTCATGTAACATATATTGCATGCATACAATCATAAGTTACACATTTTAGAGTAAAATCATATTTTACGTCTTGGTCTTTGAGTTGTCTTAAAAACACCTTTTATTATTAAGCTAGTGACGGAGTTTGGTTGAGTTTTAAAATCTCTACTTTACAAAACTCATTTCACATATATATATTAAACTTGATGTCATGATATTTTATTTAAAACTCCTTTTTATATAAAAACTCATTTTAACTATTACAAGAATGTTGTCAAATATATATATATATATATATATATATATATATTACCAAACTCTCATTTGTGATTCATTTTATGTTCAAAATATTATTTAGCATGCAAAAATCCTATTTCAACTGCGCATGATAAATATAAACATAAAAACGCAAAACATATATATGTGTATTGCCAATCCATTTCCTAGTCGGTATTTTTTGTGAGCCAAATGAAAAATACCAAGTCAACCTAGAGGACATTCCAAACATCCAAGTGTGATGATGATGAAGCTCCCACTTGCCTTGACAACCCTTGTCTTGCAAAGATCTCCAAACATCATGGTTGTGGCTTCCACCTAAAGTCTAACTATTTTAGTACTTACAAAATTAAACAATATGCTAGAAATTAAATTATTATTACATACCAAATGAAAGAATAATTTACAACCAAATTGAATATTAACCAACCACAAATCATCACAAAGGTCTTAAGGCTTGCTATGCACAAAAACAACACACAAAATCAACACTTGATTTTACACAACTTTTACTACCAAATATGCATGTAAAAGTGGTTGTAACAAATAAACAATATAAACATATATATTTGTTGCCCAAAAGAAATCTACTACTTTCTACTAAAAGAAAAGTTGTCCATTTATTTTATAATCAAGAAAATATAATTTCTAAAAATAAAGTTTCTTAAACATGCATAATTTCTTAAAATATGCATGTAAAAGGGGTTTGTAACGTTTTAAATAATATTTAAATAACAACGGAAGCATGAAAATGTGTACAACAATTTTAAACTCTTTAAAACTCCCCACCAAAATGCATATGCATGTACGAAGAAAACTAAAACAATCATAGGGGTTGTAAGAAATACAACCTTTGTAGCATGAACCGGTATCAGTGGAGACTAGAAACGACAAGGAACCAAGTGTAGCTTTCCTCCAAGGTATCCACACGCGAGCAACATCCAACACCAACTGAGTGATAACCCTTTCAACCCTATATGTAGAAAACACCAAGTAGAAGCAAGAAAACCCTTTTTTTCTTCCTAACTTGTGTTCAAGTCTACTAGTTGTTGTGGCTCTTTTAACTCTTTAAAAACACCAACAATAATATCTAGTAGTTGTGTTGAATAAGAGAAGAAAACAAGTTGGTTATATGGTAGTTTAAGTCTCTACTTAAACAACCAACATAACCAACAAATAAACAAGAAAGATGACTTGATTTTAAAACAAAATCTCTCCTTTTGTTTTAATGAATGTGAAGCCGTAGGCTCCAACACCAAAAATTGTTTTTTTTTCTTTTGTTTTCCTTTGTTGTGCACGGCACACACACACCATCCAAAAATCCTCTTTTTTCACAATTAATTCTCATCCACTATCAAATCAATTGAGAAGCGGGCCTCCCAAATGGTGTCCTACGGTAGCCCTCAACAAGAAGCACAAAAGAGGTGCCTCATTCAATTGCTAACTATGTATGACATGTAGTGTCATCATGAACAAATTGAGAGGGGGTCCTCCGCATGTAACATGTTGTCAAGTAAGGTATCACCATACCTTCCTGTAAGAATATAAAAGAAATGTATTAGAATAGAGGAGGGTCCATATCCCTTTTTCTGGTGAAGAATTTATGTATTTATACACATATGTTTTATCCTATAAAATATGATATAAGTACTTGCAACACATTAAGGGAATACATCTAAATGTATTTCCTTAAGATAAGATGTATAATATCTCTATATATATATATATATTATGAGTAACAAGTTTACTCAAAATCGATATATATATATATATATATATATATATACATACATACATACATATATATATAGTTATCGTAAGATTATTATTTCACTTAAATAATAATGCGTCCAATAAATATATATTACGGTTGATTATATTTTGAATCATATTCAAAACATATAACTAGCGTATATTTGCTATTTATGTGCGACCCTATAAGTTTATTTATTATCGGCAATATTGTCTTAAGTTGCATCTTGGGCATATAGAACCAACAGTATCTTGCTTGGAACTCCTCCAACAAATAGCACAACCATTTAACAAGAACACAAACCCTAATTGAGACGGGCAGTCACCCTTGTCGGTTTGGAAGCTAGCATGAGAATAACCAGTAACCCTGAGGTCCTCTGATCCACCAATCACTAAAAACATCTCTCGAGTCCTCTAAAGATACTTGAGAATGCTTTTAACCGCAACCCAATGACTTTGACAAGGATTAGCCTGATATCTACTTGTCATGCTTAACGCATACGAAACATGAGGCCTAGTACATAGCACGGAATACATGATCGATCCCACTACTAAAGCATACGGGACTAGACTCATCACGTCTAGTTTCTTTTAGGAATTAGGACATTGAGACTTGCTCAATGCCACGCCGTGCACCATAGGTTGATTCCCTTTCTTGGAATCCTGCATCTTGAATCGCTTCAAGACTTTATCTACATATGTACTCTAGCTCAAACCAATGAGTCTTTTAGATCTATCTCTATAGCTCTTTATCCCCAAGATATATGTTGCCTGTCCCAAGTCTTTCATAGAAAAACAACTCCCAAACCAGGTTTTAACCTCCTGCAAGGTGGTAACGTTGTTCCTATGAGTAGTATGTCATCAACATATAAGACAAGAAATACTACAGCGCTCCCACTAGCCCTGACATACACACATGGTTCATCTTTACTCTTGGAAACACCAAACTCTTTGACTTTCTCATCAAAGCAAAGATTCCAACTCTGATATGCTTCCTTAAGACCATAAATGGACCTCTTAAGCTTGCAGACCTTATCAGGAAACTTGGGGTGCACAAAACCATCAAGTTGTGCCATGTACACTGTCACACCCCGCTAAAGCGGAAACACGAGGTGTCACAGCACAAGATATCATCGCACAAGGTAAATAGATAATAACCATTAGATTAAATTAACAAAATAAGTAGTTCGGATGAAACATAAATAAAAGTTACACAACCGAATAATATTTAAAGGAAATTGTCTTGTACGATGCGTAAATAAAATAAATATGGTTTTTATAAAATGTGACGATGAAGATGAAGATGCCACACATCATGTTTGTAAGCATAAGGTACCTAACGGCGGTCACCTGAAAGCACGGGTAAAAGAAAAGTGTCAACTACTAGAGTTGGTGAGTTCATAGGTTTTTAATGTATGCACAAAATATCTTTTAAATGAGAAAAGTTTAAATAATTGATGGAAGTTTTTGGATAAAAATCCAAGTATGAAATAATGATAGAAGATGTATTATATTGCCCAAAACGTTTCACATGGTAGTAATAGACTATGATGATTATTGCTTGAGCCATTATCCAACCTAGCCGACAACCAATTGCCCATGATAAACCTAACGCCTATATTAAATGACGTTAGTAGTGGTAAAGTACATCTATAGTTCGTCAACCATAAATGGGAGACGTCGGAATCTCCAAATAGCGCTACTTACTAATACCATCGGCTCACTAGCGGAGTTAAGGAATAATGTCCAACGAAAGGGCCTTACAACGATCACCCAAGCACATCAAAGAATAATACCATAAGTGCTCAAAATAATATTTGAAATAAATAAGAAGATAGGCAATAAACTTTTCATGAAACGTATACACATGCTTTCACCCCAAAATAATATGAAATACGGTAAAAAGGGGCTATGATACTCACTCGGTATGCAAAGGTGTTTTCTTGTAAGGATTTCTTGTTCCTACCGAAGCTCCTTTCCTAATATAAAAAGGTATGTAGCTCTATTAGACTTATTTTATTTATTATTTTGTATTATTTATTTGTTGTTAACTTATTTATTTAAATAGTTAAAGGTTGTCTCTATTTTTCCATTATTCATAAATGTTCACTGAAATTTTCAGTTCTTTGAGTTGAACTTTAAAAATTAAAAAATGTAATTTAGGAGTCATATTAAGGCTTGATATTTTAATATAATCTTGCTATATGTTTCTAGAATGTCCAGTAAAAATATAGGAATTTATAATCCATGTTTGGTATTTTTAATAATTAAAAGTGTATAGGATGTCCACTGATCAGTGTCTGGATGACATGTTGTTACTAAAACGTCTGTTTAGGGCTCATACGACCTCCTTTTTACATGATTCAAACTGGGAAATAACCACGACTCACAGATTAAACTTTTAAAAAAAACTAGACGTAATTTGACCCAAGAATGAGTTAGTTACACGCGTTTAAAGTGTACCCTTCTAAATCTGCCAGACTTCCAGATTCAACATATGGGTCTTTTTAAATATGTTTGAAGGATCAAACGTTCATGAAAATTAGTGAATCCAGTTTTAAATGAAAGGTAACACTTTAAACTAAGATTAGCAAAAAGAATCAACTGATTTTTATACCTAGAACTCCAGATATAACAAAAACAAGTAGGGAGTTCTAACATCAGATTCTGCCAGATTTGTGATTCTTTTTGCTTATGGTTCTTAACTTTAATATAACATGTTTATATTCATGAATAATCATATTGTATGAGTATAAGCTTTGATAATCCATGTGTTCTTTCAACAATGGTAGGATGATACACATTTAATGTGTTCCTTACAACATTTGTTAAGATGAAACACATGCATGATCAAAGTCTTATTTTCTTGATTTTTAGTTGATTAAGTTCCATACAACAATGGTAGGATGATGCACATTTCATGTGCTCCTTACAACATTGGTAGGATGTTTATATTTACATGATTATAGATATATATAAAAGAAATAAGATGAACAACAAAGAAAATAAATAAAAGAAAGAAGAAAAGAAGAAAAGAAGAAGGGTAGAAGAGTAGAGATGAGTGTTTTATGATCATCTTACCAACTCTTTTCTTTGATTTTGTGTTTGATCTTCAAGAGATGATCAAGACTTGAATGTTCTTGGGAGATTTTTGTTGGTGAAAGAAGAAGAGAGAAAAGAGAAGAGATGGAGTGTGGTGGTGAAGGAAATGATGAAGAGTAGTAGGGGGCTTATATAGAGCATGGGGGAGATCAAGTGGTGGTTCTTGGGAAGAGAAGGAGGCAAGAGAAAAGAGATGGGGGGTTTCTTTTATTTTTATTTTTTTTATAAATTATGTGTAATTAGTTTAAATAAATTTGTATAAATGGTGATTTTGTTTAAATCTTTTAATTAACAAAGTTTTAATTATTTTGATGAGTTTATATATATGTTTTATATTTTAACTTATTTATATTTATTATGATGTATTTAATTATTTTTATTGTTATTATTATTATTATTGTATATGATTTGTAATTCTTGACTTTTAATAATTCGATTTTTCGAGCTCCGGAAGGTTCTAATCATATAGGCGGGATTTCTACGAAATCTAATATTATTATGGATGTATTTAAGTCATAAATACTATTTTTAGTCATACTAGGCTTAAAATTAGGATTTCTAATGGCTAACCTGGGAAATTTGTTGCCGAATGTCACAGTCTCCCCTGATTAAAAGAATTTCGTCCCGAAATTAATCGTTGACGTCTTGGACTTGCTTTTTGGCGAAGAGGTGTGGATATTTGAGTTTCATATAATCCTCTCGCTCCCAAGTGTATTCAGGCCCGTGCCTTGAGTTCCAACGAACTTTTAAGATGGGGATCCTGCTTCTCCTTAGTCTTTTGACCTCCCGGTCAAGGATTTCTATTGGTTCTTCTACAAAGTGCAACCGGTCATCAACTTGCACATCTTTTAAGGGTAAGATTAAGGTTTCCTCCGTTTGGCATTTCTTTAAATTCGACACATGGAACGTGTCATGGATGGCGCTCAGTTCTTGTGGCAGTTTTAGCTTGTAGGCTACCGGTCCGATCCTTTCGATTATCTCGAACGGCCCAACATACCTGGGACTTAACTTGTTCTTTTTACCAAAACGCACTATCCCTTTCCAAGGTGATATCTTTAGTAGAACTTTATCGCCAACTTGAAACTCTAGGGGTTTCCTGCGATTGTCGGCGTAGCTCTTTTGTCGGTCCCTAGCGGTTTTGAGTCTTTCCCTGATAATCTTTATCTTATCAGTGGTTTCCTGTACGACGTCTGGTCTGGACAATTGTCGGTCTCCGATTTCCAACCAGCTGAGCGGGGATCTACATTTGCGTCCGTACAATGCTTCATAAGGTGCACACTGGATACTGGTGTGATAACTATTATTGTATGAAAATTCAACCAGTGGCAAATGCGAGTCCCAGCTCCCACCAAAATCTAACACACAAGCACGTAACATATCTTCCAGCGTTTGAATGGTCCTTTCCGATTGTCCGTCTGTTTGGGGGTGGTAAGAGGTGCTTAAATTGACTCGCGTTCCCAATGCTTTCTGAAGTGATTGCCAAAATCGGGAAGTGAAGCGACTATCCCTATCCGAGATGATAGAGATGGGCACTCCATGACGCATGATGATCTCATTGATGTAGATTCGTGCCAGCTTTTCCATCTTGTAATCTTCACGAATGGGTAGGAAATGTGCTGACTTTGTAAGCCGGTCTACTACTACCCAGATGGCATCGTACCCTTTTGCGGATCGGGGTAACTTAGTCACAAAATCCATAGTTATCTGTTCCCATTTCCATTCCGGGATTTCGGGTTGCTGCAGTAATCCAGAGGGTTTCTGGTGTTCTGCCTTAATCCTTGCACAAGTCAAACATTTCCCCACGTATAGGGCGACATCCTTCTTCATTCCGGGCCACCAATAGTATTCCTTCAAATCCTTGTACATTTTATCGGCTCCGGGATGAATAGAATACTTAGACTTATGTGCCTCATCCAATATCGTTAACCTTATGTTATCTACCTTGGGTATCCAAACCTTCTTTTCGAAGTAACGTACTCCGTCAGTTCCAATCTCAAACCTGTGCTCCAAATGACGAAGGGTTTCCTCTTTTAGATTTTCTTCTTTTAATGCTTGCTCCTGAGCTTCAAGAATCCTTCCTTTCAGACTTGTTTGCACTACAGCTCCTAATGCTCGTACTCTCATTGGTTTTACTCTTTCCTTCCTACTCAACGTGTCGGCTACCACATTGGCCTTGCCTGGGTGATATTTGATTTCGCAATCATAATCATTGAGTAGTTCTACCCATCGCCTTTGTCTCATATTGAGCATCTTTTGATCAAAAATATGCTGGAGACTCTTATGGTCAGTGTAGACGGTACACTTGGTGCCATATAAGTAGTGTCTCCATATTTTGAGTGCAAACACTACCGCTCCTAGCTCCAAATCATGAGTAGTGTAGTTTTTCTCATGAACCTTCAATTGTCTCGAAGCGTAGGTGATAACTTTGTCTTTTTGCATTAAAACACATCCCAACCCTTGGTGTGATGCGTCGCAATAGACCACAAAGTTTTCTGATCCAGTTGGCAATGCCAAGATAGGTGCGTTGCATAGCTTCTGCTTTAAGGTTTGAAAGGCTTCTTCTTGCTTATCTCCCCAAATGAATTTCTTATCCTTCTGAGTCAGAGTCGTTAATGGTTGAGCCACGCGTGAAAAGTTTTCGATGAACCGCCTATAATATCCTGCCAAACCCAGAAATTGTCGAATCTCGGTTGGCGTCTTTGGTGCTTCCCACATTTTGATTGCTTCGATCTTTGCTGGATCGACATGAATTCCATTTGAATTAACTACATGACCAAGGAAGTGTACTTCTCGGATTCAAAATTCACACTTAGAGAATTTGGCATACAACTTCTGGTCCTTGAGTAGTGTTAAGATTAATTTCAAATGCTGCTCATGATCTTCCTTGCTTCGCGAATAGATGAGAATGTCGTCTATGAACACTATAGCAAACTTATCTAAATATGGTCTACAGACCCTATTCATTAAGTCCATAAATACTGCTGGAGCGTTAGTCAACCCAAAAGGCATAACTAAGAACTCATAATGTCCATAGCGGGTTCTAAAGGCGGTCTTGGGGACGTCTTCTTCGCGAACTCTCAATTGGTGATATCCCGAGCGAAGATCGATTTTTGAAAAATATTTGGCGCCTTCAAGTTGGTCGAACAGATCATCGATTCGAGGGAGAGGGTATCGGTTCTTGATTGTTAACTTGTTGAGTTCCCGATAGTCGATACACATTCGTAGCGATCCGTCCTTCTTTTTGACGAAAAGAACTGGGGCTCCCCAAGGGGATGAACTTGGTTGAATGAAACCTTTGTCGAGTAATTCTTGTAGTTGTGCCGATAGCTCTTGCATTTCTGATGGGGCGAGTCGATATGGTGCTTTTGCCACGGGAGCCGCTCCAGGGACTAGATCGATATGGAATTCGACTTGCCGATTCGGGGGTAATCCTGGCAAATCTTCCGGAAATACTTCAAGAAAGTTTCGCACGACGGGAATTTCTTGGATGTTTTTCTCACAGGTTTTCTTATTGATTATATGTGCTAGGAATGCCTCGTTTCCTTTCCTTAAGCAATTTCTCATCTTGATGGATGAGATTATCTTGAAATCCCTTCCGGATTTTTCTCCATACACCTTAAGTGTCTCACCATCAGGCGTCGGAATTCGGACGATCTTTTCGAAGCAACAGATTTCCGCTCGATGGCTAGAAAGCCAATCCATCCCAACAACTATGTCGAAACTTCCCATTTCAAGTGGGATTAAATCTATGGTATATGTTTTATCGGCTAAGCCTAAGGTACAACCAGGGATTATGTCCTTAACGCTAGTTTTCTGACCGTTAGCAAATTCAATGATGTAAGGCTCTTTCATTTCTATGGTTTTTAGGTTTAGCCTTAACTTAAATCTTAATGATATGAAGCTTTTATCGGCCCCTGAATCAAATAGTACTGATGCGTAATAACCGTTTAGAGGAAACGTACCTGTAACGACATCGGGGTTTTGTCTAGCTTCATTTGCTCCAATCTCAAACACCCTGCCTCGTGCTTGATTTCCTTGGTTACTTTGGCTTGCAGGACGTGTTTGATTATAATTAGACCCTTGAGTTGGCCGCGAGCAAACGGTGCCATGGTGCTCCAGACTTCCGCATTTAAAGCATGGCTTTACTCGGCAAGTTTTGCTGAGGTGTCCTAGCCGCTTACACCTAAAGCACACCATGCACTTCCCTTCGTGGTGTTTGTGGCACTTGTCACATTTAGGGTAGGATCTCCATCCTTTATCGGCCGCTTGCGCCTGAGCTCCGAAGTTCCTAGCCCTTTTTTGAGTCCTCGCAGCTTCTCCACCGGATGGCTTCCTCGGCATCTCCTCAAGCTTCCTCTTACCCTTGTCCTTGTTGCTCCCAAGCGATCCCGATCGGATGGCATTGTGGGTAAGTCTTGTAGCTAGATTTACCGCACTTTGGATGGTGTTGGGGTTTGCAGCCGTGACATTTGCCCGGATCTCAGGGGCTAGACCCCAAATGTATCTATCGATACGGTTTTCTTCCGGGGTCACCAAGTGCGGCACCAGCTTGGCCAAATCATGAAATCGGGTGGTATAGGAGTTGATGTCATCCCCGATCATTTCATGATTCCACAGCTCGGCTTCTAGCTTTTGAATTTCACTCCTCGAGCAAAATTCGTCCCTTAATAGCCTGAGGAATGCATCCCAGGTGAGTTGGTGCGCGGCATTTCTTCCAAGCGTTTGCAGTTGGATATTCCACCACGATAAGGCTCGCCCTTGCAGAAGACATGCTGCAAACTCCACCTTGTTTGCTTCCGTACATTTACTGATGCTAAGGACTGATTCCATGCTTTCAATCCAGTTTAGTAGACCCACACCTCCTTCCGTTCCAAAGAATTCTTTAGGGTTGCAGGCCCTAAAGGTTTTGTAGTTGCAATCTTGGGTTGGGGTTGGTACTCCTTGGTTTGTTTGAAGCCCAGCAGCAACTTGGCTAACTATGTTGGGTAATGTTGCAATCACTTGTTCCATGACAAGTTGATCTAACTCGGGGTTTGCTCTTCGTGGAGGCATCGTTCTAGAGCACAATCACACGACGATTTTTAGTCACTCAATCTAATCGGTTTTATCATACTACTCTATGTGTAACATGTGTAATTCATTCATGGCATTAAATATGACTTAATAGTACGAGATTTAATTAAATAATCAATCATTTACTTGGCACAAAATAATTACCAAAATTGGCTCTTTATAAGATGCCATATATATTAATAAGGAGTTAATAGTAGCCATACAATCATACATCCTTCAAACCAACATAGGATATTTTAGTTCATAATCAACAAAAGAGAAGGACATTAAAAACACAAAGTAGATCCACTCCAACCCATCTAGCGCCTAATCCCAATGTAAGCTAGCCCCACTAACATCATCAACACAACCCCTAAAACTAGGCATGTATGCATTAGCCTAATTAGTCTTCGGGCTTCTTGAGCCGCCTCTAAGGCTTGCCTTGCGTGATGGTGGTTAAGGTCCGCCATGTCTAAGCACGAACTAACCCGGTAGGTTTGGTAATCTAACATGCCTCTTATGTTATATAGCTCCAGGGACATGTGGTGGAATCTCCTCTTTTCCTCGTCGGTCATCCCGGATGAAGGTATCATCGGGATTCCCGTGAGGGCTCTTACTGGCTCGTTCACCTGCCGGGAAGTTTCTCCCATGGTAGGCTGGGGTGGTGCTACGGTTGCTCGTACTGGAATGGCTACCCTCTTTCGGGCAGTTTGTCTAACCCGAGGCCCGGTTGTTCCGGGGTTTGGGTTTTGGTGTGGTTGAGAGGAAGGAATGTCAAAGATCCTTACGGGTCTACGTAGGGGTTCTAAGAATCCTTCAGGCAGCTGGTATTGTGGGGATTGGTTACTATCGGTGGAAGATCTTTGGCTGTTCTCGGTAGGTTCACTTTCGCTTGACATGATCTGCAAGGTTTGAATAGACTTATTTACTAAATTCATAACTTAAATTGTCTATATATGAATGTTATGCTCATGCACACACGCAATGATCATGATCTGGAAAGAAAGTAAATAAAATTTTGTTTCTAAGTATATTTTTATTATAACTAACCTAAGTGCCATATCGTACATAGCTAAATTAGACATAGGTGATCAAGCTTTGTCTAATTGAGGTATAACAATGTGGTACTCAGCTTAATTATATTATCAATACACTTGATGCATTTTAAACAAAATTATTTGTAAAATTATTTTTATAAACCTTTGGTCATAGTTGTTGTTTTCCCCCCATAAGAAAAACAACATTCTCTATAACCTTAGGCTCTGATACCAAATCTGTCACACCCCGCTAAAGCGGAAACACGAGGTGTCACAGCACAAGATATCATCGCACAAGGTAAATAGATAATAACCATTAGATTAAATTAACAAAATAAGTAGTTCGGATGAAACATAAATAAAAGTTACACAACCGAATAATATTTAAAGGAAATTGTCTTGTACGATGCGTAAATAAAATAAATATGGTTTTTATAAAATGTGACGATGAAGATGAAGATGCCACACATCATGTTTGTAAGCATAAGGTACCTAACGGCGGTCACCTGAAAGCACGGGTAAAAGAAAAGTGTCAACTACTAGAGTTGGTGAGTTCATAGGTTTTTAATGTATGCACAAAATATCTTTTAAATGAGAAAAGTTTAAATAATTGATGGAAGTTTTTGGATAAAAATCCAAGTATGAAATAATGATAGAAGATGTATTATATTGCCCAAAACGTTTCACATGGTAGTAATAGACTATGATGATTATTGCTTGAGCCATTATCCAACCTAGCCGACAACCAATTGCCCATGATAAACCTAACGCCTATATTAAATGACGTTAGTAGTGGTAAAGTACATCTATAGTTCGTCAACCATAAATGGGAGACGTCGGAATCTCCAAATAGCGCTACTTACTAATACCATCGGCTCACTAGCGGAGTTAAGGAATAATGTCCAACGAAAGGGCCTTACAACGATCACCCAAGCACATCAAAGAATAATACCATAAGTGCTCAAAATAATATTTGAAATAAATAAGAAGATAGGCAATAAACTTTTCATGAAACGTATACACATGCTTTCACCCCAAAATAATATGAAATACGGTAAAAAGGGGCTATGATACTCACTCGGTATGCAAAGGTGTTTTCTTGTAAGGATTTCTTGTTCCTACCGAAGCTCCTTTCCTAATATAAAAAGGTATGTAGCTCTATTAGACTTATTTTATTTATTATTTTGTATTATTTATTTGTTGTTAACTTATTTATTTAAATAGTTAAAGGTTGTCTCTATTTTTCCATTATTCATAAATGTTCACTGAAATTTTCAGTTCTTTGAGTTGAACTTTAAAAATTAAAAAATGTAATTTAGGAGTCATATTAAGGCTTGATATTTTAATATAATCTTGCTATATGTTTCTAGAATGTCCAGTAAAAATATAGGAATTTATAATCCATGTTTGGTATTTTTAATAATTAAAAGTGTATAGGATGTCCACTGATCAGTGTCTGGATGACATGTTGTTACTAAAACGTCTGTTTAGGGCTCATACGACCTCCTTTTTACATGATTCAAACTGGGAAATAACCACGACTCACAGATTAAACTTTTAAAAAAAACTAGACGTAATTTGACCCAAGAATGAGTTAGTTACACGCGTTTAAAGTGTACCCTTCTAAATCTGCCAGACTTCCAGATTCAACATATGGGTCTTTTTAAATATGTTTGAAGGATCAAACGTTCATGAAAATTAGTGAATCCAGTTTTAAATGAAAGGTAACACTTTAAACTAAGATTAGCAAAAAGAATCAACTGATTTTTATACCTAGAACTCCAGATATAACAAAAACAAGTAGGGAGTTCTAACATCAGATTCTGCCAGATTTGTGATTCTTTTTGCTTATGGTTCTTAACTTTAATATAACATGTTTATATTCATGAATAATCATATTGTATGAGTATAAGCTTTGATAATCCATGTGTTCTTTCAACAATGGTAGGATGATACACATTTAATGTGTTCCTTACAACATTTGTTAAGATGAAACACATGCATGATCAAAGTCTTATTTTCTTGATTTTTAGTTGATTAAGTTCCATACAACAATGGTAGGATGATGCACATTTCATGTGCTCCTTACAACATTGGTAGGATGTTTATATTTACATGATTATAGATATATATAAAAGAAATAAGATGAACAACAAAGAAAATAAATAAAAGAAAGAAGAAAAGAAGAAAAGAAGAAGGGTAGAAGAGTAGAGATGAGTGTTTTATGATCATCTTACCAACTCTTTTCTTTGATTTTGTGTTTGATCTTCAAGAGATGATCAAGACTTGAATGTTCTTGGGAGATTTTTGTTGGTGAAAGAAGAAGAGAGAAAAGAGAAGAGATGGAGTGTGGTGGTGAAGGAAATGATGAAGAGTAGTAGGGGGCTTATATAGAGCATGGGGGAGATCAAGTGGTGGTTCTTGGGAAGAGAAGGAGGCAAGAGAAAAGAGATGGGGGGTTTCTTTTATTTTTATTTTTTTTTATAAATTATGTGTAATTAGTTTAAATAAATTTGTATAAATGGTGATTTTGTTTAAATCTTTTAATTAACAAAGTTTTAATTATTTTGATGAGTTTATATATATGTTTTATATTTTAACTTATTTATATTTATTATGATGTATTTAATTATTTTTATTGTTATTATTATTATTATTGTATATGATTTGTAATTCTTGACTTTTAATAATTCGATTTTTCGAGCTCCGGAAGGTTCTAATCATATAGGCGGGATTTCTACGAAATCTAATATTATTATGGATGTATTTAAGTCATAAATACTATTTTTAGTCATACTAGGCTTAAAATTAGGATTTCTAATGGCTAACCTGGGAAATTTGTTGCCGAATGTCACATACACCTCCTTTGCCAACTTCCCGTTAAGGAAGGTAGTTTTGACATCCATCTACCATATCTCGTAATTGTGATATACAACGATAGCCACAAGTATCCTAATAGACTTCAACATAGCCACTAGAGAAAATGTTTCATCATAGTCTACACCATGAGTTTGAGTAAAATCCTTTGCTACCAGTCTGGCTTTAATGGTGTCTACTTTCCTATCCATGCCAATCGTCTTCTTGAAGACCCACTTGCACCCTACTAGCCTATGGCCAGGTACGGGATCAACCAAGTTCTAGACTTGATTATCCGCCATAGATTACATGTCACTATCCATTTCCTCCTTCTACCTAGCAGACTCTAGGCCCGCTACGGCTTCCCGGTAGTTGTTTGGTTCATTATGATCCACTAATAGCTCGGATATGAGAAACCCATACATTTGCGGCTCATAACGAACTCTACCAGATCTACGGAGCCAACGATTGTGTGTTAAGCATCACAACATCCATAGGTTGAGGTTTCAATTCCTCTGGTTCGCCTACCTCAGAAGTAGTACTAATGCCGTCAGACTAGGGGTGTAATCGGGTCGAGCCGAGCTGACATAGTGTCAAGCTCGAGCTCGACTCGGTTCCAAAGCTCGAGGTTTGAAACTCGACTCAAGTTCAGTCGAGCTTTAATTTTCAAGCTCGAGCTCGACGCGAATAAGTAATTGACACTCTCGAGCTCGACTCGAGTAAAATTAATTTAATAAAATTTTGTAGCACCAAATGTTAAAATGCATTCCGGAATTCAAATTTCACATTTTTCGAACAACAATTAACAACTAGCTACTAAGGGTATAAGAGTAAATGGTGCATATGTAAAACGGTAAAATGGTAATTTAGTACAAGCTCGATTAGGCTCGCAAGCCTGGCGAGTTGAGTATTTCTGAGCAGGAGCTCGGCTCGACACCCTACTCGAGTAGCTCGAGCTCGACTCGGTTCAGCTCGAGTCGATTTCGTTTATTTTTCGAGTCAGTCTCGAGTATCTTTCGAGCTATCTCGGCTCGATTACACCCCTACATTAGGCCTCTCATCGGTGTCATCTTGGATTTCTTCAAGATTGACTTGCCTCTCACTGACCTCTTCGGATATCAACTCCCTCTCAATGAAGACCGCCCTTTGAGCAACAAATACCTTGTTCTCGAAAGGTTTGTAAAACAAATATCCTATAGAGTCAGCTGGGTAACCGGTGAAAATATACCTCTCAGCTCTGGGTTCAAGTTTGTCTTGAGCCTCACGTCTTACGTAGGCCCCACAACCCCAAACTTTGAGATATGCAAGCGAAGGAGCTCTTCCATGCCACATCTCAAAAGGTGTACTTGTAACCTTCTTTGTTGGTACAAGGTTCAAGGTCCTAGCAACGGTTTCCAAAGCATAACCCCAAAAACTTATGGGTAGCTTTGTTCAACTCATCATAGGCTGAACCATATCTAATAAGGTCCGGTTCCTCCTCTCAGCGATACCATTTAATTACGGTGTCCTGGGGGGAGTAAATTGTGAGATAATCCTACAATCCTTAAGATGATCGCGAAACTCGGAACTAAGATACTCACCGCCCCTATCGGACCTGAGAATCTTGTAACGCCCATTTTTTTAAAGCGTGCAACAAGAAAGTAGCCAGTACTCTTATTTTAAATAGGACAACAACCGACACAGGTTATATAAAAATATATTTCCTTTGATGTTGCACAAAACTCTTAACTAGTCCGCGTGGAAGCCTTCCCAGTCACATAACCTAAAATGAATACAACAACAATAATGAGCTAGAAAGCACAGTGAGTACTCAACAAATACTCAAAAGAATATAACTAGCACATTAAACCAATACATCAATTTATTCTACGCGGGCCTCTATTTGCCACTCAGACATCTCATTTGCCACTCAGGCGTCTCTTTGCCACGAAGGCATCTCTTTTGCCACTCAGGCATCTCCTTATTACAAAATACATATAACATAAACAATTATATGCAATAACACAGACATTTATCATCATTAAGATCTCAAAAATAGTCTCACCTCTGGTAGTCACATTGACTATTGGAAGTCACATCAGCGTCTTGCTTGTCTCATTGACCTGTCACATGTGCCTCTCTAGCTCAAGCATCGGTTCTCATATATATATATATATATATATATCAAATGCTTCTCATTTTCACACATAATCATTTGATAAGCTATAATTAGCACAATTATAACTAGACGCGTACGATTATGACTCTAATTATTCTCTTTCTCTAGGTTAATCAACTTATGGCATACTCGTATAGCCTTTATATATATATAATACATTCACACTGGCTCATTATCATTATCTCTTCTCTTACTCGTCTCATTTCTCTTTTCTCTATTATTGAATATATAAATACGGTTATAGACATAGTCCATAATTCTCTCTCAGATTGGTATGTTTATATATTCACATAAACATGTACGGTTTCTCTTATGTTTAACACCTCTCTACGAGTCTCATAAGATATTACTCTTCTCAATAAATCTAAACGTACTCATAATTGTAGAAATATGTAATTATAGTTTATAACTCTGATATAACTCATTCTCTTATATATATTTATACTCATTAACCTCTTATATATAAATCATCGTATACTCTTTAAATTGTGATTCACATAATACTCATTATCTCTGCTCTTTAACATGTATGGTTTATTAAGAAGTATCAACTCCACTCTTTTCTCTCTTTTACTTAATAGGTTCTTACTTCCCGTTTATTTGTTTGTACTCGTTTCTCATTAATTATTTTAAATGTTTGAATACTCATTTACCAATCATAAGCAAGTATCTTTGTCTCTCGTCTCTTAATTATAATTATACTCAACACTATTAACTCTATAATTATCTCTATACTCTTAACAAGTTAGTTAACACAATTCTCTAATATATCACATAATAATGATTATACTGTTAATTAATATCTCTAACTACGAGATTGAGGTTCTCACCTGTGGTCCAGCACATCCAAAGCGTTCTCTTTCTCTTTTCCTTAGGTCCTCGAGTACCTAAGAATAAGTATTTGATACTCATTACTCTAACTCAATCAAAACATCACTACAAAACACTACACATGATAGGGCACACCCATGCCTTGCCAAGCACACCCGTGCCTTGCCAGGCACATCCGTGCCCCTACTCAGAGGTACGCCCGTGGTCAACAGGCACACCCCAAACCTTTCTAGGGTTAGGGTTGGATCTTGATGTACGCCCTGGGGTAGGGTTGGATCTTGAGGGGCACACCCATGCCCTTCACGTTTCAGCCCAGTTACGAGCAGAGCTCACTGGTTTCTCGACCAAATCTCAACCAATTCACTTTTAATTCATTTCCAGTACTCTAAAACATCCACATAACATTAAAAAAAACACTATATTACATCATAGTAACACTCTTTGATCATAACTTCTCAATTAACTCAATTTAACACTTTAAAACTCAAAATAAGGATTACATTAAATCTTTACTTGAATCCTTCAATCAGCACATGTTACTCCTCCATGAATCCATCAATCTCAGCCTCAAGATTTCTTCTTCAAATGTTTAGGAAATAAAAGTATGTATGTATGTATCTTAAGATGCTTCAAGAAAAAGTAAGAGAATGGAGATGACTTCAAAAGAGTCTGCCACCTCAAAAGAGGTGGCAGCTTCTTAGGTGGGTATCCTGCTCCCCTTTTCAACTTACAACTCACTCATACAACACCCCTAAATCTCAACGGGGATATATTTGGAATCCTTATCTCACACCATTTAATAGTTAATAACGTCTACTCGTTTTCTTCCTTTTTTATTTAACAACTCGTTTTAATAATATTTGTAAAATTAGGGTGTTACAAATCTTAATCCGCTTGCCTAATTGATTCTGCACTTCATTTTGATACGTCTTGAACACCTCAAAGGTTTCAGACTTATACATAATCAAGTAAACATAACCATATCTACTAAAATCATCTGTAGATGTAACGAAGAACCTGCAGTTGTTTCTTGTAGTACACTTGAACGAACTACACACATTCGTGTGAACAATGTCCAACAAGTCTTTGCCCATCTCACTAACGCCGGTGAAGGGTACCTTAGTCATCTTTCCTAATATACAAGAATCGCATACGTCGCTTGACCTCCCATCCACTTGGAGTTTGGCGACACGTTTGTTGTTTATATGGCCAAGACGGCTATGCCACAATGACAACTTGTCCAAACCATTATTGGACTTAGAATGAATATTCATGGTTGATCTATTACCATTTAAGCACACACTAGTTTCATAAATACCATGACATGAATAAGCCTTAAAATAACGCACACCATTTCTAATGCAAGAAATAATACCTTTATTAAAACTAAAATCAAACCCATAATCAAATTGTTCATGAAAAGAAATAATGTTTCGTGCCATGCAGGCCAAAAAGCAAACATTTTTCAAAATAATATAATAGCCATTAGGAAAGGTGAGATCCACACTCCCAATCCACTCCACACGGACCATCTCTTTGTTCTCCATAATCAAGTCCAACTCTCCAGCACCCAGAACCCTAATATCTTTTAGCACCTGCATAATATTACAAATGTAAGTGCCATAACCGGTATCTAAAAACCAATCACTAGAAGTAGCAGTGTTGTGAGTCTAATCATGTACGGACCTAAGGTACCAGCTCCCTTTGCCTTGACGCGCTTAAGCTCCTCGAGGTACTTTGGGCCGCCAATGCCCCTTTTCTTTGCAGTAGAAGCACTCGGCTTCTACAGGGTCCTTGGCTTGAGGAACCAGACCCTTCCCCTTTCCCTTCGGGGTCGGGATTAGGTTAGGCTTGGGATCACCAACCTTACCCTTTCCCTTTCCCTTCACAAGGGGACTACCCTTCCTTTCCTTAGTCCCGCCCTACCGAATAGCTATGATGGAAGCGAAGGAAGAGGTGGACGGCTTCTTAGCCATGTTAGACTCATCCGTCTTCTGTATACCATAAAGCTTCATGAGGGTTTTGTCCATACTATGCATATTATAATTCCATATAAATTGCGAGTATGAACCAAGTTGGGATTGGAGGATTATATCAGTAGCCAACTCCCTCCCAAGGGGAAAACCTGTCCTCTCCAAGCGATCCACATATGTTTTCATCTTAAGCACATGGACGTTAACATTTCCGCCCTCCTGCATCCGGCAATCAAACAAGGACTTCATGCATTCGAAGCGCTCTTGCCTAGCCTGCTGTTGAAACATTTCCTTTGGTTGGTTAATCATATCATGCGCCCCTAGATACTTCATTTGCTTTTGAAGCTTGGGAGTCATCGAAGAGAGCATGATGCAAGCCACTTCAGTCGTGTCCTTGACGCGCTTGTCATGCGCGTCTCAGATTTCCCTCGTCGCATTGGCTGCAGGAGGCTTCGGGAGAGGCTCCTCGATGGTCCAGATCTTTTTTTCATACCTAAGGGCTATCCTTAGTTGCATGAACCAAACCATGAAGTTTTTTCCATCGACCATATCCTTTTCAAGGAACAATTTTAGGGAAATCGAGTTTGATAAAGTTAAAGCGGTGTTATTGTTGGATGCCATCTACAAAATAGAGTACCAATTTTAGTTGTAAAATCCTTGTAACATAATTACACAAGTAGTTATAAAAACTAATTATTTAAACAAGGCTGAGAACCATATTTCACTCTACCTCGTGACAGGTTTACCGCGGATCATAAAGCAAGTTATTTATATTACCAATTGCAACCGTTTTGCAACTCTTAGATCCTTGTGTGATCCATCTACATCCATTATGTCAACGGCATGTTTAATCCTTTCCTACACCGACTCCATTGCTATCCTAAAATGACTCTGCTAGAGCTCAACGCCACTTAAGTGTCACAAAAGAATTTGTAAGTTGTCTGTCAAGACACAAGTTGGTACTCTCGACCAATAATTGGCACTTGCTAAAGCTCGACAACCAATATTGCGAGTTTCTACACTCACCTTCCACAAGGAATGACTCGTGCTAAAGCTCGACAATCATCCAAGTTTTGCTAGATTTTGGTGGTGTCATCTTACGGATGGTGCGAGACTTACCTTTTGAAAAACGGGTTTTAGTTTTTTCGGTTAAACCATTTTTAATTCGTTTGGTGAATTAACAAATAAGTGATAAAACCTTTTTGACCAATTTTAATATAATACCATTTTTATATTAATTTTGTTAATTCTATGCGTGTAGATATATAAACCATTTTTATAAATCTTTGTGTTTTTATATATTTTGAAAAAATTATCTAGCATGCAATTTACTATATATCCATGCAAGAAATATATATATACATATATATATAACACAACCACGAAAATAAATATCAAGCCCAATAACATGCCCAAAATCCTAAACCATAGAGGGAAAACAAGGTCATATAAGGACAAAACCAAAGAACCTCGTTGTGTGGGCTCCTCCGAATCCGGCATCTCCATTAGCACTACGGGTTTGCCTCACCAAGACATAACCATCGTGACTCATGATGGCAAAATTAATCTATTTATCTAAGAACATTTACATTGCAAAGCAAACAGCGTGCAGGCCACGATCCTACTATACTATTACAAGTACAAAGAATAAACGAAATGGCATGCAAGTTACACGTAATAAATAGATTACAATAAATACGTCACGCAGGCCAAAACCAGATAAACCAATAACAACAACTCATAGGGCAATGGGCATCTCATGTTACCGAACATCACAAACACCATGTCAAATATATTTTGATCAAGATTGTCAACAAAACACTCAAGGCACAAATGACAATCCTAGTACATATGCATTAGTGGTTTTAAGACCAAGTTTAAAACCACATATTCATATATACACCTATAGATATATGTTTTTGTGCACTTCATGCCAAGTAATATAAAACATATAAAAATAGGAATCAAAACATAATGGGATATGACCAGATCCAAGACTACAAAAACGCAACGGAAGCAAAAGGTTCTAAGAACAATTTTCAAAATACCACCAATACACACCCAATGGACCATGGCTATAACATTGACAAAGCAACATGAAATATACAAGAGAAGAAAAAAGAGTTATACCCCTCGTGCTAATCTTCACTTATGTTGGTTTGTACCTTTGGAAGCTTTATACACAAAAGAGTATATCTCTAATTTAATCCACACTAATCACAACTTGGTTCCCACTTGGTAAAGTAAAGATATGATAATCTAAGCACCACACTAGTCTTGACACTTTAGAACTCACAAGCCTTGTATTCCAAAATGTATATGAGAGTATATTGGCACTATATTGCAACAACCAAGTAACCATACCATCTAGGCTGCATTTGGCTCTTATAGAACTATTAACAATAGTTCAAATTCGTCCTCATTAAGCCTAGGAACTTTACCAATAAATAACACTTTAACTAGCCTTAACAGTCTAGTTAATTAGGCTATTACAGCAAAAGGCATGGGCGTGCTTTTATCCGGGCACGGGCGTGCCGGGTCCAAACAGGCACACCTAAGTCACGCCCGACATGGGCTTGTTCCTGGATTTTGGGCACAGCCATGCCTCGGCCCATTAGAACCAGTTTCTGGCTTTTATCTCTTCTTTGACCAGTGGTATACCGGAACCAATACTTGGCGTGTGACACAATTGTTGGAACTCGTGGTGGGCACAAACGCAGCGGAAGGAAACAAGAAAGTAGCATGCAAGACAAAAAGAAAGCACACACAAAGCCCACAACTAGTTCCAATGGTGGAACACACTACAAAGCAAATTGCAACTAAAGAACAAGAAGAAGGAGTAGAAAGTATACCTTCTTCCAGCTGGAAATCGAGCTCCATGTGTGGGGATGAACTTGAGGAAATAAAATGGCTTCCTCCTCCATTGCTAGTCCACACCAAGAAGAGTTTGATCCCATTGTACTAGCAATTCATTAGATGAACGTCCACCAAGACTTCACCATCTGGAACAGCCCAAAGATGTTCTCCTCTTGCACCAATGATCGTCATATGAACACTCAAGATCACCATCTTAGTGTTGTAGCATGTAACCCATTTTGTACCAAGAGAGAATATGGAGTAGAGATAAGTTGTATATGGTTACTTGTGTTCTCCAGCCTCAAACCATGCCTATTGACACCAGAAACTCGGCCAAATTGCATGTCATTTGATTGGACCATCACGACCCCTTCACGACCCCTCACGGGCCGTGAAGCCTAAGTGCGCCAGGAGGGGACTTAGAACTCCACGAGCCGTGCCGCCCGGTCGAGACTCGTGAGGGCATCTCCTTTACGACCACTCACGACCTCGTCACGGGTCGTGAAGCCCAAAGGCATCACGACGCGTGGCGGCCGTCGAACAATCGTTAGGGCAGACTGCTTCACGACCCGTGGAGCATCCTTCACGGTCGTGAAGCCCCGAATTAAAACACTTTTGATTCTTTGACATTCTCCTTCCACATCAAGCTGTCGGGATCAATCCTTGGCGTGTGACCCAATAGGCTCGCGCTTCATTAGCAGTGATACCGGCATACGTGTGTCAGTGGGTAGATTCCAACAAACTCCCACTTGCACATGACACACCGTACCCATATGCATCACAGACAGGGAGCGGCCTCTAACAAGACATCCTTGCCCCCAAATCAACGCGAGGTATGTCATCCCTGACAATTACCTAATCACAATCCAAACGGGTTTGAAAAGGTCCTACAGATAAGTGATCAATCATCCTATTGTTCGCGATATCCGGGTGAACACGAGACATGGTACCAAGTCATTCTCCGATCGTTCATGATTATGTTTCTCGATCAAGATTGGTGGTGACCAAAATATGCAAGTTTGCAACTGATCAACTATCATTGCAAGCATGAGCACGGCCGTGCATTTTGGTGTCAGCGCCCAATCATCGAGGGGCCCAGGGATATCTCTCTAAGCAGAGGAACAAATTCCTTCTACTACATTGCCCCATTACATCGGTAATACCTTCCCCAAAAGCTTTCTTTATAACAACCAGTTACGGACTGCGTTTGAAAGCAATCAGAACAAGGCAGACCAATGTCGTGGAAACACATGTATCTCCGGTCTAAGGACGAAATGATATTATCATCCTGAGTTACTCTTGACATGTACCATGAAGTACACTCAGGTGTGGGTCGTCCAATCACTTGAAACTCTTTTCAAGTATAGGTAAAGTGTTGCGTCTCTTGTATCCAATCACCATTGAATACACGACCAACCCTTTCCCTCAGTCTTCGTTCAAACTTCCTTCCAATGAAGAGTGACCGACTGTGGACTTTTAGAATGTAAAACATTTAGGGAAGTGGTAAACACGCTAAGATGGAACACAATAAAGGCAACTGAGAGTACCCGCTACACACGTATTAACAAATCCCCATTTGATAATCGATACAAGCCGAAGCACAATGTTGCTTAACGTTCCCATAATCAACATATCAAAATTTCAACTAAAACAAACTCAAGCCAAGTCTTTGCAAGCATTAGTATGTCAATCATTACTATCTTGCAACTACGGCTTTAGCAAAACGGATCCGCCACCATGCTATCCGTGTGTATTCGTAAGATGACCATATCTCTACCTCAACCAATCACTCAAAAGTGTGCGTTGGTGAGATAACGGTCTTTTGTCAAGCTATCGCACTTTCATTGATTCATCAGAACTCAATAAGGTCAAAGATGCTTGAGATAAAGGTTATCTTTCTTAAGCCATCGTACTCTTATTGTCTCATAAGATCCCAATAGAGTCAGCGATGCTTTGAGAAGCATAGTTATTAACAGCATATTTAGTAGGATCACGAACCCCGATAAAGATCGGCAGTTATCCTAAGAAATATATAAGCAAGCATTTGAATAACAACTTATTCTATGTTGCTTCTTACTATAGATCAACAAGAACATATTTCAATATTTCTTTAACTCCTTCCAAAGGTTTTGTATATCCTATAATCGTTATGGATGCATAATTCTTGATTTAAGCTTTTCCAAGCAAGATCAGGACATTATCTCCAATACGTTGTATGTGCTAGATATATTTAGAATAAGATTACAAAATGCTCCCACTAGCTCTAGCATTATTCCATGTTTTATCATTGCTATTTGAAAACTCAAACAAATGATTTTCACATCAACGCAAAGATTCTGACATTGAGATGGCAACATAAGTCCACAAGTGGACTACTTAGGGTTTGAAGATTTCATTAGGATACTTATTGATAGTGAAAGACCCTCGAAAATGTTGTGAGCATTTCCTCAGAAATTCCTATTAAGGAATTTAGTCTCCACTTCTATCCAATATAGCCTAAAAGGCACTTATAAAATAAGTATCCGTGTGGGCATCAACATAACCACTGGGAGAATGTTTCTAGATGATGCCTTCCTTATGGTCAATCATCGTGAAACCATTCCTACTAGTCGGTATTTGAAGTAGTCTACAAACTTATCCATGTTGGTCTATTTCCTAAAATAACCAATCACACCTCGCGAGTTCACACCCAGGTGTAGGATCAACCAAGTCGAAACCTTGGATATCCGTCATGGATAGCATCTCATCTTATCATTTCCTCCTTTCTCCTAGCGGACTCCAAGCCCACTACGCTTTCCGGTAGTTGACGCATTCATCATGAATCATCATTAAGTTGTCTTCCTCAGATATAACGAGTTATATCTTTCTGGTCTTATGACAACTTCTACCAAGAGGTAATGATTTTATGCCAGGTTCTCCAGCATTGCCATGTTGAGTTTCAATCATTTTTTATTGGATTCTAGTGTCAACATCAGGTTCTTCCATTCAAGGTATACTTTACTCTCACTGGCATCCATGGATATTAATTTCTTAAGAGACTCTACCTTTGAGCAACTTACAAGTTCTCACAAGGTTTGTCAAGACAAATATCCCATGGTCTTAGTAGAGTACCTAATGGAGTAAATACCTCTAGACCCTGGGTTCCTCCACCTCACCTAAACGTAGGCTAGACAATCCAGACTTTGGAATAGACAAACAAGGATCCTCCTTTTCGTCATATCCTCTAAGGCGTTTACATGACCATCTTTGTTGTTCATAAAATTTAGAACTCATGCCCACCATTTGGAGAATGATCCAAAACAATTTTGGACATAAAAGTGTAACCTATCACTTGTCGGACCATATCAAAATGTCCGGTTCCTCCTTTAGACGACCACATGTAACAATGTGTCTTAAGAGAAATAAATTGTGAGACAATCCCATAATTCTTATGATAGTCACATAAAATATAAAACTAAGGTACTCAGCATCTTAACTAGATCTGAGTATCATAGTTTCATTGCCCTCTCTATCATGTACCTCGTTATGGTGAGTTTTGAACACCTCTAAGGTTTCAAAAACTAGTCCATTAAAATAGACATACCATCCCTTCTACCATCACCGGTAAAGGTAACAAGGTATCTAAAGTTACTCCTTAATGTTTGCTTGAACGGTCAACACACTAAAAGTGTGAACGAAATCCAACAAGCTTTCAATCCTCTAACATACTCAAGTGAAGGATGATTAAGTCATTTAACCTAATAAACAAGATATGCATTCAACATTTGACCCATGGTCAAAGGGTTCCAAGTTCCTAAACCTCACAGATCTTGGTGAAGCAAGTCTTGTTTATATATAGCTAAATTGACTTCTACATAAGGATAACTTATCAGTACATTTATGATCGTTCTATTACTCCTTAAGCAAAAGCTTACTTTAAATGCCACGACATGGATAAACTTTGAAATAAATCACCACTAATTTCAAAAGTCAAAGTAATATCCATCGTCAACAAAGGCGTTTAGATATAATGTTTCTAGCCATACATGGCATAAACATACATCCAATAAAGTAATAGAATAGCTGGAAGGAAAGGCAAGATACAAACTTCCAATCCTCTCAATAGGGACAACAACTATGTTTCCCTTTTCGAATTCCAACTCTCCATGCCTCATCCGCCTACTTCTCTTTTAACACCTTCACTTTGTAACAAACAAATTTGTGACAAACGTGAGCGTTATTGCTAGCGTTTAAAACCTAGCCTTTAGAAGTAGAAGAGCAATGGAGTTTGATCATGAATGTTCCTGAAGTCAAGGAGCTAATTTATCTTACTTATAAGTGATTTTAACTCTTTCAGGCTCATAGGGCAGGCGTGGTGGTGCCAATTTTCCAATCTTTCCGCAGAAGTAGCAAATTACCCCTTGTGAAGTCATATCTTGAGGCACAATCTCATTGCCCTCTGACTTCACATATATGGTAGGTTTGGTAAAACCAAACTTTCCACTTGAGGTCAATTTCTTCTTCTCGGTTTCTTGTTCCTTTATAATGTTAGCAGGAGTTGGTGAGGCAAGTCATACTTTGGCCATGCAGGACTTAGCAGTCCATAACATGCCTTAATGCTTTATCAAGGACTTCTTCATATTGTGCATGTGATAGTTCACAATGAACTATTTACATCACGTGGGCAGGGACTTTGGAGAATTTTCATTCACCACAAGCTCCCTCCCTATGGCGAATCCATGCCTCTCCTTTAGGTCCACGTACCTCTCTAACTCAAGGATATGGACACTAATTTTCCCGCCTTCATGCATCCTTCAACCGATCAAGACCACGATGCACTTTTACATGCATGTAGAGGTCTAGGTCGCGTTGGTAGCATTTTGGCTCTAGAAGGGATTTCTCTATAATGTGCAACTTTGACTCATGGTGGAAGACAATCCTCAACAACCAATCCTAGTCCACGAAGTCCACATTAGTGAGTCTCACCTTCTTGAGGAACGAACGGAGTTTTAAGTTGAAGCGGTGTCGTTAACGTTTGCCAATTAAAGATATAAGAATACACGTTTTAGTTAGTTTTGATACAATCCTCGTTACGATAATTACCCATTTAGTTTTAAGAAAACCAACTATCTTAACAAGGGCTAAGAACCTTATTTCACTTCACTACATGACGGGTTTGCCGCGGATCACTTCATGAAGTTATTTAGGCCGGTAAACGCTTTACCAATTGCAATCCGAGATTACAATTCTTAGACACTTGCGGGATCCATCAACACTCATAGCATCGGTTTGGCATGTTTGATCCCTTCTCACACCAATTCCTCGTTAAGCCGCTTTGGCAACTCGGTATAGGCACGACAATTACCAAGGCGTATTAAGTTGGAATTGTAAATCGTCCGTCAAGATACACGATGACACCCTTGACAATCATTGGCTCGTGCTAAGCTCGACAACCAATAATTTCAAGTCGCCACACTCACCTTCTACACAGATCCACATGGAACAACTTGTGCTTAGCTCGACAATCACCCCATGCCTCACTAGATTCGGGTGGTGTCATCTTACGGGTGGCGTGTGATTTACGTTTGAGAAAAACGGGACTTTTGTCTTTCCGGTTTAAAAAACCTCTTTCAAGTTGATTAACAAACAAGTGACAAAACGCATTTTTCACTTTAATATAAACCAATTTATATTTATTTGTTAATCGTGAGCGCGCGGGGTTTGTTAAACAATTTAACAACTCTTGTGATTTTATTATTTTGAAAAGTTTTCTAGCATGCGAAGATCCTAACAACCACGCAAGAAAAAAACAAAATAAATCACAACCACGCACAAAGCAATTATCCGGTAACACGCCCCTAAACCCTATGCGCCCTCCCCGTGAGCCAAACGGAGAGAGCAAGGCCAAACTAAGGACACAACCAAATGGCCTCGCCGGAAGTGCTCCCACTGAATCTGTCATCTCCAAATGATCCACCAGATCCAATATAGCCGAGACGTCTCCTCCACGACTCTCGATGGTTGTCTTCGGTCTTCTTTTCACAATTACAAACAATTTGAAAAGAAACGGCAGATTGCTATTCTAAGCTACTTACAACAAGTACAAAGGAAAGCAATGGCATGCAAGCCATAATAAATTTACAAATTTACAAACCAAGTTAAATATTATTACAAACCATTGTGACTAAAAGTCACCAAATGAATGAATACATAAATGAACAACCAAACAACCAACACATAGGTCTAATGGGCAAGGCGTTACCGGACACAACAACCACAAACAAAAACATGGTGTGCCACAACAAAACCATGCAAAATGTATCTCAATTAAGATTGTTCAAACAAGCAAGCACTCAAGGCACAAAAAGGAAAATTCCTTGTACATATGCATTAGTATCCCAAACACTTTGAGAACACATATTCATATATACACAATATAAGTATATGCATGTGTGCATTTTATGCCAAAACCACCCAATACATATAAATATATGAATCAAGACACATAAACGGGGCTTTTCAAGTGTCCAAACAAAAGGACAGATTCCGGAAAAACAGAATCGAAAGGTGCTAAAACCAAAAATTTATTTCTTTTAATAAACAAGGATAAAAACAGTGTTCATGAGACCTTCACGGCCCAGAAGCCTTCACGGGCCCTCACGGCCCGTGAAGCCCATAAGCTCCACGACTCTGACACAGTCAAAACCTTTCACGAGCGACACCCCATGAAGCCACTCGTGTAGGCTTCACGACCCGTGAAGCCAAAACCTTCACGGCCCGTGAAGCTCTTCTGGACAGAATGTCCATTTTCGGTTTTCAAGCCATCAAATTGCAATTTCTTTGTAGAGATAGCTCTGATACCACTGTTCGAACTAGTGGTGGGCACAAACGCAGCGGAAGCAAACAAGAAAGTAGCATGCAAGACAAAAAGAAAGCACACACAAAGCCCACAACTAGTTCCAATGGTGGAACACACTACAAAGCAAATTGCAACTAATGAACAAGAAGAAGGAGTAGAAAGTATACCTTCTTCCAGCTGGAAATCGAGCTCCATGTGTAGGGATGAACTTGAGGGAACAAAATGGCTTCCTCCTCCATTGCTAGTCCACACCAAGAAGAGTTTGATCCCATTGTACTAGCAATCCTTTAGATGAACGTCCACCAAGACTTCACCATCTGGAACAGCCCAAAGATGTTCTCCTCTTGCATCAATGATCATCATATGAACACTCAAGATCACCATCTTAGTGTTGTAACATGAAACCCATTTTGTACCAAGAGAGAATATGGAGTAGAGATAAGTTGTATATGGTTACTTGTGTTCTCCAGCCTCAAACCATGCCTATTGACACCAGAAACTCGGCCAAATTGCATGTCATCTGATTGGACCATCAAATTGTCCAATAAAACACAAGTGTCACTGCAGCTACCCTCTTCACGACCCCACACGGGCTCTCACGGGCCGTGAAGCCTAAGTGCGCCACGAGGGGACTTAGAACTCCACGAGCCGTGCCGCCCGGTCGAGACTCGTGAGGGCATCTCCTTCATGACCCCTCACGACCTCGTCACGGGCTGTGAAGCCTAAAGGCATCACGACGCGTGGCGGCCGTCGAACAATCGTTAGGGCAGCCTGCTTCATGACCCGTGGAGCATCCTTCACGGTCGTGAAGCCCCGAATCAAAACACTTTTGATTCTTTGACATTCTCCTTCCACATCAAGCTGTCGGGATCAATCCTTGGCGTGTGACCCAATAGGCTCGTGCTTCATTATTAGTGATACCGGCATACGTGTGTCAGTGGGCATATTCCAACACCAATAGGCCCTTACTTCATCAGCAATGACACCAACTCGCGTGTGTCAGTGGGCATAATCTAATAGTTGTTCCATAAACTTAAGGTCTAGGAGAGATTCGAGTTTTTGGGTCTCTAGCAAGGCGGGATCTCACGAACTTGGAATGGATACCACTAGAGGAGTTCTTGGTTTTGGACCAACACACCCTCAACACTTTCAACTGTTAAGAGATATCAAGGGTATTGGCTTTTATCCCTTTTAATTCTGTTTTGTATGTTGCTATATTGCTTTGTAGTATAATCCACTAAAGGGAGTGCATGCATGGTCTATAAATACCCGAAAATCATTTTTATTTGTTATCTTTTATTTCGTTGTGCGATTTATTAAGGTGTATTGATTCACTTTAGAGATAACCGGTATAGTGTCTTAGCAATCGGTGCTGCTCAAGATACCAGGTCAATTCTAAACTCCACCTGTCAGTCTAGCGGTATTCCTGGCAAATCCTTTTGAAACACTTTTGAAACACTTCAGGAAATACCTTTACCACTGGAACATCACATACATACAACACTTTCTTTTATTTGTTTCCATCTACTATGTAGGCTAAGAATTCATAACACTATGTAGAAGTTTGTGTCTTCCTACGGTGATTTGGAAGGCATGATCTCTATGGTTTGGAACCTCTTTCTTCTTTCCCGGCGATTCATCTATAATCCTCAAGGTATGTAATGCAGGAGCTTTAACAGTGTTATTAAGTTGTGGACATGCATCCTTCTTGTGTCCCAACTAGTAACATCCAAAACATAATTTTGTAGTCAAACCACATTGTCTGCTCAGATGACCCTTCTATCCACAATTATAACAGCTCGGAACCTAGACACCGTATGCACCACGAGGCGCTTCCTGTATTTAGGGCATTTCGTTGGCTCTTTCTTTCCAACTTGCTTTGACCCTATAAACCTCGGATTCTTAAGTCCCATATTAGCTTGCTCCATCTTCCTCTTACTCTATTGTTTCACGTCTAGCCTGTGCAGTGCTTACCATCTTATCTAGAGTCTGTTACTTGGATTCATCAACAAACTCCCCGTTATCTGTTTTAAACACATCCGTATAGCGAAACATTTTAATCTATTCCAGCAATAGTAGAAGCTGGAGATGCAACAATAGCGCATCCACCACATACTCTGAGCCGAACCTCGCTTTCTCCAAGAACAATGCATTTAACTCGGTAACGGTTTCCGCCATCTACTTCATTCCCAAAAATTCCCTCTTCATCCTTTCCACCTCCACTCTAGGCTTAAACTTCATAGTGAACATTTCCTTGAACTCCTACCACGTAGACTCAAACAAAGCTTCACACTTCTGCAATAATAAAAGAGCCCACCAGTCCTTCACTTCCTCGCGAAGTAAGTTCCTAGCATAAAGGACCATACGATCTATCGGGCAGTAGCTCGTTCGGAAACATCCCTCTACCTTTGTAAGCCATGACATGAAGAAAAATCTCAATAGGTGCATCTGTAACGCCCCAAATTCTAAAACTGATATTTGAAATATAACCACATATGAAATTTCACGTCTGAAAGTTTTACACAAAAGCAGAAGCGTAAATTGTTTTGAAAACCTGTAGTATCAAAAGATACGCACATAAATACAACCACAAGTTTGGTATCAAAAATGTAACACCGTATTTTTAACCCAAAAATTTTCACTTTTAATTACACCGCGGAAGTGTTTTAGACAACAAAGTAATTACAACTACTGTTTACAAAATATCAGTATTACAAAACACGGCTCATCACAAATACATTATTAGAGTCCTAGGTGATTACTCCCCAAGCTAACCACTCTCAGCCGAGCCGCTGACTTACCAAAAGCTGTAAAAAGAGTGAGAGGTGGGGGATTAGCACAAAGCTAAGTGAATGGAGTATCACAAAATAGATATATCAGCTAGAACCGCATGATATCAACAACCACAAATAAGCACCCTGGGAAGACCGGCGGTTCTGCAGAAACCTGCAACCAATGTCGGCCAAAGCAAAGGTTTACCGATAGTCCATTTGCTATTCTCACATAGTATCATCCTCTGGTAGCAACAAATGCATCCCAAGGTCCTGATACTGCTTAGCCAATAGCAAATGAACCCACCCCATAAGCTTAGTCGTAAACTGACTTCCCTTCCAACATGTATACATATCACAGAATTCAATAGTTAACATTCACAGTTAATTAACCAATAGATATACAATCTATCCAATAATAGTTGCAACCAAACCAGTACAACTAATATCACCCGTGAGCAAACATCTACTCACCTCTGATTCTCAGCTATTCCACTCAGTGATCTAATGTTACTGAGCCTTGTCTGTCCCTGAGAACACAACAACCACCCATTAGTAATTAATTCATAATTATATGTATCAATCATATATTTATATCCTTTAATCAAACATAAACATGTAAAATTCACATATATCACCTAGCATCATACAATGCAAAACAACAAACCAAAACTGTCGGATTTCACATGAAATCCGACACTACTATCGGAATCCGCAACCCCTATCGGATTTCAAAGAAATCCGATACATCTATCGGATTTCAAGAAATCCGATACTTCCTTCGGATTTCACTTAGTACAATCGGATTTTCCATGCTACTCGGATTTCAACACTAGGATTCCAAATTCGGATTCAAACCATAGGATTCTAAGTTTCGGATATCACATATCCGGATTCAACACCCGGTTTCCACTAGAATCGGATTCTACCTTCGGTTTTCATCATCACCACCAAATCCGCAAACTTCAACTTACCAAGAATCCGATAACTTCATAACTTGCATAAATCAACTTTTCAGTTTATACAATTCACATGCAAGTTCATAGAAACACATATAATCATGTTTAAACATGCATATTAAACACCCTAAAACCATAAGAACACCAAGAACATCAAATCCGATTACTTGATATGATGTTCCTAACCAAAACCCACTTTAAAACCGTAGCATGCTTATAACAACTAGCATATTCACAAGAATTAAGAAATCATCAACAACCTTCAAATCTTGAATCACACAATCAAGAAATCAAAATTCCGATTGTTGCTCTTCTTCCTTGCTTTTGCTCTCGGTTTCACACTCAAACTCACATACATGCAATAACTTCAAAGTGAAGTAAGGCAAACATATACCCACGTATAATCAAATTGAATTACAAGCATGGGGTGGCATTCTAAACACATGCACACACACACAACCGTACACACATACATATATCAACATATTTAATCACTTAATTAAAATTAAATAATCATAACCAAATAATAATCCAATTGTAACATACCCCGAGCCTACGTTTCTACTAGGCCCAATCTCAGGATGTTACAAAAAACATGATGTTTACAAACTAGGCATTAAGTATTTCCAAAAAGTTTATCAAAATGTAGTCAAACAAAAGTTTTGCCCTTTACATTGTTGTAACCTGCAAAAAATTTAAAAAAAAAATAGTATCTGAGAAACTACGAGAGCTTAGTAAGTAAACCAGACTGTCAACCATATAAACACGCGTATAAGATCATATAAAGATACCACACGTATGTCTAGTAAACAATGCTAGCATCTGGTTCTAGACCCAGGGTATGCTAGCCCTATTGCACATAGCAGTATGCTAAACAACACATATGAATAATACATGTACAATAATCATTCATGATAACACACATGCTGTAGATATGAAGAATAGCCTAGAAGATTCACCTTATAATCAATAGTGATGTATAATAGTCCACAAATGATCATAATTCAGTGAACTCGCCAATGACTAGTCTCTACACAAAATAATACCAATTATATGTCAAACACATGTTACTGCTAAAACCAATATCTAAACAGGGCACCAGGCACACCCGTGCTTAATGTAGGCACACTCGTTTCTTATACACAGGTACCCCCATGGTCACAAAGCACACTCTTGGCCTTCTAAAATAGGGCATGCCCGTACCCTACGAGTCACGCACGTGGCTCCTCAGGTACGCCCTGGAGCACGGTTACAGCAGCAGTTTCACCGACTATACATGTTGTTTCCAGCCAAAATACCTATAAAACTCATCTTTTAACACTTCTAACTGCACAGGGGTGTTTTCCTACACCCCAAACAACTAAAAACTACATATAACTCATAAATTAACAAGCTTTGATCTTAAAATCTACTATCGGCCCATTTGAAGGTTGAAAACGAAAAAAAAAACATACGTCCAATATCCTAAGATGAAGATGATGATTTTGGAAGCATAATGTCACTTGTTTCTTGCTTAAAATCGCATAAAGGGAAGTGGACAGCAGTTGAATATATGAAGGTGTGTATGTTTCTTTCTTTCAAGTTCATTGACTTGGAAAGTCTATATATATATATATATATATATTTATATATATATATATATACAAGTTTTCCAAAATTGCATAAATGGTCCCTTGACTATTCAAGTTTCGTTTTGACGGTTTTGACCTCTCTAGTTTATAATCACATCTTATCACATGTAATAACTTATAACCCATATAACACTTGAACATACTTGTATTAAATTATTAATAAAATTCTGGATGTTACAACCCTTCCCACTTCAAATGATTTCTTCCCCAATATCAATTGCTGAAGAGTTCTGAATAGTTTCTCATCATTTCTTATTCGGGTTCCTACGTGTAGTCTCATCCTTTTCTGTACTTCCATTGGACCTTAACCAGTCCAATATGTTTATTACGTAAGGCCTTAACCTTTCTTTCTAATGTACTTATATGTTGCTCCACGTAATATATTTATCATGAATGCTAACATCTTCTAACGGTACAATTGCAAACTCATCTGCTAAACACTTTCTGAGATGTAATACATAGAAGGTATTATGAATATGAGACAACTCTTCTAGTAACTCTGGTCTACAAGCAACGTTTCCCACACGTACAATAATTCTGAATAGTTCGTTAGATCTCGGACTTAGTTTCCCTCTCTTTCTAAATCTAATCACATCCTTCCATAGTGACACTTTTAATGATACATAGTCCCCACCGGAAACTCAAGTGGTGATCTCCGTTTGTCTGTGTAACTCTTTTGTCTACTCTGCGCAACTAACAATCTATTTCATATCTGTTGAATCTCTTTTATCATTCGCTGTACCATTTATGTACTACACAGCTCTTTCTAACCCACATCACCCCAATACACTGGAGTTTGGCATTTATATCATACAAAACTTCATACGTTGGCATCCCAATGTTGGACTGGTATCTGTTAGTTCCCAACTCTTTATGAAAATTTTTCCAAAACCTAGAAGTGAATTTGATATCCCTGTCTAGTACAATAGAGATTGGTATGCCATGAAGAGACACAATCTCTTCCACATACACATCTGTTAAACATTTTGAGGGATACGTCTCTTTAATGGAAACATATTGGACACTTTTAATTAACATGTCTACAATCACCCATATCATATTATAACCTCGTAGAGTTTTGGGTAATTTGGTATTCAGATTCATAGTAATATTTTCTGATTTCTAGACTGGTATCTCCACAGATAATAACTTCTCATATGGTTTCTAATGTTTAGCTTTCACTTATACACATTTAAGGACATTTCTCCACTTATGTGACTACATCTCATTTCATACCCGGCCACTAATAATCTACCCTCAGGTCTTTATACATTTTGGTAGCTCCTGGCTGAATAGAAAATCTAAACTTGTGTGCTCATTTAGGTGTGTCTAATGCGCATCTCCATAACCTGATACCCATATACAACCATATCTAGTCAATACATCACGACTGTATTTGATCGGATTAGTTACTTGCCCTTTTTATCCGCTCTTTATTATACTTTTCACTTTTGATCACTTTTGACTGAGCTGTTCTTATCACATTAATTAAGGGCGTTGTAACTATCATTTAAATGACTAATTCTACATAAGTATTGTTTCTGACTTTCTGTTCAAAACATCGGCTATAACATTAGCCTTGCCAGAATAATATAATATTCCAGTCATAATCTTTTAATAGTTCTAACCAGTGTTTCTGTCTCATAATAAGGTTTTTTGATCCACAAAATATTTTAACTCTTACGATTAATGTAAAGGGTACACTTCACATCGTAATTATAATGTCTCCATATCTTAAGTACAAAAACCACTGCTACTAGCTCTAAGTCATGAGTCAAGTAATTACTTTCATGCGGTTTCAACTGTCTAGAAGATTAAGCAATAACCTATCCCTCTTCATTAATACATAACCAAACTCATTGTACAAAGCATCACAAAAAATACTATCATTTCTTCAATCACTTTGGGAAGTGTAAGAACTGACGCTTCATATAATTTCTGCTGCTAATCCCATAAAGTTGTTGATTACCGTCGGGTTCCTTGATGGCTCCCACTTCATCATCGCCTCTATTTTCACAGGATCCATCTTAATTCAATTTTTGTTAACTAAATGACTTATGAATTGCACTTCTTGAATCTTGAAATACACATTTGGAAAACTTAAACTATATTTGTTCTCCATTCTGTGTCTCTGAGACTTCTCTGAGATGTTTCTCATGGTCTGCTGGACTTCTAGAATAAATTTGAATATCGTTTATGAACACAATCACTGACTTATATAGCATTGGCCTACACACCCTATTCATTATATACATGAACACTACTGGTGCATTGGTAAGGCCAAAAGACATCATACCAAATTCAAATTACCCATAACGAGTTTTGAACACGGTTTAAGGAATGTCATTTGTTCTAATCTTAACCTAGTGATAACCCGACCTCAAGTCAATTTTGAAAACCACTTTATCCCTTATAACTGATCAAATAATTCATTTATTCTGAACAAAGGATATCTATTCTTGATGGTTACTTTATTAAGCTCGCAATAATTGATACACATATAAAAGAAACCATCCTTCTTTCTCACACATACAATAGAAGCACCCCACTGGGAACTACTAGTCTAATAAACCCCTTGCCTAGTAGTTCTAGAGTTGTTTCAATAATTCCTGCATCTCTGGAGGAGCAAGTCAGTACGGAGCTCTCATAATCGGTGAAGCTTCCAACACCAAATCAATTCTGAACTCAACCTATCTGTCTGGCGGTACACCTTGTGAATCCTCGGTAAACACATCAGGATACTTACATACCACTTTCTCATCTTCTAAACTCTTTGTTTCTTCTCCAATTTAGTATTTTCAACGTAAGCTAAGAAAGCAATATACCCATGCTGAAGATACTTCCTGGCTTTAGAAATGGAACACACATATGACTTTCCTCCTTTGACATTATCACATATAATTAGTTCTTCCCTACTTGGGATATGAACTTGTATCACTTTCTATTCACATAATATCGTAGTCTGGTTACAACCTAACCAGTCTATTCCAACCGCTACTTGGAATTCCCACATATTCATGGCTATACACTCGATAAGAAATCTAATAGTATCTATTTCTATCACATTATGCTATAAACATCTTATACAATCGAAGTTTTATTATCAGCTATTCTCACTTCAAGAGGAGAATCCTGCTTTTCACACAAATGATCGATACTTCTATAACCATATTTGGTTCTGTTCTAGCTTCCTCAATCATAATCTGGAAAGATCTCACTTTCGATTATTGATATATTATCTTCATTCACTTTCTTGAGTTCTCATAATTCTTACTCATGTGACAGGGTTTCCATATTTAAAACATGTTGGGGAACCAAGCCTGCATTCCCCATATGACGTCTCTTGCATGATGAACAAATAGGGTAGGTCTTTTACATCACTTTCTTTTCTCGAACCTCCATTCTTGTTTTCTTAAACACTGATACAATTTTCTCTATCGGCTTCCTAATCTTTTTCTGTCTCTTTAACTCCAAATCTCTAGCCCTGACTGCATCCATGATGAATTTCACGTTTTGATGTTTACTAGCGTCTGTAAATTCTCGTATGCTAGGATGGAATGCCATCATATACTTGTACATGTCATCTTTTTATTGACAATATAATCTGTACAAAACAATGCTTTCTTCATATCTTTGAAATCCATATTCTCATCTGATCTATTGTGTATTTCACTTTATTTTCAAGTGCATGCGTACATATATGAAATGCACTCTCGATCTCTGAAATCCACTTATGACTGACAATCGATATGCTAACATGTAGTACATCGATGGTTGACACGCGGAAAATCCATGAACGTACAACCCTTCGATACTTCACGAATAATAACTTGGGTTTATGGATTAACCCTTTCACCACTTCTAGCTAACCTTGTTACTAGCCCTTATTTGATCACTTCTTAGTTCTGTTCTTTTATCTGTTCCACAACTTGTGCAATGAAATAATGCATATACTCTTTTCCATTACTTTACTAAGTTTTCCTGCTCTAGATTCTCCAAATGCATATTCTAATACTTAACGATTCAACTATGGGGTTCTCTCACCCCCTTAATGTTGTATCCTTATAGGAATGCGTTCACTTGTGACACTGTTTTCTATCCCTGCGGGTCTATGACTAGGACCACTCTTAGGGTTAAATGCTGCTCGTGAACCTCTTGTTTAAACCTTGAAATTTAAGTGAAGATAACTTTCACAAACAATTACATATATTTTTTAGGTTCTAACTAGTTTCTCTCTTATGTTACTATAAACACTTAGCATATTATTCACATACATTCTTTACTATTATGGGAAAGCTTAACTAGCACTTTCTAGCTTTCTGTTCTAACACACTACCCCTGACCTGATCCATAGGTTACTACTTCAAATTCAATGTACATACCAAATCTTAACTTTCATCACTCGGTACCTTACTTCACAAGCTTGGGTCAAATTCTCTGCATCATGTTCTCATATATTCGTATACAATTCAATTCATAAAGAATGCACATATAAAGCCAACTCTTATCAGTTGAACACATATAACATATCTGTTCTAAACACATCATGTACTCGCATATAATTCTCACATAATACATAATCATTATAATTGCTAGTATACTCACCAAGTAGCAAGCCTCTAGTTTGGCAATTTTCAAAACTATGGTTCAAGTCCACACTGTGCATAGCACACATCCAGATCCCTTAAACCTGGCTCTAATACCAAGTTGTAACACCCCAAATTTAAAAACTGATATTTGAAATAAAACCACATATGAGTTTTCACGTCTGAAAGTTACACAAAAACGGAAGCGTAAACTGTTTGAAAACCTGTTGTATCAAAAGATACACACATAAATACAACTACAAGTTTAGTATCAAAAACTTGATGTTTACAAACCAGACGTTAAGTATTTCCAAAAAGTTTATCAAAATATAGTCAAACCGGAGCTTTGCCCCTTTGTTGTAACCTGCAAAACATTTTAAAATAATAGTATCTGATAAGCTACTAGAGTTTAGTGAGTAAACCAGACTATCAATCATATAAACACACGTTTAAGATCATAAAAAGATACCACACGTATGTCAGGTAAACAACGCTATCCTATGTTTCTAGACCTAGGGCATGCAACATAGGTCACTGTAACACCGTGCTTTTGAGAACCAGATTTTTCTTTTTAAAACACTATTTCAAGTTTCCAAACCGCGTGGGTTTGTCTGTAATAAAAAAAACATTTACACTAGATATCAAATTTAAACAAGCAGCGGAAGAAAATACGTGACAATTTATATACAATCATAAATTAGCCACATTACAACGTTTGGTGTTACTAATACTAACCGGCGGACCATTATGAGAGCATTATTAGATACATAATATTATCAAGTGTTTAACAACAGTGTTCCTCATAAACAAAACATAACTACCCGCAAGCACCCGAGCTTACAGCCTAAGGATCACCTTCACATGCGAGAGAGAGTATTTGTTAGCTATAAAAGTTAGTGAATACATAATAGCATAATAAACAACATAAGTATATCACATATCATCGATCATGCTCAAACAGTGCTATCCTAGCATCTCGCAATGAGCTAGTGTAGTTAGAAGGCGACATATCTTGCAGGGTAGCGAACCGGGCTCAATGCACCAAACTGGGGTACCAGACACATCAACCGCGCCGGTAGGTGAGCTATAAAGCGGTCCACCGTTTTGGATTCAACCGATTCCTCTGGGTACAGCTAGAAGCTGGTTCCCAACCGTTCGGGGAGCATTGGGCTTGCAAGGCCCTAAATACGTATACAGGTACCACTTGCTATCAATGGTCCGCAGACCTCAAGCAATCACAGGCCATCGCCGGCCCCGATAATGAACTAATCAGTCCCAAAGTCCGGATCCGATCACTAGCACATAACTGATCCAATCGTATATTAATTGCGCGCGCACAATCATATATCATCATAACATACACCTAATCAAGTGCATGTTTTATAGTATCAACATGATATACCTAGCATCATCATGCTTTTCAATATACACTTAATCAAGTGCATATCATACTGTGTCAACATGTTAAGCCTAGCATCATCACGCTTTACAAACTACACTTAATCAAGTGCATAATCATATCATGGTAATCATTACTTATACATATAACAAGGTATTCTACCTTTCACCAACATATTCGATTCGTTTGTTAATATATGTTATAAGTATATTAGTTCTTATGTTATCCGGGACTCACCTAGTTATCCAAAGTTGATAATTATAATGTTCCGGGTCTTCCTAGTTCTCAGGCTCACCTAAACAAACACCCCGAATATCAGTACATTGCGAAACACCAAACTGTTTGCTGAACAGGGCTGCTTACGGCCACAAGCATCCTGCTTGCACCCATAAAGGCAGAAGACTACTTGCACCTGCAAGGAAGGCCCTTGCACCCACAAGCCTTGTCCCTTGCGGCCGCAAGGCTCAATCCTTGCGCCCGTAAACGTGTCTGCACAGACCAGTGCGATTCCAGCCCCTGTTTTTGGCCATTTCAATCCCAAAACTCAACCAAACAATTTCAATCCAATTTCCAGTGTTCACATATGAAATATACCATCTAACTAAGCTAGAAACAACAATTATTACTCACTTTAACAATCAATTCGAGGTTTGGGATCAAATTCACCATTTTTGACCCATTTAAACTTATTTTCCAAATTCAACTATAAACATCACTTTAATTCGAGAAAATGATTCCTAATCACTTAGAAATGAAGTATGAACGGATTGGAATCAATGATTTCAGTAGTTGAAGTCAATTTAGACTTTGACCCATTTGACCTAAATGGTCAAAGCTCAAGAATGGAAGAACAAGAAGCTTACAAGAACTAAGGACGATGAAGATGAAGAAAAAGGTCAGATTATAACTTGAATTTGCAGCAAAGTTTGGCACTTGATTAAATCTTCAATAGTTATCTCCTTCAATAGTTGCAAGAACAAGATGAGAGAAGTGTGTTAGGAAAGAGTCTGTGTGTGTGTGTATATGTAAAGGAAGTGATTAAAACCGACTTGTGGGTTAATAATATACATAAGTGGGTATTTTGTTCCCCTTTTTAACTTACAACTAAATGCACGATTACCCGTTTTAACTAACGGAGATATTTTTGGAATCCTCGTTTGAAACCGTTCAATAATTTATTATTTATATTAATATTTTTATAATATCATTTCTTATTATTTTCTACTAATTTATATTAATTAATTAATATAAATTCTTTATTCAATATTAAATTCAAGATTCAACATACCAGATTCGAACACGACTAGGCCCAATCTGAGGATGTTACAAATCTACCCCCTTAAGAAGATTCTGTCCTCGGAATCTATTTTTTAAGAAAACAGGTGAGGGTAGCGGGCCTTCATATCTTCCTCGGTCTCCCACGTCAGGTTTGATCCGAGGTTGTGCTTCCATTTGACCAAAACTAGCTTAATTGTCTTCTTCCTTAGCCGTTTGGACTTCGTGTTCAGAATCTCGACTGGTTCTTCCATGAGCCGTGTAGAAGAATCCACTTTCAGATCTTGCAAAGCTAGAATCTGATCTTCATCTACCTTGCACTTTTGAAGATAGCAAACATTGAAGGTATTATGAATACCTCACAACTCTGGAGGTAACTCCAAAGCACTGTCTACTCATTGACTTTCTGGATAATCCCGAATGGACCAATGTATCGCGGGCTTAACTTGCCCTTCCTGCCAAATCTGATAACACCCTTGCACAATGACTTAACTAGGAGTAACCCTCAGCATACAAAAGAAATCCTAGCTATGGATATGCTAGAATATACAAGTAACCCCTCACTAGATTCAGGAAATATTTTATGATTTTTTTCAAGTTCTAATGTGTACCATGTGCTCATAATGATATAGGCCTTCATATTATTACCAACACAATATACATACCAGATCTTAGAATCACCACTAAGTCTCTCAGTTCACTTGCTTAGGTAATGCATCACTAATGATTCACACATATTAAACATCATGTATAGGCCAACACTTCTTTCATCGGTATAGTTCAGTGTGAATGCGGTGCTATGCCTAACCCTATATCATATAGACAGTCGACCGCTTGACTTTACCCTACCACAATAACCAAACAAGAACATGCAATAAGTGTAAAGTGAAAGCCTTTATATCCCTGCTCAGTTTGTCTCTAGCTTGTTATCCCCTTCAGCCGATTTGTCTAAAGTGAAATCCTGGGATAATGTAATTGCCCATCTGGTGGCACTGCGGTAATCAAGGAGCAAAGCCCCCACAAAGTGTTGAACTTGGGATGCCTCATCAAGTACCCACTGCTTCACAAACCTCAACCTCTCATTGAATTGTCTAATTAAATCATCCACTAACATGTTTCCAGTCATTTGTAAATCCATAAACTCTTTCATTATCCGTGCAATCTCAAAAGAGCTACAGTACTTCTCGCAAAGTTTTTCTTGGAATTGATCCCAAGTAATACTCTCCTATTGCTACTTGGTTAAGTGTCCCGTCAAGGAATCCCACCATACCATGGCGTCTCCCTTAAGAATCCTCGTGGCGAATTTCACCTTTAATTCCTCCTCACAATTACCGGCATCCAACGCCTTGACCATCTCTCGTAACCAGTTCAGAGTGACATTAGGATCGGTGCTTCCTCGATATTCTTATTGCTTGCAATCCAAGAATTTCTTGTAGGTGCATGGTTGTTTATATCCAGGAAACGTAAAAGGAAAAGATCCTTGGGGTGTAAACGGATAATAAAATGCTTGTTTTATCATCTAGGTTACCGGTTGGTTGAGTAGTAATCGCAGTCGGGACTGGAATTGGTTCAGTTTGTGTCGGCCTATGCTGTTCTAAATTATGAACTTTGTTTCGAAGCTCCTAGAGTTCATTCTCAAGCTTATAAATATATTCACTCTGATCTTCTTCCTAGACCAGATGTTCCTGCAAAATTTGTAGTATCTAATTCCTCAAGTACCGGTGCCTCTAATGTCGCTTGGGTCACAGGAGGGAGGATGGGGATCTCTCTGTCAGCCATATCTGTAATAATCACATCATCTCACAATTCATTAGCATAAACCGAAGGAAAGTTTGACCCGTCACGAGCCAAGATTTGGGAATGCAACACTCTAGCCGTTCATGCATCGCCAAACCAAGGCTCTAATACAAAACTGTAACACCGGAAAAACCAAAGCCATTTTTTATTGCGTTGTGGAAGCTTAATTAAATATACGAACTTTATCTATAATTCAAATATTTACAAATCAAAAACATCTGTTCTCAACATCAACAACAACTGTCTTGGTGTTACAAAACAAGTTGGCTCGTTTCTTTTTAAAACAAAATATATCAGAGCAGGGTTAACTTCTCCTTCTACAAATACCGACAACTCACAAACCTGCAAAAGCATCAACTGAGAGGAATTAGCACAAAGCTAAGTGAGAGGAAGCTTAAAACACAACAGCAAGCAACAACAATTGATATCAAAACATGTAATCACATAATCTAGAAGATCGGCAGTTCGGCGCAGAACCTACAACCAATGCCGGCTAAAGCAACGGTTTACCGATAGCCTACCGCCAATTGGTACAGTTAGATCCCCTCCTATACAACGCATGCATGAGAGGGTTTACAACTGCTCGACCAATAGAGATCAGGCCCAGCCCAATGCTACGCATAGCTGACTCCTTACACGATAATCGATATCATACCTCGAGCACGTATCGGCCAAATAGTCACACAACAGATATAAACAATATACATCATGCAACAAGCAACAAACAATGAGCATCAAACTAAACAGTCTAGCTAAATACAAACACGTGCAGAGCATCAAACTAAACAGTCTAGCTAGACACAAACATGCATCACATCTTCCATATCAATCATATACTTTACCAACTACGAGTTAACATCCACTCACCTCGTGATTCAACGCGAACTCAGATATCTTATATTATTGAGTCTTTGTGTTGCCTGAAAACACAGTAACAACGAAATCAGTCTCAGAGAGACAAATATATATATGTCCACATATATTTATATCTCAATTATTCATAAACACTAAGATTAACCCCCATAAGATAGCATACATATCAAACAATCATCAAAGTATCAACAAACACAAGAATTTCCTCAAAAACCACGGACGTGTCGCGTCCAAGAATCCGACGCGTCGCATCAAGCTCAATTGTCGGATTCCCCAATCATCGGATTTCCAAAGCTCCGGATTTCAAGTTCCGGAATTGGGTCATCGGTTTTCAAATTCTCGGATTCAAAGGATCGGATTTAAAGTATCGAGATTCAGCATCGGATTCAATGATATCGGATTTCAATATTGGTTTCAAGTGTAGGATTTAGGGTACCGGATTCAAAATGTTGGAATCCTCATTATCGGATTCTGAGTTATCCGGGTTTCAAAACTTCCAGATTCCGCAAGTCACGGATTTACCCATGCCGGATTTTATGATTCCGGATTTCATTGTCGGGTTTTTGAGTTATCGGATTTGACTTATCGGATTCATACAAATCAGATTTTCAAGTGTAGAATTTCATAGTATTGGAATTTGGGTCTTATCGGTTTTTTTATGATAACCGGATTTCATCATCATCTTCCTCGATTTATAACTAGCCAACTCTAAACCTCCATGGATCAAACCCAGATTTTACAAAACTAACCAAAATCATATACAAACATCTATAAACATGATTCCATGAATCAAGAACATCTTTTAAACACATATATCATTAAAACATGCAACACCCTTTAACCAAATAAACTTAAAAAACCATTCGTGGTGATTCTTCATGTATTCATGGATTTCAATCAGAAAACACATCAAGATAAACATTACCATGTTATAATTACATACTAACCTTTACTTGGATTTATCAAACAACAAATTTGTGATTCACACTTTCAAGTTGTAATTCCCTTTCTAGCTTTCTTTGGCAGAGGGTTTCTAAACACAATACACACACTACACTTTTCTTCTAATTTTTAAATAATGATCAGAGGATTTATTATTTGCCTTATACACATACATGTACACATACAATTATCAAAACCAAAGCATGAGGTGTCTAACCCTCAATCTAATTTGTATGCATACATACAAGCTTACAAACATACATACATACTTAATATATTAATATACATGCATACATATCTCTTCTAGTAATCACATACACATATAAAATCTCAATTAGTTAATTAATCAATTAACTTTAAATAACCAAATAATCAAATTAAATGCAGTTAATCACGTACCGCTAACCCGCTAACAACTAGCCTAGGTTTGCGGGTGTTACATCTACAATCGATTCTCCAAAGGTTGGTGATGAAATGGCTTCAATATTCCGCTACCTTTTTCTCGACAGTCTCCCTCTCTCTCTCTCGAAACTCACAGCACCCATAAAAAGATGAAACGGCTATGGTGTTTGTGTCCTAGGGCATTGTGCCCTAATTAGGTATTTATACCCTCCTCTTGTAATCCCAAGCCCAAATACATCTTTAATCCATCATTAAGCCTTCCATTGTGTAACACCACTTTTTCAATTTTAACTTTAAACACGTTTACTTTCATTAACACCAAAAAGTTTATCAGACTTACAAAACATTAGTTCATATTTACATATGTTAACAACTAAATCAAAAGAAAGTGTCAAAGTCTATCTTTCATATTATACGCAGCTATCTAAACCATCAAGGAGTTGTGGCGTTACCCTTGCTAAAACCTATCCCGCCTGCAATATACAATAATGAAACATAAGCTAACGCTTATTGAATATACTAGCTGAAATCAAATAATCACAAATCTAAGTTGTAACACTTGCAAAGCTGTATAACCGTCATTGTATTGGAGTATAACTACACTACCTGCATAGCCATACCCCCTAACATTATTCTGGTATACAGCTACACCACCTGCGCAGCTGTACACCCTATTACTATTCTAGTTCATAATTATAAACCACTGTTGTACCATATAAATATACATCATAGATATATCACATAAAAAATATATCATACAATAGGTATACATCATAGCTACTCACATGATGTTCGTACAAGAGAAAGGGTAAACTCACCTCCTATCCGATTACTATGCTAAACAAGTAAAGAAATCTGTCGAGTATGCATTCACCTCCCTATACCAAATAATAGGCTAAACATCATAAACTAAGCAGACTGAACTGAAAATGGGCCTACACTAGTCGTGTACCCTTCTTAAGCAAATTTGGTCAACACAACCAAATTCCGATCACTAAAACACTAAGTTACTCAACCAAATTCGGTTGGGAAAAGCTTCTACACGGCCGTGTAACCCTACACGGGCCGTGTTCCCTATATGCTACATGGCCTGTTAAAGTGTTACCGTATTAAAACCTGTACATGGGACGTGTACCCCAACATGAGCCGTGTACACGACTAACCTGTAACTTTCAATGAAGAACACAACTGCTTTCTTGATTTCAAACCAATCTTAAATCATTTTTAATAACACAAGAGTGTTTCGCCATAACCTAAACACCCCAAAACATCTTTATAAACATAAGTAACATTTTGATCCATGATTCAAGCTTTTGAATCCTTTAACCCATTAAAAACATCAAAACTAAACAAAGCACACATACCTCTTGCTTAGGTGAAGTATTTACAGATACAAAAGACTTGAACTTGTTGTTTTCTTGCTCAAAGATCAACAGAAAATTGACTTGATGTTTTCACGTATGTATGTTGTGTTGTGTATGAACCAACTCACACATTTGCTTATATATACACAACTATCATCAAATAGCTAAACAACCCCTTAACTTATCAACTTTTAATTTGGCAATTTTAACCCTTCTATTTCATAAACACCTCTTATCATTAAAACACTTAATCATAAAGACTTTTGAACTTTGGGGCATTACACATTCATATATTAAATCAAGTGCAAGCCAATTATCAAGGATACTTTTAATAATACTAACAAACAATGTAAATATTACACTTTATCACATTAATGGGAAATGGGTATTATACAAGTTAAGTTGTATTTATCGTAAAATCCTTGTAAAGGGTTTGATCTCTAGTTATCGAAAACCCTATTTGTAGGGTCCTTGTTACCACATCAAAAGGGGAGTCCCCTCTATCACAGAGTCTCTATGCCCCAAGTCTTGTTGTCATAAATCATTGTCCTTATAATATTCACTACAAAAATTATAACCTTTTGCGGCGACAAATGTCGCCTCCAAAGATCTAGTAAAAGACCAAAAGTTAGTCATTTTTGCCGCAATTGTTAAAATTGTAGCCACAAATAAGTTTTTGGGATGAGTTTTTTACGGCGGATCATTTTTCGCCCGCAATAGTTAAAATTGTCGCCTCAAAAGAGTTTTTGCGGCGACTTTTTACTCTTTTATGGTGACGTTTTGTCACCTCTAAAAGTCATTTTTTTGTAGTGATTATTATTTTCACAAGACCATATGGCTAGTCATCATAGTGCTTGGATTCTTGTATCAGTTTTAATTTCCTCGACCACTAATTATCGCAAAGTGCATAGTTGAGGGTCTGCGAGCCATCAATGAACTGATGTGGTGTTAGTGTTAGCGCATTTTGTAATCCATGCAATGATGCTATGATCTTAATCTATAGATGTTGCAATTCCTGGTTTTTGCAGGGCTACTTTAATTTTCTTCATGGATATCATAACTTATTGATCTTGTGGTTAACGTAGAGTTCGTGGGCACTTGTGCATATAGTTCGGGTCATTTTTAGTTTCGACTAGTGTCATTTAGTGTAAGGTTTAGCTTTTTTTAAGGCGAAGATATTAACATTTACTTGACTTTGGTACTATTTTAGCAATCAATCTGTTTGTAGGTTGTTTCACAGGAAGTGTGCATTTCAGTATTTCAGTCACTATCCATTTTCATTTTTAGTTGCAGTCAAGTAAATTATACTAACCTATTTATTAAATTAGATATGCATGTTTATGTGTAACTGATTGCCTAGTTTAAATGTTTGACATGAACTGTTCTCTTTAAGACGGTATCTGACTTGAACTATCTTTGTGATGGCGTTGAAATGAACCATTCTCTTTAAGATGGTATTGATAGTAACAATGAGCTTGGTATCGTAGCCATGCACATGATCCGTTTCAGTGACAACAATGTGTAGTATTTACAATCATCTCAGTATATGTGAATGTATCACATAACTAATATAATGTGCAAGTATCGTGTTCTCGTTAAGGTTTTTGCTTACTTTTTATTTCATGTTGTTTTTCCCGAATAAGTATAAAACTAACAATGAATAAGATCAAAGTGCGGAAATAGTTTTAAAGCAACGAACACACGAAAGTTTTCAAAGTAAGATTATATTAATAACCACACTTCAAAGAGTGCACAAGAACAAACTTGAGCACCGAGTACAATCTAAATCAAGAACAAACTTGAATGCAAATTAGTGAACAAACGCTTAACCTTTTCTCGTTTAATGAGCAGGTACTTATAGGCTAAGTAAACTAATCCTGACCATCTAATCTATTTACACGTGTACCGCTCTACACATAATTAGGAACAGAAAACAATATTGCCGTTTCAAGCTCCTTCAGAATACGCAGATCGTGCACTTTACATAACAGGAAGATTCTGGTTGTCAGATGTATCTTCAGTGCAGAAAACCCTTTTTAATGACTGAAGACTAACTTCAGCTGACGTTCACTTTAGAACAAATCTTCAGATGAACTTTAGGCTTCTTTCTTCAAATGGCACATCAGAACAGTTTACAAAAGAATAAGATATTACACCTTCAGTCGCTTTCTTCGAAAGCTCCTTCAGGAATGAAATATATACAAATAAAGGACTAACAATCTCCCCCTATTTGTTTATAATCCATGACTATTTACAAACAAAAAATAAAGAATAGAAAGAATAAAGAATGAAAGAATTACTATTCTAAATATCCGGTTTGAACTCTTCAGGAGCGAGTTCCATTGGAGTTTTGAGCTCCATTTGTTTCAAGTATTCAGCCAGAATGTCTTTGACTACCAGATCTTTATTGTCTATGAAGTATCGGAGAGATCTCAGATGAAGCCTATCAGCCTTGGCAAAATCTAAAACTCTCTGAAAGCGAATCTTGTTGTATGCATCAAGAAAGTAAAATCCCCTTGGATTTGAGAGAACTTTACCCACTTCAGGAATGAAACTAGGAGGTAAGGTAGTGTCAAAACCTTTACAATTTGGATGTTCTCCAATAGATATCAGCTCCAAGATTTGTTGCTGAGACTTTTTGTGAGTGAGCCTCCTTCTCTGGAATTTTATCTTTTCAGCTCGAGTGGGTTTTTCCTTTTGTGGTAAGATTACTTCACCAGATCCCCTCTTCTTCACTTCCTCTTCATAATAGTCAATCACTTTAGTGATTTCTCGTTGAACGAACTCAACATCATCAGTCTGCTTGCGTTTTGATAAACAAGCTATTATTTCAGTCCATTCAGAAACACCACAATTGAGTTGGACATTCTTGACTGAGTGTACACTGATGAGAGGAAGATTTATGTGCTGAATATACAGAAAAATTTCATTGTTTACTTTCTTTAGCTTTATTGCCGTGATTTTATCTGGATGCATTCTTTGATGCCGAGAGCTCAACCACTTTTCTTGTTTTTCCTCCATGATCTTTTTCTTTTCCTCTTGTAAAGCTTTTTCAGCTTCGATATCCTCCTGAATCTGTTTCAAGTGCCAATTTCTTGTAAAGCTTTGTCTCTTAGATTTTCATCATCTGAGTCATCTAAATCATATATATCCTTATTCATCTAATCATCCAGAGAACTTATTACCGCTTTCCCTTTACCTTTATCAGCCTGGCTTGGCTGACCACTGGATGATGGAGCAGCTGATTGAGTTGGAATTTAGGAAGCTTTAGCTTCAGTTATTATTTGCTGACATTCAGCTCCATCTAACTCTGAACTGAAAAGTTCAGCTTCAGCTTTCCTCTGATCAAGGAGACTCTTGAGCTCCCCCTCAGCAAGTGCCTTAGCTTCTTCAGCTTTAGCTAGCCTGGCCTCAAAATCGATCAAGGATTTACTCTTGTTCTCTTCAGCGGCTTTGAGGTGAGCCAATTCATCTTCTAATCTTTGTAAGTATTCAACTCATGAATACTTTCTTTCCCATTTGATAATTTTCCGATCAGGGGTAGCCTTCTTTCTCATAATCAGATAGATTTTGGACTTTTTTCGAACTTTCTCCCCCTTAGAAGCTGCAGATATTCCTCCGACCGGGACCGGGCCGAAATCTCTCTAGAGAGGCCAGAGAAGGAGGGAGCAAACAAATCCTGCAACTGACGATTTGCGGCTTCAGAGAGCTTGACAACATGAATGTTGTCAACTTTGGATGAAAGAGAGTGTACAGATGTGGAGAGAGCGGAGAGTTGGGAGTTGAGGTTAGAAAACTCAATGGTGGCAGAATTAGCCACAGTTTTCACAAGATGCTGAAAATTTCTGAACATCCCATTAAGTATCAGATTTTTACAATCAATGGTTTGGGTGAGGGTGGTGAACTGAGTTTTGATTGAATCAACAAGAGAGTGGAGCTTAGTTTCGAGCTTGGCTTGATTATTGGCGACACAATGTCCATGAAATGTGTTTGTCTTAACTAAATTAGAGACAGAAAGGATGAGTTCAGATAGACTTTCCAATGAGGAAGCAATGTCTATTGACGGCTCAGAAGGTTGGGAATGTACAGACTTGGGGGATTGAAGAAAATCAAAAGCATCACTGTCATCAAAAGGATTGACAGTTGTATCAGGAGAAGGGATATCAAACAAGTTGTTTAGGAGATATGTGGAGGCCGTAGCATCAGTAGGAGTGACTGATGCATCAAGGGCCTTGGGCACAGTTGCTTCAGTTATAGTCTGGTTTAAGACTGTGTCTTCATTAGCATGGGGAATCTCAACTGAAGGAGGTTGAACTTCAGTCTCATTGATTTTGGAAGGTTAGGCATCACTCTCAGTTTGGTGTGGAACTAATAAATCATCTGCCCTTGTAGAATCCATAGTGTCAATTGGGTTTTGTGACACATCAAGGGATTTGGGTGCAGTTTCATCTTCAGGGTGGACTGAAGAGTCATCAACTGGTTGGACCTCATAAACTAGGGGAATTGTAGTTTCATCATTGGTATTAGGCTGAGCATCAAAGTCAGCCGGTTTGGTTGCTGTCACATCATGTGCTTGGTTGATATCCATAGGACCAGTTGGGTTTACTGATGCATCAAGGGATAGAGTGGGAATTTCAGCAGAAGCAGGAATGGTTGTTCCCTATTGTGGTGGTACCTGAGTTGTAGTAGGTGTGCTAGCAGACTCATTGGTGGGGATAGAGGAAGTCTCGGCTGACTGGTGTTTGTCAGTCACTTGAACTTGTTGTAGTAGAAGTGGGACCTCAGGAACAGCTTGGGTAGGAGCTATTTCTTCATCAGTCAGACTAGGTTTATAAAATTTAAGTAAAGGATATCTTACCTGAACAGCTTCAGAGGATTTTGATGTTTGAAGCTGAGTCTTGCGGAGAACCAATGGTGTATCATCAAGGGAATCCTCGCCTGAAGCATAGTAGGAAATGATGGGACTGGAGGGAACGTTGGGTTTGTGGCGTTTGGTGGCTGAGAGTGATTTGGACGGTTGAGTGGTGGTGGTTTGTTTAGTGTTGGTGGTGGATTTGGGTACGGCTGAATGTTTGATGGATGGTTTAGACAAAGTGAACATCAGCTTCCTTTTCTTTGTTTTCGATGGCGAAGACTGAAGCACTTGGTGTTGGGGTTTAGAAGGTTCAGTTTCAGTGGATAACCCTGAATATGGTATTGGAATGGCAGCAGAAGGTTTCAGCGAGACTAATGCAAGCATTGGTGTAGTCAAAGCTGGGTTGAAGGCAGACGAAGAACCTGTCCATACTGAACCTGGTAGTGATGGAGATGGAAGCAGAACTGAAGCAGAATTGTATACTTTAGTTGGCATCAAGGAGTAGATAACCAGTGACACAAACCTAGAAAAAGGAATGTGTTGAGACCTTGTGCGGGCCCTCGGTGAGACCACAAGACTTTCCATGATGAGTTCAGCGTAGTCAATGTTATGACCATGGATAATGGCATAGGCCATTTTCAGAACGGCTTCATTGACCTGGTCAAGACCACCGGTTTTGCTTGTCATACAGAAGTTCAGATGAGCAATCAGACAGTTCCACTCCTTTGGAAGGCGAGTGCGAACCATAGAATTTCCTTTCACTTTGTGCTCATTAGACATTGGGTGACTTCAGATAAAGTAACTCATAGGGAGTTTTACTGTGGCGCTTGACAATGATGGACCTATTCTGAGTGTAGCAAGTAGCATTAACAGCTTCAACCCATAAATGCCCTTTCAGAGATGCTTCAGCTAGCATAGTTTGGGCTGCTTCTATCAAGGTCCTATTTCTTCTTTCAGCAACCCCATTTTGCTGAGGGGTATATGGGACTGAGAAGTTTTGGATGATGCCATTTTCATCACAAAAATCTTGAAGAATAGAGTTCCTAAACTCTGTTCCATGATCACTACGAAGCTGTTTAACTTGTGTGTCAAACTGTTTTTGAACACGACGAATAAAGCTCATCAGAATTTCAGCAGTATCACTTTTGTTGCGCAAAAAGAATACCCATGTGAACCTGGTGTATTCATCAACAACTACCAGGGTATACTTCTTGCCTCCCATACTAGGGGAACTGACAGGACCAAAGAGATCCATATGAAGTAAGTGAAAGGCGGAGTTAACTTGGTTACAATGTTTGGATTTGAAGACAAACTTCTTTTGATTTCCCTTCTCACATGCATGACATAGCTTGTCTTTCTTAAACCGAACTGACGGTAGACCTCTGGTAAGCTGAAGCTTAGAGAGTTTGCTAATGTTTTTGAAGTTGAGATGGGATAACCTTTTGTGCCATAACTAGTTAACTTTGGAATCAGCTTCTGAAAAGAAACAAGCAACTTTTTCAAAGGTGGCAGAGTTGAAATCAACAACATACATGGTTCCCTGCCTTTTGCTTGTAAGACTTCTTTGCCTTTCTTGTTGAAGATTGAACCTTTGGTCTTCTTGAAATGCACTTCATAATCTGCATCACATAACTGACTGATGCTGAGCAGGTTTTGTTCAAGTCCTGTAACATGAGCAACATTTTTAATGTTGACTGAACCTTGGTTTAAATAACCATAACCATCAGTCTTACCACATTTTCCTCCACTAAATGTAACTTTGGGGCCATTTACTGCTTGAACCCCATTCAGTAGGGACTTACATCCGGTCATATGCCTTGAGCATCCACTATCAAGGTACCAAATGTTATCATGCTGATCGCCCTACACATATAGTTTAAAGGATAGTTCATTTGATGAGCCCAAACTTTACTAGGCTCCAAAACACAATGCTTAGAAGAGCAACTAGAAACTTTGCCTTCATTAGAACAAGAAGTCGCTTCATGACCTCTTACTCCACATTTATAGCACTTTCGAGTGGATTTAGAATTATTTGCCTTAACTCTTTTATTCTTTTTCTCTTTTTCACCAATTAACTTTAAAATTTTGAAAAGAGAGGCAGAGCAAAGATTTTATCAATATTTTTGAGGGTTTTGAATTTTCAGCTGTGGATTGTAAGGATTCAACTGATGAATCTTCATTTGACGAGATCATAGAGATGATAATGTCATAGAAGACACTGGCTTCAGGAAGAAAGATAATGCTTCAGATTTGATGGAAACCCTTTCTTAGGATTTGAAGAGGTCTCCTTCACAAAACAGTCAGCTGCATAGTGACCAGGCTTCCCACATTTGAAGCACTCATTCTTGGACCCTTCAGATGAGCCCTTTTTCTCTGATGTGAACTTCTTATCAAACCTGCTCTTCCCATCAGATTTAAACTTCTGAAACTTTTTATAATTTTTCATGATGAAGGCTTTTTCTGTACCTTCATCATCAGATCTTTCTACCTCCTCAGCATCGTTCATCTGAGGCTCATCTTCAGAATCTGAGTCTTCACTTAGCCTGTATTTGACTCTTTGAGGATTTTTAGCAACAAGGGCCAGAGTTTTCTTGAAGGCCTTATTCAAATCAGTTTTCTAAATGCGGGTTTGTTCGTCATTCAGCAGAATTCCGTATAGCTTACGCAAGTTCATGTCCCTGATCATGTTGTTGGTTCTCAGGATCATGCACATGGTATCCCATTCAGATGGGAGGGAATCAAGAAATCTGTTTAGGATTTGGAATTGCTCTCTGACAACTCAAACTTCAGTCATGTCGTTCAGTAGACATGTGAATTTTGTGTAGACCTTAGTGAGAGACTCTGAGTCTTTTACACAGAAGCTTTCATACTTGCGTATGATGTTGGTCTTCTTGTTCTCACGAACTTCAATAGTTCCTTCGAACGATATGCATATGCTCTCCCACAAATCCTTAGCTGTCTTCATATTACAAACAGTATGAAATATTTCATTACGTAAAGCAATAACTATAAGGTTTTGTATCTGTTAGTCCCATGTTTAAAATAGTTAGATTTGATAAGACAAACCATAGCTATGTATAGATGATAGGTTAAATATTAGGAATTATGTAAGTCTGTTATAGACTGACTAGTCAGCTTAGGCTGAGTAGTCAGCGTATAAACAGACATAGAGTTTTCTATGTAAGTACTAGATAGCTTAGTGACTTCTAGGCTGAGATAGATTTCAAGAGTGAAGACTTGAAGACTTGAAGATTCAAGAACCCAAGATTCAAGAACTCAGCTTGACGATGTCAAGACCGAGTAAGTCAGCTCAGCGCCAGAAGTCAGTTTAAGAATTTAAGTAAGTTCTAAATTCTGTTATTAACTCTCGATATCTACGACACTTAAATTAGGATATCTAAATCTCATTTAAACTATCTATTAGTTGGATAGAGATCTCAAACGGAATTAATTAGATATGTTCTAATTAAGGAGTTTGTTACGGTTTTAAAGAAAAGATAAGTTCTATCTTTAAACTGCGATTTGTTCGTAGATATATCAAGTATGAGTATAAGCCTTCCTATGGGTTTCAATATAAAAAAAGAATACAGAATACCGAATAATATACGGCTGCATAAGTTGCAAAATGTATGTGTGTTCGTCATACTTAATACGCGTGTGTTGCGATAACTTTGTGAGTTCAAAGTTCAAGAGAGTTTTCAAGAGTTCTTGTTAATCAGATTTAACAAGAAGTTCGATCATCAATTAGTTTGTGATACAAGAGTGTCTAGAGAGAGTTGAGTTTATAATCTGTGTAAACATCAAATCATCCTGTTGATTTGATTAGAAAGTGATAACTGTAATCATTCTGTTTGATCATTGAATATACATTTGATTAATTTGATTGATTGTTTTAAAGTGTATTCAACCCCCAACCTTCTACACTATATCGGTTGCTTGTTTACCCTCTGTGGGACTAACAACTGGTATCAGAGCAAGTTTCTTCATTAACTGAAGATCAAGATCCGCTGTCAAGAGGTCGAGATGTCTATCAACAAGCAATCAAATCATATTCCAACAATGGCGGCAAAAAGGTGTCCTATCTTTGATGGCAATGACTATCCTATGTGGAAGATCAGAGCCATGTTGTATTTGAAGTCAGTGGATCACAGGATGAGTACAGTGATTCAAGATGGCCCAATCATACCCATGATCCATATTACTGCCACTCCCAAAACTGTTATTCTAGAGAAACTCTCAAGCCTGAAGCATCTTGGACTAAGGAAGATCGCAAACTATTCAATCTTGATGATAATGCACAAAGCATTATAGCAAATTCTTTGACAAACCCTCTTCTGCATACTGTGGCTGGGTGCCAAACTGCAAAAGAGATGTGGGATACTCTCAGTGTCACGTATGAAGGCACTGACCTAGTCAAGTAACATAATAAGACAAATCTGAGTCGTTCTTATGAGACTTTCTTCGCCAAAAAGAATGAAACTCTGGCTGATCTGTTTACCAGATGTCAATGCTTGATTAATGATCTGCTCTTGGTAGGTGTCAAGAAAGATGAAAATGAGTTGGTACTCAAGTTCTTGGATGTGTTACCAGAACAATTCAATGAGATTACCATTGCACTTCATGCTGGAGGAAACTTAGGAAAATATGATCTCAGATCTATCTATGGTTTTCTTCTAAATCATCAACAGATCATGGAACAGAAGAAAGTGGCCCAACAACAACTAAAAGAATCTATCAATAATGCTAGATCTGCATTAATTGCAGAAAAGAAGAAGAAGGGATCTAAAAAGTCTCAAGCTGAGACCGACTCTGAATCTGAATCTGAGGAGGTAAGTCCTAACTCAGTTTCAGATGATGAAGAGATGGATGCTCTTACTGAACAAATGGCAATGTTAGCAAGGAATTTTAGAAAGTTCAGAAGAGGAAGGGGTCAATCTGACAAAAGCAAAAGTGGTAAGTCTACTTTTGATCCTAAGAAAGCTAAGTGCTACAACTGTTAGAAGATAGGACACATAGCTGTTGAGTGTATAGTTAAAAAGGGAGAATCAGCTTCAGTGGCTGACAAGAATGCATACGGAGCTGATAAATATAAAAAGAAATATCATAGACTCAAAGCCAAGCCAGATGAAAACACCAAAGGTTTTCTTGCTGAGACTTGGGATACTGAATCATCTACCTCAGATGATGATGAGCCAAATAGGTGTTTGATAGCCATTAAGGATGAAAAGGAACAAGTTGACTATGATTTAGAAGATAGTTCCTTTGATGAGGATCTAGCAGAAGCGGCTAAGCTGAGTAAGCAAAATCAATAACTGGGATCCTGCCTCAATGTATAAGGTAAATAACTTTAGCTCTTACACTGACGAACATAAATGTTTAATGTTCAATTATTTGTTGAATGACTTCAAAACCTCTCTCACGGTTCAATCTAATTTGAAAACTGAAATTTCAAAATCAAAAGATGAACGTAAATACTCTGAAACTCTCATAAATGCTGGTAAAAAGACTCAAAGTGATTATGAATGTCAGCTTTACATAAACAAACTTCTAAGTGAAGAATTACAAGAATCAAAAGAACAAGCTAACAATCTAAGAAAGATCTGTGAATCTTGGTGTAAGTCATCAAGGGAAGCAGAAAAATGTATCAACCAGCAGATACCAAATCAAGTAAAAGCAGTGCTAGGGGGAGATTACAGTGCTGCTGCTGATGAAATCATCAAAGAACAAGTGAGTCTTGAAGACAAAAATGTGAAATCAGATGATATACTTTCAAAGACATTTTTAAGGAACAAGGATGGAAAACAGGTCAAAACCAATAAGTTTGTGAGACCAACCCAAAGCCCCTAGGTTATTCATACAAACCATCAAGCTGAATGTTCCAGATCCAACAGAAACTGTAAGTCAGTTTTCAAAAGATTGGATTACAATCCAGTGAGAACAACTGTCTTTGACAGAATAGCTCACATCAACTCAAAAAGACATAACTCTCAAGCCAAATATGAAAGTATGTCTAAGAATAGGAAGTTGTCTGTAAGTCAGACTTCACCAAATAAGGGTAACCATAGAGCTGACAAAGGTAAGTCCAAAGTCAGAGAAAATCAAGTAGACATACTGTCTAAAAGGATTGAAAGGTTATCCACATTTTATGACCCTAAAACTGAATCCAAATTTAATGTTGGAAAACTCAAATAAGTCACCCAAACACCCATCTTTAGAAGAAAATGCTATAAAATGTGGTGACAGAGGTCATGAAGCCAAAGATTGTGTAAGTACCAATCTTAGGCCTGAAAAAGTAAAGAATGATCAGTCTAAAACAGACTCAGAATTTGTTCAAGCTGATCAATCAGCCTCTAAAGGATTGGCTAAGTGCTCATCCTCAGAACCTACTAAACAGTGGGTTCCAAAAAGAAACTAATGTGTTTAGTTGATCATGTGCAGGGCTCCTACAAGTGGTACCTAGATAGTGGATGCTCAAGGCACATGACAGGAAGCAAAGGGATTCTAAGTGAATTCCAAAACAATGAAGAACCCAAGGTGACATTTGGGGATAATTCTCAAGGAAGGACTAAAGGTTATGGAAAGATAACTGCTTGAACAGTCACTTTCAAGAAGGTAGCATATGTTGAAGGCCTTAAACACAATCTGATAAGTATCAGTCAATTGTGTGATGAGGATTATGAAGTCACCTTCAGAAAGCATGCAGGAACAATTTATGATAAGAAGGGAAATCCAATACTAATGGCAAAAAGAGAGAGAGATATATATTTGTTAGATCTCAGTTCCGCAGATCCTTCAACTGAAACCTGTTTGTATTCTGACTCAACTCCCAAGTTGAGTTGGTTGTGGCACAAAAGACTGTCACACCTAAATTTCAAATATATTAACAAACTGTCTAGCAAAGAGTAAGTCTCTGGTCTGCCTAAGATCACATTTGCTAAAGACAAACTCTGCTCAGCTTGTGAAATGGGAAAACATCACAAGGGATCCTTCAAGTCCAAACAGAATTTTTGAATTACAGAACCATTGCATATATTGCATTTGGACTTATTTGGACCTATAAGCACCCCAAGCCTAAGTGGTAAAAAGTATACTCTAGTGATTGTTGATGAGTTCACAAGATTCACTTGGGTGGTCTTCTTAAAAGCCAAAAGTGAAGCTGCACATGAGTTAATCAGCTTCATAAGACAAGAAGAGTTGCAAAAGGGTAAGTCTATCAAGCAGCTCAGAAGTTATCATGGAACTGAGTTTAGGAACTCAACCCTTGAAGGCTTTTGTGAAGAAAAGGGAATTATCTAGAATTTCTCATCTGTAAGAACTCCACAACAAAATGTAGTTGCTGAAAGGAGAAATAGAACCCTAATTGAAGCAGTCAGAACCATGCTATGTGAAGCAAAGCTCAAGCTGAACTTTTGGGTAGAAGCTGTAAGTACAGCTTGCTATACACAGAACAGATCGATGATAGTTAAAAGACATGGTAAAACACCTTATGAGATATATCATGGCAGAAAACCTAATATTGGATACTTCCATATCTTTGGTTCAACATGCTATGTGCTAAACCAACGAGATCAGCTCCATAAGTTGGAACCTAAAGCTGATCAAGGTCTATTTGTTGGATATTCTTCAATCTCCAAAGCTTACAGAGTCTTTAATCTTAAAAGAATGGTAATTGAAGAGTCAGTACATGTTACATTTGATGAGACAAGTATTGACAAATCTAACAAAGCTCAAGCTGACCCAGTTAGTCTGAGTGAGCTTGAAAGGAGCAAAGAAGATCTCACATCAAATCCCATGTATGTTATGGATGATTCTGATGATGAGGATGGTGGTAAATCTGAAAAATATGTATCATCAAAAGAAACTATCAATGTTGAAGTTACTCAGCCTGAGAATCTAGGTGAATCATCATGTACAAGTCAGATTGAAAATCTAAGTGATCTCTCAATCCCTACTCAGACTGAAGAATTAAGTCCTATTCAGCCTGAGAGACACTGCTCAGATTCAGACCCAGAACCACAGTCTCCCACTACAACCTTCAAAGTATTAAAAGATCATCCCCTTGATGATATTATTGGTAACATTAAAGATGGTGTGTTAACTAGATCTAAGGAAAATGCAAACTATGTTGCCTACTCTAGTTTTCTATCTCAAATGGAACCAAAGAAGACTGAAGAGGCTCTAAAGGATGAAGATTGGATTGAAGCTATGCAAGAGGAGCTGACAGAATTTCAAAGAAATAAGGTATGGAACCTTGTCCCTGCTCCCAAAGGAAAAACAATTATAGGCACTAAGTGGGTCTATAGAAACAAAATGGACAAGGATGAAGTAGTGATCAGAAATAAAGCAAGGCTAGTAGCTCAGGGGTACCGACAAGAAGAAGGTATTGACTATGATGAGACCTTTGCCCCTGTTGCAAGGATTGAAGCTATAAGGTTGTTTCTAGCCTATGCAGCCTTCAAAAATTTTAAAAGTGTATCAAATGGATGTTAAAAGTGCTTTTCTAAATGGATCACTACAGGAGGAAGTCTATGTGAAACAATCCCCTGGTTTTGTTGATCCTAAACATCCAGATTATGTCTATAAGTTAGACAAGGCTCTGTATGGACTCAAGCAAGCTCCAAGAGCATGGCATGATACACTGTCCACCTATTTGCTTTCAAATGATTTTATTAGAGTAAGTATTGACAAAACTCTATTTATAAGAAAGAGAAGAGGACATGTCATTTTGGTTCAAATCTATGTGGATGACATTATCTTTGGTTCAACAAACCAAGGTCTATGTGATTGGTTTTCTAAGATAATGTCTAATCAATACAGAATGAGCATGATGGGTGAGATGACTTACTTTTTGGGACTTCAAATCTACCAGAAAGAAGATGGTATATTTATTAATCAGAGCAAGTATGTTTTTGATCTGATTAAGAAATATGGATTAGACTCAAGCCATCCTGCAAAGTCTCCAATGTTACACAATGTCAAGTTACACAAGGACATTGATGGAAAATCTGTATGTCAGACTACATATAGAGGAATGATAGGTTCATTACTCTATTTGACAGCAAGCAGACCTGATATAATGTTTGCTACATGTGTTTGTGCATGATATCACGCTGATCTAAAGGAATCACACTTGCTAGCTGTTAAAAGAATACTCAAATATCTGAAGGGAACACCAAATTTAGATTTGTGGTATCCCAAAGGATCAGGATTTGAGCTGATAGGGAACTCAAATTCAGACTTCACAGGTTGTGGTCTAGATAGAAAGAGTACTACTGGAGGAATTTTTGGATGGAAAATTAGTTAGCTGGACAAGCAAGAAACAAAACTCAGTGGCAATTTCCACAGCTGAAGCTGAGTATGTAGCTGCAGGGAGCTGTTGTGCTCAAATACTGTGGATGCAACCTCAGCTTAAGGACTTTGACTTGCATTATTCAAAGACTCCCATATTCTGTGACAATCAAAGTGTTATTGCCATCACACACAACCCAGTTTTTCACTCAAGAACCAAGCACATTGAGATAAGACATCACTTCATCAGAGACATTGTAGAAAAGGGAAAGATAGAGTTGGTCTTCATTGAGACTGAAGATCAACTTGTAGATATCTTCACTAAACCAGTTGAAGGCACAAGATTTACAACTCTACTTGGCAAGCTTGGCATGCTCAACCCTTAATTGGTATGTTCCATTCTTTATCTCTGTTAAATATATGCTAACCTCGACTAAGTCTCAATCTGAGATGAATGCTCAATCTGAGCTGACTGCTCAATCTGAGTTGAGTGCTCATTCTGAGCTGAGTGCTAAATCTGAGTGAAGTGCTCAATCTGAGCTGAGTAATCAGTCCTAGTGTGTGGTCAGTTCCACAGGTCTGGGTTAGTCCTAACAATCGGTCAGTCCAACCTTGTAGTATCAAATATGTAAGGTGTGTCCCGTTTAAAATAAACGTAGGTCGTTTTCAAATTAATCATTTAAAAGAATTTTGGTGATAATTCCGTTCATCTTGAAAGAATTTGGATCAATATAATAGTGTAAGTCTAAGTAAGTTACATTCAATATAGCCGTCATAACAAACTGCGTAGCCGGTTGTTACTGTAACGGTCATATTTATTACCCTCCGATAACGGTAACTTTTCTCTCACATTGAAAAGGTATAAATAAGAGAGACTCCTCATCATATTTCGTTTACTCTTCCAAATCTTCTACCTTCTTCTCCACTTTCTAAAACCCTAACCTCGCTTTGTGAAGAATCAAATCGCTAAGTGCTAAACCCTACTACTACTAAGTGCAATCTAATACGATAAGTTCAAATTCAATGGAGGGTTACACTCTAAATCTGACTGACCAAATGATCCGTGGTGGTAATTTCAAGAACAATGCACTCCCCATCTACAAACAAAACAATGTCGTCGCCTGTATCGACATACCAAAGTCCAAGATTGGCAGGGGCTATGAGGACTAGGTCTCATACATTCGAAAGGGACCCCTGGCACATGCTTTCCTTTGTGGTCCTGCGGTGCTCATCCCACAACTCCTCACACAGTTTTGGTACACGTGCAAACTAGACGCAAATCAACAAGTAATAAGAGGTATAGTCCTAAGTGGACAAGTGGCGATTGACATAGATGCAAACTGTCTCCGACGAATTCTACATCTCCCGGTTCATAATCAGTATGAGGGGACGGTTTTTAGGGAAACATCAAGGAGAATTTTACCCTTAATGGGTCATCCTCAAGTTATTGGAGTTATAAGGAAATCCGTTTTCCAGACTGCATGGGGATTCATGATGTCCACGGTGGTCCGTTCACTTGGATACAATGTGGGTGGATTGGATAATGTTAACGATTTTGAAATGCAACTGTTATATAACATATTCTATGATCGACACTTGGACTATGCTGAGTTGATCTTTGAGGCAATCAAGTCTCTGGTGACCAAAAGTGTGAGGGATACAATTATGCCCTTTGTACGATTTTTATCTATGGTGATCGAGGATAGGTTGGGTAGAAGATACACTGCCCATTATGAGTCAACCCCTACTCCTGTTCTCAGCTCAAGAATGTTCGCCCATGATATTTTCCCTGAGCACCCCACAATGAGTGCTCAGATGAGGGTGTATACACAGCTTCCGTCCTCAGAGTCAAGTGAAGCTGAGGAAAGTGCAAATGATGAGGAGGAAACAGATGGTGTAGATGATTCTGAGGCTGAGTCCTCCAAAGCTGAACCTCAACGGACTCAGCTCCGATCGCGCATCCAAAGGATTTCTTCCACCTCAAGCTCTGAGCAAGAGAGTATGTTTCCTAGCTCAGAGTCACCACTGATTGGCGCAGGTATAACTTATCTTCCTTCATCTACTTCCTTCTCACGCATTTCTCCATCTCCTATACAGGGAGATAAGACTAAGTCAAGCCCATCTCAGTCTAACCCCTCTCCCCCACCACACACATCTCCATCTATTCTCCACTCTACAACCAACCTTGGTCAGCCCACTACTACCAAGGATATATCCTACACCTATACACACAAATCTGCAAAGGGTGGTCCTTCACCTCAAAAGGACCTTGGAGCTGATGTCATACTGACACCTTCTCTTAAGGTGCCAACCTCAAGGCTTATTGTATCCAGTCAACCTAAGCCGGGTATGGTGTCTACTCAGCCCATACCTATCCTAGCCATAGGAGAACCTATTTCTGTGCCTTCACAGACCCATGAAGGTTACATTGAACAAACGACCTCTCCCCAGGGTCAACTACCCCCCTCCTCACCACTCAGCCCAGCCTACCCCACTACCATAGTTCACGACATTGGTCATTCTTCTCTTCCATCCTTACACTCTCTCGCACGACCTATCAATGAAACTTTCATACACCAGGAAGGTTTACAGGGTCCCCAATCTGGACCCCTTGATTCCATAGGTCAGCGCCAACCTTTGGATATGGGGCCCACATTCTCACCTATTGAGGAACACTCAACAGCCACTCCTACAGTGGAACTACATTCCTCCACTTGACAGGGGGACTTTGAGGTAAAGCGGAGACAAAAGGAGCCCAAGATGATGGCAAATGATGCCCAAGCCATTATGGAGTATTTGCAAACTCAGTTTGAGCTCCTGCACAAGAAGCGAAAAAGTGATAAAGCCAAGTTGATGCGCAAGCTGAATGATCTGTCAAACTCTGTGGCCAACTTGGAGAATATAGTGCTTCGATCAAGACCCTCCCCTATTGATAATGACAAAAGGGGGGGAGGAAGAATCAAAGAAAGATGAGGATATAGTTGAGAAGAGCATACTGAGGAAGTATAAATCGAAGAAGAAGCTCATGATCAGTTCATGAGTACTGTAGATCAGCCCTCTCAACAAAAGCAACAAGCTCTAGCAGTTCAGAAAATCATAGCTCCATTAGTCCAATCAGTTCAACCAGAAACTCCATATGAAGAAACATCTCAAGCTATTCATACAATTTCTCCTCACTCTGAGCTATCAAAGTTTGTTGAAGCTGAGTCTGTTCCAACTTCACAAATGGATAAAGGGAAAAGCAAGGTGTTTGAGATGGTAAAAAGAAAGGAAAGGACAAGTGCTATGTCTCTAGCAAAGAGAAGAAAAGTCATCATTATTGAGCCTAAGCCAGAGCAACAAGGTCAGTATCAACTAGTTGCATATGAATCTGACTCAAGTGATGAAGCTGATGCAGCACACAAAGCCAGTGACATGCTTGCCGAGCAAATGTTACAAGAAATGGCTAAAGAACTAGGTATGACTGTGGAGGAAATGAAAGAGCAGCAAAGACAAGCTGAGCTTCAAAGAGAAAAGGCTAAAGCTAAGGCTGCCAGAGCTGAAGCTGAAGTTGATTATTCTGGACCCAGAGCTGTCCCAATTCCCTACTCAGATGCTGATCTAAGGCATTGCTATAAAAGAACACACTTTAATCACAAGATTGTATCCATCACACTAAGTAGAAAAGGAGAATTGGTGATAATCAACTTTGTACTAGACAAAAAACAAGAAATTGGTCTAGATATGAGATGTCTGTACAAGTTGGGGTTCTCAGAGTTGAAAATCGTAGCCACAACTATCAAACGGATGAAAAAGAGTCAAATCAGACAAGAGATAGTTGATGTGCTTAAGACACTCTTCATAAGAATTGATCAGTTAGGTGAGATTCCTGCTGATGAAATTGATACTTTCCTAAACCTAGGCAAAGCTGCAAGAGTTAGAACAGCGAGCCAGCGAGCTAAAAGAGACATCGGTTTACAAGTTCCAGAGGGAGTTGAATTCAGAGAAAACACTTATATCACTCAACCTTTGGAAGGATTCTTGTATCTAAATGTGGAAGGTAATCAGTGCTTCTTGAGGGTAGCAGATCTTCATTTGGCAAATCTGGAATTGATTCTGTACTTGAGAATTCTATGTGATGACTCAACTCAGAACTCAGTATTCAGATATCATCTCAACAAAGAAGTCAGATCAAGAAAAACTTAGATGAGATAGCTGCCAGAGGGTGAAGAGATTATGAATAATGCTATCAAGGAAGCTGCCATCTGGGAACTTAAATGTTTAGATATGTGGTTGGAATTTGGAGATCCTATTGATTAAATAGATTAGTTCTATAACTTTGTAAGCACTAATTGTGCATAAGCTGATCATAATGATCAAGCTACAATGTAAATAATATGTTCATTAATACAAATTCAAGTTTGATATGTTCAACTTTATTATTTGATATGTTCAATATTATGTTTGGTATGTTCAAACAAACAGCTTTGTAAGTTCAAGCTGAGGATTGATATGTTCAATTATAAACTGATAAGTTCAGTAGTATAAGTTTTGTAAGTTCAGAACTTAAATTAATTCTGATAAGTTCAGTATCTAAGTAGTTGTATATCTAAATACTTAGAATACAAGTCTTATAATAGATTTGTAACATAAACATCTTGTAAGTTCAAGATATGGTGAATAAGTACGGATCAGTTCAATACTTATTTCAAGAACTAACTTTGGTCAGTTCTAGAGTGGTTCAACATAATTCTGTTAACCTATACGTACTCTGATTCAATATTTTGTCATCATCAAATAGGGGGAGATTCTTAGTCCTATGTTTAGGATAGTTAGATTTGATGAGACAAACCATAGCTATGTATAGATGATAGGTTAAATATTAGGAATTATGTAAGTCTGTTATAGACTGACTAGTCTGCTTAGGCTGAGTAGTCAGCGTATAAACAGACATAGAGTTTTCTTTGTAAGTACTAGATAGCTCAGTGACTTCTAAGCTGAGATAGGTTTCAAGAGTGAAGACTTGAAGATTCAAGAACCCAAGATTCAAGAACTCAGCTTGACGATGTCAAGACCGAGTAAGTCAGCTCAGCGCCAGAAGTCAGTTTAAGAATTTAAGTAAGTTCTAAATTCTGTTATTAACTCTCGATATCTACAACATTTAAAATAGGATATCCGAATCTAATTTAAACTATCTATTAGTTGGATAGAGATCTCAAACGGAATTAATTAGATATGTTTGTTGGGGTTTGTTCGGTTTTGTTTTTTTAAAATATAATTTAGCAACGGAAGCATGAACAACAATTTTAAACTTTTAAAACTCCCCACCAATGATCCATATGCAAGCCTTAAGAAACAAAACAACCATAGGGTGTTTAGAACTACAACCTTTGTAGCGTGAGTAAACCGTTGATGAAGTGGTTGATCTATGAGAAGCCAAGAGAAGACTTCCTCCAAGGTATCCACAAATCAATGAGTCCAACACCTCCAAGATGCTAGTCTCTCCAACCCTTGAAATTCAAGCAAGCAAGCAACAACCTCTTGTTCTTCTTCTTGAACTTACTATGTATGTATATGAGTATGTATTCTAGTACCACACTTTGCTCACTTGAAGAACACCAATACTATAAAGTAAGGATGTTTTCAAGTATGAAAACACTTAGAGCTTTTCTAAGAACACAAGGAAAGGTGGTAGCATGAACTAGTAACACAAAACCATGCATGGAGACTTAAAAGCACCAAGAAACAAAAGCCAAGAGGGAGGCCCCTCCCCAAGGCCATTTTCGGCCGAAAATGGTGAGGGGGGGGAGGGCCCCTCTTTCCTTTGCTTCTTCACTTGGTGTACATGTCCATGCCTTGGTCAATTCCAATCAAGAAGCAATACATGGCCCCTTTGAAGGATTAATGTGTGAATTTCTAGTTTTCTTTCAATTTATATAAAAGAGTATACTAGATATGTCATACTAAGTATAAAATACATCTACATGTATTTTATATACATACTTGATTGTTACTAGTAACTCTTTACTTGTAACAAAGATATACATACATTTATATAATTGTTACTAGTAACAATTTACTTGTAACAAATATACATTTATACATATATATATATATATATATATGTATATATATAAAATCATATGTTTATATTTATGTATTTCATATGCATTATCTTATATTAATATATAAGAGTGATATTATTATTTCACATAAATAATAATATGCAACAATGCATATATATACTTATATATATAATGAGTTGGAAACATATTTAAATCATATTCAAATATGTAATTGGTGTCCATTGATTGTAAATGTGTGACCCTATGGGTTTATTTATTATCAGTAATATCATATTAATTTGTGTCTTGTGCACATAGAACCAACAATCTCCCACTTGCACAAGTTACAACTTAAGCCGATATAGACAATGGTAAGAACGTCTAGCAACATCCCATTGCCCCTAATAATAAATAAAGTGTGTTGATCAACACTTTCACCAACGAAGTTAACTCACTACCTACAAATCGTTGTTATAGGTAAGTCATCAATTATCCCTTTGTTTTAACATCTCATTGAACATGAGACATGGATCGTCATCAATTCTCATATAATGTTCAACTTGTTTTAGGGCCCAGAGATATTATACTCCCAATTAAATGAGAGAAACAAATTCCATCTTGACCACATACGTCTCTTATAAGACTCATATCATACCTAATAATGGCCTTTATAACTACCCGGTTAAAGATAGCGTTTAACCACATTAAAGCATGATACTCCTCATACTCGAGTCCCAATATGTGTCTCAGGTCTAAGGATACAAAGATACCACCTTTTTCTCAAGATTTACTTATGACACTGATCCATGAAGCGATCTTAAGAGCGGGTCATGTCCAATGTTTGTTCCCTAACAAACATTAGTGAATTTGGCTGCAAACCCTTTTGCCTACTTTCATTACGAATGAAAGTCAACCAACTTATTCACATTAGTCTTAATTCATAACTATTCCCATAGTTATAACCGACTATGGACGTTTTAGAATAAAGAATTATTCATGGATTTAAACATGCTAATAAAGAACACAATATATATTAATGAAGTGATCATATCCCATACATCATTCAGATAAAATAGATATTGTCATAATGTTCCAAAATATCCAAATACTAAATTACAATTGAAATCCAATCCCTTGCAAAGCGAAGACCTATTGCCCTAGTATGAGACTCATGCTTAGTCGAGGCAAGAGGTTTCGTAAAAGGATCTGCAAGATTCTGATCTGTATGAACTTTGCGAATACACACATCTCCTCTATCCACTATATCCCGTATGTAGTGGAAACGCCTGAGGATGTGTTTGGTGCTGTGATGTGATCTAGGTTCTTTTGCCTGGGCAATAGCACCTTCGTTATCACAAAATATTTCTATGGGGTCTTGAATGCTTGTTACTACCCCAAGGTCAGCAATGAACTTCTTCATCCATGCAGCTTCTTGTCCAGCCTCAGAAGCAGCAATGTATTCAGATTGTGTAGTGAATTGTGCAACTACACTTTGCTTAGAACTTTTCCAAGCAACCGCGCCTCCATTCATAACGAAGACATAGCCCGATTGTGATCGAGAATCATCTCGATCCGTTTGGAAACTAGCATCTGTGTAACACTTTACACAAAGATCTTCTTCCAAACCCCCATAGATCAAGAACATGTCTTTGGTTCTTCTCAAGTATTTTAAAATGTTCTTGACTGCCATCCAATGGCTATCTCCTGGGTTTTGCTGGTATCTGCTCGTCATGCTCAAAGCATACGAGACATCTGGCCTAGTGCATAGCATGGCATACATGATGGATCCAATTGTAGAAGCATATGGGATCTCACTCATTCTATCTAGCTCTTCTCTTGTGCTAGGGCTTTGAGCTTTACTCAAAACCGTGCCTTGTGCCATTGGCAAGAATCCTCTCTTAGAATTCTCCATCTTGAATCGTTTCAAGATTTTGTCAATATATGCACTTTGACTTAGGCCAATAAGACGCCTGGATCTATCCCTATAGATCTTTATTCCAAGAATGTAGGCGGCTTCTCCCAAGTCTTTCATTGAGAAACACTTCCCAAGCCAAGACTTGATGTCTTGCAAGGTCGGGATGTCGTTTCCAATGAGTAGTATGTCATCAACATACAAGACAAGGAATGCTACTACGCTCCCACTAGTTTTCTTGTAAACACACGGTTCATCTTCTGATTTGATAAAACCAAACTCTTTTATTTTCTCATCAAATCGAAGATTCCAACTTCGAGATGCTTGCTTTAGTCCATAGATGGATCTTTTAAGCTTGCACACCTTATTAGGATACTTAGGATCTACAAAACCTTCAGGCTGAACCATATAGACATCTTCACTTAAGTGTCCATTTAGAAAAGCCGTTTTGACATCCATTTGCCATATCTCATAGTCATAATATGCAGCTATGGCAATAAGTATTCTAATATATTTAATCATGGCTACCGGAGAGAAAGTTTCATCATAGTCAATACCATGAGTTTGAGTGAAACCTTTCGCCACTAGCCTTGCCTTAAATGTGTGTACATTTCCATCCATGTCTGTCTTCTTCTTGAAGACCCACTTGCTCCCTACAGTCTTACTATTGGGAGGAAGATCAACCAAGTCCCATACTTGATTTTCATACATGGACTGCATCTCAGTGTTCATGGCATCAAGCCATTTATCGGATTCCGGATCCGATATAGCATCTTGGTAGTTAGTAGGCTCAGAAGAGTCTACCAAGAAAATCTCATCATTGGACACGAGAAATCTGTATCTCTCGGGTTCTTGACGAGGTCTACCAGATCTACGAACACTTTGTGTTTCAGTAGGTTCTTGAACAACCAATTGTTCAGGTTCAACAACCGTTTGTTGAGTGCTAGTGTCAACCTGACTTGTATTTTGTGGTTCTTGAATTTCTTCAAGGTCTACATTGCTCTCACTTGCCTCTTTCGAAAGAAACTCCTTTTCTAAGAAAGTGGCATGCCTAGAAACAAACACTTTGTTCTCAGCTGGGTTGTAGAAATAATATCCTAATGAATCTTTAGGATATCCCACAAAATTACATTTGATAGATCTAGGATCGAGTTTGCTTAAAGCTTCTTGTCGTACATGAGCCTCACAACCCCAGACTTTCAAGTAAGATAAGTTTGGAACCTTTCCATACCACATCTCATATGGTGTCTTATCTACCTTCTTGGTTGGAACCATATTCAATATGCGCGCAGCAGTTAATAAAGCATAACTCCAAAAGGACGAGGGTAGAGTACTTCGGCTCATCATAGACCGAACCATATCTAGTAGAGTTCGGTTCCTCCTTTCAGATACACCATTATGTTGTGGTGTTCTAGGAGGAGTAAGTTGTGAGATAATCCCACAATTACTAAGATGATCCATAAACTCTTGGCTTAAGTACTCACCACCTCGATCGGAACGAAGGGCCTTGATTGTTTTGTTGAGTTGATTTTGTACTTCGTTTTGAAACAGCTTGAACATCTCAAATGTTTCATGTTTATGTTTCATCAAATAAACATAACCAAATCTACTATAATCATCGGTGAATGTAACGAAGTATCTATCACCATCCCTAGACATTGATCTAAAAGGACCGCATACATCCGTATGTATGATTCCTAATAGATCTTTGGCTCTTTCACTTGAACCGGAGAAAGGAGCCTTAGTCAGCTTCCCATATAAACATGATTCGCAAACTTCAAATGAGCTAGAATCGTTTGATTTTAAAATTCCATCCTTTTGAAGTTTTGCAATGCGTTTCTTGTTTATATGACCAAGTCGACAATGCCATAGGTATGTTTGACTTAAGTCATGCTTAGGTCGTTTGGTGCTAGTGGTATATATAGAATTATCATCAAGAGATCTTTTAAGATTAACTTCATATATTCCATTAAGAGGCCGAGCCTCAAAATACAAAATGTCGTTTTTGAAGGCACGAATGCCATCATCAACGAAACCAAAAGTGAATCCAGATTCTCTTAACCGAGCTACTGAAATAATATTCCTAGTTAAACTAGGTACATAACAACAATTGTTTAATATTAAGTACAGGCCATTTGGTAATAATAATTCAAAAGTTCCAAGGGCTTCAACAGCAACATTTGCTCCATTGCCCACGTGGAGATCCAAATCGCCTGGCTTCAGCAGCTTACTTTTTCTCAACCCCTGCACATTGTTACAAATGTGAGTTCCACAACCGGTATCAAATACCCAGGAATTAATGAAAAAAGTATACATTTCAATCATATATATACCTGAAGTGCTAGCCTCGCCAGCCTTCTTCTTTTTCAACTCTGCAAGGTAGGTTGGACAATTGCGCCTCCAATGTCCTACCACCCCGCATTCAAAGCACGGGTCATTCTTGGGAACCTTTCCCGCCGTCTTGGGTGTAGGAGCCTTGGCAACTTGCTTGCCTTTGTCCTTTCCCTTTTCCTTCGCTTTGCCTTTCCCTTTTGAGTTGTTTTTCTTTTTCTTCTTGATTTTCCCTTCTTGAATCATCAAGACTTGAGGTGTTTTGCTTGGAATCTTACTCTCAGCAGTTTTAAGCATCCCATGCAACTCTGAGACAGATTTCTCCCAATTGTTCATGTTATAATTCATGACAAATTGATCATAGGCTTTGGTCAACGAGTTAAGGATCATATCCTGTGCAAACTCGTTGGTTATGGGAGATCCAAGCCTAGCAAGCTGGTCAATGTATCCTTTCATCTTTAGCACATAGTCGCTAACGGATTGACCTTCCTCCATCTTGCATGCATGTAAGGCTCGAGTGACCTCAAAGCGTTCTTGCTTCGCTTGCTTTTGGAACATTTCCTTAAGCTAGCTAAGCATCTCATATGCTCCATGCTCCTCAAGGTTCTTTTGAAGATCCGGAGACATGGTAGCAAGCATGAGGCATGAAACTTCGACCGAGTCGTCGGAATGCTTCACCCAAGCATCCCTAACGGCTTTGGCCGCAGTCAATGGAGGTTCCTCAGGGACGGGATCCTCAAGTACGTACAATTTCTTTTCGTGCTTAAGAACGATTCTCAAGTTACGATACCAGTCTAAGAAATTTGTACCATTGAGTTTTTCTTTCTCTAAGATTGAACGAAGAGATAAGTTGTTAACGGGCGTAGTTGAGTTAGGGGCCATCTACAAAATTAACAAAGTTCAATTTAGTATTTTTGATATTTAATCCTTTAATAATTAATACCCTTTAGAATTATAAAATTCTTTAATTTTTTAAAGGCCAGGATCCAAGTTGAACTTAACCTTGAATGTTTGGCTAATGCTCTCTCCATCAAGTTAAAACAACAAGGTAGGTAACGTTTACCAATTACATCTCGTATGTAATTCCTATATCTTTATGGGATCCTAGACAACGATTGTCAATTTTGACATGTTTGATCCCATCTATGCCTCGGGCTTCCTTACGTTTGGCTAATGCTCTCTCCGTAATAAGATTCCGATTAAGTCGTCCTATTTCAAGACGGTGAATTTCCGGCCCAAGACGTTCATGGAATTCGCGGAAAAACACCTCGGTTGTTACAAAAACAATCCACGCGTTTGGCTAATGCTCTCTCCACGTGAGTGTCGTTGCAACAAGCGAGTGTCTTAAAATGGGATGGCATAGACTTACGTTTTGAAAAAGGGCTTTTACCGTTTTGTATATTTATTAAATAAAACAAAACGAGTCGTGTGACTAGTATTGCATGCATACAATAACAAGTCCACGCTTTGATAAAATCATATTTTATATATATATTGGTCTTGAGTATTCTTAAAATCCATATTTTACGAACTCTCAACGCGTTCAATTTTAAACTAGTATTAATATCCTATATTAACGTGTGTAGTTTCGAGCGCGCAAATACAACCAATTTTAGCTTGTAATAAAACCATTTTATTATTAAGCTTGAATGGAGTTTGGTTGAGTTTTAAAATCTCTATTTTATAAAACTCATATATATATATATATATATATATATATATAAAGATATATATTTTGACATAATGAATTTTAATCTTTACAAAACTCCTTTTATATAAAATTCATTTTACATCTTATGTTATGTCAACTTAAAATACCAAACTCCCATTGTGTGATTTATATTATGTAAAACATATTATCTAGCATGCAAAAAATCCTATTTTCAACTATGCATAATAATATAAACATAAACACACACAAAGAACATGTATAAGTGCATAACCAAGCCATTTATCCTACGTGGTATTTTTTGTGAGCCATACAAAAATACCAAGTCATAACTAAGGACCAAATATTTCTCTTATGATGAACTTGAAGCTCCCACTTGCCAAAACAACTCCTTGTAGTGCAAATGACTCCAAGCCTTCATGGTTGACTCCACCACACTTGAAAACTCCAACTTGGTCATTTCTTCATCTTGTTACATTTTTATAAAAGTAAACTAGTCTAAACTATTCTACTACTTACAAAATACAACAAGATGAAACAAAACTAAAATTATTATTACATACCAAATGAAAAAAATAATTTTACAACCAAATCGAATTTCCAACACATCACAAAAGGTCTATGGCTTGTTATGCACAACATACACTCAAACAAACATATATATCAACACTTGATATTTAGGCAACTTTTACAACCAAACATGCATGTGGTTTGGTTGTTTCCCAAAATAAATATATAAACATATATAAGTTGCCAACAAGAAAATCCATAACTTTTCTAACAAAAGAAAAGTTGTCCATTTTCTTAAACAATACATACTCAAAAAGTTTCTTAAAACTATACATAAGTGGCTCTGATACCACTGTTGGGGTTTGTTCGGTTTTTTTTTTAAAATATATTTTAGCAACGGAAGCATGAACAACAATTTTAAACTTTTAAAACTCCCCACCAATGATCCATATGCAAGCCTTAAGAAACAAAACAACCATAGGGTGTTTAGAACTACAACCTTTGTAGCGTAAGTAAACCGTTGATGAAGTGGTTGATCTATGAGAAGCCAAGAGAAGACTTCCTCCAAGGTATCCACAAATCAATGAGTCCAACACCTCCAAGATGCTAGTCTCTCCAACCCTTGAAATTCAAGCAAGCAAGCAACAACCTCTTGTTCTTCTTCTTGAACTTACTATGTATGTATATGAGTATGTATTCTAGTACCACACTTTGCTCACTTGAAGAACACCAATACTATAAAGTAAGGATGTTTTCAAGTATGAAAACACTTAGAGCTTTTCTAAGAACACAAGGAAAGGTGGTAGCATGAACTAGTAACACAAAACCATGCATGGAGACTTAAAAGCACCAAGAAACAAAAGCCAAGAGGGAGGCCCCTCCCCAAGGCCATTTTCGGCCGAAAATGGTGAGGGGGGGAGGGCCCCTCTTTCCTTTGCTTCTTCACTTGGTGTACATGTCCATGCCTTGGTCAATTCCAATCAAGAAGCAATACATGGCCCCTTTGAAGGATTAATGTGTGAATTTCTAGTTTTCTTTCAATTTATATAAAAGAGTATACTAGATATGTCATACTAAGTATAAAATACATCTACATGTATTTTATATACATACTTGATTGTTACTAGTAACTCTTTACTTGTAACAAAGATATACATACATTTATATAATTGTTACTAGTAACAATTTACTTGTAACAAATATACATTTATACATATATATATATATATATGTATATATATAAAATCATATGTTTATATTTATGTATTTCATATGCATTATCTTATATTAATATATAAGAGTGATATTATTATTTCACATAAATAATAATATGCAACAATGCATATATATACTTATATATATAATGAGTTGGAAACATATTTAAATCGTATTCAAATATGTAATTGGTGTCCATTGATTGTAAATATGTGACCCTATGTGTTTATTTATTATCAGTAATATCGTATTAATTTGTGTCTTGTGCACATAGAACCAACAATGTTCTAATTAAGGAGTTTGTTACAGTTTTAAAAAAAAGATAAGTTCTATCTTTAAATTGCAATTTGTTTGTAGATATATCAAGTATGAGTATAAACCTTCCTACGGGTTTCAATATAAAAAAGAACACAGAATACCGAATAATATACGGCTGCATAAGTTGCAAAACGTACGTGTCTTCGTCATACTTAATACGCGTGTGTTGCGATAACTTTGTGAGTTCAAAGTTCAAGAGAGTTTTCAAGAGTTCTTGTTAATCAGATTTAACAAGAAGTTCGATCATCAATTAGTTTGTGATACAAGAGTATCTAGAGAGAGTTGAGTTTATAATCAGTGTAAACATCAAATCATCCTGTTGATTTGATTAGAAAGTGATAACTGTAATCATTCTGTTTGATCATTGAATATACATTTGATTAATTTGATTGATTGTTTTAAAGTATATTCAACCCCCCTTCTACACTATATCGGTTGCTTGTTTACCCTCTGTGGGACCAACAGTATCTTTGCATCTAGACCCACCAGCTTCTTCTCCTCCTCTGTCCATTGAGATCTTGGTTTCGGACGAGAGGGAATGGAGGTTTCAGCAGAACCAGTCTCCATGGAGATGGTTTGAGGAATGTAAGGACCTTCCTCCAAAATAACAAGAGAGTTGCAATCAAAATTTTCTAAATACAATAACATTCTGTTTTTCCAGCTAGAAAAATGTTCGATTGAAAACTTTGGTGGTTTGGCAGAGGAGCAATTATCGATTTACTCAAACTTTGACATGTTGAACAGATCACTAATTTATAGATTAAATTAGAACCTGCTCTGATACCAATTGTTTTTCCCGAATAAGTATAAAACTAACAATGAATAAGATCAAAGTGCGGAAATAGTTTTAAAGCAACGAACACACGAAAGTTTTCAAAGTAAGATTATATTAATAACCAAACTTCAAAGAGTGCACAAGAACAAACTTAAGCATCGAGTACAAACTAAATCAAGAACAAACTTGAATACAAATTAGCGAACAAACGCTTAACCTTTTCTCGTTTAACGAGCAGGTATTTATAGGCTAAGTAAACTAATCCTGACTATCTAATCTATTTACACGTATACCGCTCTACACATAATTAGGAACAGAAAACAAGATTGTTGTTTCAAGCTCCTTCAGAATGCGGAGATCGTGCACTTTACATTACAGGAAGATTCTGGTTGTCAGATGTATCTTCAGTGCAGAAGACCCTTTACTGACTGAAGACTAACTTCAGCCGACGTTCACTTCAGAACAAATCTTCAGATGAACTTTAGGTTTCTTTCTTCAGATGGTGCGTCAGAACAGTTTACAAAAGAATAATATATTACACCTTCGGTCGCTTTCTTCGAAAGCTCCTTCAGGAATAGAATATATACAAATAATTTTCAGGTTAAGTAGGTTGTTTGGTTTTAAAGACTCTAAAAAAATTGGATGTTATATTTATATAATTAAATTATAAAAAAATAGAGATCCCAAAAGACAATGTATAATCTTACAAATCAAGCTCTAAATAGTTAAAATTCATCTGAGTAAGGAATATTAAGAACACAACATGCATTAAAACATTAAAATAATTAACTAACTAATGATTCAATCAACAAAATATCTACAATTTGTACCAAAATTTACATTGCAATACAAAATTCCACCATTGTGACTGCGAACAACAATTATAAATATATGCAATTACAAAGCCTTATCCTGCGCCTTTTTTACTGTTCATAAGTGAGTTTTTCTAACTTGCTCTTTATTTCATATTATATTTTTTATTTGCGTACCTTTAACCATCTTATTGTCTAGCTGAGTTGCTAGGGCTTTAATCCTTATTTCATAGGTCATGAGTTCGAGGTGTTCCTTCTTCCTTTATTTTTGGTTGTGCCTTGCTTCTCCTTTTTCTTTACTTTTTATTTCTTTACCTTTTAGCCCTTCCTTTCTCCTGTTTATCCTTTCTACCCCCTTTTTTTTACCTCTTATTTTCATTTTTTCCTTTAACTTCTCCTTTTTTTTAAAAAATAAGTTGCTTTTTTAGTATAAATGTATTCTTAACTTATTTTTTTGGTTTTATAATATATAGATCCGAAATTCAATAAGAATTGTGCAAGTCGTATATTTAGGAAATAATTGCATTGTAATAATAAATTATGATCATGATAAATTGGGTTATTCGTTCTGATTTATTAGATGTTCATTTTAAATGATTTTCGTTTAATAAACTTTAGTATGTAGTCTGTATTTTACTAGGATTTTGATATATTTTTTATTGATAATACTTTCATCTTATTTTTTCTCTTTTGAAAATTGTAAAAGTCAAACTTTTTCATGTTATAAATCCTATAAAATTTTATCGAAACATCAAATTTTTAGAAAAAAATCTCTAAAGATGTATTTGAAACAAAAGATACAAGTTTATAATCTTTTTTGAAATCCGTTTCATAAAAAAACCAAACTTTTAATGCTATAAATTTTTTGAATTGTCTTTCAAAACGTAGGATGTTTTGAAAAAAATGTCCAAATACATTAATAAAACCAAAGATAAACAAAATTTAGTAGTTTACTAACATAATATTTAGTATCACATCTCATATAAAAATAATTTTACAAGCTAACAAGTATTACCTTCAAAACTTATGATTTTGATAACTTTCGTAAGTATGTAAATGTAGAATATAAAGAAGACATGAATCCCGCAGCAAAGCGCGGGTCAATTCATCTAGTTAGATATATTGCTAGTTTATTAATTATCTTTTTATTATTGTAATTAAATTAAATGATCGTGTCATACACGGATTGATTTAAAAATGATAAACATTGAATAAATAAGAAGTCTTAAATAATTGAGAGTTTAAGAAATGGTGACCAGAAGGCGTCACACACTCAGATCAGTGGTGGAAGCGTTGATATGAGGGAGAGGACGAACATGGTGACAGAAATGTACATGCTATTATGATATAAAAAGATGTAAATGTATTTATTATACAAACCATCGATCATTATTGTTGCAAAAAAGATTAGGTTAAATATTTATAGGTTAGGATTAAAAAATTTAAATTGATTATAAAATATTTTAAAATAATAAAACTATGAATTTGTTTAAACATGATATTTAAAATGTTATAAAGGTAAATATGATATTTATAAATTATGGTGGACAAATACGATATTTTAAGATTTCAGAATCAAATTAAAATTATTATGAACTTTGACTTGAAAATGTAAAAATCTAATTGAATTTTTAATTTAAATTAATGGTTTAGATTTGATTTTACGAAAATGAACAGATATGATTTATCTAATAGACATGATTCCAATTAGTCTTATATTTAGAGATTAGAGATAGCAAGTTCTAAATAACGTAAGGCGTGGCATGGCGGTATGGTTAAGCCTTAAGCGTTGAAAGTCATGACAAGGTCATGTCGTTTCACAACACGTGACTTAAGGCGGCAATTTTGTATATAAATAATAATTATGTATATAAAATTATTTATATAAATATAAAAAACTCATAATTATACATTTATAACGTAGTTCATCAACTTTTTCTTTGTTTTAGGTATATCCAACCATACTTATAACTGAATAATTATATATACACGACTCATATTACTCAGTACCTCTAAGAGGCTTCAAAAAACATGACTTATAATAGGTAAAGACATGTCAAGCTAGACCTTAGTGTATATCAAATTTTAACGAAGCCAAAACGGACTTGTTAGAACCACCCGAGATAGTAATGTAGTTAGGATATATTGGTTTAACATGGGCTAACTCAAATTTTGATTTTACCATCCCCCAAATATTCGCCTTTTATAAAAGTTAAGTTATTTGTATAAAATAATTAAAAAATATTTATTTTTGTTCTTATAACTTTTTTTAAATACAAATTATAACTAGTAAAGTAGTAAGCGCTCTTTATTTACTTTTTTTAATTATTAAAAAACATGTTATATCAATATATGCCACAATACACAAGTAATAACTACTTGTTTAAATCCAATTAACCTATTATTTCTCGTTAGTTGTGTTCAATAAAGTGTATTTAAAAAACATAGTCTTGAAATTTTAATATTCAGTATATAATCACATATGATTTGTACAAACTATCACATGTGAATTACGAAAATACCACTTCCCCCAAATTTTTAAAATTTAATCTAGAATATTGATGACATTGATCTAAAAGCTAAAATTAATCTCTTAGAACTATGAATTAATTATGGATTATATTGAACATTCTTTTATTTCCCGTTTCTTCATGTTATCTAACAATATATATATATATATATATATATATATATATATATATTGTCAAACAAAAACTGCTTTTCATACGAGAACCGTGAGAACCAATCTTAGTCGTCCAATCCCCCCTTCTTCAATTGAATTGCCCACCCATGAATTCCTTACATGCACACTGTCATACTCAATCCCCCCAGGCTCTTCATCCATGAATTCTATTATCCAAAATGAACGGCTAAAATTGATTATCGCATTTCTCTTCATCCATGAATTCCATTATTCAAAATGATGGGCCAAATTTAACACTTAGTAAGGGCCCAGAAGTGTTGTAGTTGGACTTTCGAGGTCATGGCTCATGAGGCAACTCTAAAATAGAAAAAACTAGAATTTTATATCCCGTGCGTTGCGCCGGGTTTTATAAACGTAAAATTTTACTATCACAATAAATCATAGGATTAGATTGATCTACACAATAATATATTAATAGTTTTATAAAACACATCCAAAAATAATAAAAGGCATGATCAAAAAATTAATCATGGGATTAGGATTCTAATATGGTGCAAAATAACAAAAACTAAAAATGAAACCGATAATGACTTGATTTTCTATTCTTAATTATTCTTCTTACCAAAAAGGTTAATATGGTTTAACCTTAGAAGCTTTATTTTGGTTTAACATTTACACTTTATTTCTCGACTATATCATCATTGAAAGATTATTTTGGTTTAATCTATACATTTATTTTTAAAAAATTTACCTTTCAAAGTATTAAGTTATGTTGCTTTTATATCTAAACATTATTTCCGTCATAAAAAACTAAATTGTATTGATTTAAACCTTTAATTTTTTTCGAATGGTTTCACCCTGATCAAACGATCAATTTATAGTATGATACATACCTACATTAGATCCATTCTAAAAATAAAGTTTAATGGTTAAATACTTAAATCAAATTTACTTAAACTTTAATGCTCAAACAATTCAAGAATAATGGTTAATAGTTTCAACAAAATAAGCATAAGCATTAAAGTTAAAATATTAATAAAAAGTTTTACAGATTAAATTATGTTTAACTTTAATTAAAACTCTTAAATAGATCAATATATTAAATATTTTTTACATAAAATTATAGAAAATATATATATGAAATTTACAATTAGCAAAAGAAAATTAAAAAAAAAGATAGACATGATAATTTAAGAATAGAAGTTAAAAAAAGGGTTAAAAAGAATATAATGATTAAAAAGAAGTTAAAAAAGGTTAAAAATCAGAATCTATGTTTTTAAGAAATTATAAGTTAAAAAAGATTAAAAGTGTTAAAAAGAATACAAAAGTTAAAAAAAAAAAATTCAAGATTTTGTACATACAGTATTCGAATTCGAGCCAGCCACATAACTTACGAAGTCTTAACCACTCCGCCTACTCCACATTATGTTAAGAAACTTGTTTTTTAATATATATATAATGAAAGGGATTCCTTTTTCATAATAAATATATGGTATATATAATATATTTGAATATATATATATATATATATATATATATATACATATATATACATATATATATATATAGGGGAGGGTTCAAACAAGAACTGTTTTCGTACGAGAACTGCGAGAACCAATCTTAGTCATTCAAGTGGTAAGTGGAATTCATGGATGACGAGCGTGGGGCGATTGAGTGTGGCAAGGTGCATGTGAGGAATTCATAGGTGGGCAATCCAATTGAAGGAGGGGGAATTGGACGGCTAAGATTGGTTCTCGCAGTTCTCGTACGATAAACAGTTCTCATTTGAACTTTTCCATTAATATATATATATATATATATAGTGAAAATTTCATTTGAGAACCGTTTTTATTGCGAGAACCGCGAGAACCAATCTTAGTCGTCCAACTCCCCTCCTTCAATTGAATTGTCTACCCATGAATTTCTTACACGTACTCTGTCACACTCAATCCCCCCCCCCCACGCTCTTCATCCACGAATTCCATTATCCAAAATAAACGACTAAGATTGGTTCTCGCAATAAAATCTGTTCTCAAATGAACATTTCCATATATATATATATATATAGGCAAAAGTTCAAACGAGAACTGTTTTTCGTACGAGAACTGCGAGAACCAATCTTAGCCGTCCAATTTCTCCTCCTTCAATTGGATTGTCCACCCATGAATTCCTTACATGCACCCTGTCACACTCAATCCCCCTCACGCTCTTCATCCATGAATTCCATTATCCAAAATAAACGACTAAGATTGATGGTCACGGTTCTCCCAATAAAAACTGTTCTTAAATGAACATTCTCCTATATATATATATATATATATATATATATATATATATATATATATATATATATATATATTCAAACATATTTTCTCTATTTTAGAGTTGGCCTCATGAGTCATGACCTCCAAGTCCAAACTACAACACTTCTGGGCCCTTATTGATTGTTAAGTTTGGCCCATGATACTTAATTAGAGTTGGCCCAAGTTAAACCAAGGCACCAAGTTGCCATTGATGACCATGATACTTAATTATCATGTAGTATCTCTTTCACATTATTAAGTTGAATACACACACACTCATTCATGAACCAATAAGACCCTAGTTTGCAACGGTTCATTCACAGACGATTCAACAGTTTCCAACTTTCCATTTTCAAAAATTCTAATTTGGACCGGTTCAACTGTCATTTTACTAGTTTGCAATGGTTCATTCATAGACGAATCAACCGTCGATTTAAAAATTGGTTTTCCGGTTTCCTGTTCATCACAAGTTAGACAAAAGGAGTTAATCCGTACACAACAACTTTTAGCCATATATAACAAGGTACAAACATTGATTGTACATGGTACAAGTTGATAATGCATAAATTTGTTATGTATGACCAATTTTGTTGTGTACGGATCACTTTCCTTAGACAAAAGGGTTCATTATATAGTTAGAAACTATTTTACAACCATTAATACAAAACTAAACGTTTTAATTTGGTAAATTAAAACGAATTAAGTACTTATTATTAATACGAATATTCGTATTTAATTTCCTAAAATTGAGTTTAATAATACTAACAAAAAGTTAAAATGGGTAAAAACAAACCTAGGTCAGAGCAAAACCCGTCTGGGTAAGCCCTAGATTTCAAAGTTGAATTCATATCAATTCATTAACACTTGGTGATAGCACTCTTGAAAGAGTGTTATTAAAGGGTGAGGTCTTGGGTTCAAGTCTCATCAACAACCTATTCTGGGATTTATTCCAGAGGGAAGGGTTGGAGTGTATTAGGCTGCGGACCTAACATGCCGGAATGGATAGCGCCGGAACGGGTAGCGCCGGGAGAGGCCCAGTTAGCGCCGAACGGTCGGCGTCGACCGGTCTGTTACAAACTAGCTTCATTTTAAACATATTATATAGAATATTAGAAAGTACAAATTACATTAAAATATAATAAACTTTGTCTTAGTTACCATTATATACAATCAACTTTATTTTCTTAATAATAATACAACTTTCATAATCCTCACATTGTATGCAATTTATTGTATACTATGAAAGTTATTACAAAGTTCATTGTATACAATGGTAACTAAATAAAAGACACATAAAAAAGTTGTTTGCATACAACGAGGGAATTATGAAAGTTAATTGTATTATTTTTAAAATTTTAAAGTTGGTTGTATACAATGATAACTAAGACAAAGTTAATTACATTTTAAAGCAATTTGCCCAATTAGATAGTGTGTGAATGTCCAAAGTTAATAAAAAACTCAATTGTATACAAATATGTCTTAATAGCAACAAATAAATTAAATTTTTATATAATATAGTAGTTGCAACCAAAATCAGTAAAAAATCAGAACTTATAGTTGCACCTATAAAAATGCACAAGCCGCAACCAAATATGGCAATCCATACACTACAATTAGACTAAATGATATAACATGAGGGTTCATTGAGTAATACAAACTATTTAAAATACAGATAATGATAACTACAGACTTAAAGTATTGTGGATAAGACTAAAAAAGTGAGTTACGATTGTCATTAAACAAAATTAAAATTATCCTTTTTATTCTCATACATAGCTTTCTGAGTTGTGATTATTATTCTCTTTAAAATATTAAATCAGTTATAAATAATTTGACAATCATTATCAATTAAGTAAAAATTTACAAAAAAATCAATTATTAGGTTGGGACCCGATGTGGGATCCTGAAATCCATTTTTTTCGGTATGGATATGCCGCTGCGGTACTAGAAGAGGGATAGAGACATTGAGTGTTTGATAGAGAGATAGAGAAAATAATGAGATAAAGATTGTGTAATGAAATGAGTTGAGTATTTTCTTGGTCGTAAGATTACGTGAGATGAAAAAGAAAGGCGATTTAACAAATTGATTATTTTAAATAGTTTTAGCAACTAAAATTTTAGCTCGTCGGTAAACTTGCTAACACATAACTAAGGAAAAAACTTAATTAAGTAAGTTATAATCGTATTATTTGTTTTTACTTAATACAAAAATTACGACTTAAACAAAATAAGTTACGAAGAAGATACTTTCCACATCTCAATGAATTTATTCCTTTTCTTATTCAGATAGTTCAATTTAACACATAAAACAAGTAACAGTAATATTTATCCCATATAAAAATCATTTATAAAGATAGACACTTTATCAAACAAACACATAATAAAAAAACAAACAAGAAAACAGAAAACTACATTTTTTTAAGAAAACTGAAAATCTTCCATTTTTTAGAAAATTTTTTGAAGAAAACTGAAAATTAGAAAACATGTTCACTTGCTCCTTTTTACAAGACAACAGAAAACTCTCTCACTTTTCACATTTTCTCAAACTCCTCAATTTTTTCAAATTCATATACTTTTTCAAACAACTTTTTCAAAAAAAACACTTCAACCAAACATGTTTTCCATTTTTTTCTGAAAAAGAAAAAACTCCAACTTTTATCTAAACACATTTTCTATTTTTTTTTTAAAAATGAAAATTCCACAATTTTTTACCAAAAAACAGAAAAATTTTCTTCTGCTAAACGCAATCTTAATTTTCTATAAAGAAAACACCATTTTAATGAACTATAATACATGTAAAGCATTATTATATAACAAAAGGAAATTTTAAAATCCAAATAGTATTAAACTAATAAAATAAACGAGCAATTGACGTCATGCAGTGCGTCACTCTTGTTTAATTCGTGGTTGCCATACGCTCGTTTACTTATTTTTAATTTCAATTTGTATTTTGTTTCCTACTTTCATTCTTCTTGTTTGGTGGCAACTCAATGACAGACAACCAATAATATGCTATTAATAGCATTTTATAATGTTTAAGTGTGTATTTAAGTTTTAATTAACATGAATAATTGTGTCACCTTTGGTTTATTTAACACAATTTGCTATATTTCGCTTTCTATTTTTAAATCTTTCTCATCACGTTAACATCACGTCACACCTCTATAATCTTTCTATTTTAGTTATACTTATATTTTTATCCGGTATACCTATATTTTTATCCGGTTTACCTCTTTCTAGTTTTTTAGTTCAATATTTAGATAGAGTGCGAAAAGGAAGAGAGGAATAAAGAAAAAGAAGTATGAAGAGAGAAAAAAGAAAAAAAAATTAGTAAATACATTCATTTAATAAGAACTATACGCATGTTTGGTTTGCTATAATTCGTTAAAATTAGACAGAATCAGTATCCAATTCATGTAGATTTATGTGTTTGGTTAAACATTAATGAAGGGAAATGAAATCTTTTACACTTTAAAATTTCATACATTTAAGGGAAAGTAGATTCCTTTCCCGAAACTAAGGAATTTAGATTCCTTCCCTGCAGCTCGACCATCTCCTTCTAGCATCAAACTGCAAGTCGTTGATCTTCTTCTATGACATGGACCTTCTCGTTAGATTATTGTCACTCTTGAAGCTCTCATTTGACCATTGAACAACGTTGGCTATGACTATGATATCAATCGCCTCCTAATGTCTCTCCAATCCGATTCTTCAGTAGCTAAACTCAGGTTCTTGCTGATGTTTTGGAAAACTATGGTTTTATTCAATCTGATTCTTCTATCCGTTAAATTAGGGTTTAGATTTCATCAATCCTGATGTTCCTCACATATGATTCTTCCATCTATTAAACTAGGGTTTTAATTTCTTCAATCTGGTATACTCGAGCTATTGTTTTGAGTTTCTTCTAAAATGTTCTATATGGAATCCATGGTGAAAGTAGGGTGGCGGTGATGGTGGTTCTAGGGCAACTTGCATGGACACTTCAATTCCTTGACTGGTAACCAAACTCGCTACTTAGAAATTGAATCCACATTTTATTTCTTTCCAATTTCAATTATTTAAGGACTCTAATTGTAATTCTTAACATTCTAGCAAATCAAACACCCATTGTGATTATAATAACAATTAAATACATAACATACATCGTACCCCATGTTGAAATCTAGTTGGAATTGGAATGAATAATCATACCGAAATGATTTACTCTTTTTATATACTTTGTACTTCATATAAAGACTATTTGTACTACAAAGTAATGAAAGTCTTGATATTCTTTAACATTATAGTAAAGTCTACTACAACTTGCACGTATGTTGTATTACTAAATTAAGTGACAAAGGACTAACATGTCGGAGTCAAATAATAGGGGATTGGTATCTAGTATCTTTTCTCATCTTTCAACAAAGCAAATGGGATCTTTTTTACCTCTCCATATTTTATATTCCAAACTTTTTAATATAAATTATTTGTATGTATATGAGAGAGATGGAGAGACAGTGTTGTCCGAGACAGGGAATCAATAAACCTGTAGAAGTGGTTTGAATACATAATTAAAAATACATGAACAAATGAGAGTCAACATGAAATTGTGCGGAATGGTTTTATTTATATATCAAACTTTCAACTCTTTCAATACTCAAATTAAGATTAAATATTAATTCAACACAATGATTATAGTTTAAATCTCTCTAATGTCACAAACTAATGGAACGAACACATGTATTAACGGACTAACTAGATAACTTCTGAACATATTACGAGGTTAGTTTAAATACATGTTGCTACAAATTAAAATTAATCTAGAACCTATCCTAATCTAACATTCATAACAAACAAATCTATTTTTTTTTTACGAATAGATAGCCTTGGATAACTTGAATTTTTAAATCATAAACAACAAATCTTCTTAGCCAAGCGTAGACTAGAGAGTTTTGATCCTTGAAACAATTAAAATCAGACTTAAATTCTTCGACTGATTTCTTCGTTGGAGCTAGTTACTCAGCTTGAAAACCTTCAAATGAGTTCTTGAACTTATCTTTAGTCCTCGATTTGTAATTACAATGTAGAAATTTAAACTCAACTTAAAAATTCATTGAGTGAACTTATAATGTCATGGTTTTAAGAACAGATGTTTGTACTTTGTAAATATTTGTTTAGTATGAAAAGTTGTTTAAATGTAACTAAGCTTCCGCAACGCGTATTTTACAAAAAAAATGGCTCGAGTTTTCCGGTGTTACAACATGTAACATATTAAGACTTGAAATTCTAGGTATGTATGGGTCACATTGGCTAGAATGACTTGTATATGAACTATTATGACTTAAGTACAATATGGCAATAATATTTCTAAAATAGCCATTACAACCCAATAGTGTACAAGATAACTCGCATAACCTATTTCAATCTAATAGTACTCACCTTTTCCATTAAGAAACATAGTATTCATTTATTTCACCCTATCATATGGGTCATATTGGATTAGAATAGAGCATAAGAAAACTACTAAATAAGTCACACATGAATTTGAAATATATGACGTTACGAATTCTACACATGAATTTGAAATATATGACGTTACGAATTCTAATGAAGCACGCTTCCATTCTAAATTTAATGTAAGTTTCCGGCTTATAGAAAGATATATAATCGAGTCTAAAAAATATCTAACATGATCAAAAGTTGGATCACTAGCATCATAAGCATTTGACGTGACAGTACTTGACATCCCTAGCCACTAGTGCAATTATCGGGGACTCCAAACAATTTCCCTTTTTTCATCCCTCCGGTAGCAGTTTCCCATAGATCCCTATCAAGGTTCATGGGATGATTCGCATTGTTCTCTCCATACTTATCCACCACGAGTTCTGTATAAATATCATATGATATATAAATATATTAGCAAAATAAGCAACTAGTTAAACCATTTTACTAAAAAAGATATAAAGCATAATTCCAAAACTTTTTTAGCCCTTTGTGTAACAAAACTTTGTGATTCACTCCCCGATGCCTCATCTGAAGATGACCTTTTCTCTTTCTTTAGATAGAAGTTTTTAAAAACTTCTAACTCGGATACGGGACCACCGCGTTCTTTTTCCTACAAAATTCGTAATTAAGAGGCGATATGACTATATAAATTTGTTAATTTCTTATGGTAAATAGTAGTGAATAATCTTACCATTCTCAACTAGAGATGATCAATGCTAAGAGATCCTCCTGAGTGTACAGAAATTTGTCCATCAACTAAGGTGATCCTATTATGCTTATTTGCACTAGAGCCACGGTTCCACTTATCGGTATTCCAAACATCATCAATCATTTTGGCCCAATCCGATTCACCGATCCACTCCGGAAAAAAATGGCTTAATGAGTGTCAAATCATCACCAACATGTATACCTCTAGCCTTAGCTTTTGTAATCGCTTCACTTCGAGCAGTTCACATGATATCAGCGTACCGTGCCTTCATGAAGTTATTCCAATTTTCACGAACTTTCTCCTCTAAACGTGGATCCCATTGGTATTTTGCCAGCAAGCAGATTAAACATTAACGTAGATATATTACTCAATCGGGTATTATACTAGGTTAATAGGTCAACATGTTTTAGACAAGAACAACCAATATTAAGTATAAACCTGGAAACGCTCCCACATCATCCTACAGTTAGCTTTTGGGACATCAGTCCATCTTGGCCAACAACCAACAAATATAATCTTGAATATAGGAAAAATTTCTTTCCCCACACTTGGATCTTGAAACCTACACAATATATAGAAATAAGAAAAAGAAAATGAATACTATCAACAATATTTAATCAATCCAGTAACATTTTTGGAAGACATACATACCTCTTCCCATATGGGACAATGATCATCATATGTGATGAATGAATAGGGGTTTGTTGTATTTTGTTTGACCCACGTTCTTATCGTTTCGAGGACTCAGCGTACTCTTCATCATTAGGTAGAACATCAAACTCATCATCAGTATTCACGAAATCATCAAGGGGTGTATCTCTTAACCCTATAGCAACACCGTTTCTTCTACCACCTCGATCTCTAGCCACACCATTTCTTCCACCACCACGACCACTAGCAACACTATTTTTTCCTCTTCCTAAGGAAGCATGATCTGCATCGATAACTCTATGTCCAGCAATGCTACTAGTTCCACGACCTCTAGCAGTACTTCTACCTCGTCCACCTCCTCGTGTCATTATGCCTACAATTAAAAGATGATTAGTTTGCAGGTAAAAGGAAACATTAACCTATCAAATATACAAGATAATTGTAGAACAACATTAGATATAAAACATTAAACATAAAAAGTAAAATTCATAAAATAAGTAAATGGTAGAGAAAGGTTAAAACATACTACTCATCAGATGAATGATCAGATAAAACAAGATCATCATCACAATCCTCATCTGAATAATCATATACATCTTCAAAATCTTCTTCCTCATCACTAACTTCCGTTGTAGTATCGGCGTCATCATTTGTTATCATCTCGTGTAAGCTCTTGTATTACTCCTTTTGTGACTAGAGAAATAGGTTCATTTGTACTTGTGGCGGTTATGAACACTAACCTTTCATTCTCTTGAAAGAAATGTTCCCCATGTACATTATCTTCATCGCCTACTTTGTTAGCACATTCTAAAATTTCATATATGCTTCTTGGCTTTGTCTTTACAACAGCCCACCAATCTTTCAAGTCCTTTGTATTTGAAGGATAAGGTGTGAATAGAACTGTGGTGCTTGTGATGCCAAAATAAATGGGTCATCAAAGCATCCATTTTTTTGTAATTGATATCAACCAAATTATGCCTACTAATGACCCTTACCCCGTGATCAGGATGAAAGCAGTCAAACTTAAACAATATGACAATGCAACGATCAGCCGAACCGTCGTGATATTCAACCTCTATAACCTCCTTCAGTGATCCATAGTAGTCACACTCAGAGTCATCATTAATAGATCCTTTCACACATACACCACTATTTTGTGTAACCCTCCCGGATCCATGCCCCATGGTATGGAACTTGTAACCATTGACAAAGTATCCTTTATGTGACTCGACATAACGAAGTGGGCCTCGTGTTAAGTTTTTTAGATTCTCAATGGAATCATTTAGCCCGGTTAGTAAATGATTATGAAACCACATAGCAAACTTCTGATCTCTAGCTCTATTAAGTTCTCCATCCTTTATATAAGGATTATGTTTGATCACCCATTCGTCAAACAGCCTATACAATAAGCAAGATATACCATATAAGGAAAGATGATTTTAGAATTACCTAGGAGTGAAAGATCATTGAAAGATATAATACGTACCTTACAAATGGGTAAACCTCTCGACAGTTAAGCAAAATATAGGTATGAGCTTTGTGTTTCTCATCCCCGGTTAGAACTCGTTTTATTCCTCCTTTATTGAATAATCTTCGACATGGAACTTTAAATATGCTTAAACGATTATCGTCTCTTGAAGAACTAAGGATCTCAAGTGCAAAATTACTAGGCTCTCGATCTAGTCGTGTTTCTATCGTTGGCTCAAAAGATAAAGAGCACTATGTAGAAAGTTCTTTCACAAAGTATGACTCAACAATGGACCCCTCAACCCTAGCTTTGTTTCTCACCGTTCTTTTCAATGATCCTAACTTCCTAAACAAATATTGAATAAGAAGTGTTAGCAATATGTTTGAAATGCTACACCATCCTTGAAATTTCATCGGAAATCTGTTAGAAATTTTTATATTTTCCAACGAATTTGCTACGGACCACTATTTGTCAAAAATCCGTTGGAAATTCGTAGGTAATCCATTGTTATACTATTAGCCACTCCACAGTCAGAATTTTGGTAGAAATCCTTCGGTATTTTCCGACCGATTATATCCGTCGAAAAAAGCCTTTTTTCTAGTAGTGAACCTATCCTAATCTAATATTCATAACAAACAAATCTATTCTTTTTTACGAATAGATAGCCTTGGATAACTTGAATTTTTAAATCATGAACAACATATCTTCTTAGACAAGCTTAGACTAGAGAGTTTTGATCCTTAAAACAATTAAAATCAGATTTAAATTCTTTGAGTGGCTTCTTCGTTGGAGCTAGTTACTCAGCTTGAAAACCTTCAAGTGTGTTCTTGAACTTATCTTTAGTACTCAATTTGTAATTACAATGTACAAATCTAAACTCAACTTAAAATGTCATTGAGTTAACTTGTAATGTCATGCTTTCAAAAATTAATAACTTAATTTTTTTTTAAACTTCGCAGCGGAAACATTCATTAACATCATTAAATGCTAAACTAGTAAGCTTCATGGTTAACGGAAACCATTACGCTACCACATATTCAAACCATTATAAATAAAGTTTTACAATCATTTTAATAATTCAAATACAAGTTGGTAATTAATCACTACATGTCATAAACGATCTCTATGCAGCAGCACCCACGCTCACCGGGCCACACACTCATATGCCACCAGCAAGAATACGATACAGATTTTAAAGAAACAAGTGCCAGCTTAAGCCTAGTGAGTTAGCGGTAGGTCACTTTAAAACAATCGCAAAACAGGTTTAGGTTTAGTAATAATAGAACCCAATCCATAACTTGACCTATCGGTATAGCATCATAAAATCCTCGCATGGTCATGTGTCATCATATAACATCTTTAAGTACATCGTTAACATCATAAAGCATCGTTTTCATCATCAAACATCATTAGAATCTTATACATCTTTTCACCTCTCTTCATTGCTAGTCATCATTGTTATCAAATTTTCTTAGTTAGGGTCTATCGCCATCCATCACTACCCCAAGTTACAACATGCATGCACGGCAACCAGAAGGGTTCCAAGGTATGTCTAAACTGGTACGACATGCAAGCCTGGAAACTGCTAAGTCCCAAGGTCTGTTTGAACAGGCATAGGTTCACTAAGCATGCCTAGCAAGTCTAGGACTAAGAAGGGCATGAATCCCACTCGTACTAAGATCCTCGTGGTTCTTACGCTTTAGCTACTCCAACATAAGGCGTTTAGGTGAAAGTACAAAATAGTGCCCCCATCGTTAGACCCTCCTTTCACCCATGTGGTGTTATGTGTGTTGACCTCATCATCATTGGTCAAACACCATCCAATGTACAATCACTTAAAGCACTAGTACACCATGTGTTCCCAAGGTTGTCTACAAAACCCCACAACTATCTGTTCTCATGCTAGCAAGTCCTAGAAGGCACACTCTTCCTACTAGGTATCATCCTTAGGAGTAATTCTACCCTGTCCCCAAGTCAACATGTCGACACAAATATACTTGTCATTATTATATATGTAACACCGTGGTTTTCGCCATAAAGGCGATTCAAAATCATTCGTAGTTAAACCACGGGGTTACGACATCATTCGTTCAAAAACCGCAATTTCAAGTGTAAATAGATTACATAACCAAGTAGTTTGTTGATACCAAATACTAAGACAAACCATATACTATTACTACCCTCCTCGCAGAACCACAACTTCTAAGCCACCTACTCAAGTACACGAAACATTTCAAAAGAAAGAAGTGACAGCTCAGAACTTTTTCTTTTGAAAGTCGGATAGACTTATTCATCCGAAAGTTGGATCAATCAACACTACATTTTTAAGTAAGAGTTGGATCAACTTTTTCTTCCAAAATTCGGATAGACTTATTCATCCGAAAGTCGGATTGACTAAATTATCCCAAAGTCGGATCATTCAAAGTTCAAAGGTCGGATCATTTTGAACACTTGGTGGTTTTCAAACTAAGATTCGATTTTTTTTCAAAAGTTGTGTTTATCGACTCAAATTTGGTACCAATGTGTTCGCAAATCATCCTAAACATGGTTCTTGCTTTGAAAGAACCCAAAAACATCAATTTTCAAGGAATTTTCAACCAAAAAGAACTGTTTTACTGAAATGCTAACCACCGGAAAACCCATTTTCAAACTCATAAAATCAGTTAATGTTTGAGTGTAATTTGGGCATCAAGTTGATCGCACATGCTCAGAACATGATTACGATGAAGTTTGACCTTCAAATAACACCATTTAAGGTGGTTTTGAGTTCAAAATTTAAAATATCGCAAACTAGTCAAGAACAAGGTAGGAACAGAAGGAAATCCACTAAAAAACCTTCGATTTTAGGTTGTTTATCATCCACATTGTTGTTTACCTTAGTTGTTGATGATGAAGAACTCGTTTACAGCCTTGGTAAACACACACAGAGACGAAATTACTCACAGGATGAAGAACAGAAGGAAGAAGATGAAAAGTGTTTGTGCTTTTTGAAATTTGATAGCGTAACGAAATGTCGGATCAACTCTTTTATAGAGTGATCCGACTTTCGGTTAACCCGGGTCGGCCCGTTTGTGCATGATGGCCCGGTCCAACCCAAAGTCAGACATATTTAATTTCATCTTTATTTTTCTGGATTTTATATTTTTTTGTGTTTTATTTGATTTTTGATATAATAAAATGAACTCCCCCTTGACAAGTGATCAGATAGATAATTTGGAGTTCTTCAGCTGCGAATGTTTTTCTGGTTTCAGCTGATTTTCTCCCCTACATGAATGCATAGGATGATACGAATTTGTTCGTGTAGACCAGTGAACCACAATGCTCCCCCTAGACTGGAGCATCCTTATTTCTTCACACTAAACATAACCACGGGTAATACTATTTGATTAATTAAAGATAGATCAGAATGATGCGAGACTGTGGGATAATGAATTACGTTTTCAAATTCAGCATTCCGATCTTAGACACCGAATAGTTAAACCGTGATTCATCTAATGGTTTGGTGAATAAGTCAGCTAACTGATTGTCAGTATGAATGTATTGTAATTCAATGAGACCCTTCTCCATATTGTATTTTAAGAAGTGATACCTGTTATCAATGTGCTTGGTTTTGGAGTGATGTACCGGATTGCAAAAAATGGCAATTGCACTTTGAGAGTCACACAACAAGGAATCTTAGTGTATTTCAGACCAAAGTCTTTGAGGGTTCTCATCCACAAACTTTGTGAGTAGCAACTGGCAGCAGCTACAAATTCAGCTTTTGCAGTTGATGGTAGATACACAGTTCTATTTCTTTAAACTCCAGCAGACTAAACGATCTCCCAAGAAGTATGCACTACCTGATGTTCTTTTCTGGTCTAACATGCATCTAACATAATCTGAATCTGAGTACGCAAGCAATTCAACTGACGAGTCGCGGGATACCACAGACCAAGGTCAGGGGTTTCCTTTAGACATCAAGATGTGCTAACAACAAGGAGATGTGATTCTTTAGGGTTTGCTTGAAAGCGGGTACACAGACACGTAGAGAACATTATATCTGGTTTACTAGACGTCAGGTACAATAAAGAGCCAATCATACCCCGATAAGTTTTCAAGTCAATTGCTTTTCCGTCAAGATCAGCAGATAGCTTGGTTTTAGAGGACATTTGGGTGGCTTTGGATGAACAATCGGACATTTCATATTTTCTTAGTAAAACGTTGATGTACTTGGATTGATTAATGAAAATGCCATTAGATATTTGTTTTACTTGCAATCCAAGAAAGAAATTCATCTCCCCCGTCATACTCATTTCGAAATTGCTCGCCATTAGTTTTGAAAACTCTAGACTGTACTTCGGGTTTGTAAAGCTAAAGATAATAGCGTCTACATAAATCTGGACTAGAATATAGTCATCTCCAATCTTATTAGTGAATGAGGTGGTGTCTATCCTTCCTTTGGAGTACCCTTCATGAACCAGATAGGCTGAGAGGATATCATACCAGGCTCGTAGAGCTTGTTTAACTTCCTCCTTCAGGATTTCGTTTAGAAAAGCCGTCTTGACGTCCATTTTGTAAACTTTGAAATCCCTATAGGTAGCATAAGCTAGAAATACCCGAATAGCTTCTATGCGGGCAACAGGAGCGAAGGTTTCGTCATAGTCAATTCCTTCCTGTTGATTATATCCTTTAGCTACCAGACAAGCCTTGTTATGTATGAATACTCCATCAGAGTCCTTATTGTTCTTGAAGAGTCACTTGGGACCGACAATAGTTTTGCCTTCAGGTCGAGGTACCAATCTCCAAACTTTAGCCGTGTGAACTGATCCAATTCGTCTTGCATTGCTAGGATCTAGTTGTAACACCCTCAGAAAGGGCCTAGACGCACGCTGACATGGTACGTGTAATAAATTAAATAAATTGAATAAAAATATATATTTGTAGGTATCAAAGAAAAATAACAAAAATAGTATTTAAATGAGTTAATAAAATATTGATGAAAATATAAAAGAATATTAAATGGTTTAGAACGAGGTTTCCAAAAATATCCCCATTAGTTAAAACGGGTACTCGTGCGTTAAGTTATAAGTTGAAAGGGGAACAAAATACCCACTTGTGGATAAATATTACCCACAAGTCGGTCTCTTTCTCTTTACTCACGTGAAACACACAGAGAACTCATTTCTCATTGTGTTCTTGTGTTCAAAGGCTTTCAAAGAAGAATTCAAGAGGAGAAACCAAAAGAAATCAAAGGAGCTTCTGATTCCAACAACAAATTCAAGTTCTAATATGTTCTTAGTCATCTTCTCCATCCATTTGCTCTTGTAAGTCCCATTTCTCCATGTTCTTCAAGTTCTTAGGTTTTGATGGGTTTTTAGGTCAAACCCGAATTTGACCATTGTGATCTGATTTTGAAGTTTTTAATGATTCCTACAACTCATATAAATGCTAAAGAATACATAACATGGATTAGAATTGGTTGATTTGATCAAAATCAAGATTTGACCAAAATGGTCAAAATAGCCAAAAACGGGTCAAACTGAAATTGACCTTCAAGGATTGAAATTTAGTGTTCTAATTGTTCTTATAACTTGTTAGGATTGATTATAACTCATATGTTGGATTAGAGGTAGTGTTTATGCACATGTTTAAAATTGGCCTAAATGGGTCAAAATGGCCAAAATGGGTTGAATCTGTTTTTATACATCAAGGACTGATTTCTAAGGTTCTAATAAGTTCTTATGACTTGTATGAATTGATTAGAACAATGGTTTTGAATTAAAATGGTGGTTTTGCTTGAATTGGTAAAAATAGTGCTAAAATAGGCTTTAAATAGCCAAAAATTAGAAAATGCTACCAAACAGAGGTTTTAAAGGAAATGGTCAGTTCCAATAGCTTCAATAAGTCATTTGGAGTGTGAATGATGCATTGGAAGTGTTGGAATTGATGTATTTCAAGTTTTGGCCATATTGAACACATTCTTGCTAATTAAAGCTTGAGTTTTGTATGGATTGATTGAATAAGTGTTAGGGATGTTAGAAAGCACCTACAAGTGCCAAATGATGTGATGGAACACTGAAAATTGATTAGAGTTGAATTGGTATTGAAATGGACCAAAATGGTACTGCTGTGCAGAAACAACATTTGTGCACGTGACGCGATGCGTCAAATGCTTGGACGCGACGCGTCCAAGCAGTTTCTACACACATTGCTGTTTTGTGTTGTTCTTTCGCGTAGAGGTGTTTTGGTCATGGATATAAGTTAGTAAACAAGTTAGGAACATTGTTAGGACATTATTCTAGATGTGTTGATGATTTCCTTGAATGTTTAAATGTCTAAATGTAAATGATTAGATATAGGTGCTAACGACAACTAAAGCAAGCCGGAGTTGTGTAGTTACCTGTTATAAGCTCAACAGGTGAGTAACAGTTAACTCAAGCATGATATTGATAGTATTATAAGATGTTTTGTATGTTGCAAACCAAGGAATTGTAGTTATGCATGTTTAGAGGTTTAATAAACCAATTGTGTTAACTAAATGATATGTATGCATGCTTAAAGGCCTGTGTAGGTCGATCTTGATATGTAAGGGCCGGAGTAGGCCATTTGTGTTTGTGCTAAGGCCGGAATAGGTCATTGTGTGAGTGCCGGTACTACTTTGTAGAGATTGGGGCCAGATTATCCGGGTCTTGAGTTGGGGCCTTGTGTTGCCAGCTAGGATGTGCGGAGATTCGATGATCACGAATCTTGGTTCTTGCTAAACCGCCGTCCCTCGATACTAACTCGGGGCTCTCAGTTTCCCACTGATCCCAAATGGGACATTTTCCCGATAACGCAATGGTGGACCGCTACCCGCTTCTCCACCGGTGCGGAGGAAGTAACGGTTTCCCCAGTGAGGATCATTGAGCCGGGCTTATAACCCTGCAATACGTGATGCGTGCTGACAAACGGTGCTTCACCATGTATTAGGATAGACTTGAATGAAGTTATGTGATTCATGAAATGTGTTTATGATACTCTTGATATACTGCTTCTGCTTTAATTGTTATTCACTAGCTATTTATAGCTAACCCTCTCATGTACATTCCTTATGCAGGTAAATAGATTGAAGGTGAGTACGGGTACCTACAGGGATGTCATGATAGGTTTTGGGGAACACTATGTAAAGTAATTGTTATGTAATAAGTAGGGTAATGGTCGAACGAGTTGGTAACATTTGGAATGTTTGTTAAACAATACTTTTATATTACAACTTATATTTATATAAGTTGTATAATGTGAATTAAATTTAGCTTCCGCACGTGTTTTAAATAAAAAAAATTATACTATGATATTTAATGACCGGCATTACACTAGTCGGCATCTTGTAGAGCATCAACAGTGCGCATAGGTTCTATCAAGCTAGAAAACATGAGAACTAACACTCATTGGCTGTGGCAAACCGAGTTTGAACGCCAACGTCTTTATTGCCAATTATCTGAGTCTCAGGGTGTGTGGTTGTCCACCTGGTCACATGGGTAGTTGGTGTGTCATTTGTGGGGGCGTCATCTGTGTGAGGAAAGAAGTCATCCAATCGGTGTTGAGTGGACGTTTCCCTGCTGGTGTCGATGATTCTGGATTATACTGAGGGGTAGTTTCTCAATGGACCTCAGTGTCTGCATCTTCATTAGTGTCTGCAGGAGAATTTGATGCAATGTACCTTTCACCCAGAATAATGAATGGGTCAATAGAAGAATCGACAGGTCTTGATGTATATGTAGTTGCCGTTCTATGTAAGAGTGGAAGAGATTCTTGAGCAACATCTGTAGAAATGTCATTAGGTACTAAATTAGATCCAGAATCATTATCTAAGAAATCAAATATATATTTTAAGTCAAAAGACTCTTTCTCATTAGGTATATTTGTTTCTTATCGATTAAGTGCCGGTCCAGAACTGATTGCCGAAGACTCTTGTGATAAAGATGTTGTAATTAAGGTATCATCAAAATTCACATTAATGCTTTCAACCATAGCGTTACTTCTTTTATTCAACACGCGAAATGCCTTTGACTCTTGCGAGTAACTAAGGAAAATTCCTTCATCTGCTTTTTAATCAAATTTTCCAAGGTTAGCTCGTTCGTTAAGGACAAAGCACCTATTACTAAACACATGTAAATGTTTGATATTAGGAACTATGCCATTTGCAAGTTGATAAGGAGTTTTATTAAAGTGTCGGTGTAGAATAGATATGTTTTGCGTATAGCATGCTGTGTTGACTGCTTTAACCCAGTAGGAAGGTGGTAGATCGGAGTAAGATAACATGGTTCTAGCAGCTTCAACCCGTGTTCGATTTCATCATTTAACTATCCCGTTCTATTCAGGGGTGTATGCTTCTGAAAACTGATGAGTGATCCTCACAGAGTCAAGAAAGGAATCCAAGATTTTATTCTTGAATTTGGTCCCATTGTCGGTTCTGATTGTTTCAACTTTTGCTTGCGACTGATTCAGCACCTGCTTGAGAAAGGAGATGATTGTTGATGAAGCTTCATCTTTAATTCTCAAGAACTTGACCTAGGTATAACGTGAATAGTCATCTACTATCACAAAAATATACCTCTTCCCATTCCTAGATCGCACTCTCATCTGTCCACACAAATCCATGTGGAGCAATTCTAGAGGGGTTTTTGTGCTTGACACTTGTTTTACCTTGTGTGAAGCTCTTTTCATTTTACCCTTCTCACAATGCTCACATAGATGTTCCTTTTCAAACTTCAGTTTAGGCATACCATGAACTAAGTCACTTGTTACCAACTTGTTGATGTTTTTAAAGTTGAGATGAGATAGTTTTTAATGCCACATCCAGGTGAGCTCCGATGAGGCGTTAGACATAAGACATACCGACTGTTTGCCCTTCAGGGCGGCTAGATCAACAGTGTACAAGTTTGATCTCCTAGAGCTACTCAGTATCACGTCACCTTTCTCTGTTCCTCTTCTTGTCACACTCTTCATTAATTGTAAGAAACTCGCATAGCTTTCAATGGGTTCATGTTCTCTCACAATTGTTACCCCTTGCTTTCCTGTTTCAATCCTTAACAATTCAAATCTCCACTCAGTGATGTGGGATTTTTAACCTAATTGAACTTCCACAAGCTTTTCCAATTTTTGTTCAACCTCCAATCTGAGTCTGTCTTGTAAGATGGTTTGAACCATACCAGCTTTAGCCTTTTCTGATGGTTTTTGACTTGCTTGAGACTGTTGAGTCTTAACCGTAGCCTTTTTCTTTTAACTCCCTTATCCACCTTCTTTCCTCTTTCCTCTTCATCAATTTCCTTTGTAAACTCAGCTGCCATCTTTTGAGCCAGTTCTAGATCTCTTTGTTCTTGATGCTCAATCTCAGCATGCATCCTTTGCGCTAGCTCATGATCATGTTCTTCCTGTTATTCTTTTGACATTTTGAGCTTTGGAATATTAACCACAATCTCCTTTCCCTTACCTTGCACAGGGGGCATTTTCTCATCCTTCTTTTCTTCTATAATTGCAATGCCTTTAAACCCTGGATTTGGTGCAATTGGCTCTAGCTTTGATACTTTGCCTTCAAGCCATCCATTATCAATCTTATGAGCCATTTTGAATGTGCTGATATTAAGTGTTTGAGCACCAACCGCAATCAAATGATCTTGTTTAGCTTTGGACCATGATTTGAATACGTCTGTTGTTGGATAATCTCCAGACATGATCATTCTATTTATCAACACTCTATCAATTGTAGACAATTTATCTTCATCTGTTTGAGCACTTCCAGCTGTTTGTAGTTGATGTGGAGCAACTGTTGTTTGTGGAGTTGCAACTGTTAGAGTATCTGGTGCAGCTGTTTGTGTGGATTGCACAACTGTTTGTTTACTTTGCACATTCTTCACTTGCTCCTTTATGATTGGCTTCTCCCCCTTTTTGATTGGAACCGTTTGAGGAGGAGTGGCATGAATCTGTTTAAACATTTGATCATGGGCTTGAAGAACATCTGTAGCCTTCTTGAGAGTAGTTGACAAGACTTTGATTTGTTTGTCTTGCTTGATAATAAGCTCATTATGCTTGGCAAGAAGTTTGTCTTGTAGGGTGTTTCTCTTTTTAAGATAGAGGAAGGCAGCAAGAAATGGTACAAGTTCTGGATTTGTCAAAGCCTTTTGTTTCATACTTGCCTCAATGTCAGCAAGTGTTGCCACCTCAAACATATCATCGGCAGATAGAACTGGTGGGTCACTCCTAGAAGTTCCCTCACCAGTGCCCCTTTGTTCTTGGTACTGGGGATTTCCAAAAGCTGTTTGACCAGCCTTTGTTGCCATGGTTGAGGTCTTACTTATGTTAACACTGCCCTGATCACCCCTTGCGGATGAAACAGTAGTGTCAGCCTCAAGAACCACATGATCACTCTCCCTTGGAGTGATCACCTCCTCAGTGTGCTTGGGAGATAGCACTGTAGGTTCCCTTTGGATATGCTACATAGGTGAATGCTCCTGTGCAGGGCTTACAGTTGGGGTGATTGGGACTATGGTGGAAGGAGCACCAACAGTTCTCTTCCTCTTTTTGAATGTTATAAGAGAGGGGGCTTGTGATGTAGCTTGAGAAATGGTAGCAGAGGGGGATATTTGAGTATCATGAGCTGTGGATTCCAGAGTTGGTGGTGTAGCAATGATATTGGCTTCATGCTCAACTCTGGCAGCTCTGTTTCTTGAAAGAAACTCCACCATTGCAGAGAGTGGTGGAGTGATGGCACCAGAAAAATTCTTGCCATTGATCAACAGTTTGCTCAATGTGGAGGCCACATGAGCAAAGGGAATCAGGACCCTCTTGTGAGTTTGAAGATTTGGCAATAAAGAATTTAAACAAGTTTGCACAAAACTGGGGTACATCAAAAAGAGACCATATTTGGTCCCGAGATGTTTTACCATACCATTAAAAATTAGTTTAGAAAAGTTGAAGCACCGATTGTTGGCCAAACAGATTAAAGCCAAAGCAATGTTACTTCCAAACTCATTCCATCCAGTTCTTTTGGGGCTGATACATTGTTGTAAAGTATGAATCAAAAATTTCTAGTGGGCACAAAATTTCCCTTTGTAAAAGGTACTCTTTCCCCTAGGGCCCTCATACCCCAGCTTAACCAGCTCATCGTGTAAGAATTCCAATGAGACCGAATCAGAGTACTCACCCTCAAGATCATCAAAGTGAAGGTGTTCTCGAATGGTATTCTCAGAAAGTGAAACGGCATGATTATCAACGTTTGAAGTGATCCATTGAACTCCATCTACTTCAGTTAGTGTAGCGTTTTTCCAGAATTGATCAAGATGGGAAGTGTAGATGGTTGGATTGATGGTGAGAGTAGTGTTGAGGTTTGACAGTGTAAGGTAGTCGATCATGTCATGGAAGACACACAACTCAGCAGGTTTAGCGAGGAAGGCTATCATGTTGTGTTCCTTGACAAATGGAAGAGGAGCCATGGCGATTTCGAAGAGAAAGTCTAGGGTTTAGCGTTCGATTGAAGTTTAGTAAGCGTAATGAAAACTGCGAGGAGGGAATGGCTTATATATGTAATGCATATTAAATGCAATTCAAAATGCCTCTAAATATATACAAAGACAGAAATACCCTTGACTAATAGTTGAAGGAAGATTTAGAACTAACAGTTGAGAACTGTTTGGTTAATGAACTTCAACTGTAACACTTCCCCTTAAATGATCAGGCAGCGTGCCTAACAGTTGTGACACCTATGTACTAACAGTTGAGAACTGTTAGTTGCAATTTGCACGGTAGATCCCTGAACACTTACATAAACAGTTGTTAGACATAAGACTAACAGTTTAAAACTGTTAGTATGAAAACAGAAAAACACAGAAAGATAAGCTAACAAACCATTATTCTAAGTTAATCATTCCAATATTTGAGATCAAAAAGTTAAATCTGCTCACATCAAATGCTTTAGTGAACATATCAGCCAACTGATCATCAGTATGAACTTTCATAACTTGAATTAACTTTTTCTCATTGCAATCTCTGATGAAGTGAAACCTAATCTCTATGTGCTTTGTTTTTGAATGCTTCACAGGATTGTTAACAATGCTGATAGCACTTGTGTTATCAACATAAATAGGAGTATTCAAGAAAGTCATACCAAAATCCAGAAGCTGATTCTGGATCCACAATACTTGTGAACAGCAACTTGATGCAGCAATATATTCAGCCTTAGCTGTTGAAGTTGAAACTGTTGTTTGTTTCTTGCACTGCCAAGATACCAACCTTGAGCCAAAGAATTGACATCTTCCAGAAGTTGATTTTCTATCCACATTAGCTCCACCATAGTCACTATCAGAGTATGCCACCAATTCAAAGGGTGAATCCTTAGGATACCAAAGACCCAGTTTTTGTTGGCCTTTGAGGTACCTAAAGATCCTCTTTACAGCAAAGAGATGTGACATCTTGGGATTGCATTGAAACCTGGCACAAACACACACAGCAAACATGCTATCTGGTCTAGAAGCAGTTAAATACATTAATGAGCCTATCATAGACCTATACAAGTGTATGTCTATATCCTCCCCCTCAGGATCTACTCCCAACTGTTTGTGTGTTTCCATTGGAGTACTTGCCAGCTTCACATCTTGATAGCCAAACTTGTCCAAAATATCTTTGACATACTTTGACTGACAAAGAAAGATACAGGATGGCTTCTGCTTCACCTGTAATCCTAAGAAAAATTTAAGTTCTCCCATGGAACTCATCTGAAATCTCTTATGTATGATGGCTTCAAACTCTTTGCAAAGATTGTCATTAGTGGATCCAAAGATTATATCATCTACATAGATCTGTACAAGCAAAATCTATGTTTTAACAATCTTTGTAAACAATGTCTTATCAATTGTGCCTCTTTTAAAACCATTCCCAATAAAATGAGATGACAATGTCTCATACCAAGCTCTAGGAGCCTGATGTAACCCATACAAGGCTTTATCCAAACTATATACCCTATCAGGATACTTTGAGTCTTCAAAACCAGGTGGTTGACACATATATACCTCCTCATCAATAGTTCTATAGAGAAAAGCGGATTTGACATCCATTTGGTATACCTTAAATCCTTTGAAGCTTGCAAAAGCAAGGAACAATCTAATTGCTTCTATTCTTGCAACTGGTGCAAAGACATCATCATAATCTATACCCTCTTCTTGAGTATAACCCTGTGCAACAAGCCTAGCCTTATTCTTGATGACTATTCCTCTTTCATCCTTCTTATTTCTGAACAACCACTTGGTGCCAATCGCTCTTTTGCCTCTTGGAAGTTCTACCAACTTCCATACTTTTGGAACTGTAAAAGTTCCTCTTGCATTGCTTCTACCCATGAAGGGTCTTTTAATCCATCTAGTGCTTTCTTTGGTTCTATCTGAGATAGAAATCAGGCATTCACATCAAACTGTTCAAGAGATACACCACTATTTTCATTTTCATTTTGCAGCATATATCTTGTTCGAATAGGAGTGGTAGGATCACCTATAATCTGCCTTATGGGATCATTCTTGTTGATTCTTGATGTAGGGATGTTTTCTTCAGGCAGTACATTCCCCAAATTTGACATATCAACCTCAGAGTCACTTTCATTCCTAGAAGAGTTACACACTTGATCTGCAACTGTTTGATGTCCAGATGCATGGTGTTGGTGAGAAACATGAGATTCCATGTCCTTTGAAGGATCAGCATCATTATTCATTTGACCAACAGCATTGGAAGAATTACTTTCAGTCAAAGGAATCACTACAAATTCTTTAGGCACTTTGTTTTCACCAACAGTTGTTGGAATTGAACTAACAGTTTCAAAATTGTTGGAACTATGGGAAGCAGTTTGTTGGTCTGTACCAACAGCTATAGGGACATCTGCAACTGTTTCTGTAGAAAACTCAAAAGATAGAGATTTGGTTAATGCATCAATATCAAATAACCACTCAGGACCATTACCTGCAACATTAATCCTATTCTCATTGAAAGACACATGCATACTCTCTTCAATGATCCTAGAAACATTTTTGAAGACTCTATATGCTTTGCTTTGAGTGGAGTATCCTACAAAGAATCCTTCTTCTGCTTTACTTTCAAACTTGCCTAATTGTGACTTGGTATTAAGGATAGTGCAGGGACATCCAAATGGTTTCAAAAAGTTGATCAATGACTTTCTTTTAGGAAACAACTCATAAGGAGTTTTCCCTTTGGACTTGACAACTTGTACTCTATTCTGAACATAGCAAGCAGTGTTCACAGCTTCTGCCCAGAATGTCATTGGGAGCCTAGAATCAGCTAGCACTGATCTAGCAGCCTCTATCAAAGTCATATTCCTTCTCTCAGCCACTCCATTCTGTTGTGGAGTCCTAGGAGCACTATACTGTCTTTCAATCCCTTTTTCCTCACAAAAACTGTTTAGCTCATAGTTCTTGAACTCAAAACCATTGTCAGACCTAATGACTTTCACCTTCAAATCAGATTGATTTTCAATTCTAAGAATAAGAGATTTAACTAACTCAGCAGTTTCATCCTTAGATCTAAGAAATTGAACCCAAGTAAATCTGGTGAAATCATCAACTATGACTAAACAATAAGCTTTCTTCCTTATACTAATCACAGATGTAGGACCAAAGAGATCCATATGCAATAATTGTAAATGTGCAGAGATGGAAGAAACTTCTTTGGACTTAAAAGAAGTTTTGTGTTGCTTGCCTTTGAGATAAGTAATACAATGATCATCACATGAGAATTCCTTTTGGGGTAAACCTCTTACCAAACTGTTTTTAGCCAACAAATTCATGGATTTAAAGTTCATGTGACACATCCTTCTATGCCAAATGGCAGAATCATCATGAGATGCCTTTGAGAGTAAACAACTTAAAACATTCTGCTAAGCAACACCTTGTGTATATCCAAACAGTATACATTATCCTTTCTTGGTGTTCTTAAAAGAATATCCTTTTCAGTTAACTTAAAATCTTTTGAAAGGATAATGCATTTAGTATCTGTAAACAATACTTTGTTCCCAATGTCACAGATTTGAGACACACTCAACAGATTGTACTTGAGTTGTCAACAAAGAAAACATCATTAAAAGTAAGGGTACCTTCCTCAACAGCTTCTTTACCTGTGATTTTTCCTCCCTTTGGATTTCCTCCAAATGCTACATATCCTCCATTGATTCTTTTGAAATCCTTCAAGCAATGTGGATTTCCAGTCATGTGCCTTGAGCATCCACTATCCACATGCCAGATAGCTCCTTGATTAGCCCTGTGAATGCTCTGCACAAAAGAAAATCAGTTAGTAGCAGGAAGTACCCAGGCCATGCAGGTCTTAGGTACACCATTCAAGTCATAATACTTAACCACAGATTGAGTTTTCTTAATTTCATCCCAGTTATATTTCTCTATTCTGTGTGAAGAGTATTTAGTAAGAACATGTGGTTTCAAACTGTTGTGATTAACATGTGGCTTGATTTGACTTTCAGGTGGATTAACAGTTTTAGCCTCTTCTGAAACTGTTTGTTTCTGCAATTTTACCCAAGCCAGAAAAACATCCTTTGATTTTGGCTTAACAGTTGAAAAACTGTTAGACTGTTTTGGCTTAACAGTTGGAGAACTGTTAGACTGTTTTCTGGTACTAGGTTTCTGGGTTCTATAGAACTGTGGGTTATGATAACAGTTGTGAGCCAAGTGATTTTCTTTCCCACAAATGTAACACTTTTTGGTTTTGACTATAGGCAACCCATTTCTTTGTGCCCATAACTGGTTTCTATTTCTTTGATTTCCCCTCACTGGTGCTGAAGGAGGAAACTTTTGCACACCATGCTGTTTGCATGTGCAAACAGGTACTTTAGTATGCCTCTTCACATGTTTGAATTTGGATTGTGATTTTAAAGCTTCCTTCTTTTGCTTTGTAATTGCAACTTCACCAACCTTCTCCTTTCCTTTGATCTTAATACTAACAGTTGAGGTTTTTGGGTTAAACCTGTTTGAGTTCTGTTTGGAACTATTAGTGTAAAGGTGGGGACTGTTTTCAACAATAGTGGAACTGTTTATAGAATTAACAGTTTTGAAGGGTTTTGGTTGACTGGTGGAGGGTTCAGAGGATGCTTTTACAAACATCACATGTTGTGAAGAAGATTTAGATTCTTTAGGTTCACAACAGACGTGATTTTCAATTGGAATGACTTCTTCTTTCTTCACAAATCCCTCCTTCTTCTCATCAATCACCTCATACACAACTCCCTCATCTTCTCTTTCAAGCTGTGGATCAGCTGACTTCAATTCTTCTTCTAATGGTTCATTAACATACCTTTCAGCTACATCAGTCATGGGAGTTATATAGTTATGATTGTATGGAGGTGGGGTCTGTTTATAGCCTATACCTGTTTTTACCTTCTTTGTGATTTGTGATTTCAACACAGTTTCAAGCTTAAGAGTTGAAGCTTTGAACATGCTTAAATCCATGTCCACACCATCCAATTTCTTGGTTAACTCATCTATCTTACTCTCTTTTTCACTCAAGTTCTCCTTAAGACTATCAATCTGTTCTTGAAGTTGCTCCTTCTCCCACTTATGATACCTTCTATCATAATCCATTTGCAATTCATTAACCTGATAATCTTTGATTTTCTTTTCAAAGCTTTCAATAACAGCACTGGTTTCATACCTTCTTAATTCCATTTTGCTTAGAGAAGCACAAAACTTTTTGTTGTGCTCTCTAAACCTTTTAACTATAGCTCTACATTCAGCAGGACATAGTTTAGAAGATAACTGAATGTCTTCTGTTTCTGATGAATCCATGTTGATGGAGGAGTCAGTCAATGCCATCAATGCTTTTTTGTGAGTGGCTTGCTCTACTTGATCACTCCAATCAAACCCATGACCTTCTTGTGAGACCAATGCTGAGGAGGTGGAAGTTGAATTTTGACCTTGATGCTGGCCTTGTCCACCAGATCTGCATTCCCTAGCAAAGTGACCAGGCTGTTGACATTTGAAACATCTTACTTTGGATTTATCAAATCCAGCCTGACCATCAGCCCTGAAGTTCATGTTTTTCCTTCCTGTTCTTTTGATGAATCTTTTTGCTCTTACAGTTAGCATAGCCATTTGCCAGTTGAGATCCATCTCCTCAAGATCATCTGGATGCACTTGTTCAAGATCCTCATTTGTGAGAGTTGAATGTGCATGACTAGCTAAGAATGCTTCAAGCACTGCATCAGAAGTATTCACATCTACTCCAGTAACAGTACCTACACAACCATCAACTGAGTTAGTTAAAGAAAGATTTGAGTCCATACCTGAGGATGAAAGAAGAGCAGCATTGTGGCTAGGGGTCATAGACTTCCTTTTTCCCTCAATTTCCCCTTCAAACACAATCAAACTATTGTATAGATCATCTAGTTCTTTATCTTCCAGAGAATCCTTAGTTCTCCATTGTGCAGCATAAACTGTCCATTCATCACCTAAGGACCTGAGAAACTTTCTATTGATCTCATCTTGCTTTATTCTAAATTTTGCACTCTCAAATTGACTTACTAGCTTATAGAACCTATCAAAAATCTGAGTGATGCTTTCATTCTTTCGACTAGAAAAGTTTTCATAAGATTGTTTTAGAAGATCCCTTTGATTTCTTTTGGAACTTGCATTCCCTGCAAAGCTTTTCTCTAAAGCATTCCATAATTCATGAGTACCCTCAAACTTCTTAAACTGATGTTGATACTCATTTGGAATAGCAATCTGAAGAATGCTGAGAGCTTTCATCTCAAGCATCCTCTCTTTCCTTTCAGCATCTGTTTTTGGTGGTGGTTTCTTCCTTGGTTTTCCGGTTTCATCTAAATCAATAGGAGTTGTGGGTTCATTCTCAATGATCTCCCAAACAGCATAGTCCATTAATTGAACATGCTGCTTGATTCTCAGTTTCCACATCTCAAAATCAGTTGGTTTGAGCATGGGAACACGAATGTTTGACGCAGATCCAGTGTTATCAGAAGATCCACCAGACTCCATTGCAATAAAGTGATTGAAAACTCACACTAGAACTTTAGAAAGACTTTAAAACTCAAACACAACAGATCTGTGTAAAACCTTCAACTGGTTATCAAAGGAACCTTAATGTTAAGGCTCTGATACCACTTGTCAGGATCGAATATTACCAAAATCAATAACAAGAATTATCTTTTGAATCTAAATCAGAGTTATATAAAAGACAATCTTTGAGTTTGATCACAATCAACTAAGAAGTTGCGGAATCACACTTAGTTGATTAATAAAGGTTTTAATCACAAGAACAATTTAATCAATTCACTGAAATACTTTCAAAACACAAGATGTTTATTAATAATCAAAGATGATTACAATATTCACCTGCACCTCCAATCTAACTCTTTTGTTAGACGAAGAACACACTTTGTTCTTAGGTTTCAAAGAAACTTGGAGGCTAATACACTTTCAGAAAACAATAAACAATACGAATGAGTGTAAAATCTAACAGAGTTGAATTACAAAACTATCGATACTAACAAAATATTCAAAACGAAGTATTTATAAACTCTTGATCTTCCTTGAATAGTTGACAGTTGGTTAGTCTTCTATCTTGCGAGATAATCTTGATAATCTTCCAACTTGATAAGATATCCTTCAAATCCTCAAAGATAGCAACTTCCAAAAATAGCTCAACAGAAACTGTTTGTTGAATGTTACTCTTCTAACAATCTTCCTTTTCATGCCTTTCAACAGTTTTCATAATCATTCTAACAGTTCCAAGCTCTTTGTACTAACATTTGCAACATTCATCACAACTGGTATTTACAACTGTTTTCATAAATCACACTAACAGCTTTCAACTGTTTCTTCACAAACATACTAACAGTTTTACCTTTGCATGTCCAACAGTTTCAATCACTTAGCAAATTTCCCAACACTGACTGAGCAACATTTGGGTTTGAAATTGACTTCAAGTCCTTTGTCACAAAACTACCCTATATTGAACAAGTTGTGACCTAATCCTTCCATGTACGATACTTTACTTATTTTTATATTTTCTAATACTATGTCCCCGGTTCCCATTATTGGTGCAACGTGGTCGTTCCCAAATCGAACATTTCCCGAGTATCGTGGGACAAAGTTCATGAGAAGACCTTTTCCCTAGTCATATGCTTTGAAGAGTTAGAGTCCAAGTACCACCGACTAGATACCTGCACATAGAAGACAAGAGTTGTTGAGGTACCTAGTTTGAAGTGGGTCCTTGAGTGTTAGCACATGCAATAGGTTCTATTGATTTTTTAGTTACTAATGTTGTTGCTTTTATTTTGGGAACCCATGCTTGTATCCTGGTTTGTGGTTGGGTTGGTGATAGAGTCGCGAGATATTTGGATGTCTCGGGGTTGATGTAATGGTTGTTTGTTCGATTACCACATGGTTAAAGCCTTGTGGGAGAGATATATCATCAACAAGGTATTCAATTTGTTTCTTTTGTTCTCTCGATTCTTCATTCCTTGATTTAGATGATGTTGGAATGGCGGGTTTCACTTTGGTTTTAGTGTGTTGAACCGATTGTTGCTTTGTCCATGAGATCTAAGCTTGCTTAGCTCTCTGATTTGTTGAACATGTTTTGTTCTCAACAACGTTGTTATTGGCAAGATTCTAGTTATTATAGTACCTACGATTTGGTGTCCAATTGCTTATTAATGTTTTACTTGATGTTTGGTGATTGGAAAACCACGATTTTGAATTGTGCTTAACTGTCACAGATGCATAGTTTGTTTAGAATCGTGCTCTATTGGAGCATTTCTTTCGCCAGTAGGTAATTTTATTATCCTTTCGATTTATGAAGGACATCTGCTCGTGACATGATTCAAATGACGTGTATTCTGGATTTGGTTTGATCCCACGTGTCTTACGATCTTGGTCGTATTCACAATGATAGGAACAATGTCCTTCAACACAACCATCGCTCATACAAAATGTTTCGGATTCAATGGAATCTACACACGTTTTAACACGATTAACATGCAGAATAGTCAAATCATTATACAACAATAACTTTGTCTATTTTGAAAAGTTAGCAGGATAAACTACGTTGTATTTGCAGCGTCCTTGAGCATCCTTCTCCAGATGCTTCTTCCTCCACCCCAGTACCTGCTTATTGGCCCCATTCACTCCAGCACCTAGATGTACACTTGAGCTAGAAGAAGAAATTACTAACAGATCCTATTTGGTTGGTTGTTTGCGGGGTTGTGTTGTCTGTTGTTTGGCACGCTTGACATTCAACTGAGATGCTTTAGATGTGCTTGCTCTATGTGATGAGATCGAATCGATGATTTTTGCCTTACCCTTTAATGTAGTGGACTCAGGTGTATGCATTTTGAAAAATTCATTTTTGACAGAGTTCAATTTTAACTGAAGTTAAAAAGATTAGTTTCCAACTTTGTACACTCCTCTCTGCACTCTTTACATCTTTCTCCTGAGTTGTCTAAATTTTGTTTTCTCTCGTTATCGAAGTTGAGTAGTAGTTCGATTTTTTCGTTTGCTCCTACTAGTTTTGAGGTTGTTGAAGACAGATCATTTGCAGTTGTGATGGGTTTGGAATCAGTAAATGAGAAACAATCATCAGTGTGCACATGGGGTGTGTGAACCAAATGTGCTTGGTGCAGTGGAATTATGAAGGTGAGTGTTTTCATTTACAAGAAAGCCAATTATGTCATATAAAACTACGGTTTCTAATTCGAGGTTGATTGATTTATTGAAAAGTTTGGTTTCAACCAGTTCAAATCTTCACTGTAATTCCATGTGAGGAATATATATGCAAGGTTCTGTTTGAGAATTAGAGATTGATGGTATTGACTCCATTCGGATTGTGTTTAACTTCGAAAGTAATCATCTGAAATTATTGGTTCAAATTCTGTTGTTTCGTATGATTGGTTCAAACTTTCGTAGTCATAAGAGGCTGATGCTTCATTTGAGGTACGTCTTTTGTTCTCCTCCTCTGCAAGTTCGTCAACTTGCCCCATGAACACCATTTTCCTCGTTAGTCTTAGATTCATGCTATCAAAGTCGTACAGTTGTTTAGCAGTAATCTTGTCACTAATTTGAGGGTTAACAAAACCTAAGCCTTCGTATGTTCACATTAAAATTTTAGCGTCTTTAGGTTTGTTAAGGAAAATAGTTTGTGCCGTTTGGTCTTGTTTTATTAGCAGTTCTTCGAGACTTTTTATTTTTGAGTGTTGCTGACATCTTTCCTTTTGTTAGAACTTAAAATCCTCTTCTACCGATACTTTGGCTGCTTTTAGATCATGAATGATTACCTCATTTTCGTTTCTTAAGGTTATTAATTAATCTTCGTTGGCAGTAAGTTCTGATTGAAGGTTCTCTAAATTAGAAAGTGATTGATTTCTGATTTTAGATTCTAATTTAGTGTTCTTTAGGTTCTGTTTTTAAATATGGTCAACCAATGTATGTGCATACTCAATACTTACCTTTCCTTGGCCGGTCACCTCTTCAGTTTGAGTTCCCTCAAACTCATCATCAATCTCCTCCTCTTCATTAGCACTGTCATTAGAGGAAACTGTGTCATGAGCCTATAGATAGAAATGACCTTGATTCGTGTCGTCTACATCCGAATCATCAGTGTCACTCAAGAACTGGCCCTCCTCCACCAGCATAGCTTTTCCACTAACTTTCTTCCTTGTTAGCCTCAACTTGTTTTTGTAGTACTCGGCATCTTTGGTTTTTGGTTTTCTACAATCCTTGATGAAGTGCCTAGTTCTTTCGCAGTTGTAGCATTTCTTCTCTTCTTCTTGAGTTTCAGTTAGCTTTTCAAACGCTTCTTCATTCTGACCCCCTTCGATTCTTCTAGACCTAGAAGTGTATCTTTGATGATTGTTACGCTTTCCATACTTGTTTTGGAAAGCCTTGGTTATCAGTGACATAACTTTCATGACAACTTCCATGTTCGAGGATTCAGTTTCTCCCTCGGATAAGTTAGATTCGGGTGCAACCTATTTTCGTTTTGAAGATCTGGAGCATTCTCTCGATCTTCTCTCAGCTATGAGTGCAACACGGTCAGTAGTTTGCTTCACAAAGATCTTTGCCAGCACTTCGTCCCGAAATTGATTCAGGTCTTCATAAATTGAGTGGTGGGTCACTACTTTAAGATTTCGATTCACGTGTTTGTATAGACGGATGTGTTCTTGCCATTCTGGACCAAATGCATTGATCCAGTTAACATTGATGTAAAGATCTGATCTCGTGACAACATGATTTCTCATTTCATTCAGTAGCCGATAGAAGCGACTATACATATCTTGAAGCAGTTCCCTTTCTCTTTTCTTGAACTCCCGGAAGGTGCTTACAAGTTGGGTTTCTCTAATGAACACTCCTTGTTCAGTGTTCTGCATTTGTTGCTTAACTTCGTCCCAAATTGCTTTGGCTGAAGTTAAGCCGTCTATTTTGGATTAAATTTCAGCACATAATCCCTATTTGAGATAGTATTTGGCAGCTTTGTCAACATGTGCCCTATCTCTCTCCTCGGCAGTTAGTTCAGATGGAAGTTTTAGTCTTTGTTCTGTAGCTATAGGTGGGTTGTTTTTGGGAACAGCCTTGATGATCTTTTCGAAAATGGCATCATCGTTGAGAATACTGTCGTTCATCATTTCCCCATATTTTTCATTATGTTCAATGAAATCCATGAAACGTCCTTTCCAAACTGTATATTCATTCCTGAATAGGACTAGGGGTTTTGTGTCTGTCCTAGTTGCAAGGATTTCATTACTAGAACTCATCTTATCACTTGTGGATCTTTTCCCTAAAATGATACAGTTAGTTTACCGGAAGTTTGATTTTTATGAAAAACCTTGACTTTTGACTTTCAAAGTTGTAAGTCTGATAGTGTAAGTGTAAAGTCGGACGAGGTACAAAGGTCGAATGATATGTGTTTTAGGTGTAGTTCAGATGATACTTATGCGAAGGTCGGATGAGTCATGAGATTTCAAAAAGTCGGATTGGTAGCAAATGTCGGATGGTTGACTTTAAGGTGACTTTTTGGATGGAAGAGTTTAAGTGAAGGTCAGATGGTTAACCTAAAGTCGGATGAGTGGTGCGAATGTCGGATGACTATGTGAAAGTCGGATGAACTTACCGAAAGTTGGATCACCAAACTTTTGAAGGTCGGATGAACCTAAAGTCACATGCACCACAAAAGTCGGATGATAATAATCCAAAACTTGCAAGTACAGACTTCTGAATTTGCTTAAAACACACTAAAATTTCAACTGACTTTTGCTTAGACCTTCCTTTGCTATAAAAACACTTTTCAAAAAATAAATTTGACTCCAAACAGCAACACATTCTTCAAATTTTTGATGAAACAATGAAGAACACCAATAACTTGAAGGACAAGAAAAATTTAAAATGAGGACTCAAATGTTGTTTGTTTATGAAATAAACACTATAGATGTTTTCTCCTACACAAATGCTTCTAAATATCCAAAAGGAACTTGAAAAACAAGAAGAATTGAGAAAAATAGGTTTTGACTTGTGTGTTTTCACGAACAAAAACAGAGGATACTTCTGGGTTTTTGTTTCTCACACTTTGATGTTGCTTCCATGTAATGTTAAACCAATCTAGCAAGGAGTTAGCTCTAATACCAATTGAAAGTCCAAAGATGTGATAGTAGATGAGTAAACTTGAAGATACTTGTATGTAAGATGAAGAACTAATCAAGAACACAAGTATGAACACTTTGCTTCAATGCTTGAAGATGTATTTCACTTAATCAGTACGTGTATTACAAGCTAAGAAGTTACAATTGCAAATGTTACCTTGCAAACTAGGTTTGCAAGGTATATAAAGACCTTGCCATATGGGCCTAAAGCCTCATGGGCTTCTACTTCTAAACTAGACAATATTACAAGTGTGGGCCAAGCCCAATACATTAAACTAGTCTAGAAAGCGTGTAATAATAATACAAAAGAACACAAGGCCTACAAACATATATTGTACTAACAAGGCGTTTTCAAGAAATGTGCAAAACATTTGGTATAACAAACAAGTAGCACCAAGGTTTGTCAACATGATCATCTTCAGATGAATCATTTAACAATTCATCGAACTCTTCAGTGACTCTTTTCAATGAAACTTTGAGTAGACTGATAATCGTACTCAACAAATGTAACATTCATCGTTTCAACAACAGTATGTTTAGTAGGAATGAAGATACGTTAGGCCTTAGAAACTTCAGAATATCCTAAAAATATCCCTTGTTCACCTTTGAGATCAAATTTACATTTCTGATCCTTTGTGTTGAAAATAAAACATGTGCTTCCAAATATTTTTAAAGTAACCAACATTTTATTTCTTTAGGAATAATAACTCATATGGTGTCCTACCAAAAATTTTGTATGATGCCATTTTCATCACAAAAATCTTCAAGAATATGATTCCGAAACTCAATGCCCTGATCACTTCTGAGTTGTTTAACTTGAGTGTTGAACCGGTGTTACATTCTTCGAATAAAGCTTATGAGAATATCAGTAGTCTCACATTTGTGTTATAGAAAGAATTCCCATGTATATCTTGTATATTTATCAATTACAACAAGAGTATTCTTCTTTCCACTCATACTTGTTGTGCTAACTGGACCAAACAAATCCATATGCAATAGCTGAAAAGGAGTGTTGATCTAATCACAGTGCTTGGATTTGTATACTGATTTCTTTTGCTTTCCCTTTTCACAAGCATGACACACTTTATCCTTAATAAACTTGGGAGAGGGTAAACCACGAGTTAGTTGAGATTTTGAAAGCTTGTTGATATTTTTGAAGTTTAGATGTGACAATCTTTTGTGCCATAGCCAATTTATCCTGGAATCAACTTAAGAATAGAAACATGCATCATTAGCAGATGTAGCATAACTAAAGTCTACGACATACATGTTTCCTTGATGTTTATCTTGAAGAACTTCTTTTCCCTTGTTTTCGAAGATGGAACCCTTGGATTTTGTAAACAGTACTTCATAATTAGCATCACAGAGTTGACTGATGCTAATCAAGTTGTGTTCTAGACCAGTGACATGGGCAACATTTTCCTCCACCAAATGGAACCTTTGGACCATTTGCATCTTTCACCATGTTTAGTAGGGACTTACACCTGATCATGTGTCTTGAGCATCCATTGTGAAGATACCAGATATTGTCTTGTTGATTGCCATGCACAATTCCTTCAGAGGTTAGATCAATTTATGAGCCCACTTTTGGATGGGCTCAGAAAAAGAGCCATCCATAGAATCAGTAGTCTTAGCATTAGGAGTATTTAATACTGTTTTGACAATTTTAGACGTACATTGTTTGGCTTCATGACCTTTTTTTTCCACATTTATAAAATTTGCGAGTTTCCTTTTTATTTTGTAGTTTGCATTTTTTATGTATGGTTTTCTTTGGTTTATTAGTCTCTCCAAACAACTTCAAAACTTTAAACAAGGTATCTTTTACTTCTTTAATTTTTGAAATTTGCAAAATAAATGATTTGTTGATTTCAATTGACACTTTGATTTCCTCTTGTTCAGTGATTTTGATGTTTTCAATTTACGACTGACCTTCTTTATCTCTTACGACTAATTGAGAAATCTCTTAGAAAATTTTAACTTCAGGTAAAGTTTCAGAAATATGAATTTTAGATGACTGACCTTTTGCTTTAGGATTGATTCAGAAATGTTTTTACTTTTGGTTTCAGATGTGGTTTCGGATTTGATTTCAGACTTGGTTTCAAATTCTGAAGGCAATTAAATGTTTCGAATTTTAGAATTTGTTTCTTTAGTGAAACTTGGAGATAATTGATCAAATTTGGCAAATCTCTTGTACAACAATTAAGGGTTTCCAATGTTGTTGATTCGAACATAATCAAAAAACATTTCATCGATATTTTTACAATTTTTGCTAAAAGTAGAAGTTTGATGTGCCCTAGACCTACTCTTTCTCTTTGAATGATGATTTATGCCTTCAAATGTCAGTTTATTTGGACTCAACTATAAGTCAATGATTGACTGACGATCATCAACTTTTTCATTTGCACTTTTTAGTTCACTTTAAATTGTTTTCAGCTCAAGAACTAAAATTTCTAAGTGGCAATTTAAGGCATATGATTCCTCAAGGTATTTTTCATTTTCAATTTTGATTTTGCTTACTTCTTGTTTCAAATCGGATATGATTTGTTTCATTTTGTAATGATTGTTATGAGCAATTCACAGACCAGAACACAAATAAGCAAACATATCATCATTTTCATTTAAGCTATAATTCTTGAAATTTGATACCTTGTACATCATCATTGGATTAAACAGAGCTTAGCTTCAGCTACATAAGCACTGAACTTGCTTTTAGTTGTCATAAGGCACATAGTAGGATGAGCTGAACCAAAACTTTCTTTAGCGACTAAGAAATTTTCTTTATTCATAGTATCTTCATCCTCATCTGAAGATGTTTCAGAATCTGTCTAGTTCAGATCTTCATCATCAGTGATTTCTTCTTCCATAGTAGAAACAAAATTTTCTTAGCTTCTAAATCTTCTACTGACTCAGATTTTTCAATAGGTACAGTGAAAGATGTTGATTTCAGGTGGTTCACAACTTAAAAAGAAAGAGATTTCTTGAAGGATTTCTTCAGATCAAGCTTTTGAAGTCTAGTTTTCTCATCATTCAGAAGAATACCATACAACTAGCACATATCCACATGTCTGAGCATGTTGTTGGTTCTAAGGATCATGTACATTGTGTCCCATTCAGAGGGAAGTGAATTTAGAAATCAATTCAGGATATGAAACAACTCTCTTTCAACACCTATTTCAGTCATGTCATTCGGTAGACATGTAAATCTAGTGTAAACTTTAGTTAATCTTTCAGACTCCTTGGCACAGAAACTTTCATACTTTCTGATTATATTGGTTTTCTTGTTTTCTGTCACTTCAGCAGTGCCTTCAAAAGAGATACACAAATTTTCTCACATTCCGTCGGTAGTTTTGAGATTGCAAACAGTATGAAAATTTTCATTAGGTAAAGAAATCACGATGTTGTTTCTGATTTTAAGATCAAGATTAACATATTTCTTTTCTTCCTCTGTCCATTAAGATCGAGGTTTTTGACGAGAGTTAAGTGGATTATTAGATAAGATATTCTCCATACAAATAGTGAGAAGGATGAAAGGACCTTCCTCAAGAATAGAAACGGAGTTGCTATCAATATTTTTTAAGTAGAGAAGCATGCGGTTTTTCCAACTGGAAAAATGTTCAATTGAAAATTTAGGAGGTTTAGTAGAAGACTCATTATCCATGTATTCGGATTTAGACATCTTTGAACATATCACTAATTATAGAAGAATTAAAACCTTCTTTGATACCAATTGCTTTTTCCGAATATAAGACAAGATGTTATACTAACAGAAATTATAAGAATCTAAGTGAAGAAATAGTGTAAATCAAATCAAACACACAAAAATATCAAAGTCTGATTATATTAATAACCAAACTTCCAAGCACTCAAGGACATACTTTAATGCAGAGTACAAAATTTAATCTCATAATTTACTGAAATTGATTGACGAACTAACGGACACTCTTCTCTAATAGATGAGAAGAACATTTATATGTTTCGCAAACTAATCCTGACCATCTAAATAATTACACGTGTATACATCTCCATAAAAGCAGGATAGAAAAAATCTAACATACTTTTAACTTGAAACGGATCAGATCTTAAACCGCTTGCCTTCCATAATATGGTATCGATAATGATAGTAGTGACATACACCAACTGTTTGAGGGGACCAGTAGTTGTTCAGTGAAGACAAACTTTAGTGGAACTTCAATCTTCCGTTCAGCAGAGCTTTCTTCAGATTGATAAAAAGATCCTCTTCAAAGAACTGTCTTCAGCGGCTTGCGAAAGTATTCTTTCTTCAAAACACATCTTGACTGATGGAATGTAAACAAATACGAGACTAATTCAGAAACTACAAAAAATCTTGCATAATAAATATGAGAGAACCGTTAGAAAATTATAATCAGCGTGTTGGTATCCTGAATTACCATAATAAATTCTGAGATACATGAATCTTGACAAATATATGTTGAGATAATTCTTTAGTATTACAAATCTTATGCGTTGCTTACAAGAGTTATGTGCCTAATTTAATAGTGAAGAACACTATGTGGCCTTTTAGATTCGAACAAGTAGACTAGAGGGATATTTCATGTCTAGCATACTAAGACTAACTGATCCGGATATGTTGGCTGAAAATCCGCTACATAAAAAGAAAGGCAAATATATATATATATATATATATATATATATAGGTAGGATCAAATGAGAACACCTAGGAAAGTCCTTTGTTAGTGAAGAAGATGAGTAACAATGAATACTTGAATAAAAGATGATGAAGTTTATGTAGAACAAGTATGAACACTTTGCATGTAACTTGAAGATTCTATCTTGTATTGCTTTGAACGTTTAGAATGTAGAGAGTACAATATGGCAAAGGTTACCTTGCAAACTAGGTTTGCAAGGTATTTAAACTAAATACTCATGGGCCTAAAGCCACATGGGCCCAAACTAGACTAAAGTAAGAATTACAATAAGAAAGTGGGCTAAGCCCATTACAATCAGTTAGTCTAGTAAAGATAAATTACATACAACAAAAGAACACAACGCTAACAAACTAATAAATATCTAACATTCTCCCCTTTTGTTGCCTTGTGCTGAAGCAGGTATTTGTTCATCTGCTTCTCTGACCTAGGAGCCTTTCCCAGCTCCTTATGGCCTTTCTCTCTTGGAGCTTCTCCTCCAGCTGAAGGAATGCTTTGCCGCCGTTAAGGTTTGACATGATGAATCCATCGGATCCTTCATAATCCTCATCAAAATTTTCAATTATGGTGTATTTTCTATGTTTGTCTAGCTTAGAATGCTGTTGGTTGGGCCTTTGAACGTTTATCTTTGCAAGATCAGCCTCAGCACCTAGCTGTAAATCGTGGGTTCTGCACAGGAGGATTTTCTTCCGCATGAAGTCTCTAAGAACTTGGAGAGCTCTTTGTTCCTCCCGATTCTTTCTAGTCTTACAGGCCAGCTCATCTTCCATATGAGTTATGTCCCCCATATTTAGAAATCTTAGCTCGACTTCGTGAAATGTATACCGTTTCCCATCTGCTCTGGTAACGTGATAGTGGACCATTGAGTAGTTGAGGAAGTTACGTAAATACACGCATTTGATCTTGACAATTGGATATTTGGAGGCCACTTGTTGTTTTGTGCTTGTATGGAAGGTAGCGGTGAATCGGACAGACTTTTCATGCTCTTGAGAGTTCAGCACGTATAAATCATCAACCTCTCTGACTACTTCTGAAAAGATTTCCGGAATTCTTTCCTCCAGATTGGGAGTGTTAAGCCATTGAGTAGGCCAGCAAGGTTGGTCCTTTGCAAGTGCTTCCCTCGGCCTGATATTTCTAATGTTTGGCCTTTCTGCTATGATTCTCTCGTGAGTGGCCAAGGGGTTGGGTCCTCCATGATAGGTTGCAGGTACCGGCCACTCACCCTCTTGTTGCTCAGATATTTGAGGTTGTTGCGGACTGATAAGATCTATGGGCGCAATATTGAATTACCCCTGTTCTGGTAGAAAAATGTCAAGCAGCTCCATGTTTACAGTAGTGAAGACCTTGCGTATATTGATCAGCGGAGTTTCTTCCACTTCCTCAGTGATTGGCCTTTTTCCATTGGATTTTTCGGTTGAAGGTTCGGGAAGGGAAGATTTTGGTTCTATTATAGTTGTTTGGATTTGCGGGATTTGGATTGTTGGAGTTTTTGGCCTTTCTGTCTCTTACTCTGCCCCTTAACCAGCTTCAAATTCAAATTCTGCAATTTCGGGTTCAGCTGGTTGTTGTTATTGTTGTTATTTGTTGCAACTACCACTTCCATTCTGACCCTCTGACGGCTAGGATACTGGGGTGGCCTCAATTCTTAGTACTACACTTTGAGCCCCAATGTATCGCCGCTGCCGCTTCTCCCCCTCATGATGTCCTGGATCCTCAGGATCATCATGCCTCCGCTTCCGAGACTCGGATTGGGCTTTGCAGGACTCCTCCACTACTTCTAGACTTTTTCTTATATTAGATACGGTGGCGGTTAGGGCATTTAAGGCTTGGAGGACGGTGTCTTGGAAGCTGGTGGAGCTGGAGGATGCGGGCGGGGTTTGTTGTTGTAGTGCTGCAATTAGGTTGGATTGTTCAGTGGTTGGATTGGCAACACTGTTTAGTTTGGCATGAAGGAGGTCCTTGACTTTATCGATAGAGTAATCTCGCTCAATGACAGTGGGTGGTCGGCTTTCAAGGGCATGGATTTGGGCTCTAAGGGAATTGATTTCAGTGTGAAGTTGTGTGTTAACATACTCCCTCAGGCCTGAGTCAAGACTGGAGAACTTTGAATCCATAAAGGATCGCAGTTCCGTGGTAACCCCGAGCTCACGAAGAGACTCGGTTGGCACAGGCCTTTCAGACGTGTGGCCCTCATGTAGTGTTGGCATAATGGTAGCACTGGAGGGACTTCCACTCGATCCTCGCGATACCTCTGCAGTAGAAGCTGCTACGAGCGTTCCGGCAACATCACGTAGACATGCAAGCGGTGATCGTGTCCTAGTGAAAGATTGAAATCCAGTTAAGATTGGAGCTAGACTCGATTGTGCAGTAAATGAAGATGTGGACGGGGGAGGCAGTCCACTAATTTCAAATCCAGCAAACTCCGAATGAGTTGCCGACTGAGCATGTGATGATTCCCCGTGGAATGAAACTACTCCCAGTTGAGTGGGAGTAAAGTGGCTGGTGGGGTGAGGTGCGTGCACTGGTGGGATGCCAACGTCTGATTCAATACCAGCCGGAACAGTGTTCCGGCCGGTAGTAGATGAGGCTTCCCGGCTTTCTGGTTCTTCTAGGGTACTCTCACCTTCTTTCTTTTCTTCCTCATCCTCACTATCACTAACCACAACATCCACTTCTACATCTTCTCTTTCCATTAAAGGTACATCACCAAAGGTGGCAGATATGTCAGACAGATCATGATAGATGTCCTCTTGGTGATCATATACTTGTCTCGTGCTAGTGGATTCAGTACGGACAGGGGAAGTATTGGAATATGCCCGCTGACACGAACGAGTTAATGGCACTAACGATGAGGTATAGGCCTATTGGGTCACACACCAAGTATTGATTCCGGCAACACGATCAAGCAAAAGAGAGGAAAAGGCCAAAATGGGTTTTGGCAGGATGGTACACGGGCCGTGTTCCTGAACACGGGCCGTGTCCAGTCCAACATACACGAGGCGTATTAGCCCATTTCAAGGTCGTGTAGTTTGGGCCTACACGGGCCGTGTAGATGAACACGGGCCGTGTAGTGCTTGATAGACACGTGCCGTCTTAGCCCAATTGGGGCCGTGGACTTTGGGCCTACACGGCCGTGTACGTTTGCTGTAACAGCAGAATTAACAGCCTTAAACACTTGGTTTAATGGGGTTAACTTCTAATAATGGTGGTAGACAAAGAGGCTACGACTTATCTGCTCTAAGGGAGGTGTTTGGATGTCTCTTGGCTTTTGGTTGACACTTGAACTCTCTCTCACTTGTTCATCTTGTTTTTAGTGTTCTTGAACACAAGAAGCAAGAAACACATAGACTTGGGTGTTGTTTTGGTGGCTGCACCAACTTACTAGCATTTGGGAATCAACACAACTTGGGGTGGACTTCACTAGAGAAATACCTAGCTTGGATTTTGAAGCTTGACTTGTTTGATTCTTGAAGCTTGACAAGAGTGAGATTGTGGTACTTGCAGAGTGGTACATTTCTATCCATCTTATTCTTTTATTTTAGTTGCAATTTCATGTCTAGATATTGGTCCATGGCATGTGTGTTTGTTTGGCTAGTTTAGTTTTGTATTGTATCTTGCTTCCATTGCTACTCGTTTATGCCAAACGAATACCTTCAGTGGTATCAGAGCCATATCTAGCATGGCTTTGCACTATGGAGTCTAGAAAAACCATATAAATATTTTATACAAGAAAATTGTTTTCTTGAAATGTTTTTTGGTATGGATTTTTGTTAGGCTAAATTGATATATTTGTAGCCTACATAATAATCATATAAATATTTTTATATTAGAAATTTTTTTTCTAGAAATGGTTTTTCATGTAGATTCATGTTAGGCTAAAATTGGTATATTTGTAGCCCACCTATGATGTTAGTTTTTACATCAAGTCTCAAAACCATATAAGTACATTTATATAAGAAATTTTTTTTCTTAAAATTGGTTTTTCCATTGAGACTCTTGTTGTGCTAGAATAGATTTATTCGTAGACGTGTTAATATATTTTAGTTTTTATATTTATATATTTGTTGTAACTTGGCATGAAGTGTACACAAATATATACTTATAAATGTATATATGAATATGTGTCACAAAAATGGTTTGGTACATTAATGCATATGTACAAGGATTGTCCTTTTAGTGCCTTTGGTGTTTTGACAATCTTAACTAAAATATAGATATATATATTGATATATCATGGTTATGTGTGGCACACCATGTTTCTATTTGATATACTTGGTTTGATTCGGTAACAAGATATGCCCCTAGACCTATGTGTTGTGATGATTGATTAATTTTTGGTTTTTGGCGGCCTGCGTGCTGTATTGTTGTAACAATATTAATTTATTTACTTATTGGTGCGCCTTGCACGCCGTTTCTTTTAGTTTATGTATTTGTATAAATAGTATAGGATTGCGACCTGCGTGTCGTTTATATATATTCTATGTATTTGTATATAGTATAGATTTAAAACCAAAATAGTCAACGGGAGTCATGGTGATGACGTCTTGGCGAGAAGGAATCAACATGCTATTGGAGGTGTTGGATTCAGTGGGAGCTCATCCAACGAGACCATATCTTGTCCTTAGATTTTTGGCCTCGTTTTCACCGTTGTGGCTCACGGGGAAAACGCATAGGAATTATGGGCATGTTACCGAATCGTATGTATATATATTTGCGTGGTTGTGTTTTATTTTTCTATGCATGGATTAGGATTCGCATGCTAGACAATTTTTCTATAAAATTAAATAAAATACAACGTTTGTTAAAATGGTTAACAATCTTGCGCGAATAGAATTGACAAAGAAAATATAAACTTGGTATTATATTTAAAAGTGCTTAAAAATCGTTTTGACACTTACTTTGTTAATTCACAAAAAGGTTTTTAGAAACCGGAAACAAAATCCCGTTTTCAAAAATGTAAATCACGCACCATCCATAAGATGACACCACCCGAATCTAACAAAACAAGGATGATTGTCGAGCTAAGCACGTGTCATTCCTTGCGTAGTTGTGTGGAAGGTGAGTGGATAACTCGCATGATTGGTTGTCGAGCTAAGCACGAGCCAATTGATGGTCGGGAGTGCCACCCGTGTGTCTTGTCGGACGGTTTACAATTTTAGTATATAATTCTTGATTAGTTGTCGAGCTAAGCACGAGCTAAATAAAAAATTATATATTAAGATTGGTGTAAGAAACGGATCAAACATGCCAACCGACATAATGGATGTCAACGGATCCCGCAAGTGTCTAAGAGTTGTAATAGAGATTACAATTGGTAAAATGGTTGCCGGCCTAAATAGCTTCGCCACGTGATCCGCGGTAAACCCGTCACGGTGCGAGGTGAAATAAGGTTCTTAGCCTTTGTTATAAATAGTTGTTTTTGTCTAAAACTATGGGGTAATTATTTTTAACAAGGTTTATCTAAACTAACCAAAACTCACATTATTGTTATTTATAGATGTCAAATCATAACAATACCACGTCAAACATCTCACTTCGTGTGTTCCTAGAAAGGGAGAAACTCATGGGGGTGAACTTTATTGCATGGTTTAGGCAATTGAGAATTGTCCTACGCCATGAATCAAAGTTGCACATCCTTGAGGAACCCCTTCCGGAGCCACCTGCTACCAACGCGACTTGGGCCGTCCGATACGGGTATGAAAAACGTGTTGAGGACACACACGATGTTGCCTGCCTCATGTTGTCAACTATGAGCTCGGAGTTGCGAAAGCAGCTCGAGCACATGAGTGTGTACGATATGTTAAACAAGCTCAAGGACATGTTCCGACAGCAAGTTAGGCAGGAACACTATGAGTGTGTTAAAAGCCTAGTCGGTTGTAGGCTACAGGAAGGCAGGAATGTTGGTCTTCACGTCCTTAAGATGAAGGAGAACGTGGACCAAATGGTGAGGTTAGGATTTCCTATTGGGAGAGAGCTCGCTGTGGATATTGTACTCCAGTCTCTGCCCGCATCATATGGTCAGTTTGTCGCAAACTATCATATGCAAGGAATGGAGAAGTCCTTAAGCGAATTACGTGGCATGTTGAAGTCTGCGGAGTCTGACATGGCCAAGCATAATTCCACCTCAACCAATCCCGTATTGGGCTTAAAGAAACAAAAGAAAAGGAAGAAGAAACCGACCCTAAGAGGAAAGGTTGGAGTTACCGAGCCTATCCTTAATATTGAGTCGAAGGACATTGAGAATGTGCCTCAAGATGAGACTCAAGAAAAGGTTGTTTGCTACTTCTGTGGAAGATTTGGAAATTGGGGCCGTCACGCCTGCCTTACGTGCCGAGAGGATATAAAACTTCTCAGGAAAGAGAGAGTTAACTTTCCATCTTCAGGTACGTTCATGATTCATTGCTATTCTTCTATAAGCTGGGTTGTTAACCCGAGCTAATTGACTCATGTTTGTCACAAATTTGTTTGTTACAAAGTGTAGGTCCTTTGGTGAAAGAAAAGCATGAAGAACCGGATCTCGAACGAGGAAACCATGGTGATTGTCCTCCGAGAGAAGATAACGAGACTTGATCTCGCTTTTGTCACCGGTTTATTTATTACTTTGTTTTATTGCCCTGCGTGGCAAGTAACATCTCTTTGTATGCTCGTTTTCAATTACGATGGACATAATTTTGAAGTTTTAAGAATTGATGTGAAACCATTTTAAGCGTTGTTTATTCAAAGGTTTTTATGTCATAGCTCATGTGTTGTTTTGCCCTTCGTGGCACACAACTTAACATGGGGTGACGAGGAGTTTATTCTTAAAATATGAAGTTTATTATGAAAATATATTGTGAGATATTTTGTCCAAAATTTCCCATGTCATGGCATACACAAGGTTTTGTTACAAGTAATAGAATATTCATGAATAATTGATTCTGAATCCAAAATAGTTTGGATGAGTTATCTTTGTGTGATAATCAACTTAACCACATAAACAAGAAATATATCGCTTAGATCCATGTGGTTAGGGTCTCGGAATGGTTTAGTCTCGGGCTAAACGCTTTGATGTGGATCTTGTTTATTAGGCCAAGATGATTATGAGATCCTTCACCGGAGTTTGTGATAGGATTATAAGCTTGTTGGATATTGATCACATTTTGTGGATAATCCGTTCAAGCATACCACAAAGAATAACGAAAGCGAAACCTCTTCATCACTACCTTGATGGTAGTAATTGCGAGACGTTTACTAGTTTAGGCATATGTCTGAAACCTTGTTGGTGTTCAGAATTAGCCAAAACAACTTTAAGAATCAGTAGGGCATATAGATCAAGGTACTTAGGTCTAGTTAAGATGCTAAGATGTCTATTATCTATATATTGGATTACCATATAGTGAATTGTAGAATTGTTTCACAATTCATATCCTACTAAGACGCATTGGTACATGGTGTCATGGAGTAGGGAACCGGGTGTTATTGATCCGGTTTATGACGGTCGATAATGTGTGTCCGGTTTGTTGGGATATTCATTTGCCATTGTGCTAAGTCCTCAAATCCAAATTCAATAGATAGTATATTTAGCATTTATTGAGATACGACTAGAAGGGTTCTATGCTTGTCTATCTTATAGTTCGAAGTTATCCATTCTACATTCAGTGGGAGAAGGATAAACTTAAAATCAAGAGGTGCTAATACATTTGAGGAGTTCTTCTAAGTTTTAGTTATTTAACCTTTTGAGAACAATGTTTGTTGCTTAAAAGGGGAAGAAGGAAGAAACTAAAACTAAGGCATTCCAGTGGAAGAACGTGAAACTTAAATGAAGACTTGATGATGATACTAGCATATAATCTGATATCTTTGATAGATGATCAGCATGGTTATGCTGGTATGCCTGACTATGAATCATTACTTCTTTTATTTTTGATTTGAGTCATAGAGAGCCAAAGAGATATGGGTTTCTTATATCTAAGTGGCAATGACTTGATGGTGAGTCATGTTGAGTTCACCACCTATCAGAAGACGTAGTGGATCCAGAATTTGCTAAAAATAAAAGAAGTAAATGATAAAGAGATGCAATCTTTTTGGAATGTCCAAGTGCTTGACTTGACTTGATCCCATAACTAGGTGTATACCAAGGTGGTAGTGATGGATTAACATGGATGGAATTGTAGACAACTTCAAATACCGACTAGTGGTAAAGTTTTTCATGGTGGTTATGGAGAAACTTGTCCTAGTGGCTATGTTGAAGAATGTTTGATACTCGTGGATATTAATGACCGCGTTTCGTCATGAAACAATATGATGAGGAAGTGCTTATAACACTATCCGAGGGTCTTAATGTACGTCCGTAGTATCCAAATTATGTCTACAAAAGTGGATAAGACCTAAGACCACTTCGGGCTTATTTTTGCATCTTGAAGGAAAGATATCTTTGCTTACTATTAGAAGATCATAGTGATGAGTTTTCTAAAAGCATAGATAATGCTTTTTACGTATGTCAGGGCTAGTGGGAGCTTTGTTGTATTCCTAGTGTTAAATGTCTATGGAAGATAATGTCCCGATATTAGGTTATCTGCGAACCTAATTCAGGAATTACTGCTTCATAGGGGCATTTAAGAGATACAAAATTGGATAGTATTGAGTTCAAGAAATATAGAGATATGTTCTTGATGTTTGACGACTTGAATAGGCTTGGAGTGAGTAGTTACTCTAATGCATGTTTCTGCTAGGATAATTGTTGATCTTTAATCAAAGTTGATGATCCTAACTTGTGGTGTTGTTTGTTGATTCGTAAAGTATCACTAATCTTATTGTGGGTTTTTGAGACAATGAGTGTGTGATTACTTTAACTTTTTGAAAAGTAAGATCTCTTTGATGCATACTTTTGAAGTATTCTTGTCAAAAGAGATATAATTGAATAACAAAAGATCTAGTGGATGTTGTGAGATAAATCCACTAGTTAAGCCGTTGTTATGGGCTAGTGGTGTTTGTCATACTAGGTCCATTAGCATGTCTAATGCGTATAACTTGGCTTGAATATGTTTTGGTTTATGTTTTATTTGTACTTATATTTTGGGGACATTAAGCAATATTGCAATTCATACCATATCGATTATTAAATGGAGATTTAATAATACGCCGAGGGCGGGTATTTTATGAATCCTTATTGTGTTCCATCTTAACATGTTTAAACACTTCCGAGAATGTTTATCATTCTAAAATCTCCACAATCGGTTATACTTTATGGGAAGGAAGTATAAATTAAGGTTGAGGTAAAGAGTTGGTTTTGTTAAACGTGATTCTTGCCTATACTTGAAAGGGGTTTCTAGTCATAAGAAACTCGGGATGATGATGACGTTTCATCCTTAAACTAGAGATGCATGTGATTCCAAAGCATAGGTCTGCTTTGCTTTGATCATTTTCTAACTCGGTCCGTAACTGGTCGTTATAAGGGAGATGATTGGGTAGAATATTATCTATGTGGCGGGACTATGTAGTCGAAAGGAATTTGTTCCTTTATGTATAGAGAAGATATCCATGGGCCCCTCGATGATTGAGTGCTGACGTTCATATGCATGGCCGTGCTCAAGTTACATTGATGATGGATCAATGTTAACTTTGTTTGTTGGTCAGCACTAATCTAGAATCGAGAAACATAATCGTGAACGATCTGAAGGTTGACTGTATTCCATGCCTTGTGTTCACATAGGATATCACGCACAAAGGGATGTACATGTTCATTTATCTTTAGGACAGTCATTTTATGGTTGGGATCTTGTCAAGAGTGGCATACCCTATACTGACTTGGGAGCATAGATGTCTTGCTAGAGGCCGCTCTATGTTTGTGTTATTTTTCGTAGTCGTGCCACGTGCAAGTGGGAGTCTGTTGGAATATGCCCGCTGACACGAATGAGTTAATGGCACTACCGACGAGGTATAGGCCTATTAGGTCACACACCAAGTATTGATTCCGGCAACACGATCAAGCAAAAGAGAGGAAAAGGCCAAAATGGGTTTTGGCAGGATGGTACACGGGCCGTGTTCCTGAACACGCGCCGTGTCCAGTCCAACATACACGAGGCGTATTAGCCCATTTCAAGGTCGTCTAGTTTGGGCCTACACGGGCCGTGTAGATGAACACGGGCCGTGTAGTGCTTGATAGACACGGGCCGTCTAAGCCCAATTGGGGCCGTGGACTTTGGGCCTACACGGCCATGTAGACCTACATGGGCCGTGTACGTTCGCTGTAACAGCAGAATTAACAGCCTTAAACACTTGGTTTAATGGGGTTAACTTCTAATAATGGTGGTAGACAAAGAGGCTACGAATTATCTGCTCTAAGGGAGGTGTTTGGATGTATCTTGGCTTTTGGTTGACACTTGAACTCTCTCTCACTTGTTCATCTTGTTCTTGGTGTTCTTGAACACAAGAAGCAAGAAACACATAGACTTGGGTGTTGTTTTGGTGGCTACACCAACTTACTAGCATTTGGGAATCAACACAACTTGGGGTGGACTTCACTAGAGAAATCCTAGCTTGGATTTTGAAGCTTGACTTGTTTGGTTCTTGAAGCTTGACAAGAGTGAGATTGTGGTACTTTCATAGTGCTACATTTCTATCCATCTTATTCTTTTATTTTAGTTGCAATTTCATGTCTAGATATTAGTCCATGGCATGTGTGTTTGTTTGGCTAGTTTAGTTTTGTATTGTATCTTGCTTCCGTTGCTACTCGTTTATGCCAAACGAATACCTTCAGGAAGGTCGCGGGCCAAAGGAGATTGACTGCCCGGAGGAGGATGATTCTATTTGAGTCCTTTCCATGGAGGACTTACTCGCTGATGTGGCATGGGTGGAGGCGTTGGAATCGCTGATCACCACTCCCTCACTCTCTTGTATCTCTTCTCCCTCACCACTTCCACCACCCCTCTCTTCAGATTGTTCCCTCTCAATCACAACCCTACTCGAGGCACCCCCTGCGCACCCTAGCCCTTAGACTACTAGGACCCTCACCTGGTGCTACTGCTCCAGGGGCAGGCACAACTGGGTTTGGTTGCGCCAGAGGAGCGATCCTATTCTCCCTCATATACTCACGCACAACCTCACTCTCTTGATTTAAGATTCGAAGGAGGGAAACAGGCACCCGCATGGCAACTATGTTGGGTAAGTCTCTGATGCGTAAGAATCTGGTTATGCACTGCACTTGGACTTGCGGGTTATCAAGGCGTCATGGAATGGTGTGGTAGGTTTCCAGATCGGTGGCGATGAAAATGGTAAGGAATCGTTGAAAGTGTATAATGGTTTTCTGGTAGGTGGTGTCCTTTTCCTTAACCATTCGTACAATTTCCTGAAAGATGCTTGTGGCGTAGTCAAGATGACGGTGGTAAGCAACACCAGCCAAGAGAAGCAGAGAGTAGTAGGATCTACCATCAGTACCCTGATGAATGCCAGTAAGGGTACGAGAGATTATAGTAGCAAGCGTCTGCCAGAGAGGCGCAAGGTTTGTTCGTTTAAATTGGTGAATCTAGTTCAACTTCCCGCCATAGCCAAGACCTCGGACTAGGTCAAGTACCGCATCAACCCCGGGATTTTCATCAAAGTTAGCTTTGTCAGGATAGTGATCGGCAGTGGGTAGGCACTTGTGTCCCAGGACGAGTGATACCCTTTGTAAATGTATACCACAGTTGTTGCAAGTATATTTCGGGTACATGGGTGGGTGATGTGTTTGGGTTTTCTGTTATGGCTTGGCAGAGAGGATGTGCGCGGATGATTTCTAAAATTATAGGGATTTTTGTGTCTGTCTCCAAGTCGAAGTAAAGGTTGTTGCTGAGTGTTTCAAGCCTGTCAGCAGCGGGGACAAGGCTTTCCTCAGGAAGCGGTTGAATGGCTGCCATCTATAACAAGTAGCATAGAGCAAATTAGTACAACAGATAATAGCAACTCAGAATGCACATGTGAATGTCTGAGTAAATATGTGTTCTGTGATGTTTATTTTCATGTGAATGTTGACTTTTGAATTTTGACTTTTCAAAAACATGTTGAATTCACATCTAGACTTGTATAATCCGGTAGATTGTGAAATCCAATTGATTTAAAAAATCCGACAAGGGGAAATCCTCTGTTCAAAACCATCATCGGATTTTCATCAAATCCGATACTTCATCAAAATCCGCATGCAAAAGTTTGACTTGAAAGTCGCATGGAACACATTTCATCCGAAAGTCGCATGGAACACATTTCATCCGAAAGTCGCATGGAAGGTTTTGAACATGATAGTCGCATGAAAGTCACATGAGTTATGAAGTGAAAGTCGGATTGACAAGATTCATACGAAAGTCGGATGGACAAGGATATTTGAAAGTCGCATAGGCTTAATTTTCAAGAGTCGGATGAGCTTATTTTATGTGAAAGTCAGATGGACATGTCATGCGAAAGTCGCATGGTTTTCAGAATTGTGAGATGTGAAAGTCGCATGAACTTATGCACTTGACAATCGGATAGAACAAATTCATATGAAAGTCGTATAGGCTATACTATCCAAGAGTCGCATAGAACTAATTTCATCCGAAAGTCGCATAGAACATAATTTTCTTTCGAAAGTTACATAGGTGTTTTAAGTCAAAAATCGAATGGAGCATTTTGGAAAAGTCGCATAGACTTTGAAGAGCAAAACTCGCATGGATTAGTTCCCTTATTCGAAAGTCGCATAGGACAAAGTTCATCCGAAAGTCGGATAGACCAAATTCATCCGACAGTCGGATGATTCCATTTTCTTTCATGCGACAGTTAAGAACATCCCAATGAGTCCAGAATCCATTTTGGTATAAAATGTGTTTTGTGGACTCAAGATATGTACCAAACTACTCGGAATCCAACAAAAACGGCTTATTTGTTTTCAAGCAGACCTAAACAACTCAAATTTGTACAGATTTGACTCGAAAAACCTCTGTTCTTAGACGATGAAGAACAATTTCATAAACCCAAAAACCCTTTTCAATTAGTGTCGATCCAGTGTAATTTTGGATATCGTTTTTGTTCCATTGTGTTCGCAAAACTCAAAATGTTACTATATACCCTTCAAACACAACAACTAGCACCATTTAGGGTGTTTTTGATTCAAAAACATAGAAGAACCCAACTGTTCGATAACAGGGGTTAAAAACAACAAAAAAAAAACTTGAATCTTGACGCCTAAATGTGCATAGGTTTTGACATTTCTTGATGAAATCATATTACCTTTCTGTTTAGTGTTGAATACACACAAGATTTTCACGAGTTAAAACTTTTGATTGAAGGCAGTTGAGAGAAAGAGAAGATGGATAGTGTTTTGCTTTTTGAAAATCTGGAAGTGTGAAGAAGAAGAGTGGTCGGGTAGCACCTTTTATGGGCTATCCGTCTTTTGGATCTTGGATCGGGGCTCATCCGACTGTCGGACCGACCCAGTGTGGCCCAAAAATTGATGTTTGGCCAAGTCCATTTTGTTTTTGCCCAAGGCTTAGAATTTTTCAAGATTTAAGCCAAAAAAGGGTAAAAATAGTTATAAAAGACATAAAATAAACATTTAACTCCCCGTATAAATTATAAAAGACATAAAATAAACATCTGACAAATAATCATCTGAAAAGATGAATTCTGAACATTTCTCCCCCTACACGAATGCACGGAAAGCATTCATGTTAACCAGTAAACTGCATTGCTCCCCCTAGATAGGAGCATCTGTATAGCTGCACAGAGAACAAAAACAACGCGTAAATCTGTTCAAGAAAGGAAAACGATAATGAATTACAGCTTGAGATTCATCATTCTAATCTTGGATACCAGAAATGAAAATCGGGCTTCGTCCAGTGGTTTAGTGAACATATCAGCCAGTTGATTATTAGTGGGAACCAACTGTAGTTCGATCAGACCCTTTTCCACGTTGTCTTTCAAGAAATGATACCTGATATCGATGTGCTTGGTTTTAGAGTGATGGACAGGATTGCACGAAATGGAAATTGCACTATGAGAATCACACAATAGTGGTATCTTAGAGTAGGTAAGACCAAAGTCCCGCAGTTGAGTTCACATCCACATACTCTGTGAACAGCAACTGGCAGTAGCCACAAATTCAGCTTCAGCAGTTGATGTAGACACATAGTTTTGTTTCTTTGAACTCTAGCAGACCAATCGATCTCCTAAGAAGTGTGCACTCCCTGACGTGCTTTTCCTATCCAACATACATCCGGCATAATCCGAATCGGAGTACGCAAGCAATTCGAATGATGAGTCACGGGGATACCACAGGCCAAGGTCAGGGGTCCCTTTTAAGTATTTGAGGATACGTTTTACAGCAAGTAGATGTGATTCTTTTGGATTTGCCTGAAAACGAGCACAGAGACAGGTAGAAAACATTATGTCTGGTCTACTAGCCGTTAGGTACAGTAAAGAGCCAATCATTCCCCGATAGGTTTTCAAGTCAACTGCCTTTCTGTCAGGATCAGCAGACAACTTGGTTTTGGAAGACATGGGGGTAGATTTGGATGAGCACTCAGACATTTCATATTTTCTTAATAAATCGTTAATATATTTAGACTGATTTATGAAAATGTCATTGGAAAGTTGTTTGACTTGTAAGCCGAGGAAGAAATTCATTTCTCCCATCATGCTCATTTCAAAGTTGCTCGCCATTAGTTTTGAAAACTCTAGACTATACTGTGGGTTCGTAGAGCCAAATATAATATCGTCTACATATATCTAGACTAAGATATAGTCATCCACAATTTTCTTTGTGAAGAGGGTGGTGTCGATTCGTCCCTTTGAGTAGCCTTCACGAACCAGATAGGCTGATAGAACATCATACCAAGCCCGTGGAGCCTGTTTGAGTCCGTATAGGGCCTTATCAAGTATGTAGACATCGTTTGGTCTTTTGGGATCAACAAATCCTTCTGGTTGAGATATATAGACTTCCTCCTTAAGGATTCCATTCAGAAATTCCGTTTTGACATCCATCTGATATACCTTGAAGTCCCTGTAATCAGCGTATGCGAGAAATACCCGAATAGCTTCTATACGGGCAACAGGAGCGAAGGTTTCATCATAGTCAATACCGTCCTGCTGTTTGTATCCTTTAGCTACCAGTCTGGCTTTGTTTCGAATCACCACACCGTCTGAATCTTTCTTGTTCTTGAAGACCCACTTGGTGCCAACAATTGTCTTGTCGTTGGGTCGAGGCACAAGTCTCTAAACCTTTAAACGTGTGAACTGATCTAACTCTTCTTGCATAGCAAGAATCTAGTCTGCGTCTTGAAGGGCATCAAACTAAGAAAGCTGGAGAACTGACACTCATTTGTTGTGGCAGATCTGGTCTGAACGCCGGCATCTTTGTCTCCGATAATTTGCATTTCAGGATGAGCAGCAGTCCACTTGGTGATATGGGGAATGGGGTTATCAGCTATTCCATCACTAGCATCCTGAGGGAAGAATTCATCCAGTTGTTGTTGAATGGATGTTTCACCCTCAGGAGTAGATGACTCTAGGATGTACTGAGGTGTAGTGTTCTCGTGGTCCTCAGTGTCTGCATCATCAGCAGTGTCGACTGTTGGCAGATGAATTAACAGGTCCTGATGTAGATGTAGTAGTTGTTGGATGTGTGAGTTCAAGGGATTCCTGAATGACATCTGTAGGCCTGTCAATAGGTACACAATTATTTCCAGAGTCATCGTCATCTAAGAAATCAAATATATAGTTTAAGTCTGAAGATTCATTTGCGTGTGATATATTTGTTTCTTGTCGATTAAGTCCCGGTCCTAAACTGATGTGTTCAGAAACAATTGCAGGTGATTCATGAGATAAAGATGTGGTGGTTAAAGTTTCATCAAAAGTCACGTTAATACTTTCAATCACAACATTTTTTCGTTTGTTTAACACACGAAACGCTTTAGACTCAGAAGACTAACCTAGGAAAATTCCATCATCTGCTTTGGGGTCGAATTTTCCTAGATTAGCCTTTTCATTAAGGACAAAGCACCGATTACCAAACACGTGAAAGTGTTTAATATTTTTTCCAGTTCATAGGGAGTTTTGTTAAAGCGACGGTGTAAAATTGTTCGGTTTTGAGTGTAGCATGCTGTGTTGACCGCTTCTACCCAATAGGAAGGCGGTAAATCAGCATAGGATAGCATGGTTCGAGCCGCTTCTACAAGCGTTCGATTTCTTTGTTCGACAACTCCATTTTGTTCTGGAGTATACGCTGCGGAGAATTGATGCATGATTCCCACTGAGTTAAGAAAGGAATCCAAGACTTTGTTCTTGAATTCGGTGCCATTGTCGGTCCGTATGTTACGAACCTTTCCTTGCGATTGATTCTGCACCTGTTTGAGGAACGAAATAATTGTAAATGTTGATTCATCCTTCGTTCTCAAAAACTTGACCCACGTGTACCTCGAATAGTCATCAACTATCACGAGAATGTACTTCTTCCCATTCCTAGACTGAACCCTCATCGGCCCACATAAGTCCATGTGCAACAGTTGGAGAGGTGCTTTTGTGCTAGACACCGGTTTTATTTTGTGAGATGCCCTTTTCATTTTACCCCTCTCACAGTATTCACATAGGTGTTCCTTTTCAAACTTCAGCTTAGGCAATCCGCAAACTAAATCACCGTTGACCAGTTTGTTGATATTTTTAAAATTTAGGTGAGATAGTTTGCGATGCCACATCCATGTAAGTTCCGATGAGGCCTTGGATAGAAGACATACTGACTATTTTCCTTCCAGGTCTGCTAGATCAATAGTGTACAGATTTGACCTTCTAGGCCCAGTCAGTACCACATCATCGTTCTCAGTCTTAACTGAGCAAGTTTTGGCCTTGAAGTTAACTTCTAACCCCTTGTCACAAAATTGCCCAATACTGAACAGATTGTGTCCCAATCCCTCCACATATGATACCTTGCTTATTTTTATATTTTCTTTTATAATGTCTCCAGTTCCCATTATTGGTGCCACATGGTCGTTCACAAAACGAACATTTCCAGAGTATTTTGGGACATAGTTCGCTAGGAGACCCTTTTCGCCCGTCATATGTTTCGAACATGGAAGACAAAAATTGTTGAGGTACCACCGGCTAGATATCTGCACATGGAAGACAAAAATTGTTGAGGTACCACCGGCTAGATATCTGCACATGGAAGACAAAAATTGTTGAGGTACCCATTGTGTAGTGGGTCCTTGGCTGTTAGCAAAAACAACAGTATCACATGCTGTGTCAATTAATGAATTCGTTGGTTGTGTGTTGGGAGTACAAACTTGTGAGATTGTTTATGGTTGGGACGGTGATGGTGTTACAATTTCTTTGGATATGGCGGGGGAGTAAGTTGCTTTTGATGTGATGATAGGTTGTTCAATTACCACGTGATTACAGCCGTTTGGTAGTGAGACATCATCGTCGATGTATTCACTTTGTTTCTTTGAACTTCTTGTTTCCGTTGTTGTTGTTTTCGCTTTGGTGGGTTTATGTTGAACTGTTGGTTGTTTATGTTGTGAGACTTGAATTTTCCTACTCATTAGATTTGTGAAATTTGGTTTGACAGCATTTTGATTGGCATGATTCCAATTGTTGTAGTATTTGCGATTAGGATTCCATGAAGTGTGTCGATTGGTGGGATTTGATCCGGAATTAAGCTTAGAGGGTACACTTTCATTACTCATTTGGAATCTTGCTCTTGTGGAGCGTTTCTTTCGCCAATAGGTAATTTTGTTACCTTTTCTGTTTATGAAGGAAGCTTGTTCATGAGTTGGTTCAAAAGATTTGTAATTTGGATTTGGTTTAATGCCACGATTCTTTCGGTCATCATCATACACACAGTGATAAATACAATGACCATCAACACAACCATCACTCATGTAAAACATTTCAATTTGAACATAATTAATTGGAGTTCGAACAGGTTTGACATTCAAAACAGACGAGTCATTAAAAAGTAATAGAGTTGTTTGTTTATTGAAGTTGGCAGGATAAATCAAACGCTATTCGTCCTTTCTTTCTCCATCCTTCTCTTCATACTTCTTCCACCATCGAAAAGTTTGCCTCTTCTCTCTCTTCACATTGGCACCTAGATGGACACTTGGGTTAGAAGTATACATTGCTAATTGATCATTTTTGGAACGAGAGTGAATTTTTTGTTTCTTGATTTGTTTAGTTTTGGATTTAGGTGATCTTGAGGTACTAGTCTTATGTGATAACCGTGCATCAATTATCTTGGCTTTTCCCTTTAAGTTGGTGGACTCAATTGTTTGCATTTTGATAAAGTCGTTCTCAAGTAAGTTAGGTTTTTCGTGAAGGGTGAACAATGACTTTTCCGATTTTCTGCATTTTTCACAATCTTTACCAGGGTTTATTAAAGACACATCACTTGCATATATGTCGGATTTTGATTTTGTAAATGAAGAACATTCACCTTCTTGCACATGTGGAATCGGGGTATCAAACATGCTTGGAGTAGCGGAATTTTGTGACTGGTCATTTTCAGTCGACTTGTCATATATTTGTGATGCGTCTCTTGTGTTCCTCCTCAGGGAGTTCGTCGACTTGTCCAAAGAATACCATTTTCTCTATTAACCCCAGATTCATGCTTTCAAAGTCATATAGTTGTTTAGCACTTATCTTATCACTTATGTGTGGATTAACGTAACCTAAACCTTCGTATGTCCATTCTGAAAATTTAGCATCCTTAGGTTTGTTTAGAAAAATGGTTTGTGTCGTTTGATCTCTTTTAATTAACAAGTATTCGAGATCTTTTATTTTTTAGTATAGTTGACATCGTTCCTTTTGTAAAAAATTTGAAATCTTCTTCAACTTAGATCTTGGCCGCTTTTAAGTTGTGAATGATTACCTCGTTTTCACTTCTTAAGCTGTTCAGTTCATTTTCTTTTGCGGTTAATTCCGATTGAAGATTGTCTAAGTTAGATGTTGATTGATTTTGATTCTATGTTCCAACTTAGTGATTTTTTGGTTTTGTCTTTCGATGTGTTCAACTAATGTTTGTGCATACTCAATGTTTACCTTTCCAGAGACACCTGCATCATCATTTTGAGTTTCTTCAAACTCATCATCACCATCAGCTTCATTATCATCGTCATCATCTGAGGAGCCTTCATCTTGAGCCATCAAACAAAAGTGTGCTTGATCAGCTCCATCATCATCTGAATCATCAGTATCTGTCAGAAATTGATCTTCTTCTACTAGCATTGCTCTCCCACTCTCTTTCTTCTTGGTCAACCGCAGTTTGTTCCTGTAGTATTCGTCATCTTTAGTTATGGCTTCCTGCAATCTTTGATAAAATGCCCCGTTCTACCACAACTATAACATTTCTTTTCCTCCTCTTGAGGCTCTGCGGGTTTGTCAGTCTTTCTCCTCTCTTCAGATACATTTCCCTCACTTTTCCTTGGCCCGGATGTGTATCGTTGTCTGTTGTTGGTCTTTCCATACTTGTTTTGGAAAGCTCTTGTAATCAGTGACATAGCTTTCAGTACAACATCCTTCTCTGAAATCTCTAGCTCTCCTTCCGAGGAGTCGGAGTCTACCACAACTTGCTTTCCCTTGCTTCCCCTTGATGATTCTCGCGGTCTTCATTCTGCCACTAGTGCAACCGGGTCATATGGTTGCTTCATCGAGAGTTTGGTGAGGAACTCATCTTGAAATTGGTTCAAGTCCTCGTAAATCGAGTTGTGAGATACCACCTTGAGATTCTGATTAACATGCTTATACAAACGAACATGTTCACTCCCTTCTGGACCAAGAGCATTGATCCAGTTGACATTGATGTCCAGATCGGATCTTGTCACAACATGATTCCTCATTTCATTCAACAGTCTGTAGAAACGACTGTATGTATCCTGCAGCAGCTCTCCTTCCCTGGCCTTGAATTCCCTGAAGGTGTTAACCAGCTGAGTGTCTCTGATGAACCATCCGTGTTCAGGACCCTGCATTTGCTGTTTTACTTTGTCCCAAATTTCTTTGGCACAAGTCAAGATGTCTATTTTGGAATAGATTTTTGCACATAATCCTTGTTTCAAGTAATATTTTGCATCTTTATCGGCGCGTGCAAGGTCTCTTTCGTCAGCAGTTAGTTCTGATGGAAGTTTGCGTCTCCTCTCAGCGACAATTGATGGATTGTTATCGGGAACAACCTCGATAATCTTTTCAAACACGGCATCACCATTTAATATGTTGTCTTTTATCATCTCACCATATTTCTCGTTGTGTTCTATAAAGTCCATAAACCGTCCTTTCCATACGTTATATTCATTTCTGAAGAGTACTGGAGGTTTAGTGTCTGTACCGATGGCAAGAATCTCATTGCTGGAACTCATCTTTTCTTGGATCTTTCTCCCTGAAGTAAATTGGTTAGTTTGTTTGTGAGAAGAACTTTGAAATTCGGATGAAGTGTTTGAAGGTCGAATGAAGTTATCCGACTGTCGGATTGTTTGACTATCGGATTGTGCTTATGCGACTATCGGATTTTGATGCGACTGTCGGATGATCCGAAGGTCGGATGAACTTTCAAGTATCAGATTGTGTTTATGTGACTGTCGGATTTTGTGTCTGTCAAAATTGTGATGCGACTATCGGATTTTGTGACTATTGGATCTGTGATGCGACTGTCAGATGATCCAAAGGTCGGATGAACTCTTCGAGTGTCGGATGATCCGAAAGTCAGATGAGTTTTCTAGTGTCGGATGACTTTTGAAAGTCACATGAGTGAAGTGTTGTATGAGGCAAAAGTCGGATGGATCTTGAGTCGATTATCTAGTGAACTTTGAGCCAACAGTCGAATGACCTTTTAAAATAAAGGTCGGATGAACTAAAGTCAAAATTCGGATGAATCTTTTGGTTAAAAGTCGGATGAACTAAAGTCAAGAGTCGGATGACCTTTTGGTTAAAAGTCGGATGAGCTAAAGTCGGATGAACTAAAAGTCGCACGACTGTCGGATGGGATAATAATCCAAAACTTGCAGGTCTGTACTCTGTTATCGAGCAGACTGCTAATTTTGCCTAAAACACACTAAAAACTCACTAAGCTTCTGCTTTGGCCTTCCTTTTCAATAGAAACACTTACCTTTACTGATTTCAACCCAAAACAACAACAAATTCTTTGAAAATTTGATGAAAAAGTGAAAAACTTTAAGAACAATGAATTTTCAAAATCACGACCCAAATGTTGTTTGTTTGTCCTAAAAACACTAAAAAAGGTTTTATCCTTCTCAAATACTTCTAAGAGACAACAAATAACTTGAAAACAAGAAGATTTGACCAAATGGGTTTTTGTCTTTCAAAGTTCTTACGTGAACAAGAATAGGAGCAGCTCCTAGGTTTTGTTTCTCAAACAAAGATGTTACTTTCAGGTAATGTTGAACCAATCTAGTAGGGAGTTGGCTCTGATACCAATTGAAAGTCCTTTGTTAGTGAAGAAGATGAGTAACAATGAATACTTGAACAAAAGATGATGAAGTTTATGTAGAACAAGTATGAACACTTTGCATGTAACTTGATGATTCTCTCTTGTATTGCTTGAACCTTTAGAATGCAGAGAATACAATATGGCAAAGGTTACCTTGCAAACTAGGTTTGGAAGGTATTTAAACTAAAGCCTCATGGGCCTAAAGCCACATAGGCCCAAACTAGACTAAAGTAAGAATTACAATAAGAAAGTGGGCTAAGCCCATTACAATCACTTAGTCTAGTAAAGATAAATTACATACAACAAAAGAACACAAGGCTAACAAACTAATAAATATCTAACAACCTCCTAATGTGAAAACTTAGAGAACAGTTTATAACCATTAGATGATCTTTATTTGATGGCTGATATCAATATTGGTTAGTTATGGTATGTTGAATTTGAAGGATTTGATTTAATTAAGGTAGGTTGATTGTAGATCTCTTATTTATTCTAATTAAATGATTGGCCTACATGTTTTCTCGCCGTTCTCCATTTAATATGTGTTCTCACCAGATCCCTGCTCTCTCTCTCTCTCTATATATATATATATATATATGTATATGTATATAAAGAGAAATGAAAAGAGGAAAATAACAGTAGTGCATTTGTCGGGTAATCTTTGTAATCAACAATAAACCTTAAGGTTGGGAGTTTTCTGAAAGAATATGTTAATAAAATATGCTAGAATGAGTCGTTTTGAGTTAAAAGGATTGGTTAGTGTAGTGACAAATTATTTAGATTAATGAAAAGTTAGAGAGGATTGTTACACAAACATGTGCATTAATCTAAATGTAATTTGTAGTAGCCGAGTTGAGGTGACGTTTCTAACTATTCTTTTGATTGTTTGATGAGTGCATGGAAGTTGTCAATTGAGTTATTCATGTGATTTACCTGGTGTAATGATTTTTAAAAGACAGTTTGCTTGGGGACAAGCAAGGTTTTAGTGTGAGGTGTTTGATAATGTTGCATTTAACTACATATTATTTGACAATATCTGTCATTTCCTATTACTAAAATGATCTTAATTGATTATATATGTACACTAACTGCATGTGGTTGTGCACACGTTGAAAATAAGAAGAAAAGGATCGAAGTGCATGAAAACAAAGTCGTTTACATGAAAGCTGGTAAAAACAAGCATCGGAATGAGGTTAGAAGTTGGTCATGCATGCATGTAAGAGTCCCACGATGTGCACATGTGGTGTACGCCAAGAGGATTTCTAGAACCAAAGTGGAAAATATTCATCTAAGTGAACGTCGTGCAACCTAACCCCACGTCGAGAAGCCATGGAGAAATTTCAACAAAACCTTGAATCGCCTGTGTCCCACACCAAGCACTAATGCACCACGTCATGCACTTCTTGGTCAATATGGGAAAACTTTAATTCAAGTAAGGTCGCACATCATGCACAAAAGCCACAAGACATGTTCTTGGTATGGCACATTAAAAGTCTATTTAATCTCAACTTTAGGTCATGTAGAAAAGACGAATAGATATCACTTTTAGAGAATAGGCAATCAGTGACAGAGGAGTAGCGACTATATGAAGATCACGATTTCTATGTATTTAGGTGATGAACGATCCCAGGGTTTAATTTTTAATCTGTTATTCTAATATATGATTAGGTTTTTTTATGGTGAACCTTGAGTTTTTTATCATAACTTTCCTTGTTATATTCAATTAAAAAAGAAAAGCAAAAACAAACAGTTTATGCATGCGCTAAGATAATAACTTGCATGTGTATGTGAAAGAGATTGGTTTTCATCATAGCGTTGTTGGGGTTTGTTCGGTTTTTTCAAAATATATATTTTAGCAACGGAAGCATGAACAACAATTTTAAACTTTTAAAACTCCCCACCAATGATCCATATGCAAGCCTTAAGAAACAAAACAACCATAGGGTGTTTAGAACTACAACCTTTGTAGCGTGAGTAAACCGTTGATGAAGTGGTTGATCTATGAGAAGCCAAGAGAAGACTTCCTCCAAGGTATCCACAAATCAATGAGTCCAACACCTCCAAGATGCTAGTCTCTCCAACCCTTGAAATTCAAGCAAGCAAGCAACAACCTCTTGTTCTTCTTCTTGAACTTACTATGTATGTATATGAGTATGTATTCTAGTACCACACTTTGTTCACTTGAAGAACACCAATACTATAAAGTAAGGATGTTTTCAAGTATGAAAACACTTAGAACTTTTCTAAGAACACAAGGAAAGGTGGTAGTATGAACTAGTAACACAAAAGGCCATGCATGAAGACTTAAAAGGCCAAGAAGTAAAGCAAGAGAGGGAGGCCCCTCCCTTTGCTTGATTTCAGCCGTAGAAGGAGAGGGGGGGTCCCCTTTGGCTCTTTTGCTTCACTTGTACATGCATGCATGTCTAGGTTAGTCCATTTTTCAAGCAACCTCAAATGGACCCCCTTTGTGATACTTGTAAGCATTTCTAGTTTTATATATTTCAAGTATATAAAATATAATGCTAGACTTGTCATACATTGTATAAAATACATCTACATGTATTTATATATATACATACTTGATTGTTACTAGTAACTCTTTACTTGTAACAAAGATATACATACATTTATATAATTGTTACTAGTAACAATTTACTTGTAACAAATATACATTTATACATACATATATATATATACATATATAAAATCATATGTTTATATTTATGTATTTCATATGCATTATCTTATATTAATATATAAGAGTGATATTATTATTTCACATAAATAATAATATGCAACAATGCATATATATATACTTATATATATAATGAGTTGGAAACATATTTAAATCATATTCAAATATGTAATTGGTGTCCATTGATTGTAAATGTGTGACCCTATGGGTTTATTTATTATCAGTAATATCGTATTAATTTGTGTCTTGTGCACATAGAACCAACAATCTCCCACTTGCACAAGTTACAACTTAAGCCGATATAGACAATGGTAAGAACGTCTAGCAACATCCCATTGCCCCTAACAATAAATAAAGTGTGTTGATCAACACTTTCACCAACGAAGTTAACTCACTAGCTACAAATCGTTGTTATAGGTAAGTCATCAATTATCTCTTTGTTTTAACATCTCATTGAACATGAGACATGGATCGTCATCAATTCTCATATAATGTTCAACTTGTTTTAGAGCCCAGAGATATTATACTCCCAATTAAATGAGAGAAACAAATTCCATCTTGACCACATACGTCTCTTATAAGACTCATATCATACCTAATAATGGCCTTTATAACTACCCTGTTAAAGATAGCGTTTAACCACATTAAAGCATGATACTCCTCATACTCGAGTCCCAATATGTGTCTCAGGTCTAAGGATACAAAGATACCACCTTTTTCTCAAGATTTACTTATGACACTGATCCATGAAGCGATCTTAAGAGCGGGTCATGTCCAATGTTTGTTCCCTAACAAACATTAGTGAATTTGGATGCAAACCCTTTTGCCTACTTTCATCACGAATGAAAGTCAACCAACTTATTCACATTAGTCTTAATTCATAACTATTCCCATAGTTATAACCGACTATGGACGTTTTAGAATAAAGAATTATTCATGGATTTAAACATGCTAATAAAGAACACAATATATATTAATGAAGTGATCATATCCCATACATCATTCAGATAAAATAGATATTGTCATAATGTTCCAAAATATCCAAATACTAAATTACAATTCAAATCCAATCCCTTGCAAAGCGAAGACCTATTGCCCTAGTATGAGACTCATGCTTAGTCGAGGCAAGAGGTTTCGTAAAAGGATCTGCAAGATTCTGATCTGTATGAACTTTGCGAATACACACATCTCCTCTATCCACTATATCCCGTATGTAGTGGAAACGCCTGAGGATGTGTTTGGTGCTGTGATGTGATCTAGGTTCTTTTGCTTGGGCAATAGCACCTTCATTATCACAAAATATTTCTATGGGGTCTTGAATGCTTGTTACTACCCCAAGGTCAGCAATGAACTTCTTCATCCATGCAGCTTCTTGTCCAGCTTCAGAAGCAGCAATGTATTCAGATTCTGTAGTGGATTGTGCAACTACACTTTGCTTAGAACTTTTCCAAGCAACCGCGCCTCCATTCATAACGAAGACATAGCCCGATTGTGATCAAGAATCATCTCGATCCGTTTGGAAACTAGCATCTGTGTAACACTTTACACAAAGATCTTCTTCCAAACCCCCATAGATCAAGAACATGTCTTTGGTTCTTCTCAAGTATTTTAAAATGTTCTTGACTGCCATCCAATGGCTATCTCCTGGGTTTTGCTGGTATCTGCTCGTCATGCTCAAAGCATACGAGACATTTGGCCTAGTGCATAGCATGGCATACATGATGGATCCTATTGCAGAAGCATATGGGATCTCACTCATTCTATCTAGCTCTTCTCTTGTGCTAGGGCTTTGAGCTTTACTCAAAACCGTGCCTAGTGCCATCGGCAAGAATCCTCTCTTAGAATTCTCCATCTTGAATCGTTTCAAGATTTTGTCAATATATGCACTTTGACTTAGGCCAATAAGACGCCTAGATCTATCCCTATAGATCTTTATTCCAAGAATGTAGGCGGCTTCTCCCAAGTCTTTCATTGAGAAACACTTCCCAAGCCAAGACTTGATGTCTTGCAAGGTCGGGATGTCGTTTCCAATGAGTAGTATGTCATCAACATACAAGACAAGGAATGCTACTGCGCTCCCACTAGTTTTCTTGTAAACACACGGTTCATCTTCTGATTTGATAAAACCAAACTCTTTTATTTTCTCATCAAATCGAAGATTCCAACTTCGAGATGCTTGCTTTAGTCCATAGATGGATCTTTTAAGCTTGCGCACCTTATTAGGATACTTAGGATCTACAAAACCTTCAGGCTGAACCATATAGACATCTTCACTTAAGTGTCCATTTAGAAAAGCCGTTTTGACATCCATTTGCCATATCTCATAGTCATAATATGCAGCTATGGCAATAAGTATTCTAATAGATTTAATCATGGCTACCGGAGATAAAGTTTCATCATAGTCAATACCATGAGTTTGAGTGAAACCTTTCGCCACTAGCCTTGCCTTAAATGTGTGTACATTTCCATCCATGTCTATCTTCTTCTTGAAGACCCACTTGCTCCCTACAGTCTTACTATTGGGAGGAAGATCAACCAAGTCCCATACTTGATTTTCATACATGGATTGCATCTCAGTGTTCATGGCATCAAGCCATTTATCGGATTCCGGATCCGATATAGCATCTTGGTAGTTAGTAGGCTCAGAAGAGTCTACCAAGAAAATCTCATCATTGGATACGAGAAATCCGTATCTCTCGGGTTCTTGACGAGGTCTACCAGATCTACGAACACTTTGTGTTTCAGTAGGTTCTTGAACAACCAATTGTTCAAGTTCAACAACCGTTTGTTGAGTGCTAGTGTCAACCTGACTTGTATTTTGTGGTTCTTGAATTTCTTCAAGGTCTACATTGCTCTCACTTGCCTCTTTCGAAAGAAACTCCTTTTCTAAGAAAGTGGCATGCCTATAAACAAACACTTTGTTCTCAGCTGGGTTGTAGAAATAATATCCTACTGAATCTTTAGGATATCCCACAAAATTACATTTGATAGATCTAGGATCGAGTTTGCTTAAAGCTTCTTGTCGTACATGAGCCTCACAACCCCAGACTTTCAAGTAAGATAAGTTTGGAACCTTTCCATACCACATCTCATATGGTGTCTTATCTACCTTCTTGGTTGGAACCATATTCAATATGCGCGCAGCAGTTAATAAAGCATAACTCCAAAATGACGAGGGTAGAGTACTTCGGCTCATCATAGACCGAACCATATCTAGTAGAGTTCGGTTCCTCCTTTCAGATACACCATTATGTTGTGGTGTTCTAGGAGGAGTAAGTTGTGAGATAATCCCACAATTACTAAGATGATCCATAAACTCTTGGCTTAAGTACTCACCACCTCGATCGGAACGAAGGGCCTTGATTGTTTTGTTGAGTTGATTTTGTACTTCGTTTTGAAACAGCTTGAACATCTCAAATGTTTCATGTTTATGTTTCATCAAATAAACATAACCAAATCTACTATAATCATCGGTGAATGTAACGAAGTATCTATCACCATCCCTAGACATTGATCTAAAAGGACCGCATACATCCGTATGTATAATTCCTAATAGATCTTTGGCTCTTTCACTTGAACCGGAGAAAGGAGCCTTAGTCATCTTCCCATATAAACATGATTCGCAAACTTCAAATGAGCTAGAATCATTTGATTTTAAAATTCCATCCTTTTGAAGTTTTGCAATGCGTTTCTTGTTTATATGACCAAGTCGACAATGCCATAGGTATGTTTGACTTAAGTCATGCTTAGGTCGTTTGGTGCTAGTGGTATATATAGAATTATTATCAAGAGATCTTTTAAGATTAACTTCATATATTCCATTAAGAGGCCGAGCCTCAAAATACAAAATGTCGTTTTTGAAGGCACGAATGCCATCATCAACGAAACCAAAAGTGAATCCAGATTCTCTTAACCGAGCTACTGAAATAATATTCCTAGTAAAACTAGGTACATAACAACAATTGTTTAATATTAAGTACAGGCCATTTGGTAATAATAATTCAAAAGCTCCAAGGGCTTCAACAGCAACATTTGCTCCATTGCCCACGTGGAGATCCAAATCGCCTGGCTTCAGCAGCTTACTTTTTCTTAACCCCTGCACATTGTTACAAATGTGAGTTCCACAACCGGTATCAAATACCCAGGAATTAATGGAAAAAGTATACATTTCAATCATATATATACCTGAAGTGCTAGCCTCGCCAGCCTTCTTCTTTTTCAACTCTGCAAGGTAGGTTGGACAATTGCGCCTCCAATGTCCTACCACCCCGCATTCAAAGCACGGGTCATTCTTGGGAACCTTTCCCGCCGTCTTGGGTGTAGGAGCCTTGGCAACTTGCTTGCCTTTGTCCTTTCCCTTTGCCTTCGCTTTGCCCTTCCCTTTTGAGTTGTTTTTCTTTTTCTTCTTGATTTTCCCTTCTTGAATCATCAAGACTTGAGGTGTTTTGCTTGGAATCTTACTCTCAGCAGTTTTAAGCATCCCATGCAACTCTGAGACAGATTTCTCCCAATTGTTCATGTTATAATTCATGACAAATTGATCATAGGCTTTGGTCAACGAGTTAAGGATCATATCCTGTGCAAACTCGTTGGTTATGGGAGATCCAAGCCTAGCAAGCTGGTCGATGTATCCTTTCATCTTTAGCACATAGTCGCTAACGGATTGACCTTCCTCCATCTTGCATGCATGGAAGGCTCGAGTGACCTCAAAGCGTTCTTGCTTCGCTTGCTTTTGGAACATTTCCTTAAGCTGGCTAAGCATCCCATATGCTCCATGCTCCTCAAAGTTCTTTTGAAGATCCGGAGACATGGTAGCAAGCATGAGGCATGAAATTTCGACCGAGTCGTCGGAATGCTTCACCCAAGCATCCCTAATGGCTTTGGCCGCAGTCAATGGAGGTTCCTCAGGGACGGGATCCTCAAGTACGTACAATTTCTTTTCGTGCTTAAGAACGATTCTCAAGTTACGATACCAGTCTAAGAAATTTGTACCGTTGAGTTTTTCTTTCTCTAAGATTGAACGAAGAGATAAGTTGTTAACGGGCGTAGTTGAGTTAGGGGCCATCTACAAAATTTAACAAAGTTCAATTTAGTATTTTTGATATTTAACCCTTTAATAATTAATACCCTTTAGAATTGTAAAATTCTTTAATTTTTAAAGGCTAGGATCCAAGTTGAACTTAACCTTGAATGTTTGGCTAATGCTCTCTCCATCAAGTTAAAACAACAAGGTAGGTAACGTTTACCAATTACATCTCGTATGTAATTCCTAGATCTTTATGGGATCCTAGACAACGATTGTCAATTTTGACATGTTTGATCCCATCTATGCCTCGGGCTTCCTTACGTTTGGCTAATGCTCTCTCCGTAATAAGATTCCGATTAAGTCGTCCTATTTCAAGACGGTGAATTTCCGGCCCAAGACGTTCATGGAATTCGCGGAAAAACACCTCGGTTGTTACAAAAACAATCCACGCGTTTGGCTAATGCTCTCTCCACGTGAGTGTCGTTGCAACAAGCGAGTGTCTTAAAATGGGATGGCATAGACTTACGTTTTGAAAAAGGGCTTTTACCGTTTTGTATATTTATTAAATAAAACAAAACGAGTCGTGCGACTAGTATTGCATGCATACAATAATAAGTCCACGTTTTGATAAAATCATATTTTATATATATATTGGTCTTGAGTATTCTTAAAATCTATATTTTACGAACTCTCAACGCGTTCAATTTTAAACTAGTATTAATATCCTATATTAACGTGTGTAGTTTCGAGCGCGCAAATACGACCAATTTTAGCTTGTAATAAAACCATTTTATTATTAAGCTTGAATGGAGTTTGGTTGAGTTTTAAAATCTCTATTTTATAAAACTCATATATATATATATATAAAGATATATATTTTGACATAATGAATTTTAATCTTTACAAAACTCCTTTTATATAAAATTCATTTTACATCTTATGTTATGTCAACTTAAAATACCAAACTCCCATTGTGTGATTTATATTATGTAAAAATATTATCTAGCATGCAAAAAATCCTATTTTCAACCATGCATAATAATATAAACATAAACACACACAAATAACATGTATAAGTGCATAACCAAGCCATTTATCCTAAGTGGTATTTTTGTGAGCCATACAAAAATACCAAGTCATAACTAAGGACCAAATATTTCTCTTGTGATGAACTTGAAGCTCCCACTTGCCAAAACAACTCCTTGTAGTGCAAATGACTCCAAGCCTTCATGGTTGACTCCACCACACTTGAAAACTCCAACTTGGTCATTTCTTCATCTTGTTACATTTTTTTATAAAAGTAAACTAGTCTAAACTATTCTACTACTTACAAAATACAACAAGATGAAACAAAACTAAAATTATTATTACATACCAAATGAAAAAAATAATAATTTTACAACCAAATCGAATTTCCAACACATCACAAAAGGTCTATGGCTTGTTATGCACAACATACACTCAAACAAACATATATATCAACACTTGATATTTAGGCAACTTTTACAACCAAACATGCATGTGGTTTGGTTGTTTCCCAAAATAAATATATAAACATATATAAGTTGCCAACAAGAAAATCCATAACTTTTCTAACAAAAGAAAAGTTGTCCATTTTCTTAAAAAATACATACTCAAAAAGTTTCTTAAAACTATATATAAGTGGCTCTGATACCACTGTTGGGGTTTATTCGGTTTTTTCAAAATATATATTTTAGCAACGGAAGCATGAACAACAATTTTAAACTTTTAAAACTCCCCACCAATGATCCATATGCAAGCCTTAAGAAACAAAACAACCATAGGGTGTTTAGAACTACAACCTTTGTAGCGTGAGTAAACCGTTGATGAAGTGGTTGATCTATGAGAAGCCAAGAGAAGACTTCCTGCAAGGTATCCACAAATCAATGAGTCCAACACCTCCAAGATGCTAGTCTCTCCAACCCTTGAAATTCAAGCAAGCAAGCAACAACCTCTTGTTCTTCTTCTTGAACTTACTATGTATGTATATGAGTATGTATTCTAGTACCACACTTTGTTCACTTGAAGAACACCAATACTATAAAGTAAGGATGTTTTCAAGTATGAAAACACTTAGAACTTTTCTAAGAACACAAGGAAAGGTGGTAGTATGAACTAGTAACACAAAAGGCCATGCATGAAGACTTAAAAGGCCAAGAAGTAAAGCAAGAGAGGGAGGCCCCTCCCTTTGCTTGATTTCGGCCGTAGAAGGAGAGGGGGGGTCCCCTTTGGCTCTTTTGCTTCACTTGTACATGCATGCATGTCTAGGTTAGTCCATTTTTCAAGCAACCTCAAATGGACCCCCTTTGTGATACTTGTAAGCATTTCTAGTTTTATATATTTCAAGTATATAAAATATAATGCTAGACTTGTCATACATTGTATAAAATACATCTACATGTATTTATATATATACATACTTGATTGTTACTAGTAACTCTTTACTTGTAACAAAGATATACATACATTTATATAATTGTTACTAGTAACAATTTACTTGTAACAAATATACATTTATACATACATATATAAATATACATATATAAAATCATATGTTTATATTTATGTATTTCATATGCATTATCTTATATTAATATATAAGAGTGATATTATTATTTCACATAAATAATAATATGCAACAATGCATATATATATACTTATATATATAATGAGTTGGAAACATATTTAAATCATATTCAAATATGTAATTGGTGTCCATTGATTGTAAATGTGTGACCCTATGGGTTTATTTATTATCAGTAATATCGTATTAATTTATGTCTTGTGCACATAGAACCAACAAGTGTACCAATTTCTATTATATCAGATAGGGATATCGGTTTCATTTCCAGATTTTGGGACAAACTTCATACAGAGTGGGGAATTAAGTTTCATATTGTTTTTGACAAAGTCTTGTATTATAATAGATACTAGTCTAGCATCGGGACGCCAATGTATGAAATGTTGTATGATATAATTGTTGAACTCCAGTGTATTGGGGTGATGTAAGTCAAAAAGAGCTAGGTGGCTCAAAAGTGGTACAGTAAATGATAGAACAAATTCAGCAAACATGGAACAAATTATAAGTCGCCCAGAGTAGACAGAAGAGTTCAACTGATAAACCAAGATCACCACTTAGGTTCAGGTGGGGGAATACGTATTATTAAATGTGTTAGCATGGGAGAATGAGATTAAATTCAAAAGAAAAAGAAAAACTAAGTCCGAGAAATAATAAAGCTATTCAAAATTTCTGCATATGTGAGGAAAGATTGTTTATAAGACTAGAATCGCTAGAAGAGTTGTCACAGATTCATGTCACCTCCCATGTATTATATCTCAGAAAGTGTTTAGCAGATGAGTCTGCAACTATATTGTTATAAATGTTAGTATTGATGATAAACTATATTACATGGAGTAATATATAAGTATTTTAATACAAAAGGATAAGGCTTTATGTAATAAATAATTGGGATGGTTAAGGTTTAATGGAAGTACACAAAAAGAGACCAGATTTCACATGAGAACCTGAATCAGATATGATGAGAAATTATCCAGAACTCTTCAGCAGTTGATTTCGGGAACAAAATCATTTCAAGTGGGGAAGAGTTGTGTAACATCCAGAATTCTATTTATACTTAATACGAGAAATGTACAAAGTGTTATATGAGTTATAATGGGATATATGTGATAAGATGTGATTATAAACTAGAGGGGCCAAACTGTTGAAATGAAACTTAAATAGTCAAGGGACTATTTATGTAATTAAAGAAAACTTATATGTAAATATGTGTGTTTGACTTTATTATGTCAAACTATCAAATATTAGCAGCTACATACATGTGTGCTTGTCAAATTCATCTTCAACTTGTGATTTGAGATCAAGAAATCAATATTGTGAAGTTGACCCTATCATCATCTTCTTCAAAGAAACAATGAGGTAAGATTGGTTTATGGTTTTCAAGCTTTAAACGGGTCAAATGATGAATTTAAGAATCCAAGTATGTTATATATGAGTTTTAAGTGTTTTAGATTGTTAGGGATGTTGAAAAACACTCCCATGATATTAAAAACTGATTTGAATGAGTTTTGTGGCATTTTAGCAGGAAAACAACGACTGTATAGTGGTTGAACTGTATGTTGGATGGGACGAACACGGCCCATGTAGCCTTACACGGCCGTGTATAAAGGTCGGATGAGATATACACGGCTTGTGTAAGGGTACACGGCCCGTGTAGAGTTATATGGTGGTCATTAGGCCATGTTAGTGCACATGGTCGTGTAGCATATGGGGTACATGGTTCGTGACCATGTAGGGTTGTTTGATCCGACTTTTGTGATGTTCGAATGTCGGATCGTGTTGAGCACAGAGTACACGGCCCGTGTAGCCTTCAGTTTAGTTCAGAAAAGTGTGTTCTTATATTATGTTGTTATATTATGTGTGTAGGATCATGTTCGGATACCTGAAGCATTATCTTGCGTTTCATTACATTTAAAACAATTACAAGGTGAGTCTTCTAGACTATCTTTCATATGTGCATCACATGAGTTATTACAATGAATACTTGCATGTATTCTACATATGTGTTATAGCATGCTGCTTTGTGCAGTAGTGGGCTTAGAAAATAGCATAGTTATGTGGCTCAGTTTGATGCCCTGGGTCTAGAACCAGTGGCTGGCAGGTTATGATAATGTGTTACCTATATGTGATTTTATATATGTGTTTACATGACTTGTTAGTCTAGTTTACTCACTAAGCTCTCGCAGCTTATCAGATATGATTTTCTTATGTTTTGTAGGACACAACAAAGACAAGGGCAAAGCTCCGGTTTGACTACATTTTGATAAACATTTAGAAACAATTAACGTACGGTTTGTAAATGACAAGTTTTGATTTTTAAACTTGTGATAGTATGAGTATCGTTTGATATAACGGATTTTCGAATAGTTTACGCTTCCGCTTTGATGAAAAACTTTCAGAGGAAAATGTTCAGATGTGCTTTTACTACAAATATTAGTTTTATTAAATTGGGGCGTTACAGTTACGGGGTTATATATATATATATATATATTTATTTATATTCAAAAACAAGAAGTTATATCAAGTATTTTCAAGTTTATGGAATTATAGAAAATAAAATTAAGAATTGTTTAAAGGTTTGCAAAAATAAATTTCTAGCAAAAACCAAGTAAAAGTATTATTAATATACTAGACTTGTGTTTTATTGGTTTATAGAAATTTTAGTTTTTCAACTAAAACGGTTTTTGGCATCGTAATCGGTGATACTTATGATTAAGAAACCGAGAAAGTAATTCAAATAAACGCCATGAATTGTAATAATGAAACAAAGATAATCTTGTATTTTATTTTAGGGTGAAATATAGATAATACAAAATTAGTCTCGTTATTCTTTACAATTTTGCGTATTTTAAAAAAATCCACAAATAAAATTAGTTGGTTCAAAATTTATCCGTGACTACATATCTAGGTGGGAACCTTAATAGGGTTGTAATGCCATCGTAATTTTGGTAGAGATTCAAGGGTGTTGAAAACAGCTACAAAGTTTCGTCGACTAAAATTGACGGATATTCGTTAGGGAACGAATACTGGATTGACCCACCATGAAAAATATTATGTGCATTGGGTCATAAGTATTTGTCTCATAGGTTATCCTTCGACCTAAGGTATTTGGTTTAGGTTCCGGGGACGTCTCTTTACTTAGTGTGTTCTAATGCCACACCGTAGCAGGGTGGTCATAAGGACGTATCTAGATTCAATGGTAGCCGTATTGCCAAATCCAAATATGCAAGATGGGTGTAACGCCCCAATGTTTGAAATATTGTTTTAGACTCTATTTTATATTTGAATAGTAAATAAATGTTATTAAAATACATAAGATATATATTTGATATGAAATATAGGAAATAAATTTGCGAAGAATTAATCTTAAAAAATACAAGGGCTGGAATTGTAATATGGTCATAGTTATAAATATATATGGTTAAATTTCAAAATAATTCGTAAATAATATCACAATTGGGCTAAAGAGTTTTTTAAACTTAGAACACTTTGGCAGTTGTAATTGCATCAAGAAAGTATTTAAATTCCAAATTTAACAACTGTATGGTAGTTTATCATTTTTTTTATGTGTTTAACAATAGTATTAGAGTGTATTAGTAGTTTATTGATGAATTTAGAAAATTCAGTGTCAAATTGTTGTGTATAAACATCCTAATAGGTTGTTTGAGTGTCTAGAACACTCAATTGAGCTGAAAATCGATCTAGTGAGATCAAATGGGTCAAAACAACAAAAAAAAACACGAGCTGTGTACAAGCTACACGACCCGTGTAGAGCTCGTGTAGCTTAGGCCGTGTAGGTGAACAAGGCCCGTGTTGAGCCCTAGGCAACATCGACTATGTATGTAGCCTTGGTTGTGTAGGACTAGGGCTACACGGCCCATGTAGAATGCTACATGACCGTGTAGAATGTATCAGAAAGACAAATTATTGATTTGATTATGGAAATTATTGTTGATTAGCGGAAAGCTTATACACGTGACTTACTAAGTTAATGATCCTTGACCAGATTACTGATGTTGCACTGTGAGTATACTACTTCTCTTTTATTGTATATATATGTGTGAAGCACAATATGAAATATGTGCTAATATTGCCTACGTGGTATGATATGAAGTGTTACATGATTATGGGGGTATAACTTGGTGCCAAGTAAATCATGGAGAGAGATTCAATATATATTCTATTGGTTCTCAGTACACAACATTACAGTATTATAGTTACACCGCTCTGCAGTGATATTGCCTTATGGTTACAGTTACGGATGTTCTTATCATTATATGTTATAGTAGAATATTAGCTAGTATGCTCACTAAACAAAATCTTATTTATGTTGTTATTGTACGTTTTACACGAGGATCAAACACAGGTAAAGGTAAAGCCTCACCACCTTGATGGACGGTAGGTCAGATATCGAAAAGAGACAATCTTTTTGCGACGTCATTTTAAATTAAGTTAAAATGTGTAAATGTTTATCAAATTCTCAATTATGTTCCTTTTGTAAATTTTTAACCACTTATGGATAATTAACTTTAAGTATATGTTCAAATTTTTATATATAAACAAATAGGTCTTACAACCTTGTATCAGAGCCAATGATTAAGGGATTCGGGTACACAATAGTGTGATGTATGAACTTAAAACATGGTTTTCAAATGATATGGAGTTATCCCTGTGGCTAGGAGCTTAGTGAGCATATTGAATTTGGAAGTGTATGGATAATTATTGTATATAGCAAACTGAGTAAGGGATATTTATATGCAATATTTGATAAGTGAAAGCTATGTGAACATGTGAAAAGAAAGTATGCATTATAAGAGAATGTGTAAATGAAATTCTTATTTGAAAATTTGTTACATGTATATGGTATAGATATATGTATTCGTGTGCTACAGTTATGTGAATGAGTGTTAATTATTGAGTTAACGAAGCATGATTCCTAATTGTTGAGTTAATAATGAGCAGGTATAACGTGTTTTCAATAATATAGGGCCCATATTATTATAAACATTTGGTACATGCTCAAGATTAACAAGATCATGATGGATTATGTGAAGTAGGTGTAGAATAGTAAGATATATTAATGAATTACAGTTTCATTAAATGAGTATGAGTAGAACAGAGGGGAACAATTATTACTATAGTACTTTATACTAGATATTCATGAAATTTCACAACAAATAATATGGAAAGAATTAGAGGTGATACAACCAATCAATATGGGGCAAGCCGACCTCAAGAAAAAGAAGGATATTTCAATATGGATGTAATCACCTTTACCCCAATAGAAACTACACCATCCTCAGCTTCAACCACCGGACCTACAACCATCCCTAATGAAAGAATTCCAATCGTTGATGAAACGCAAAAATAAAACAACGATGCTACAGTAAAGGAAGTAGTTTCTACAGAACTTGGTAAAGCTCTATAGGAAACCATTCACTATAGAATAAACCAGGTATTTGAATAGACATCTACTCGAATGGAAGGCATGATACAACAACGAGTAGATGTAGCAGTGCATGCTGCTGTGGCAAATGTACAAGGCATAGGAAGTGCTAAGGGAAGGCTTGAGACTCAACAGGGATGTACCTATACCGACTTCACAGCAAGAAAACCACCAATTTTTGATGGAGCTACTGATCCGATCATTAGTAACCTTTGGCTTACAAAAGCTGAAGGAGCATTTTGAACTAGCGATTATTTACCTAAAAAGAATGTTACATATGCTTCCAACTTATTGCGTGGAGTAGCTAAGGATTGGTGGGCTTGTTGGTTCAAAGTAAAGGGGAGGCACATATTGAGGCAATGACTTGGCCTCAGTTTAAGGAATTATTTTTGATGCAATTCGATCCTAAAGCCCAAGTGGATAAAATCTCTGAAGAATGTATTTCTTACCTTACAACAAACGATAGAGTCTGTTGATGAGATTACAAAGAAATTCCTTGAGATGGCTCCTTTTTCCCTGAATATGTTGCTATAAAATAGATGAAGATGCAACATTATATTTCAATCCTCAGAGATAATATCCGTGAAGTCACACTCTTGATGATATGATGGATATTGCCTGGAAACGGGAACAACATGAGCTTATTAGGCATGGGTTTATTGGTGAGAAAAGCAAGATTGAATTAGTTAATACCCCGCACAAGAAACCGACTTCTACACCTCGAAAAGGAGGACAAACTCACCCTCCCCTATGTGGTAAGTGTAGAAAGATACACCCGAGAGAATGCGAGATGGGGTTCTCATGATGCTATAGGTGTGGGAAGCGGGGGCATTCGGCTAAAGGCTTTATAAATCCAATCCAATTATGTTTTAATTACTATCAGCCTGGTCATTTAAAAACTTGATGCCCTAAGTTTCAAACCACAAAAAAGAAGCCAGTAAAGCCTCTACCACGACTGCATATCAATGAGGGTAAAAATAAGAAAGTTGAAATACCTCAAGCAAAAGGAAGAGTTTTCCAGCTCACAGTTGAGGAAGCAAAGGTGGAACCAGACATGGTGGCAGATATTTTTCTTGTTAATTATATATCTGCTTCGGTATTGTATTCAAAATGTCTGCTCTTTTCTTCTCAAGTTCACGTTCAGTATTTACCTTCCCAATCTCAACTTCATATGTTTGACACTATTTGTGTAAAATTTGAGATTCCTCCGATAATTTGGACATCTTTATCTTGAGCACTTCAATATCTTCTTTGAGTGAATCTACTATGTTCTTCTCAATCTCAAACCCTTGAAGTTTTGACAGCTTGTGATGAATCTTCGTTAATGACCCTGGGAGTTTCTTACACAATTCCGACAACTATTCATTGTGTTCATCCACTAAATCATCATAATGAAGAAACATATCATTGAGCATCGTCTTCAAATATTCTTCTAGCTTTGACAGGCAAGGGTTGATCGCTGACCGCTTGGATAAGTTCTCTTGTATTAAAATTCTAGTCAGATTCATCTTGGGTAGTCTTGAATCACACAATGATTGTTGGAATGTTAATAGATTTGATTAAAATAACATCAAAGAAATCAAAACAATTTTGAAAATTGAAGTTTGAAATTCGGGTATAAGGTTAACCGAAGTCGTGTCTAAAAATGATTAAAAATCAGTTGAAATTTAAATGACCGATTTCGGGTCTTGAAAATGATGAAAATCGGTTGTATTTTGGGTGACCGAGTTTGCTTGAAAATTCGGTTAACCTTGATATTCGTTCAACACTTGGAAACAATTGAAGTTCAGACTGTGTGAAATTCGGTTAAATAAAAAAAATTGAAAAACCAAAATTGGGTATTTGAAAAACTTCAAATTCACTTGATCTTGTTCAGAGGGACTAAGGGGCAGAGCCCCTGGCTGGGGTCATTCAAACTTTGAATTTTTAGCTTAATTTTGAACCATTTTTTGGTTTAGTGTGAGATGACCGAATTCATTGATGCTTTCTCAGTGACAGAATTCGGTTGTGTATACTTAGAAATTTTCAAGTTCATACTTCGTGTCTTCATACTCAAATTCCGGTTGTTCGTGAGAATAACCTAATTCTGTTGTCCTATGACCGAATTCGGTTGAGATAGTGAATTTTCCATGTGTCAATATCCAACTTCGGCTGTTCTTGAGTTCAATGAATATCATATCTGATTTCGAACAAAGTTGTTTGAAATTGAGTAATTTCTTCACGAATCAACTCGCAATCCTAAACAAACAACTCCAAATCTTTTTCTCTTCCAAAACAACTCAAAGTTAATGCAAATTTGATAATTTTCACCAAGAACACTAAGAACATTTTTCAACTTAGATCTGAAAATTGAACATCAAAATGATATCCAGAAGGATTCATAAATCAACTCTTCATGGTACTATACCTCTTTGCTATCACAGATCAAGCCAAATTCCAATAAAAAACAACGATTTCACAAAAAATCGAAAAAACCTGATGAAGAACACTCTCGGTTTTGAAAATAACCTTCAGATCTTCGAATTTCAGTGATGTTTCTGAATCAAATCTTCACTCCATTTGGTTTTGATACCACTTGTATGTCCGTTGTGATTTAATCATACGTGAATTGCTAAGATAACTATGGGATGTTGAGAGAATCTCATTTGCACCTTAGAAATACATGGTGTCATATCCTTATATATACTCCTAAGAGTATATTACATTTTCGACCCATTAGTTTGTAATTAATACAAACCTCACCCACTATGTAAATTTATATTTCTATACAATATTTAAGCCTAACAATGTAGGTTTCACACTAGAAATAGTGGTTATCTCCATAATCATATTGGGTATGTACATTTGGGACATCACCTTAGAAATGAGGAGTGGTGATTTGGTGTACTAAATTTGTGGTTAAATATATGTCCTGATACTTGTGATTTGAAAAGATTTGGTATCGTGTTGTTCTAACTATTTGGTAATAAAGGAATTCACTTTGGTAATAGAAGTAAGTTTACAAAAATACAATCACTTGTCTGTGTTACAAAAGTAAAAGCATGGCTCGTCTTAAAACTTAAAAACAAGTATCAGAGCGGGTGATCAAGCTTTCCTTTAACAACATCACAAAACTCACACACCTGCAAAAACAATCAACACATAGGGAATTAGCACGGAGCTAAGTGAGAAGAAACTTAAAACACAGAAGCAAGCATTATCAATCGATGTCAAAGCATGAAATCACATAATCTAGAAGACCGGCTGTTCTCCGCAGAACCTACAACTAATGCCGGCTAAATCAAAGGTTTGCCAATAGTCCACCGCCAATTGGCACAGTTAGATCCCCTCCAATACAACGCATGCATGAGAGGGTCTACAACTGCGCAACCAGTAGCGATCAGGCCCATCCTAATTCCATGCATAGCTGACTCCTTAAACGATACTCGATATCATACCTCGAGCACGTATCGGCCAAATAATCACGCAAAAGGTATAAACAATAATCAACAAGTAATGAGCATCAAACTAAACAGTCTAGTTATCACAATCACATGCATCACATCAATCATATCAATCATAACCATTACCATCCATGAGTTAACATCCACTCACCTCTTGTTCTCAAAAGCTGCACTCAAATATCTAATATCACTAAGCCTTAGTATTACCTGAAAACACAGCAACACCAAAATTAGTTTCCAATTCATAAATATATATATACCCACATATATTTATATCAAAATACTCATATTAGATCCACATAACATAAATATATACAAGACACTCCAAACGATTCAACAATTAAAAATCAATATTCTGAAAAAATAATAGAAATGCGTCTCGTTAAGCCTTCGAGTGGCCCTAAACTTCAAACCATAGCTCACTTCGAGCTTACCCTTCAAGCCGTAGGTCACTTCGAGTGGACCCTTCAAGCCGTAGTTGACTTCGAGCGGATCCCCCCTTCGAGTCGCAGGCCACTTCGAGCGGACTTCTACCAATTCGAAGCCTACTAGCTGGGCCCCTCAAATTTCCTAATTCTCTTCTTCTTCCCTGTTCTTGGTTCAGCTGACTCGCCATTCCAAAATACCCAAAACTAGTAATTAAAACTTACTAAAAACATTGACAAAACATGTATAAACTCCATGTATCATGTTAAGAAGCATCAAGAACACATAAAAACCAATTTAAACATTAAAACATGCAAAACCCATATATCAAGAAAGCTTTTCAAAACTTCATTAATGGTGATTAATATTTAAAGTCACAAACATAGTACAAAAGCATATCATGATGATCATTAACATGCTATAAACATATTCTTACCTTGGTATTGATTTGACAATCAACAAATCTTTAAATCCAACTTTTCAAGTTGCAAGTTCTTGAGGTTTCTTTTCAAAGAAGTAACTCATACATTTTTTTTACACACACAAGATATTTGAGAATGTGGAGGTAAATTCCCCAACTCCAACCCATATATACGTACACATAAATTTCCACAAAACCAAGCATGAGGTGTTATTTTTATCAAATATCTTTATCCATTTAAATTCTTATACATGCATACGTACATACCTTCATGCATACATACATACATACATATTAATTAATTCATTTGAGCAATTAATTTAATTACCATGCAATAACAATTACTTTATTTTGTAACACCGGAAAATCACAAGTCATTTTGTCTTTAAATGCATTACGGAAGCTTTAAGTAAACAAACTCATTTACATAGAAATCACTATTAACAAATGTACAATCACTATTAACAAATGTACAATCACTATTTACAAACATAAGTATCATTTGTTTTGGTGTTACAAAATAACCAGGCTCGTTTCTTTTCAAAATAAAATATAAGAGTCAGGTCAACTTCTCCTTCAGCCAACCTCACAAACACGAACCTGCAAAAGCAACAACTGAGGGGAATTAGCACAAAGCTAAGTGAGTAGAGGCTAAACCCAAAAGCGAACATACACAGTCAATATCAAAGCATGTAATCACATATCCAAGAAGACTGGCGGTTCGGCGCAGAACCTACAACCAATGCCGGCCAAAGCAAAGGTTTACCGATAGCTCTCTACTGAAATGACCTAGTGAAATCCCCCTCTGAAGCAACATATGCAACAGTAAGGCTACCACTGTTCAACCAACCAGTAAACAAGCCCATCCCAATTCCACGTGTAGCTGACTTCTCAAACGCAACTCAAAATCATCCTAAGAGTGCGTATCGACCAAATAGTCATGCAACAAATATCAACAATCAATAATCACAAACAACAGTTCAATCAATCCAATCCAATATCAATCATATCATGCATCACATCAATAACATTAACCGTAATCTTTACCATCCGCGATTAACGTCCACTCACCTCAAAATCAACACGAGCTCAGAGATCTAATATTACTGAGTCTTTTGATTTCCTCAAAACACAACAACAATCAAATTAGTCTCGAATGTATAAATATATCTTTCCACATATATTTATATCTTATATCCATATAAACAACTCAATAAAATCATATAAAGAACATGCCAACTTATTCTATTCAAAACACAATTAAATAAGAAACTTTCTGAAATATGCCCTGTTGCGCCGCGACATAGGCCTGCGTCGCGCTGCGACGATGTCGGATTTCAAATCCGAAAGTCAACAATCAGATTTTGGTGGCGGATTTCTAAAGTATCGGATTTCAGGGTTGGATTTGCAAAGTTTCTGATTCTCACAATCCGAAACCAAAAGTGTCAGATTTCTTCAATGTCGCGCCGCGACATTTAAACGTAGCGCGCGACGAGCGTTGTGCAGGTCATCTTCTTCGTTTCTCTCGGATTTCAGCCAAATAAATGTTCTTATAAACATAACTAACATCATCTTTCTTCAAACAAAACACATATATAACATATAACATGTCTACAAATCATCATGAACACCTTTTTACTCAATCAAGACAACAAAATCTACAAAACCTATTAATCAAGCTTTCTTCCAAACTCCATTAATGGTGAAACTACATATACTCATGCTTTTCAACATATAAACACATCAATACGAATCATAACATGCCATAAACACTTTCTTACCTTCTTTTTGAATTCTAGAACTCTAAATCTTAACTTTGGAATTTCAAGTTTGCAACTTTTCTTCACTCACGGTTTTCTCTTCAAAACACATACTTCACACTTTGCACTTTTAGAATAATGAGCAAATGGTTCTTCAATTACATACATGTATACATGCTTGAAGAAAACTAAGCAGGAGGTGGCTCTTGTTTACTTACTTTCCATGCATACATACATACATTCTAACATACATGCATACATACTTGTACTTTCTTTTCTTTTCTTTTTAACTAGAGATTCATCAGTAACATATATATATATATATATATATATATATATTATAAATTAAGTTAATTAATTTCATAAACTTTTAATAAACACATAGCAATTTAAAAACACAATTAATCTCATATCGCCAACCTCCTAATCTCCTAGCCCAGGTTTGCGGGTGTTACAAATCTCCCTTCCTTAAGAGGATTACGTCCTCGGAATCCCTTCTCGTTCAAACAAATGAGGGTATCTATCTTTCATCTCCGCCTCAGTCTCCCACATCAAATCAGAACCTAAACTGTGTTTCCACTTGACCAACACCATCGGTATTTGCTTCTTTCGGAGCTTGGTCACTTTATGATCTAACAGTTCAACAGGTTCCTCAATCAGTCTTTTCTTTGAATCAAATTTCAATTCGTGTACTCAGAGAATCTGGCTTTCGTATTCAACCTTACATTTCCTCTGATAACAAACATTGAACGCATCGTGAATACCTGCAAGCTCTGCTGGAAGATTCAGTGTAACTGTCTGGTCATTTACAATCTGACGAATTCGGAAGGGACCAATGTAGCGGGGAGCCAACTTCCCGCGTTTGCCAAAACGAATTACGCCCTTCCACGGAGAGACCTTTAGATACACCAACTCCCCCACCTTAAACGATACTTGACGACGTCGTGGATCCGTATACATCTTCTGTCTATCTCTGGCCGCTTTCAACTTCTCTCTGGCTATAGCAACCTTGTCAGCAGTCAACTGAACAATCTCGGGCCCTGCAAACTGTTTTTCTCCAGCCTCTAACCAACACGTCGGAGTATGACAACGACGACCGTGCAACATTTCATACGGAGGCATCCCAATACTGGAGTGGTAAGAATTATTATACGCAAACTCTATCAATGGCAGGTGCGAATCCCAAGATCCACCATACTCAATTACACAGGCACGTAGCATATCTTCGAGTGTCTGTATGGCTCGTTCAGTCTGACCGTCAGTCTGGGGATGATAACCAGTACTCAAATTAATTCTCGTCCCCAACTCTCTCTGTAGACTCCTCTAGAAGTTAGAAACAAATATGGAGTCTCTGTCAGATACTATCGACAACGGTATACCATGCCTCGCAACAATCTCGTCAATGTACAATTAAGCCAACTTACTCAGATAATTCGTCTCACATGTAGCCAGAAAATGAGCGCTTTTTGTCAACCGATCTACAATTACCCAAATCATATCATGATTCTTCTTATTGTTTCCACTTCCACTCAGGAATCTCCAATTGTTTCAAGAATCCGTAAGGCTTGTGATGTTCTACCTTCACTTGTGCACAAATATGGCATGATTCCACAAAATGTGCCACATCTGCCTTCATAGTAGGCCACCAGTAAAGCACTTTCAAATCGTTGTACAATTTAGTGCTTCCTGGGTGTATAGACAGTCTTGACTTGTGTGATTCAGTTAGAATCAACTTTATCAATTCTCCAAGCATAGGCACCCACACACGAGTCTTATACATCTTTAATCCATGTGTATCATCAGTAAGTTCATCCTTACGTTTCCTCATCAATTCATTCTTCAAGTTTTCTTCCTTCAGAGCTTCCAATTGTGAAGAGTTTAGTCTATCCACTAGATCAGATACAATTTCCATATGCATAAATTGGATAGAACTTCTGGCCCCCTTGAGGCTCAGGGCATCTGCTACCACATTTGCTTTCCCAGGGTGGTATCTGATCTCGCAATCATAATCTTTAATCAACTCCACCCATCGTCTTTGTCTCATATTCAGTTCTTTCAGTGTAAACACATATTAAAGACTCTTATGATCAGTACAAATTACACATTTGGTGCCATACAAATAGTGTCTCCATAGTTTAAGGGCAAATACGACAGCTGCCAGCTCCAAATCGTGAGTCGGGTAATTCTTTTCATGTGTTTTCAATTGTCTTGAAGCATAGCAATCACCCAATCCCTCTGCATAAGTACACATCCCAATCCTGCAAATGACGCATCGCAATAAACAGTAAAATCATTTGATCCACTTGGCAATGCAAGAATGGGAGCCTGACATAACAACTACTTTAAAGTCTGGAAAGCTTTGTCTTGTTCACTACCCCAAACAAACTTCACGTCTTTCCGAGTTAACTTAGTCAACTGACTCGCAATCTTAGAGAAATCTTTAATAAACATGCGGTAGTATCCAGCCAAACCCAGAAAACTCTTTATCTCAGACGGTGTCTTTGGTGCATTCCAGTTCATCACAACTTCCACTTTCGAAGGATCCACTTTCACTCTTTCATTACATATCACGTGCCCCAAGAACTGAACTTCCCTTAACCAAAATTCGCACTTTGAGAACTTAGCAAACAGATGTTCTTTCTTCAAAGTTTCCAAAACCCGTCTCAAATGCTTTTCATGTTCCTGTTCAGTCTTTGAATATATCAGGATATCATCTATGAAGACTATCACAAAATCATCCAAAAATGGTTGACAGACCCTGTTCATTAAATCCATAAAAATCGCAGATGTATTGGTTAAGCCGAACGACATAACCAAGAACTCATAGTGCCCGTAATGCGTACGAAAGGCCGTTTTTGACACATCTTCCTCAGAAACACGCACTTGATGATAACCCGATCTTAAATCAATCTTAGAAAAGAACGAAGCTCCCTGCAACTGATCAAGCAAATCATCGATTCTCGGCAGCGGATACTTGTTCTTTATCGTCCTCTTATTCAATACACGGTAGTCGATACACATACGCAACGTACCGTCTTTATTCTTTACAAACAATACCGGTGCTCCCCACGGGTATGAACTCGGGCGAATAAACCCTTTATCTAGCAGATCATGAATCTGCGTCAACATCTCCCGGATCTCTGAAGGTGCCAACCTCTATGGAGCCTTTGCTACTGGTCGAGAACCAGGGATTAATTCTATTTTGAACTCCACCTCACGAAATGGAGGCAATCCTGGCAATTCTTCTGGAAACACTTCCGGGTATTCCGTTACCACCCGAATATCAGTCATTGCCTGCTTCTCTTTCTTTCCGTCAATGACGTATGCCAGATAGGATTCACATCCCTTATCCAACGCTTTCTTTGCTTTTAGACACGAAATAATCGGGATTACAGACCCAAACTTCTCTCTCCTTGCTACTACTAGTGTACCATCCGCCAACGGAAAAGAGATTAACTTCTTGTGACACTTGATACTGGCTTGATTCAGACTCAACCAATACATTCCAAGCACCACATCAAACCCAGACAATGGCATAACAAGAAAATAAACAGGAAAACACATGCCATCTATATCAATTTTAGCTCCAGCCACAGCAGTCGTGACCGGAACCATCATGCCATCTTCTGCTTCTATCTCTAAAGCAGTATCAAGTCTAATTACAGGCATATTCAACTTTTCACAAAATTCCACAAAAACAAAGGAGCGATTTGCTCCAGAAAAGTGTGTCTGGTCTGGTGTAGCTAATGTGACTTTCTCGATCTATAGTTCTTAATACTCTAGCAGGAGTAGAGTTTATTAGAAACATACCCGTGATAATGTCGTCAGTGGTGGTGGCATCATCCACCATCATTTTAAACGCCCGACCCTCAACAGTGGGTGGGTTCTTTCGCTTCTAACCAGCCAAAGACGATCCTCTAGCTCCTCCCCCTCCTGACCCTAATCTTGTCTTTTTACTTATCGGGCAATCACCAACTTTGTGCCCCTCCCTCTGACAATTCCAACAAACGCTTCTCGGGAACCTGTAGTTCTTTAAATCATGACCAAACTGGCCACATTTCACACATCTCATAGTCTGGGGCGTACACTGCCCATTGTGATAAGATTTGCACCGACTACACAAATGTTAGTCCCAAGTGGTTCGAGTATGAATGGAGTAATGCAAGTATGTAGTGTGTAGAAGATTTACACCATACAAAACACACACTTAAACATTGATTATGGCAAAACTCACTTATTACAAGGGTCATATCCCTATTTATACTCTATGAGTATTTTCTCAAGTAAACTCCTATTTCTGTACAATTTTATACTTTACATTCTCCCCCTTTGTATTGAAATAGGAGTGTAAACGCCAGTAACCTAAGGACTGTCTTCCTTAGATTATATAAGCAGTTTTGGATGTAGTGTCCCACCAAATACATCAGTCTGAAACAATGCTTTATCTTGAGCTTTTGACAACAGAAGCATAAACACTTTTGATGTGTTGGGAAGAATCTTCTTTTTGTCTCCCCCTACAATGTAGCTCAGATTGTCCCCATATCTTCATAAGTCTAACAATCTTGACTCCCCCTAGACATGATATAGACTGACGTTTCTTTGTCTCTCTCCCCCTTGAGTAGACACAATAACTTTTCAATATGTTCTTTTACTCTCCCTCAACAACAACTGAACCAACAATGTAAAATTTCTTTACTTATTTTTTTATTCTCCCCCTCATGATGATTATGATACATTATGAGCATCATGCATAAAGGACATCACCCTGAGATTCAGTTGTAACAAACATGGAAAAAGGGATGATTTGATCTGAATTCGTGAAGATTTATAACTTTGTGTTGGATGTAATCTAATATTGGAGATTAATGTTGTAAAGTAAGTCTCCAAATACCGTGTAATCAACATTGACCAAATCACCGCAAGTCCCAAAAAAAATTTAGAAGACATACGGGTGCAAAAGAACTTAGGTACACATAAGTGGGTAGGTGACTTTGATATAATAATCAGTGAGTCGGATCCATCCTTACTCAAGAGCATTCGCATGTAATATAAAATTTTCTCAAAAACCTGAAGTAATTTGAAGTTGGTCAGTCCTTCAAACAATTTCACCAACAATGTAATCTTGGTTGACAAAAATGACTGATATAAGATAACCAAGATTCAAAAGAAACAAGGAATAGATGGCCAAAATCTGGTTTTAAGACCAAAAATTGGTGACACTAAGAAAGAAGAACCAAAAATCAGTTAGGAAAGGGTAGGATGACTAGACATAAGGTACTAGACATTCAGCATATGGTAGCAATGACCCAAAGTAAACCAAATCTAGAAACATCAGAATGATAACTGAAACTTTGAGAACTCATGACTCAGCCAAAAAATCCAAACACTTGTCTTAGGAATCAAGGTGACCAGAGAATTCAGTCACAACGACTACGAGGGTTCGGGGGCAGCTAGCGCCCCTGATAGCGGGGTCCAAAGGGTGGCAACCCTTGGTGGGGTCCAAGGGGCAGAGCCAAATCCCAAATCCGGTACTTTCAAAATCCGACACTTTCAAATCGGGTAGAAGGCAAATCCGACACTTTCAAATCCGGAAGAAACAAAATCCGATACTTTCAAATCCGGAAGAAGCCAAATCCAATACTTTCAAATCCGGAAGACACCAAATCCGATAGAAGGGCAAATCCGGTACACACAATCGGATTTATGAAATCCGCATAAACTAAATCCGGTAAACACAATCGGATTTATGAAATCTGATAACTTCACCTTCAAAATCCGATACATTCATATTCAAAATCCGGTACCTTCATCTTCAACCCGTTCAGATTCAAAAATTCTTCAAATTTGCACGAATCTATATATTTCTTGCCCAGATCACTTCGCCTATCAACTTCAATCATCCTATATTAATTTTTCTGATAAACAACAACGAATTGATATCGAATTAGACGATTTTCCCCAAAACTTGTTTTTCACAAAACATACATAAATCTTCGATTTTCTAGCTGTTTTGATGTTAATTTGATCTCGTTCACTCCAGAATGATTCTAAAATGATAACCGAGCATCAATCAACCATAATCTTCACGAAAATCACAAAATTTGACGAAAACCCAAAAATCTCAAAATGTGTTCTCGGTTTTCTTCAAATTCTTCAAAAATCTTGAACTTTTATGTTGAATTCAGAATCAAATCACACTCCTTAGGCTCTGATACCACTTGTTAGTCCCAAGTGGTTCGAGTATGAATGGAGTAATGCAAGAATGTAGTGTGTAGAAGATTTACACCATACAAAACACACACTTAAACATTGATTATGGCAAAACTCACTTATTACAAAGGTCATATCCCTATTTATACTCTATGAGTATTTTCTCAAGTAAACTCCTATTTTTATACAATTTTATACTTTACAACCAAGGTGCCCGTTGAGTAGACCTACCTGAAGTAGGTCTCCTATTCTGCTTCCCTGCCTGTTTCCACTGCTCTGACCTCCCTGCCTCTGTTGAGCGTTATAATGTTTGAATCTGATTTTTGTTGGGAGATTCTCTTCCCGCTCAACCTATTTCTTGCAATTACATCCCCTTCAGCCGATTTGGCTAAAGTGAAAGCCTGGGACAGGGTGGTAGCCCACCTAGTGGCGCTACGGAGATCCGGATGCAGTGCCCCCACAAAATGGGCAATCTTCGATTCTTCATCAGGTACCCAGTGCTTGGCAAACCTCATTTTTTCATTAAATTTCTTGATGAGTTGATCCACGGTCATATTCCCGGTCATTTGTAAATCCATGAATTCCTTCTTGATTTTGGCTATCTCGTAGGTACCACAATATTGTTCACACAACTTTTCCTGGAATTGACTCTAGGTGATGCTCTCCTGTTGCTACTCTTTAAAATGTCTGGTAATAGAATCCCACCAGACCAACGCGTCTCCTCTCAACATCCGTCTTGCATACTTCACCTTTAACTCGTTTTCACAAATACAGGCATCAAATTCCTTTACCATCTCTCTCAACCAATTCAAGGTAGCATTAGGATCAGAACTCCCGTGATACTCAGAGGGTTTACAATCGAGAAATTTCTTGTAGGTGCATGGTTGTTTATATCCAGGAAACGTAAACGGACAGGTTCCTGGTTGTGGATACGGGTAATAAAATGATTGTTGCATCATCTGTGTCATAGGTGGTAAAGGTGCTGTCACTGGTGCTGTTGTTTCCTGTGTAGGAATCGCAGTCGGCACTGTGGTTGGTTCAGGTTGATGTTGTTGTTGCTCCATTCTTTGGATTTTATTTCTAAGTTCCACCAATTCGTTCTCCAGTTGATACACATACTCACTTTGATCCTCTTCACGGCCTTAACCCGATGTTCCCGCAATTTCTGTATTTTCCAAGTGTTCGGTTACTAGAGCTTCAGTTGTAGCTTGGGTCATAGGAGGAAGGATAGGAGTCTCTCTATCAGCCATAATCTGTTACAATCACATCACCTCATAACTCATTAGCATAAACCGTTAGTATCCAAAATACTAACTACTACAAACAACTCTAACTCACCCTAATTCCCCCGAAGGAAAGATTGACCCGTCACGAGCCAAGATTTGGGAATGCAACACTCTAGCCGTGCATGAATCGCCAAACCTAGGCTCTAATACCAAATTGTAACACCGGAAAATCACAAGACATTTTTTTAAATGCACTGCGGAATCTTTTAAGTAAACAAACTCATTTACATAGAAATCATTATTAACAAATGTACAATCACTATTTACAAACATAAGTATCATTTGTTTTGGTGTTACAAAATAACCAGGCTCGTTTCTTTTCAAAATAAAATATCAGAGTCAGGTCAACTTCTCCTTTAGCCAACCTCACAAACACGAACCTGCAAAAGCAACAACTGAGGGGAATTAGCACAAAGCTAAGTGAGTAGAGGCTAAACCCAAAAGCAAACATCCACAGTCAATATCAAAGCATGTAATCACATATCCAAGAAGACCGGAGGTTCGGCGCAGAACCTACAACCAATGCCGGCCAAAGCAAAGGTTTGCCGATAGCTCTATACTGAATTGGCACAGTGAAATCCCCCTCTGAAGCAACATATGCAACAATAAGGCTACCACTGTTCAACCAACCAGTAAACGAGCCCAGCCCAATTCGACGTGTAGCTGACTTCTCAAATGCAACTCAAAATCATCCTAAGAGTGCGTATCGACCAAATAGTCATGCAGCAGATATCAACATTCAATAATCACAATCAACAGTTCAATCAATCCAATCCAACCTCAATCATATCATGCATCACATCAATAGCATTAACCGTAATCTTTACCATCCGCGATTAACGTTCACTCACCTCAAAATCAACACGAGCTCAGAGATATAATATTATTGAGTCTTTTGATTGCCTGAAAACACAGCATCAATCAAATCAGTCTCGATTATATAAATATATCTTTCCATATATATTTATATCTTAAATCCATATAAACAACTCAATAAAATCATATAAATAACATGCCAACTTATTCTATTCAAAACACAATTAAAATAAGAAACTTTCTGAAATATGCCCTGTCGCGCCGCGACATAGGACTGCATCGTTCCGCGACGATGTCGGATTTCAAATCCGAAAGTCAACAATCGGATTTTGGTGGCGAATTTCAAAAGTATCGGATTTCTGGGTCGGATTTGGAGTTCCTCGGATTTCCAAGGGTCGGATTTCCAAAATTTCGGATTCACACAATCCAAAACCAAAAGTGTCGGATTTCTTCAATGTCACGCCGCGACATTTAAACGTAGCGCCGCGACGAGCGTTCTGCAGGTCATCTTCTTCGTTTCTCTCGGATTTCAGCCAAATAAATCTTCTTATAAACATAACTAACATCATCTTTCTTCAAAAAAACACATATATAACATATAACATGTCTACAAATCATCATGAACACCTTTTTACTCAATCAAAACAACAAAATCTACAAAACCCATTAATCAAGCTTTCTTCCAAATTCCATTAATGGTGAAACTACATATACTCATGCTTTTCAACATATAAACACATCAATACGAATCATAACATGCCATAAACACTTTCTTACCTTCTTTTTGAACTCTAGAACTCTAAATCTTAACTTTAGAATTTCAAGTTTGCAACTTTTCTTCACTCACGGTTTTCTCTTCAAAACACACACTTCACACTTTGCACTTTCAGAATAATGAGCAGATGGTCTCTAAAATTACATACACGTATACATGCTTGAAGAAAACTAAGCAGGAGGTGGCTCTTGTTTACTTACTTTCCATGCATACATACATACATTCTAACATACATGCATACATACTTGTACTTTCTTTTCTTTTTTTTAACTAGAGATTCACCAGTAACATATATATATATATATATATATATATATTTTAAATTAAGTTAATTAATTTCATAAACTTTTAATAAACACATAGCAATTTAAAAACACAATTAATCACATATCGCCAACCTGCTAATCTCCTAGCCCAGGTTTGCGGGTGTTACATATATAATTCACATAATTATATTACAACACATACTCACATACCGTTTACCCGCTAATTACTAGCCCGGGTTTACAGGTGTTACAAATCTTCCCTCCTTAAGAGGATTCCGTCGTCAGAATCCCATCTCATTCAAACAACTGAGGGTATCGATCTCTCATATCCGCCTCCGTCTCCTAGGTTAAATGAACCCAAACTGTGTTTCCACTTGACCAACACCATAGTAATCTGCTTTTTACATGCGGCAACGCCGTTGGTTGGAGTTAATAAAATACTACGATTGTGAGATCCGTTACCATCCTGGAAAGGCCAATGTTGTAGCGGACGCTTTAAGCCGTAAAGGGCCGACAGCAGAAGCTAAGTTTATGAGGATCACGATTGTCTCAGATTTGATTTCTCAACTGAAGGAAGCTCAGCAGACTGCATTGCAAGAAGAAAATCTGAAGGCTGAGACGATGAAGAAATTGAAGGATCAGCTTGCTGAAGATAATCGTGGGTTGAAGACTTTTCAATCCAGGCTTTGGGTACCTTCTGTGGGAGGTAACCGTGAGCTGATTCTGCAAGAAGCCCATAAATCCAAATTATCTGTCCATCCGGGAATTACAAAGATGTACCACGACTTGAAGATGCTATACTGGTGGCCAACTCTGAAGAAAGACATCACTTCATTTGTGGAGAGATGTCAGATCTGCGCGCAAGTGAAGACGGAGCACCAGAGACCATACAGTAATCTGCAACAACTGGATATTCCGGAGTGGAAATGGGATAATATGACAATGGATTTTGTGATGAATTTACCGAGAAAGTCCAGAGGGCACGACATGATTTGGGTTATCGTTGATCGACTAACGAAAAGTACTCATTTCTTGGCAACGAACGAGTCTGCTTCGCTGACCCGTTTAGCCCAGTTGTATATCGATGAGATAGTGTCACGTCACGGTCTTCCATGTTCGATTGTATCTAATCGTGACTCTCGGTTTGTCTCGAATTTCTGGCAGAGTCTGCAATGCAAACTTGGCACTCGTGTTCATCTAAGCACTGCCTATCATCCGCAGACTGATGGCCAATCTGAACATATGATTCAGACATTATAAGATATGGTTCGTGCCTGTGTACTCGAATTTGGTGGATCGTGGGATTCTCATCTCCCATTGATTGAATTTGCTTACAACAATTCATATCATTCCAGCATTGGAATGCCACCTTACGAGATGCTCTACGAAAGACGATGTCGCACTCAGACCTGTTGGTTGGAGCCTGGTGAGAAGCAGTTCGCTAGACCTGAGATTGTCCAGATAACCTCTAATAAAGTGAATGTGGCTCTTGATCAAACTAAGCTCTGATGTCAATTGAAAGGTCTGATTTAATCAAGTAATGTGTATAGAAAAGATGAATCTAGAGAGAAACACACACAAACACCTTTTGCTAATGCTTAAAATGAGTATTGATAAAATTGCAAAAGCTTACACTACTACACGCCATATACCTATTTATAGGCAAAAGGGATGGCGAGGCTAATCTCTCCACTTAACAAAACTAACACAATTGCACCTGAGGACCAAAAGAAAACCATTTTTACTTGTCCATATGGTACATTCACCTATCGACCATTGGCTTATGCAATGCCCCTGCCACATTTCAGCGATGCATGATAGCCATCTTCCATGACATGATCAAGGATTGTGTCGAAGTTTTCATGGGTGATTTCTCCATGTTTAAAAACATATTTGATTCTTGTCTCCTTAATCTCGAAATTATGTTATCCATATGCAAAGAAACAAGCCTTGTGCTTAATTGGGAGAAGTGCCATTTTATGGTGCGCGAAGGCATAATCTTAGGTCACAAAATCTCATAGTCTTATGCCATTTTGTCGATTTCATAAAGGATTTTTCAAAAATCACTAAGCCGTTAACCAAACTACTAGAGAGATTGACAAATGCTCCCATCCTAACAAGACTAGATTGGACTTTACCATTTGAATTAATGTGTGACGCAAGTGATTTCGCGGTTGGCACAGTTTTAGGTCAGAGGAAAAATAACCTGTAATACCCAAATTTCTGAAATTAATAAAAGAATACTTTTATTGACTAAGATTGTTGTTACTATGATTATTTGAGGTTGTAAATTAACGGTGGGCTCAGCAGCCTATTAGGCCTATTAAGTATTAAAGAAAGGTTTTGGAAATCTAAGGATTTAATAATTGAATTGGGGAAACTTTTGGGCCTAATTAATGATGGTAGTACCAAGACTTGGTATTATCATGAGTATTTTTTATATAAATATATGTGAAGATATATTTATTGGAAAACTAATTTCAGTATTACTGTGTTTTCAGGCAATACCAAAACTCAGTAATATTAGACTTCTGAGCATGGCATTTGAGAAAGAAGAGGTGAGTGGATGTTAACTCATGGATGGTAAAGGTTATGATTGATATGATTGATGTGATGCATGCGTTTGTGATAGCTAGACTGTTGAGTCGGATGCTTATTGATTGTTGATTGCTTATATGATTGTATGAATATTTGAGCGATATGCACTCTTTGGATGATATTGAGTTGCGTTTGAGAAGTCAGCTATACGTAGAATTGCACTGGGCTCGTCTGCTAATTAGTTGAGCAGTTGTAGTCCTACTGATGCATGCGTTGTGTCGGAGGAGAATTTGACTGTGCCAATTAGCAGAGGGCATTGCTAAACCTTTTCTTTGGCCGGTATTGGTTATATCGATTGATGATGCTTGTTGTTGTGTTTAGCTTCCTCTCACTTAGCTTTGTGCTAATTCCCCACCGTTGTATTGTTTTTGCAGGTTTACGAGTTTTGTGATGTTTGTTAAAGGAAAAGTTGAACTTCCACTTTGATATTAGTTTGTTTGAAACGAACCATATTTTGTGTAACTCTGTAACACGAACAAGATGATCTGTTTTGTAATTAGTATTCCCGGTTGTGGGATTTATGTAAATTATGTTTGTTTATGCTTCCACGGCGTGTTTTAAAAAAATGGCTTACGATTTTACGGTGTTACAATATACCAACCTTAGATATGCAATATCTATTACCATATCTCAACACTTCAAGTATCAAGTTAACTTCTCTTGTTCTTGGTTTTCTTTACTTCGAAGAAACTCACACAAACAGACTTTCTTACACACAAGGTGTCACTTTAATAAATCATGTAAATACATACAAACATACACATAATTATCTTCACTTTATAAATTAGTTTAAGTAACATGTGGTGTCAACTAATTAGGATAATTATAATCATATAATTAAAATATTTAAACGCACATAAACACTTACCGCAACCCGCTAACGACTAGCCCGGGTTTACAGTTGTTACATGTGACATCTACAATTTAGAGTAGATGTTTTAGTTAATCTAAATACAATCCTTGTGAAAATAATTACCCAAATAGTTTATAGAAACCAATTATTTAAACAAGGGTAGAAACCATATTTCCTTTACCTTATGACGGGTTTACCACGTATCACAAAGCAAAACTTTTTAGGCCGGTAACCATTTTACCGATTGCAACCATTTTGCAACTTCTAGATCCTTGCGGGATCCATTGACACCCATTATGTCTTTGGCATGTTTGATCTCTTCTCGCACCAATTCCTAATTGATCTCCCTAAATGACTCGGCTAGAGCTCGACGGCACTTAAGTGTCACAAAAAGAATTGTAAACCGTCCATCAAGACACACAGTGGTACTCTCGACCAATGATTGACTCGTGCTAAGCTCGACAACCAACCTTGCAATTTTCCACACTCGCCTTCCACACAGATCCACTAGGAATGACTTGTACTAAGCTCGACAATCATCCTAGCTTCACTAGATTTGGGTGATGTCGTCTTACGGATAAAACCAACTTTTACCCACATATAATATAATACCAATTTTATATTATTCTGTTAATTCTATACGAGCAGAGATAAGTAAACCATTTTTACAAATCTTGTGTATTATTATTTTGTCAAAAATAATCTAGCATGCGATTTACTAAACATCCATGCAAGAATAATAAATAATAAAACACAACCACGCATAAAACAAAGTAGTTTGGTAACATGTCTAAAAATCCTATGCGTTTTCCCCGTGAGCCCAACGGAGAAAACAAGGTCAACTATGGAATCCAATATCCAATGTACCCCGTTGGGTGTACTCCCACGAATCCGGCATCTCCATTAGCATCCCAGACTTCATATTGCCAAGACATCATCGCCGTGACTCCTGATGATGTGTTACAAATAAAATCAACTTCTATACTATTATACAAATACATAGAAGAAGAAACGGCATGGGGGCTACAATTCAATACTACTAATACAAGTACAAAGAAATAAATAAACGGAATGCAAGCCGCACCAAGTAATAAAATTACAATAATACGGTACGCATGCCACCAAAAAGGAAAACACCAAACACCACAACACATAGGTCTAGAGGGCATACCAAGTTACCAAACCAATCAAGCACAACCAAAGACAAACACATGGTATGCCACACAAAACCATGTCACAATATGTTTTGATCAAGATTGTCAAACAAACACTCAAGGCACCAAGACAATCCTTGTACAAATGCATTAATGATTCTAAGACCAAGTTTAAATCACATATTCATATATACACCTATAAGTATATGTTATTATGCAGTTCATGTCAAGCCATTCAAAACATATAAATATAAGAACCAAAACACAATGGTGTTGGAATCTGCCCACTAACACACGTAGGCCGGTATCATTGTCGATGAAGCGCGGGCCTATTGGGTCACACGCCAAGTTTCAACTCCGGCAGCCTGCTATAAGAGAAAAGGGTCAAAATGGTCAAATTCAAGTTGGCCTAAGCTTCACGACCCTGAAGGATGCTCCACGGGTCGTGAAGCAGCTCGTGTACACGTGTCCTATCATGGCCGCATGGTTCCTGAAACCCTAGGGCTTCACGACCCTACGCGGCTCCTGAAGGAGGTCGTGAACAGATGTGCCCTCACGATTCCTGCCCGGCGTGGCACGGCTCGTGAAGGATTAATGGCCAGTCGTAGCGCATTTATCCTGCATGGCCCGTGAGAGCCCGCGAGGAAGTCATGAAAGCAGAATTCCAAGTGACACTTGTGTTTTATTGGACCATTTCAGTTGGTCCAATTAGAAGAGTGCACTTGGTCCGACCCTTGAGCATGTAAACTGATGAGGAGTCTTTAAAAGAGCCTCTCCTTGTTCATTTGCCACTCTTGCCTCCTTACACATATACCATACATACTAGTGAGTGCTTTCTAGAGTTAGAGAGACACAAGAATTTCCATTGTTGCTGGTCATTTGTGTTCATCAAGGCTGTTCCAGAATTCTAACAACAAGGTTGGTTCAAATTCGTGGCTTGCTAGTACAAGGGAGATTAAAGTTTTGCTTGATGTGGACTTGCATTAGGACTTGGATCCATATGTTTCAAGTTAACATCCCAAATCCGAGTTTCACCAAACTTGCAGCAAGTTGTTCAAGGGTATATCTCTTCTCTCTTGTCTTTGTTTTGGTTTCATGTTGTTTTTGCAAGATTCACCACCTTTGGGATTTCATGGGATGTGTTTTTGTGCTTTATTTATTGCTTTTGTTGCGTGTTTTGCTCCCCACGGAATCTAACAAATGGGAACCAAACCAGATCCAAGACTGACTAGTTAAAAACCGGATTTTCAAAAAACCAATTTTTCTCTTTCAAAAACTCTAGAAAACTGGTTTTGGACACGGCGGGCATGAGCGTGCCCTTTGAAGGGTACGGGTGTGCCCCGCCAGTCTCACACCGGAAACAGTTTCTCATTCTCAAAACACAGATTCTACTTGGTATGGTTTGGGTTCCCACAAGCACGATGGTACCCCGGCCGCTGGCACGGCCCATGCCCCGAAAGGTACGACTGTGCCCGGTCTCCGAAATCACATAATCATCAAAATTCTGGTTTTTCAAACCCCAAAGTACAAAGCCATATTAGAGATGGCTTTGATACCACTATTGGGTATTGGTGGCATCAAGAAACGCAACAGAAGCAAAAACGGGTAAAACAATTTTTCAAAAAATGCCCACCAATTCATACACCCAATGGACCAAACTCTAGACACGAACAATGCAACTAAAAGAAAGGAACAAAGAGAAGAAGATTATACCATTCAAGCTCTCTCCTTTCCTTGTTATTGAAGAAGGTATTGGATGTGAGAGCACAAACAAGTGTTCCTCTACTTTTATAGTATCCAATTAATCTAGTCTTAAAGGACTAAATAAATAGTTTACAGTGACAGGAATGGTCGTGCTCCACCAGGCGCGCCCGTGCCGGCCCAACCGTGCACACCCAAGTCACGCCCGACTTGGGCTCGTGCCCTAGCACTAGGCACGGCCGTACCTCCACTAGTTAACCCCGTGCCGGCCCCAAATGGTACGCCCAAGTCACGCCGGACTTAGGCCCGTACCCGGCTATGGGCACGCCCGTACCATCATAAGGTACGGTCATGCCCGGCCCACCAAAACCATCTTTTGGCGTTTTTCTCTCTCGGTTCAAAGGTGTTGCCGGAACCAATACTTTGCGTGTGACCCAATAGACCTATGCCTCATTGGCAGTGGTACCAACTCGTATGTGTCAATGGGCATATTCCAACAGAATGATGCTAACTTTACTAATTTCTTGATCAAAACTTGCAAAGGAAAATATGGCAGCTTGTAGGTATGTATGTATATGTATGTTTATATGTTTGTGTGATTGCAGGAAGAAAACAAGAGTTCTTGCTTATATATCCACATCTATTGCACAATTACATAAATGGTCCCTCATTTATCTTTGGTTTCAACGGTTTTAACCCCTATAGTTTTATAAACACATCTAATCCCATATGGCCACTTATTACACATATAACACTTATTTATTTAATTATAACTTTGTTAAGGGTAAACGGACCTTGGATGTTAAAATGTTTTCATTCTCATCCTCAAGAATATTTTATTTAATAGAATGGATTGTAATTATTGTTTCCACTCACTAATAAGATAATTATTTTTCAAAAGAGTTGCAATTTATTCTGAAATTTAGAGTGTTACAATATTCATATACACTTAATCAACTAGTTGGTACATCTTAAAAATGATGAAAAGAACAAGGCATGATACAACATACTATATGAAGGTAAGAATTAGTAGTCTTAGTTAGACTAGAACTCATAGAAAATCAAATTGATTTGTGAATGAAATCAGGTATGTAGTAAGCTATCCTCACTCGCATCAAGATAGAACTTTTACTAGTTCAAATATCAATTAAGGTGAAGTAGTGTCATGAACTATGAATCTCTTTATGATAATTTCATTTACCTATAGTACAATTTATTTACCTTTAGTACAAAAAGAGAAGTTTTATATCCTACTGTAAAAATTTTTTACTCATTCTTCGCAAGATCAAGATAAGTGTTAAAATTAAGGGAGAAAATTAGGCAAAAGAATAAGTGGATTTCACATGTTATTTTTTTGTGGGTAAGAGGATGATATAGGGAGATAAAGTATATGGAAATAGAACTTTTCTATATAAAATTACTATATTTTGTATCAACAAAAGAATTAAAGACATGAGATAATGGGAAAATGATCGATGATGTTAAACATCACCATAATGTTGCTCTCACAAACTATTTAAATGAACAAACAATTGAAGTACAAAATTACCCACATTTAAATGATTTGTGAGAGCAACTGTAACACCATCTTTGCTATATTAAAAATCAGTACAAATTTGAGTTTTCAAACTGCATGGGTCCGTTGGTAATTTGAATATTTACCTGTTTGTTTACTTAACTAATATTTCAAAGTAAAGCGGTGGAATTTTAAACCACAACAAACAAACCCTATTAACTATTACAGTTTAAAAACACATGTTTGGCGTATATACAAATATACAATACAAAAATTGACAAACATGACACCAGGTGTTACATTAATCTAACCGACCATTGCATATAATAATACCAAAAGTAGTGTTCTTTCAAAAAGCATGTACAACTGCTACAAGTGTCCCCAACTCATCAAGCCTGCCTATTCTTAATCTGTAAAAAGAGAAATATCAACAACATTAGCTATTTAAAATAGCTAGTGAATAGAGGCAAGAATGAATACAATAAAGCAAGTCATACATCAAGAATGAGCATACAATGCTATCCTATCACATAGCGGTAATGTTGACATGTCCAGCGGTATTATATCTTTCCAGATAGCTAGTCCAGCTCAACAATAAGTGACTCTACCTGCTCGTTATGGAGCCATAGGCTCATTAGGCTTAGCCAATTAAGGCAATCACCCCAAGAGTTTAAAGGAACGGCACTCGAGTACCGTTGATCCCAAACAATTGCTGGAAAGCCCATGAGACCCAGCTGAAGCTGACCTTCAATAACACATATGTCCGGAAGTTCACATAGCTCATCAATAACCCTTTGCAGGGACAATAGCATGCATTCATTTACATATAGCTTGTATTCATCAAAATATCACAATATATGCACATGTACTTAAATACATGTCTAGCATATCATTTATCAAGTCGTTAATCTTATTTGCATATACATACAATTCAATGTGCAATAAATAGCATACAATATTCATTTAACTCAATTAGCATTCAAACCTTCCTTTATTTGACTCATAGAAGCCGGTACTCACCTGTGAGTTTAAAGCAACACAAATATGTATTCGGCTCTCCTCGTTTGCTTAATTACCTATTGCATAAATACAAGTTCACTTAGATTATCATACAACATGTACATGTACTACTATACTAGTTTTAACCCCCAAATATTCCTTAAAGTTCTAAAAATGTTCTAATAACATTCCATGTACCTAAACCATTGAAAAAACAGCTAAATGTTTACTGCAGAGCAGTTCACGGCGTGAACTCCTTACAGTTCACGCCGTGAACTCGGACCAGAGGCACGAACAGCAGGCCTGTTCTGTTGTGTTTTCCATCCAAACCCAAATTCAAATGTTTTCTAATTGTTTCCAGGTTATGTACAAGTTTTGGGACATTAGTAGGAGTCTATAAACACTAACATAACATGTTTTAACATATGATTCAAGTTTGAATCATCAAATCATCATATTTGACCCATTTGGTCTAATTCAAAGAATTCATTCAATATGGCTTCTATAATTCATAACATGAGTTCTAAACTACTTGTAGATGATGCTAGAACTGATTGCAACTAAAAGTTCTAAGCTTTAATGGCTAATTTAGTTTAACCCATTTGGACCTAAATCCTAAAATGAAGAACAAGGATGAAGAGAGGCTTACAAGAACAAGATGATGATGATGAGAGGATTAGAATCAGTTGGAAGACTTGACTAATGCTTAATCTCCAGCCTTGGATTGATCTTGTATGGTTTTCTCCTTCAATCTTCCAAGAATAAACAAGAAGAGATGAGTGTGTGTGTGTGTTTACGTGTTTGTGTGCGTGTGTTGGCTGAAGTGGCAGCCTTAAGAACCGTCTCAAGATTCTTAATTATCCACAAGGGGTATTTTGTTTCCTTTTTCAACATACAACACGACACCCGATTAACCGTTTCAACTAACGAAGATATTTTCGGAATCCTCGTTTGAAAACCGTTAATATTTTATTATTCTTATCTATTTTCGTTATTATTTTTAAAACCTCATTTACTAACCAATAGCATATTTTCTATTAATACTTATAAGTATATTTTTATCTAATTTTCTTAATTACATTTACGTACCAATAGAGCGCACGAATAGGCCCATTTGAGGATGTTACAGCAACATCATCTAAGTTAAATGATGTTAACATTATGAATTATTTTTGTTAAAATAATAGGAATTTTGGCAGTTTATTTTCATTTAAGCTGTTCTACTCGTATACACAACCACCATACCAATTCTTAAAAAGATAGGGTATAACAGAGATTAAATAAAGATAGTCATACATTTAATCACACGTAAAGAGACTTTCTCACATAAAAGATATGACATTTTACATTTTTACTCTTTGATTAGGGGTGTTCAAAATTCGGATATCCGAATTTTTGGATAGTTGGTTTTCAATATCCGAATCCAAACTCAAAATTTTAGATTTAGATATCTGAATTTATATAAATTTTTTTAAACTATAATTACTAAATAACCATATTTTACTTTAATCACAAAAAAATTGCTTAAATATGCTTTAAAAAAAATATACATGTATATAAAACTATATATGTTTAAACAATCAAATAAATATAAAATATTTTTCGGATATTGGATATTCAAAATATCCGAAATTGTAGAAAATTACTATCCAAATCCGAAAATTCAGATATTTCCGAATTTTCAAATAATCGAATGCTCGGATTCAGATTATTTTAAACAGCCCTATCTCTAATACCTATTTTTTTAGATTGAACAAGTGTATATATTCATTTTTGTATATACGTAGAACGGTTAAAATAAAAATTAATTTCAAAATAATTACTATTTTCTTTCTTAATATCTTTCGATGGAACAAGTGTATATATTCATTTTATGACTAAACGTGATTAAATATTTTGTTTAGAATAAAATAAATGTAAGTTGACCGTAGATACATAGAATCATTCTAAATGTTGAACGTTAAACAGTTTACATTACATATTCACTTTAAAAATATTTCTTGAATCAATAAAAATATCTTCTAATAATACCCTTTTACCGGTAATGTAAACGCTAGAGCTGAACAAATTCGGTCTTGGATTCTTTCGGGTCGGTCCGTTCCTTGGCGGATCGGTTTTCACGTAAGACCATTCGGTTTTTGAGCGGTCCAATCCTCATGTAAGACCATTCGGTTTTTGGGCGGTCCGGTCTTTTTTTGGATCAGTCTGACTTCGTTTCAGACCCGTTCGGTTTTCGTCCAGATATTTTTTGGTTCGGGTTAAACATTTCCAGTTTTGTATTTTAAGTTTCAGTTAACACATTTCCGGTTTGCGGTTCACTTTTCGTTAAAAAATTTTAACAACTAAATTATAAAATATCACAAGTTATAAACATATATAATTGTTGAAAAGATATGTTCATCTTATTGGAAAAATCAATGATTATGCACTAATACGACACCGTTCGTAATTTATCAAACGTATAATCGAAATTTGAAAAGTTGAGAGAAAAATAGAGAGAGCATGTAGAAAGAAGTGTGATGCAAAGAAAAATGGAAAAGATGGTGAGTTATTTATAGAGGATTTGTAAAAAAAACTAGTCATTGGGACTAGTCAAGACCGACTCGTTTAATTAAACCGGTTTGGAATTGGAACAGTTCGGTTTAGACCGACTTTCGAACCGTTCCGGACCGGTTCGTGGTGGTCCTCTTCTCAGGACCGGTTTGGACAGGGACCGGCATAGCGGTCTTGGACCGGTCCGGTCGTGACGGTCTTCGTAGGATCAGTCAGACTAGTCCAGTTTGTTCATCTCTACTAGGCGCTCATCTTTATTAAACACTACTTTGTTATATTCAAAAGAATATAAATTATTCTACTCCTTATCATATAATGTATGTAAGAAACTTAACATACATGTGTATTTAAGAAGGATGGGATATAGTCATTTTGTTTTTGATGAAAAGCTTTACCCTAGATACTTCAATCCGGAAGTTCATTTATAATATTAGTTCATGTTTACACCCGTTTTCTTACATGCATACATACTTTCATACATTTATTGACATGTGCATATACATACATACATACATACAATCAATCATACATACACGTACACACGTGCACATGTGCACACACACAGAGACGCATATGTGTATTTATTTCTATAACTAAATATATTAATAAAAAATTATGTTAATTTTGATAATTGAAATGAGATTTTATGTAAATAAGGCACCTATCTTGTGGTTTCTTTCTTGCCGGAGGTTTTTCAAAAAATTATCTTTTTACCCGCAGGTAAATGTATGATTGTCTACATTTAATCTCCACCCCCGGCACTGTTTTTTAAATGTGATTAGGTATTGTTATTATCGTTATATTAAATGGTCTCCGGAATCCCTAGTATAATAAATATAAGTCAATATATTCGATTATTTTTTGTTTTTGTTTCAAGTTCTTTTAAATAGAGGAAATTTTAGTCATAGTTTTAAATGGCTAAATCTACATATTTATTATTATAGGGCTAGAATCTACTCTAAGACAAATATCAAAATCATACTTTTAAATGGATTTCACGTGTCATCGTCTAGTGAGTAAATAAATGAATTAATAAGATTTAGTAGGAACAAATATAATTTTAACATCTTTTCAATACATCTGGTAATTAGTAAGCTAAAAACCTTAAAAAAAATTTACTTCAATTTATAAATATTTTTTTTAAAACCACTAATAATGTCTTAATCACTCAATAATCAACGAAATCAAGTTGGCTTAAAGTATTGACTTTTGTTGCATTTTATACAACCAATGAAACTATATATCGTGTGACGAAGGTTTTGGATCATTTTTAACCAATCACAATCACTTCACTAAATTAAACAAAATAATATCATAATTGAATCAAGAATCTGACTTCTAGACGTGAACAAATGAACGATTTTTAAACTGTTAAACACACGTTCTAATCTCATTTTTAGACATACATAAAGTTTATTAGACCATCTGTATAACCCATTATTTTGATTTACCAACTCAGCTTCTGCAAATGCAAAAGTTAGTGTGCGTTTGATACAGATAATGGAATTGCAGAAAAAGATAATTAGTCTGTAGAATAAGAATTGAATCTTCTGTTTCGTAGCACCGAGATTTCAACAAAGAAATATAACAGAGAATAGTTTCTTATGTTTGATAGCACAGAGATTTCAAAGTAAATAAACAGAAAACAACCCTCAAACATAATCAATCATGCTAACAAATTCAAGAACAACCTTCTAAAACAAAAAAAGAAAGCTAAAGAGAAAAAATGAGATGATTTCTATATATGAAATGTGATTCTAACAAAAAAAAAGAAGACATGAACACATGAATAAGCATAAGCAGATGATATATGATTCTAAAAACAATACAGATCTTGAATACATGAATAAAAAGAGACGTATCAAAATTCAAGTATGAGGTAACATAAAAAATTCAAGAATTAGCAGACCTCTATCAAGAGCAGAAGCACAAACTAGAGTCGCCGCTGGAGTCGCTAGAGCCACCGCTGGAGTCACTGGAGCTGCCACTGGAGACACTAGAGCCACCGTTGGTTCAAGCGGAAGGATGCGAGGCTGGGAGGAGCGCCGCCACTAGAGTCGCCGATGCCAGAAGCGAGGTGAGGGGTCGCCTGCGTGAAGGAGGAAGAAGGTGATGGGTCGGCTGAGGAGCCGTGCCCTAATCTCTAGGTAATTTATATTTTTTTACCAAAGAATTGATATATGAATTCCCACCATTTCTCCTCTCGTTACAGAGAAAACAAAATAGAGAATAGGAATTGAAAGATTTCTCCTCCCCTAATTCTCAGATGTAACCAAACAAGGTATTTCATTTCCATTTCACTACTCCTAATTCTCCCTACCAAACGCTCCCTTAGTGTAATTCAATTCAATCTTACATTACTTTTTATTTTATTTTAAAAATAAATATATAAGAGAAAGAGAGAAAAAGGAAAAGAGAGGAGAGAGAGATATGGGTGGTGAGCATTGGGTTGGATGGTTGTAAATGCACATCGGATCGGGTTGCGTGAGGGGGGCGTACGTGTGTTTTGTGGGAAACTGATGAGCTAGATGGCTAACCCGATGCCATTATGTGAGGCCATAATCATGATCTTACGGGAATAGATATCCTAAATATAGTGAACACCTTTTCAATACACTTGGTACTGTTAAATTAAAAGTCATTTTATAGCAAATAAGCTAATTATTAGGGTTGTCTTTTACTTTTGAATATATATATATTCATATCACACATTAGTACGTGAAGAGGACAAAATACAAAATTTATGAATAAAATTATCTCTAACCTTAAGCTTAAGCAGAACCTGAAACAATAAAACCAATAAAATATGTTATATTGTTATACTAGGGTACAACCAACAATACATTTATGATTATTACTCAAATCGTATGTTTTTATACAAAAAATTCTATTTCCTCCTACTTAATCCTCTTATCCACAGTTCATATTTGTTTCGCAAAATTCTAAGTAATAGAATAGAATTGAAATCAAATTTTGTAATATATTTTGTTTGGTAACTTGTTTTTAAATAAAATCTCATTCTTTGAAATGTTTATATATTCCTTCAAGTAATGTAAACTTCATTCCATAGATTGTTTAGATGAAATTTAAATCAATTTTATTCCTTCAAATTCTGCGAAATAAACGGGAGCTTAAAATGATAATGTGTCGAATTAACTTATTATTTTCTAATAACTTCTCTTGATTTTGACACCTGTTTTAAGAGTTGTGTTCAATAAAATCCATTTAAAAAATATAGTCCTGAAATTTTACTATTCAATCACAGGTGATTTAGTATACAATTACATTTGATTTGTAAAAGCATCACATGTGAATTACGAAAAATTACGAAATTGCACTCCGCCCAAATTTTTAAAATTTAATCTGATCTAAAGGCTAAAATTAGTTTCTTAAGATTATGAAATAATTATGAACTATATTGAACATTCTTCCATGTTTTAATCCATAGGTAGGAGAGTAAATAGTAAATTTTATTTGAAAATATAAAGCCTTTTAAATAATTTTTAAAATTGACTGAATAATAAAATAAAATATTAAAAAAAAATTTGAACGGCTTGGAAGCAAAATAAAATAAATTTTTTTAAAATTGACTGAATAATAAAATAAAATAAAATAATAAATGCAGAAAAATGAAACCGCTTGGAGGCAAAAGGGGCGCGGGCTTTCCGCGTCTCCCAAGGTCGTTGAATAAAAAAGAAGTAATTAAGCAAATGTTACACTTACAGCCCTTATAATATGAAGAATTAGCATTTTGCACCCCCAACGTATATTCCATAACTCTCACACCCTTGCAAGATTGTGCTTGTTGATTTTTTAGTATTCAAATACAAAAACATACATTATTAGATAGGCAAAAGTTCAAACGAGAACTGTTTTTCTTACGAGAATCGCGAGAACCAATCTTAGCCGTCTAATTCCCCCTCCTTCAATTGGATTGTTCATCTATTAATTTCTTACATGCACCCTGCCATACTCAATCCCCCCACGTTCTTCATATATGAATTCCATTATCCAAAATGAACGGCTAAGATTGGTTCTCTTGGTTCTCATACGAAAAACAGTTCTCGTATGAACCCTCCCCTTATTAGATATAATGGTATTAGGGTTTAATGCATTGGTAACCCAACTTATTATTATAGATGAACATGGTATATTAAAATTATATTTAATATATGATTTAATTTATCTTGCTAAAAAATGGCTTAATAATCCTTTTAAATTTTGGAACCCTAAACATAACAAAGTTCACTTTTTTAGTAATATATTAACATATTTTGGGTGCCAAGTTTAATAGGTAAAACAAGATAACTATACAATATAGTTTCATATCTTTGGTAAAAGGAGGAAACCATTCATAGGTTACATTTTATCATAATTAATCAAATATGTAAAATCAAAAAATTTAGCTAACGGGTCAATATGAGTTCGCCTTTTTTTGAATATTTAGTATCTTCGGCCCTAGTCGTGAGAATAAAGAGATGGTATCAACTAACAGATTCATTAGTTTGCGGATGATACAAAAGACATGTATATCATATCGGGAGATGATTCTTTCATGAAAAAATTGATTCTTCCACATATGATATAACACCTTTGAAGCTAATGTACAAGTTAGTAAAGCATTCTTATTTCATAAAAGAATCAATTTCATTCGTGGAAGAATCACCTCCCATATCTATAATTAAGTATTTATTTCTTTCTTTGAAAAGTATGATATCATTCTTTTATCTTATTTAATTCTAACTTGTAATGACTAAATGTTAGAATAATGATTTGTGTTAAAATTATAGATGGATTTTATCTTAGGAGAATATAATATAAATATCACATCAAATTAAGCATTTGGTTTGCAAAATTTTCATTGCATTTGTATTATGTCAAAGGGTTTGTATTTTGTAGCATTTAAAATCCTGTCTGATGTATGTGAAATCCTGTTTGTTTGTAATTCAATTAAAGGATTTGAAATGTTATCGTGACAAATGATAGAATTACCATCACTTATTTTTTTTGTAAGATATTGCTTACTTGACAAATTATTTGTTACATTAAATTATAACTAGTTAAATGAACGATGGAATGTATGAAACTAGGGGTGTTAAATATACCTGAATTAGACTAAACCACACAATTTGAACCCGAATAAGCTTATTAGTGTTCGGATTGTTAGTGTCTAAAATGCTTAATCGAATTGATCTGATAAACCTGGAATATATGTAGGTCGGGTTTCGGGTTGATTTTCATGTCTTTATTTGGGTTCAGGTAAATCCGATTAAGTATGTTATCGATGGATGGGATCCTGTTCTTTCAAACTAAAGAGAACGAAATGGAGGCGGATTCTAGTTTTCTAAATCAACAAAATGAAGATTGTTGATGGCATCTACAGTAGAGGTATCGTCGGCGGTGAAACCAACGTCAGCGGTGGGTGACAAAAGGTGGAGCTTGCAATCGGTGATGGGAGGTAGAGGCGGCATTGGCAAAGGGGTAGCCTAAATTGGAGGTGGTGTCAGCGTCGGTGGGGTGACCGTAGGTGGAGGCGTCGATGCGGTGGCTGAAGGTGGTGGGGACTTTGTCAATGGGGCGGTCGGTGGTGGAGGTTTCATCGTCAATGGGGGCCAAAAGTGGAAGTGACATAGACATCGTGGCCGAAATATGTCAGTAATATTGAAGAATCCTTCCTACATGGGATTTCAAAATCCCACTCTCCCCCATGGGATTTCACCAAATCTGAGATACAAATTTCATCTTCCTATCTTCAATCAAATATAGGATTTCGAACGATTTAAAATGCAAATCATGTAAAATCCTAAGAATCAACCATGTCCTTACAAGTTATAAGGGGTGTATTTTCTATTTACGTGTAATACAAGGGTGTAAAAGAAAATAGTGCAAAACGTCACCAATAATAGAAAAGAGCACTTAGAATATTCATTGGGTGAAGGTATATAATATTGTTGGAATCTTGAACCTTTTGAATACTTTTAACAGGCACTTGTCAACTTCTCATAAATTAACCAATTTTTTATTTCATTATTTAAAAGAAAAAAAAGATTATTTTACGTCATCAATGAAAGGACCAAGATACACAATAATTCATGTGGCTTCACGATTCATGGTTGAAGAACACTCCTTTAGATACATTGATGTGAATCTAAGTTTGGACATAGTATTTGGTAATCGGTAGTGTAACATGATACTAGCTTAATACACCGTGTATAAATATGTGGAATTGTTAATATAAATTTTAAATATTTGTGATGTGAAACCTTAAACATATATTAAATTTATATATCGATAACAAATCAAGAAAATTCATTAAAATATGAAGATAAAGAAAGACAATTGATATACTTACAGATTTACGCTGATAGTTGTGAGTGGAACTAGGAATTAACATGAGATCCGATAATTAGTGAAAATTACTAAACATCTGGGTTAATAGTTAAATCAGGAATTAGTGTTTCGTAAAAGAATACTTTTGAATGACATGAGATTCTATTAGAAGACGGGTACTCGTTTTTATTTAATATCCGCACCTAACTAAAAAATCACGCTTTAGGCTTTTAACGTTAGAAAGTCTTCATATGTTAGCCATTTTAGAAAATAAAGTAGATGATTAGTACAAATTTCTAAAAATGAAATTATGACATCATAACACCTTTATTTTAATATATATAAAAGACTAAAGATTAAAAATAGTTCAAAATCATGTTTGACTCAATAAAATTACAGTCAATTAAAATTATGATGAAAAATATTGATAGTCTGAAACTTTAAAGTTATAAAGGTGTTTTATTTTCTCTCTCTACTATTGGGAGATGAGTTCTTATAACTTCATTCGCAACTCCTTCTCATCCTTGTGTTCTATGTTAGACAAATTGTTATGTAAACTATTATCTATCTCTCTCTCACCTTCCTTTTGCCGACGTTATTCTGAATGCAGGGTCATTGTAAACATATGAGTAGAGAAATTAATATTTACATCTTGCGTCTCTCATATTCCATCAAAGTTTGGACTAGGTACGTCGATGTTGAGTTATATAAACTATTGTGTGTTACAATCATACAAGTTTACGTATGACTTTACATCTTATAAATTAACCTAATTAAGAATAAATACATTTCATGTTTTTCAAATCAAGGTTGTAGCACAAATGTTGGACTTTTTGTTTGGAGACATGTCACAATACCAATTATATTACGTTTGTATCTTTTATTTTTCTTTTTCTAACATAGGATGACACATCAAACTTATATCTATAAGCACAATCAAGACATGTTGAGTTTGAATTGTATTTATTTTTTAAAAATAAATGTATTACTTCACATAATAATTAAGAGTTTATTTCACAGAATAGTAACCAATTTTGAAAACTATTTCATCAAGATCACGCATGGGAAATTTCACAATGTGAAATAAAGAAGGGAACGATCTTAGTGAAACAGTTTTTAAACTTGGTTACTATTATGTAAAATTTCCCAGATACCCTGTTTTTTTTGGGATCAAGAGGGAAGGTACTTAGAAAGTATGAGTGATGATGACAAACCAATGACAATAACAGAAAGAACTAAAAACATACGTTATGGAATATCGAGTTATGAGATCAAAGTGGGTTAGTAGTGGAAGTCTTGAAGAGAACTCACTAAACACCCTTTTTAATTCTTGTGTTTTATTTGCCATAAAAAAACTAAAAATGTAACTCAATATGGTAAGTGCAAGTATGATTGTAATAACTCACCAAGCTAGTTGTGTTTTTGATGTTTTTAACATGTTTAGATTTAGATAACGTGATGAAACTTTGTAGTGTTAATGGTGGGAGTTAGTAAATTTTACATTTTAAAATAAGCGAAAATCGAGGAAAAGTGTCGGATTGATTGGTATGTAATACCATCTCTGAGCAAATGGGAGATGATTTGTATATAACAATTGTGAGTTTTATACCATTATAATCCCGCTATCTTTTATTCTCATCCACATATTGAAGAGTATGATGATAATAACAACTACTAACTGTTGTGTGTAATAAAAATTTATTGTGTGCAAATCATCTTCCGTACAAAATGTATGAACAAGTAGGGTTTTTTTAGAGGTAAGTTGTGAATAGGGCCACTAACTTTAACATCAAACTCCACAAAAAAATTAAAAAAACATTGTAAAACTCCTCTTGTCTCAAGGTTGAATCTGTGATTAAGAATCAATATTGTTGTGATCAGACTATTTGTAAAACCTAAATATACAACGTTTCCTGGGGAAAAAAACAAACTGTAAAGTTCATCTATGAAGAACCCCACAAGTATTCATTATTCCTTTGATATTTAGATGATTCGTTATATCTTTTTATTTTTTTGACATTTCTATTATCATATTAACGTAACATCATTTACTCTTTCTTTCTTTCTTTCATCTTTCTAACCTGTTATACCTATCTTTCTATTTTCTTTTTTCTTTTCCCGTTTGTAGTTAAGATATAAAGAGAGAGATAAAAGGAAGAGATAGAGAGATAAACGTTTGAACAGAAAGGAGAGAGAAACATATAGGATAACTCGTGTAGGACTCACTTTTCTAGCAAGAATAGTATAATAGTAAGCCTTGTAAGTATATAACCAACAATTATATTAATGGTGTTCAATAGATAAAATCAAACTTCTGAAATGGCAACAAAATATTCAGAAAAATTCATATTCACTCAGCAAGAGTAAGTGGTAAGAGACTATACTTTGATTTGGTTGTATAAACTTAATCATTTATTTAAAAAAAAAGTAAGCTTTAAAAATCACTAAGACGGGAAGGAAAAGCTATCGAAACTTGATAAACCAAATTATATAAATAACTTTTAACTAATTTGTAATACTCGTTTCGTGGTTGTAATAAAAATATATTATTAATGTCTATTAATAAAAGAATGAAATTTGTTATGTTTAGAATTAATGGATTTGTATTTTGACCTTTAGGAAATTTGAAAAGGAAGCATTTTAGGGCACAAAACCCTATACATCATTTGCTGTAGTCGACACTGTTCATAGTGTGTGTTTTGTGTGTGTGAGCTATACCATAGAAAAGAAGAATCACCACCATTGTGCTTGCAATTTGAAGGAGATTCATTAGGTTAGTATCGTAACAACCAAGGTTCGAAAATTTTCTAAATTCGTAACTTTATCAAGTGATGTGTTTTAGTGGATTGACTAATTAAGATTAGAAGGTGTTTAGAAACTTGAGTGGTTAAAGTTGTTAAAATAAAACAAGAAAGGTTGAAGGACCTTTTGTGTCAATTGTTCTAAGATATGTATATAAATAAGCTAGCTTTGACTTGGTTAGTCAACATTATCACAATTACACATACAAGATGTAAGCCAACTCCAGCAAGTTTTTCTCTGGACTTTTTCATCAAGGTCGGGAGAAACAAGTGCTAGCAACTAATCATAACATAGATTCAAGCTTGGGGTAAGATTTGTTAATCTTTAGTTTGAAGTTTTGTGGGTTTTGGGATGATTTATGGTGAATCAAGGATCTAGTCGTGTTATGGTTGTTGTTAATGGTTTATAAGTTGTTTGGAGTATAGGAAAACATCCCAGTAGCGTTTTTATGATTTACTAGATTTAGGGACCCGTTCACGCCCGGGGTTTTTTAAATGAAAATGTTAGTACATAATTTCTTAAATAAAATAATAATAAACAGTTTAATGAAAGGATTAGGTCATAGGCATGCAGTAAGAATTAATTACTTTTTATAACAAAGAGAAAATAACAAACAATTACAAACGGTTAAAAATTAAAATAATTAAAATTTCATCAAATACGTTGTAGAACTTCTTTGTATACTACATTGGTTGTTTTGTCCGTCGGATTGTCGTTGTCATCACAAATAAGGATTTTTAATCCGCTCCTACTGTTAACACGTGAAAGTGCGACATATAATTGCCCATGAGTAAATACAGGTCGCCTGAGAAATAATCTGACAGTAGACAAAGACTGGCCCTGACTCTTGTTAATGGTCATTATAAAACAAACCATGATGGGAAATTGTCTTCTTTGGAATTTTACTGGAATTTTAGAGTCTGAGAGGATCATCTTCATTCTAGGAATATATTTTGTAGCACCAACATTTTTACCTGAAATGATTTTGACCTCAATAACACGTGAACCAAGTCTAATAACTTGAAGTCTTGTCCCATTGCATAACCCTCTCGACTGGTTAAGGTTACGAAGTAACATAACAGGTACACCAACCTTTAAAGATAACTTGTGGTTTGGAATAACCGACACTTTGAATGAATTGAGGATCTCAGGAGAGTATAACGATTCTTCAAAAGTACTTGACATTTCATCAGAACAAACAGTATCAGGACTAAAGTAAGTTATTTCTTCACCATTTATCTTTGAAAGCATGTACTCGTTTATATGATCAACTTCATCGTTTGTTGGGACCAAAATTGCTCTATCCTGAAAATAGTTATGATCGTAAATACGGTCATTAATTGATGGATAAATCGACTCCGTTATTGAATGAACATGATCACCATTGGATTTTATCAAGAGATCTTGAGGAATTTGTATTTCAGCTTCTCCGTCATTTTGACCATCAACATTTCCTTCTCCAATGTCAAAAATCCAATCAGCAAATGTTTTTGTACTTTGTATATCTTGTAGATTTGAACTTGTTTGTAGGTGCATGTTAACAGTCAACTTAAGAACGGAACAATATTTCCATAAGAATGATGAATTCGATGAAACATTAACAATATCTTCTCTTCGTCCTTTCTGAATAACTGGCAGTATTTGCCGAAAGTCACCGCCAAACACAATAACCTTTCCACCAAATGGGGTTGAACTAAATTCAGGATCAACTTTGTCTCTTAAAGTTCTGTCAAATGCTTCAAAACAATGTCTATGCATCATTGGAGCCTCATCCCAAACGATTAGATCCGCCCTTCTTAACAAAGCTGCCAAATCACTATCAGAAGAAATGCTGCAAAAAGAATCTTCGTTCACATTTATTGGAATAGCAAACCTTGAATGTGCAGTTCTACCTCCTGTAAGCAATAAAGATGCAATACCACTTGAAACAACATTCAATACTATGCGACCTTCTGATCGAAGTCCTGCAGATAAGGTTTTCCATAGAAAAGTCTTACCGGTACCGCCATATCCGTATACAAAGAATACCCCACCTTCACCATTAATAACAACACTACTAATTGTATCATAGATACTCTTTTGTTCATCTGTCATTATGAGAAGAGATTTTTATATTCTTCTTTCAACATATCTCTGTCATATGATAGCTCTTCTTGAAGCAACATGTTGCATGATTCTTCAATGTAATTGTAATCAGGATATGACATATTAGGTATATTTTTGAGACTCATTGAAAAACCTTTCAACAAAACTTCAATCTTGGACAAAGCAATATTTTTGATGGCTTCTTCGTCCAACTCTAAAATTTTTTGAGTAACACAGTTGAATTTTGAGTAAAAGAAGAAACACCTGATGAACAAATATGTATTCTTAAAATACCTTATTTATGAATAACATAAAAAATTTAAAGACTATTATAATAAAATTATACCTGGAATTATTGTATTGTTACTAACAACTTGATGAATGAAAAAAATCATCCTGACGCCTCAGTGCTTCGTAAGTCTCGCAATTTAATATAGGCACTTCATGTAGCTTGTTAGAATGATTGGGTATCACTATATTCATAATGAGAATGAGAATAATACTTAGCAAATGAACATTAAAAGTGGTTAACAAATAAAACTTATATATGAACGAAATGAAAATTCAAAATGATAATAAATTTAGTACAGTAATACCATTACTAATTGTCTACGAAACAACCGTTTAAATTTTTCATAAATTTTAGGGTGATAGGATGTTTATTTTAATTTTGAATCATTAAATTTGATGAGTTTTTTTGTTGGGGTAAATCATTAAAATGATTTTACCTTTGTTTTTAAAAATATAACATAAAGTTTTTAAATAGTAACACAAATTGAATGAATAAGTATTGTTGTGATGTATGTTTCATCAAACATTTAAGAAAAAAATGTACACACATAATATAAGATATTAAATAATAACATACTATTAGAGATATCTTGTAAAACAATCCTTTTATTCCTTCCATGCTCAGCAACTGAATGAGATAAATGAATTCCGTTAGAACTCTCTGATATTATTGTTCTTTTCTTTGATGATGTTTTTCTATCCATGTTTGAATCATAATGTAACGACCCGAATATTTTAATAATATTTATCGAAAAATGAATATTATTTTCAAAGTTCAACTTGGTAATAATAATAAAGGGATATTATTATTTAAAAGAAAAGTAAAAGAAAAGAAAAGAAAAGTATAAGAAAAGAATAGAAAAGAAGAGGAAATAAAATAAAAGAAAAATAAAAATTCTGGAAAATACGGGGTCGCGACGCGACGCGTCGGGGCGACACGTGTCGGTTGCGTGTGATAGGAGGTAGCGTGTGTCAGGTCGGTTGCGTGTGTCAGGACGTCGCGACGCGTCGGCCAGATTCAAGGAGGCTATAAATTCAGCTCATTCCATCCGATTTTCACCCACACACTTCTACCATTTCGTTACTCTGCCCATTTTTCGAGAGAAACCAAGTTTAGTGAGCGTTTAAGGATGTCGGGTTTCGTCGGAACTCGTATTCGAGGTGCGGGGTGAACGGAGATAGCGTTTCGGGCGTAGTTTTGACCGTGGGTTCGCTTTGGTGACCCCGAAAGGTATATTCTTCTAGACTTAAGCTAACATTTCGGTTGTATGGCTTGATATTCTACATGCATGTCGTTCTAGCATGTTTTGATGAACTTTCTAAGTTCACGACGCGTATATCTTTGATCGAAAGTATTATTTTACATATCTAGGTTATTCGAGACGGTTGAGGTCGACTTCTTGACGATCTGAGAGTGTAGTTCATCGAATCTAGATCGGTGTTTATTTTCTGGACTGAGGTGAGTTCAGTAGACTTTTACAAAACCGAGTACATAGACAAAACCTTATTTTCGAAGTAAAGATGATTATACATATATCTATATATTGATTGATGATACATGTTATGTGTTCTAAGTTAAATACTCGTTGCATGTATGATCAAACACGAAATACGCATGTTACGATTATTCACGATTTTACTACGATTTACATATGACTGCTTACGAGTTATTGCATGCATGTATTTTGTGGCGGGGGTAGAATACGATATTGCCCATATTGCGGATTTGCGGGCCTAGTTGGCATGATTGACCTTCTAGGATTAAAGTGCTAGCCAACAAGAGTCATTTGGTCTTTCTAGACGACTATTTTGACACGTGGTACGCGGACACTTCGGTGTTCAAGTATTGGAGTGATGTAGGCCAAGGAGGCTAGATCATACATCACGTAGTGTGAGGAGAAGCTGAAATACGATCGGCTTCGTTTGGACTCGTACTAGAACGACAACGCAGTACTTGTACTCGCACTGTCGGAGTAGCGAAAGTGGAGTCTCGGGATTTATGTTCTCGGGTGGGAGTCGCGCCCCGCTTGAAAACATAGGTTGGCCGGGCACGCAAGTAGTGAACCTTGGGTTTTCAGTGTGGGTTTAGACTCTACAATAGAATCATCCTATTGATATGATGTATGCGATATGATATATACGACTACGATGCGATATGATCTAAGAAATATTATGCGGTATGATTATGGTTATGTGCGATTGACTTCATGAAATGACTTGCGAATATTTGACCCATTTGGTGCTATGTGATCTGTGGGTTCTCGGTACGGGTCAAATACGTTAAGGGTGGGATATGGTATTTATTTACATGTCATATTCTACTTACAAACATGTTTTATGGTTTTTGATTACAACTCCTATTGACTCACTTAGCGTAGGCTGACACTTGTTTCTTTCGAAATGTGTCTTGTACTCGCGCAGGTGGCTTAGAGGTTGTGGTTCTGCGAGGAGGGTAGTATAGTTCCGGTTTATATTTTGGTATCAACGAACAATCCGGTTATGTAATAAATTCATAACATTGAACTTGTACTGACTTTTGAATGACTGCGGTCGTAACCCCGTGGTTTATATTATGAAGAATTCTGTAATCGCCTCTATGGCGAGAACAACTATTTCCATTTATGACTTTTAAGACTTCCGCTGCATGTTTTTGCTATTGATTAAAGATTTTTATAATTGGTGAATTTTTGAAAAATCATGGGCGTTAAACATAAGACTAAAACAATGGTTATGAATGAAAAAGAAGAAAAAGTTTTTATTTATACTCAATTTCCTATAATCATCTAGTTAAGGAAAAAATTGAATGTAATTATTTGTATTTATTACCATTTTTTATATAGAATGTTTCCAAATATCTCGAAATGGAAATATATTTATTGATATCATTATTAAAATTTGTTCTGTAGATATATTTTACATATAACTTCCATTAATATATTAATTCTTTTTCGTACATGTACATATACGTATATATAATTTTTTAAATCCTCAGACATGAAATTAAATTTTGGTGAATGAGACATCACAAAATTATTGTTGGAAATTTTTGTATGGTTTTAATTATAGATTTGAATTGTAATTTTGAGATTGAAATAATATGTAAAACGATATCTATATATAAGATAGAATCAATTCATTGTACTATGTAACAATACATATAAATTTATGCATAAAATGAAAACCATTCCAGCCAACAAATATGTAACAAAACTTATTCATTTATGCATAAAATAAAAACCATTCCAGCCAACAAATATGTAACAAAACTTGAAGGCATAAACTGCAACAAATTTTAAACCGAAATTGTACGAATGAAAAACAATAGATAATAATAGTCTATAAAAACTCAAATATAATGATGATGAAATTTATCACATTGGCTCCATTTTTGGTTTCTTGAGCTTTTGGTTAAATTGTAATGTCTTTGAACTTGAAGATTGAATATGAATGTCGTGATCAATCTCTTCAAAATGTTTTTTTTGGGCAGTGCTTGCCAATATAATAAGTGGAGAACTATTTTCTGTCGTTCCAGAGATTGCTTCCTAAATATACATAAAGAAAAGTTGTACCAAATTTTAAATATAAACATTTGTAATATCAAAACACGAGCATGAATTATATGCATAAATTTTAAAATTTCCCTGCCTTTGAATCGATACAACCTTGTGACACTCCGATCATAGACGACGGAGAATCAAATTCAGCAATTAAATCCTACAAACATAAATAAAAATAAATTAACAGAAAAGAATATTGTTAACACATAGTTTTTATAAAATATGCATATGAGTAAATATTAATTACCTCCAAATTTGGTTTTCCTTGTAGCAAATTTCTAATAACATCTTCATCATCGGTCAATTTGCTAACTGTGAAGCTGTAGTACTTATGCTCGATGTTATAGTTAGAAATCTTAACCTTGAACATAAACCTCTTGTTCAACAATTGGTTAAACTCGTCTGGATATGGAGAAAATCGGGATTGCTATCTATAATTTTGATTAAAATATAAAATTAGTGAATGTGTAAGTAAAATTATTCCAATGTTTAATAAATAGGCTTCGTATGGGACGTACCTTCTTCATATTTTTCATCAAAGTAGTTGTGGTTTTGTTCAATAACCCTGTAATTATTGTCTCAAACAATGTGAGAGGAACAGTTCCAGTACAATCTTGAACACGGATAAAAAGCTTCATTCTATATCAATAAATTTAATGAAATTATTCATTGAAAAAGTTAATAATATTAAAATATTTGATAAGGTATTATAATTAAATAATGTCCAACTTATAACATATTCATCAGTAATTTACGTATTATAAACATCTAAAACACCACTGCACATATTGCATTTATATGGGTGAACGCCTTCTCCTATTTTAAATAATTTAATAGAATTAAGGAAAGGATAAGTAGAATGTTAATAAAAGAAATATATCATAAAAATAAACATATGGATTACCATCATTGTTTTTAACACCACTATTACATTTGCGGCATGCCAAATAGTACCATCCTTGTTCATGTTCAATCTTTATAACCTTTGCCACCAGGTTGCACTGCATCGCCTAAAATACCAAAGAAATTAACAAAAACAATAATATAGGTTAAAAACATGATATTGTTTAAGCAAGTATAATTTATAGCGTGAAGTTAATAATTTACCGTGTCTATCTCAAACATTTCATCAACATGCTTAACCTCGAAAGCTTTGAAATAATCTTCTTGACGACAGTTGCACAAACATATCCAAGGAGGATGTTTATTTCTCGTGGTTTTCATTCACACTGTCAATATGTTTGAATAGTATTGAAAATATTAAACATAAATTACCAAAAAAATATATGTACCGAAGCTAACCTTTGCATAAACTCATTAATGGGTTGTATGTCCTTATTAATAAACAACTTTGATTGGTAAAGGTTATTGGAGACTTGAGGAATACCTGTACTTAAAAATATAACACGATTTAAATAATAATACGTATAAAGTAAATGAAACATATACTTTTTTAAATTAATAACATTACCTCTCCAATATTGGAACTTTGCAAGTTGTAAGATAATTACAACAGGATTGTTGTCATTGTTGTGTCCTTGGATGAACTTTTGAAGCTTCAACGCGTGTTTATCCCACAAAGCACAACAAATTTTTTCACCACTGACATTTAAATTATAATTTAGTATAATGTTATTAATGAACTCATATAATTGGTATCGATAAATTATGCATACATGTAATTAAATGGACTTCGTGCAACTGACATTAACATAATCTGTATGATGATTACCTCAAATCTTGCAATTCACAATTCAACAAACTTTTGTCGCGCCCCGAAACCTTCATAACCTTCAAATCATTCGAAGAAATCATACGACCTATAACATCTGAAAAAAGTATAACATGTGATTTTACACAATCTATTAAGAGTGTTTAATAAATTTAATATGTTAAGTAAACCGTAAATAATGTTATATGAATTTTAAGAATTATCTTAGCAAACGCAATAGTATTAGCAAGTCTTCGTTGGTTAACATCAACGAAATCAACAAAACGAAAATTAGTAGCTAATACCGATTTAATATCAGATATTGGTGTCACAATAGTGGACTTATAAAAGTTAAGCTTTGCAACATGATCAACCACTTTAAACTTCGGATTGTTTTCTGCAACTCTAAAATTAGAGATAAAAAAGGTTTCACCCTCTTTTAATTGATTTTCAAAGTGAGCAATAAGAACAGTTTTGACTGTTGCAAAAATTCTATCACCCTAAAAGAATGAAAAAAATTTATAATTAGCTATTGTAGGAGTATATGTAAAAAAAATTATTAAAAATAACTAAGGTGTTGTTTGTTTTCGAAGACATAAATGTCTTATGTCTTCAGAAGAAGATGTGGAAAAGAAGGTCTTAAGATTAAGAAGGTCTGCGAAAAAAAGCTATAGATTTTAGCTTCTCAAAATAAGCAAAAATAAGACAGAATAAGGTCTTATGTCTGCGAAAAACAAACAGCCTTATTAGAAACGTCTGCGGGCGCGCAGCCGTTTCTATGAAAAAACAAACAAGCTTATCAGAAACGTCTGCGCACCCGCAGACGTTTCTTTAAAATAAGACCTTATTTAAAAAAACAAACAAAGCCTAAGTGTAAGTAAAGATGTAAATGGAAAAAATGCAATTGTGTCAATTTTACCTCTCCATCTTCCAAAATCATGTCAAGACATGTTTTTGTGGATTATTTGCGTAACATGCCTTCCACTTCAAAATAATTTTAACTTTGATACGAAACACGTCAGATGTTCCGTCAATGAATTTGAGCAGAGTGACATCTTTACTTGGTATAATCTCCGAAGACATTGACATTTTTCTTTCTCCAACATAAACTAAACTTTTAGTGAATAATCTTTATTATATATATGGGAGAGTCGATATTAACAATATGTATTTATTACATATGGTAAAGGAATGAAATCACTACTAAAATTAAATCAAAATATTAGTATCCATATTTTTATAAAAATATGGAGTAAATATTAGGCTAAAACACAAATACGTATGTAATTTAAGAAATGTTTTGACTCTTATTTATTTTGAACTACTAAATTTAATTTAAATATATATTACAACTTTGCAATAATCTAGACTTCCAAAAATATGTACCACAATTTCCTGTATTAAATTTATATTTCAAAAAGTATTAAATATATTTCCTTTGAAACTACCAATACTAATTGAAAATCTAGACTTCAAAAAATATGTACCACAGTTTCCTTTATTAAATTTATATTTCAAAAAGTATTAAATATATTTCCTTTGAAATTACCAATACTAATCGAAATCTGAGTATATAAACATAATGTATTATTAGTAACTTATCAAGATAATTAAAAGAAATTCAAAACTAACGAACATCATTTTTTTGATAAATATGTAATCAATATAGAAAGAAAATATTAAAAAAAGATTTTCCTCGAAATCAGAAGACAAATAAAAAACATTTAAAAAGTACAAAATACTATGTTCAAAATCTATATTTATTTTTTTAAATCGCCAAAATTGACGCCTTTTCTAATATTTAACAAAGTATTACATACATATTCTAATTTAGGTGCCAAGAAAAAAAGAAACAAATTTGGTACGTTCTATTATCAATGAATTCATATTTTCTAAAATCATGAAAATATAATCTTCATTTTACATTAACAGAATGTGTGTAGATTCAGTATCAGAATTACGAAAAAATAACAAAATTTAGCGATTTTCATAAGTTTACTCATCATGGCAATACAGTCTAACATTTGCAATGCATAAACCTTCACTGTGCTGACTACACTACCTTACTTAGAAAAACTAACAAACAATACTACTCTATCCATTATTTCATATTTGCAATGAATGATTTCGTGGGTTGAAAACAACCAACATTGTAAAATACAAACACTTACCACTAACAGACCAATTAAAACATATGATATGGTTTAATACTAATGATAACATATATACATGCATCCTAATCATCCATGACGAGTCAACCCAAATATATATAATAATCAGTTAGATCATGTTATCACAAAAAATAACCTATAGGCGTATCATATAGGTATCCAGATAATACTATCATGTTGGTGGTGTATAGTATCAACCTTCAAAAAATAGAATGTCAAACCACAAGCAAACCCTAAGTTTCCAGACAAACATACCGTGACATGTTACCGGACTTACCACAATGTCAATAAACAGTAAATACCACATACCCACTTTCCTCAAGAGTGTCCACCTCCAACACAAACTTCAAACTTTTACTTCCACGGTAGCTGGTGTGTTGTTGAAATTCCTTCCAAGCACCCTTCATTACCACATGATATTGTGGTGCAGCATCCCCCAATCTTGGATCTCCATAAACTTTAAACCGCATCTGGGTCTGGTAATCTCCACATCGTACAGTGACCAGAGCAGCCACCTCATTCAGCTTATACTTCTTAACAAACCAAGCAGGAATGTGCTGAAAATAAGACAAGAAATATAATTATAAGTTAATATAAACGTAACATTAAAATATTAAAAAAAACTAAGATTACCAATGCATTCTGTGAAAGAATATCCACCATCCGCTTCCTAAAGAACTGGAGATACTGATATCTCGGGTGAACAGAGTTGCTTGTAGAAGCAACATTGCGTGCTACATAATAAGATTTAATTCATATATTACTACAAAGAAGAATGAAATTTCTATAATCTGTTTGAATTATGAAAATTAATACAGATTAGAACATATTACCAAGGTTATAAAACTCTTGATGTGAGAATGGTCCAAAATGGCAAGGAACTACAATTTTGAAATTTTAAATGGTAAGAGAAATTCAATATATTAAACCCTAAGTGTTTTTTTATATGGTTCAATGTTAAAGTATAAAAACAACTTACCAATATCCTTGCAGAATTTGACATCAGCATGTGGAAGGAAAACAGCGCTATCAGTTGTATACTCACATCCATACAAATCAAACATTTTCAACTTAAACTCAAACAACCCAGAATAGTTCTCAAACACAATAAAACTGTCTTTTTTAACTCCAAACCTATGGAACAATTTGACAAGACTTTTACCGACAAAACCACATGGCAATTCATCATGAAGAAACAACTCAGCATCAAACCTAGCGTTAGCGGTCCAAATGACAACTTTTTTTTTCAAAATATGAACGAATTGTTGGAACCAAACCGTCTGAATGAACTAGTAAATATAAAATAAGTAAATAAAGTAAAATCTAGGGTTAGATACTGTAACACCATATTTTCAACCCAAAAATTTTCATTTTAATAAACACTGCGGAAGCGATTTAAATACTAAAAGTATTTACAATTGTACATAAACCATAGTCTACAAAACCATCTAGTTTAAATATCAGTATTACAAAACACGGCTCGTCACAAATAATACATCAGAGGCCTAGGTGATTACTCCCCAAGCTAACCACTCTCAGCCGAGCCGCTGACTTACCAAAACTTGTAAAAAGAGTGAGAGGTGGGGGATTAGCACAAAGCTAAGTGAATGGAGTACAACCACAATAGATATATCAGCCAGAACCGTATGATATCAACAACAACAGATAACAGATAATCGTGTCCCGAGAAGACCGGCGGTTCTGCAGGAACCTACAACCAATGCCGGCCAAAGCAAAGGTTTACCGATAGTTCATTTGCTATTCTCATAGAGTATTACCTTAAGTTGCAACAAAGCATCAAAAGATCCCAATACTAATTAGCCGATAGCAAACAAACCCAAACCATGGCCAAGCCGAGACTGACTTCACAAATCATGTATACATATCACCGATGCAACAATTAATTAACAATTAACCAGTTAATTAATTATCAGATATACAATCTATCCATGCGTCAAACCAATAACATATGCAACCAAACCAATTACAACTAATACTATCCGTGAGTAAACATCCACTCACCTCGAGTTAATGAACTCCCACTCAGTGATCTTATGTTACTGAGTCTTGTCTGTTCCTGAGAACACAACAAACTGAAATTAGTATCCAGTTTATAAATATATATCAAAACATATATTTATATACCTTCCAACTTATGCACAACAAGTTAGAAACACCCAACATGCAATCACATACAGCATCACACCAATTAAAGCATCAAAAGCTTTAAAACATATAATAGCCGGGGACGCGTCGCATCCAACAACTCGACGTGTTGCGTCGGACTTCGAACTAAGAAGACTTCGAACAGCCTAAAGACTTCGAATGGATCCTTCTTCGAACCAGGAGGACTTCGAGCGCCTCTCCTTCGAGCCAAGAAGACTTCGAACGCCCCATGTGAGGTAGAAGACTTCGAATTCCAATTCAAAAGCTTCGAATTCGAAACCAAGCCGAGAACGCGTCGCGTCGCGTCGTCTTCCAGAATCAAACCTGCAACTTTTTCTACTTCCAGCTCCATATAATATTCAAATAATAATATACTTCTTGAAATCACTTTCTAATACTTCTAAACACATAAAAATATCATTTATCATGCTTAGAAACATCATGAACATGATAAAAACACTAAAATCTTCAAGAACAACAAAACCCACTTATGAAGGTTTCCTTCATGTTCATTCATGGTGATTTCATACAAAACCCAGAAATATATATTATATCAAAGAAATAGCATGTTAGCATGATTCAATAACAAATAAGAATCATACAAACCTTCACTTAGAATCCAACACCTTCAAAATCCAACTTTCAAGTTTGATAGCTTTTCTTTACTTTTCTCTCAAAAAACACACAAACACACGTTTTCTCCAGGAAATAAGTGAGGAGGTGAAGAACTAGAGTCTATATTATCCACACAATTACAAGTTACAAAGCAAGCATGAGGTGTCAATTCTTTAGACTTCGCATACCCACATCCATGCATGCGAACACATATAAACATATATATATATATATATATATATTCAATAGCTTTAATTTAATCATTTAATTAAAACGGTTTAATTAAAATACTAGATAAGCACTTAATCAAATATAATCACGTATAAACGTACCGAAGCCTACGAAACTACTAGGCCCAAAATTAGGATGTTACAGATACAAAACCAAGTATTTGGTAAATTGAAGCACTAAAAATGAGCAATAAAAAACACGCCCATATATATGTATATGTATATATATATATATTATGTACTATTTAAGTAGATCTATAAATGTATTAATATATATATATATATATATATATATGTATATATGTATATATATATATAACTTACAACAAAACCAGCTGTTGGGTCTTGAACAGTAACACCATATCTGATGCGATCACCTCGGCATATTTTTGGATTAAGATTGGTGTTGCAAACACCAGAAGTGTCATAAACGTAAAGATATATAGGACCATTTGGATTTATCATGAAATGCAAAATATACCCAGGCATGACATTCCGACTCTGAATCAACTCTTTTAGCTTCTCCCCACCAACTTTAAGGACATCATTATGGACATCAAGCATTATGTCCAGAAGGTACCTTTCTGTATGAACCTGAACGACAATCCCAGTCGGGATATTAGGAGCAAAATCATGCTTGCCAATACACGGTAGATCCTACAGTAGAACGAAATTAAATACAAATAAGTGTTAGAATCTATATAATATGAAAATAGTGTTTTCATGAAGTTACAGATATATAACAGGTATTTCCTTGATTCTGATAATAAAGTCCATGTTACGGTAAAAGAAGAAGAGGTAGTTAGCACAAGTATATAATAAACCCAAAAGCATGTTGGAAGCTTTAAACAGTTTAAGACATAAACAATTACAAATTAACAAAAGATAACCCAAATCATAAGATTACTTAAAACAGTTTAATACCTAAATATAATAACTTATATTTATTCAAACAGCCAGATCTATATATAAAACAAAATTGATGTATTACAACAAAAATAAAGATCACACATTCATTAGTAAAATAATTATTGAAAAACAGTCTAAAATTTGTCTAAATAACAGATTGGGGAATTATTGAATCATAACTTACTGATTCGCTATCAAGAAAAACAGAACATGAACCAAATCAAGATAAAAATAACATTACAACGAAGACGATGATGAATTTTCTTGAATATTTAACTTTACCTGTCGAATCATTGTGAAATCAAATCACCAAAAACAGTAGATTATGTCAATCTTGAATGAATGTTAACGTGAAAGAAAACAAAATGAAATCAAGAAATAAATAACAAATTGAGGAAGGAGATGATGAATGTAACCAATTTTTGAAACACAACTTACCAATTCGGTGAAAAACACAACACAAAATCACCAGATTAACCATTATGGCAAGATAGTTGTTCATATGTTTCAAACACATAACAAATATTTGTTAGTGTTTTCCTATTTCACAACTTCATATACTATTAGACAATATACTTACCAAAAAACAGGAATCATTAATATTACCTAATGTAAATTTGGAGGATGAGAAGAACATTAAACCCTAAATCACTATTACAATATGTAGCACAAGTATCAGCGTTTGAAGATAATTAATATTTGATTATCAAAACAATCTTTAAACACTAAATCATGTAAGACATTAAACCCTAAATCACTATTACAATCTTTAAACCCTAAATCATTAATATTTCAAAACAAACAGCAAAAAAAAATCAGTAGATCTACATAATTATTTGAATGAAAATAACCCAAATTAGTTTCTAGTTGATGTATCAGCGTTTGAAGATAAATGAATCTTACGAATTACTGATTTGCTAAAAAAACAAAACGTGAACCAAATCAAAATAAAAAGGACATCACGAAGAAGAAGAAGATGATTTATAAAAAAATTGATGTATTACAACAAAAATAAAGATCACACATTCATCAGTAAAATAATTATTGAAAGACAATCTTGTTGGTATATGCCCGCTGACACGAACGAGTTAATAGCACTGCTGATGAAGTATAGGCCTATTGGGTCACACACCAAGTATTGATTCCGACAACACGATCAAGTAAAAGAGAGAGAAAGGCCAAAATGGGTTTTGGCAGGATAAGACACGGGCCATGTTCACGAACACGGGCCGTGTCCAGTCCAACAGGCACGGGGAGTTTTGGCCCAATTCAAAGCCATGTAGTTTGGGCCAACACGGCCGTGTAGATGAACACGGGCCGTGTTCTGCCTATCAGACACGGGCTGTCTTGGCCGATTTGGGGCCGTGGACTTTGGGCCTACACGGCCGTGTTAATGAACACGGGCCGTGTACATGCTCTGTAACAACAGGATTGATTTGTTTTAATGCTTATTTTAATGGGGTTAAATTATATTCAATTTGGCAATTTTGATGAGCCACGAAATTCAGAGAGTTTTTGTGAAGAACACTAGTTAGAACACAAGAACACTTGATACATTTTCTCTCTAATTCTCATACACTTTGTGATCAAGTTTTGATGCACAAAGGTGTTATACATACTTTAATCTTGTTGTTTTGGTGGCTACACCAACCTACTAGCATTGGGGAATAAAGTGTACTTGGGGTGGACTTCACTAGAGGAGTTCTTGTTGAATTCTATACACTTGACAACTAGAAGTTGATATATTGATCTTGATTAAAGGTATAACTATTTCATACTTCTTGTTTCTTTGTTTTAGTTGCAACACCATGTCTAGATTTTGGTCCATGAGAAGTATTTGTTTGGCTAGCTTTGAGTTTTTGTATTATACCATGCTTCCGCTTCGTCTTGTAAATCCAAACAAATACCTTCAGTGGTATCAGAGCCATATCTAACATGGCTTTGCACTATTGAGTCTAGAAAAACCATAAAAATATTTTATTTGATAAGAAAATTATTTTCTTAAAATGGTTTTACGTGTAGACTCTTGTTGGGCTAAAATTGTTATATTTGTAGTCTTCAAAATATTTTAGTTTTTATATTTATATATTTGTTGTAACTTGGCATGAAGTGTACACAAATATATACTTATAAATGTATATATGAATATGTGTTTCAAAAATGGTTTGGTACACTAATGCATATGTATAAGGATTGTCATTTTGTGCCTTTGATGTTTTAGACAATCTTAACTAAAATATGGATATATTTTTGTATCATGGTTTTGTGTGGCACACCATGTTTCTATTTGTTTCGTTTGGCGGCCTGCGTGCTGTATTGTTGTAATATTATTTATTTAATTATTTATATATTGGTGCGGCTTGCACACCATTTCTTTTATTCCGTGTATTTGTATAAATAGTGTAGGAATGCGACCTGCGTGTCGTTTATATATTCTATGTATTTGTAAATAGTATAGAATATGAATCGGAGATGTCAACGAGAGTCATGATGATGACGTCTTGGCGAGAAGGAGTTAACACGCTATTGGAGGTGTTGGATTCAGTGAGAGCTTACCCAACAAGACATTACCTTGTCCTTAGGTTTTGGCCTTGTTTTCCCCTTATTGGCTCACGGGGAAAACGCATAGGATTTTTGGGCATGGTACTGAATTATATATATATTTGCGTGGTTGTATTTTATATTCTATGCATGGTTTAGGATTCGCATGCTAGACAATTTTTCTTTAAAATTTAAATAAAATACAACGTTTGTTAAATTGGTTAACAATCTCGCGCGAATAGAATTGACAAAGAAAATATAAAGATTGTATTATATTTAAAGTGCTTAAATTGACACTTACTTTGTTAATTCACAAAAGGGTTTTTATAAACTGGAAACAAAATCCCGTTTTTCAAAACGTAAATCACGCACCATCCGTAGGACGACACCACCCGAATCTAACGAAACAAGGATGATTGTCGAGCTAAGCATGAGTCATTCCTTGCGTAGTTGTGTGGAAGGTGAGTGGGGTAACTCGCATGATTGGTTGTCGAGCTAAGCACGAGCCAATTAATGATCGAGAGTGCCACTTGTGTTTCTTGTCGGACGATTTACAATTTTAGTATATAATTCTTGGTTAGTTGTCGAGCTAAACACGAGCTAAATAAAAATTATATATTAAGATTGGTGTAAGAAAGGGATCAAACGTGCCAACCGACATTATGGATGTCAATGGATCCCGCAAGTGTCTAAGAGTTGTAATAGGGATTACAATTGGTAAAATGGTTACCGGCCTAAATAGCTTCGCCACGTGATCCGCGGTAAACCCGTCACGGTGCGAGGTGAAATAAAGTTCTTAGCCCTTGTTAAATATAATTGTTTTCTTAAACATATGGGGTAATTATCTTTAACAAGGTTTATCTAACTAACCAAAACTCGTATTATTGTTATTTATAGATGTCAAACCATAATAACACCACAACAAACATCTCACTTCGTATGTTCCTAGAACGGAAGAAGCTCACGGGAGTGAAATTTATTGACTGACTTAGGCAATTGAGGATTGTCCTTCGCCATGAGTCAAAGTTGCACATCCTTGAGGAACCCCTTCCGGAGCACCTGCTACCGACGCGACTTGGGCCGTCCGATACGGGTATGAAGAACGTGTTAAGAACACGCACGATGTTGCCTGCCTCATGTTGTCCACTATGAGCTCAGAGTTGCGAAAGCAGTTCGAGCACATGAGTGTGCACAATATGTTAAACAAGCTCAAGGACATGTTCTAACAGCAAGTTAGGCAGGAACACTATGAGTGTGTTAAAAGCCTAGTTGGTTGTAAGATGCAGGAACGCGGGAATGTTGGTCTCCACGTCCTTAAGATGAAGGCAAACGTGGACCAAATGGAGAGGTTAGGATTTCCTGTTGGGAGAGAGCTTGCTGTGGATATTGTACTCTAGTCTCTGCCCGCATCATATGATCAGTTTGTCACAAACTATCACATGCAAGGAATGGAGAAATCCTTAAGCGAATTGCATGGCATGTTGAAGTCTGCGGAGTCTGACATGGCCAAGCATAATTCCACCTCAACCACTCCCGTTTTGGGTTTAAAGAAACAAAAGAAAAGGAAGAAGAAACCGACCCTAAAAGGAAAGGTTGGAGTTTCCAAGCCTATCCTTGATATTGAGTCGAAGGACATAGAAAGTGTGCCTCAAGAAGAGACTCAGGAAAAGGTGGTTTGCTACTTCTGTGGAAGATTTGGGAATTGGGGCCGTCACACCTGCCCTACGTGCCGAGAGGATATAAAACTTCTCAAGAAAGAGAGAGTTAACTTTCCATCTTCAGGTACGTTCATGATTCATTGCTATTCTTCTATAAGCTGGGTTGTTGATCGAGCTATTTGACTCACGTTTGTCACAAATTTATTTTGTTACAAAGTGTAGGTCCTTGGTGGAAAGAAAAGCATGAAGAACCGGAACTCGAACGAGGAAACCAGGATGATTGTCCTCTAAGAAAAGATAAGGAGACTTGATCTCGCTTTTGTCGCCGGTTTATTTATTACTTTATTTTATTGCCCTGCGTGGCAAGTAACATCTCTTTGTATGCTCGCTTTTAATTACGATGGACATAAATTTGAAATTTTAAGAATTGATGTAAAACTTTTAGCAATGTTTGTCCAAAGTTTATTCATGTCATAGCTTATGTGTCATTTTGCCCTGCGGGGCGCACAACTATACATTTGATGACGATGAGTTTATTCTTAAAATATGAAATTTATTATGAAAATTTATTGTGAGATTCAAAATTTTCCATGTCATGGCGTACACAAGGTTTGTTACAAGTAATATAATACTCATGTATAATTGATTCTAAATCCAAAATAGTTTGGATAAGTTATCTTTGTGTGATAATCAACTTTACCACATAAAACAAGAAATATATCATCTAGATCGGTGTGGTTGGGATCCCGAGATAGTTTAGCCTTGGGCTAAACGTTTGATATTGATCTTGTTTATTGGGCTAAGATGATTATGAGATTCTTCACCGGAGTTAGTGAGAGAATGATGGCTTGTTGGATATTGATTACTTTTTGTGGATAATCCGTTCAAGCACACCACAAAGAATAACGAAAGAGAAACTTCGTCATCACTACCTTGATGGTAGTAGTTGCGAGACGTTTACTAGTTTAGGTATATGTCTGAAACCTTGTTGGTGTTCAGAATTAGCCAAAACGACTTCCAGAATCAATGGGGCATATAGATCAAGATATCTAGATCTAGTTAATATGGTAAGATACTTTCCGTCTACATATTGGATGACCATATAGTGAATTGTGGAATTGTCTCACAATTCATATCCTACTAAGACACATTGGTACATGGCGTCATGGTGTAGGGAACTGGGTATTATTGATTATGATCCGGTTTATGACGGGTCAAGAATGTATGTTTGATTGGCCGGAACATTCATTCACCATGTAGACAAGGTCCTTAAATCTAAATTCAATTGATGGTCTATTTAGCACTTATTAAGATATGACTAGAAAGGTGCTTTGCTTGTCTATCTTATAGTTCAAAGTTATCCAATCTACATTCAGTGGGAGATGGATGAACTTGAAATCAAGAAGTGGTAATACATTTGAGGAGTTCTTCTAAGTTTTAGTTGTTTAACCTTTCGAGAACAATGTTTTGTTGCATAAAAGGGGACAAAAGCTAAGGCGTTCCAGTGGAAGAACGTGGAACTTAAATGAAAGACTTGATGTTGATACTAGCATATAATATGATATTATTGATTGATAATCGGCATTGATATGCTGGTATACCTGGCTAAGATTCATTACTTCTTTTAATTCCGATAAGAGTCATATAGAGCAAAAGAGATATGGGTTTATCATATCTAAGTGGCAATGACTTGATGGTGAGTCATGTTGAGTTCACCACGTGTCGGAAGACGTAGTGGATCCGGAATTCACTAAAATAAAAGAAGTAAATGATAAAGAGATGCAATCCATTTGAAATGACCAAAGTACCTGACTTGGCTTAGTCCCATGCCTAGGTGTAAACTAAGGCGGTGGTAACGGGATTAAAATGGATGGAATTGTAGACAACTTCAAATTTCGACTAGTTGAAAAGTTTTCGTGATGGTTATGGAGAAACTTGTCCTAGTGGCTATGTTGAAGAATGTTTGATACTCGTGGATATTAATGACCGTGTTCCGTCCTGGAACAATATGATGAGGAAGTGCTTATAACACTCTCCGAGGGTCTTAATAGACATCTGTAGTATCCGAATGATGTCTACAAAAGTGAATAAGTCCACTTCGGACTTATGTTTGCATCTTAAAAGAAAGATCTTTGCTTACTGTTAGAAAATCAAGGTGATGAGTTTTCTAGAAGCATAGATAGTGCCTTTTATGTATGTCAGGGCTAGTGGGAGCTTGGTTGTATTCCTAATGTTATATGTCTATTGAAGATAATGTCCCGATATTAGGTTATCTGCGAACCAAATTCAGGAATTACTGCTTCATAAGGGCATGTAGGAGATACAAAATTGGATAGTATTTTGTTCAAGAAATATAGAGATATGTTCTTGATGTTGGACGACTAGAATAGGCTTGGAGTAAGTGTTTACTCTAATGCGTGTTTCTAACTTGTGGTGTTGATTGTTGGTTCTTAAGTATCACTAACCCTATTGTGGGCTTTTGAGACAATGAGGGTGTGATTACTTTAAGTTTTTGAAAAGTAAGATCTCTTTGATGCATACTTTTATAGTAGTCTTGACAAAAGAGATATAAGTAAATAACAAAAGTACATGTGGATGTTGTGGGACAAATCCACTAGTTAAGCCGTTGTTATGGACTAGTGATGTTTATCATACTAGGTCAATTAGCATTTCTAATGCGTATAACTTGGCTTGAATATGTTTTGGTTTATGTTTGATTTATACTTATATTTTCGGGACGTTAAGCAGTATTGTAATTCATACTATATCGATTATTAAATGGAGATTTAATAATACGCCGAGGGCGGGTATTTTATAAATTCTTATTGTGTTCCATCTTAGCATGTTTAAACACTTCCGAGAATGTTTTTCATTCTAAATCTCCACAATCGGTTATACTTTATGGGAAGGAAGTATAAATTAAGATTGAGGTAGAGAATCGGTTTTGTTAAACGTGATTCTTGCCTGTACTTGAAAGGGGTTTCAAGTGATTGGAGGACCCGCACACGAGTTTACTTCATGGTTCTGGTCATAAGTAACTCGGGATGATGATGGCGTTTCATCCTTGAACTAGAGATACATGTGATTCCAAAGCATAGGTCTGCTTTGCTTTGATCATCTTCTAACGCGGTTCGTAACTGGTCATTATAAGGGAAATGATTGAGTTGAGTATTATCTATGTGGCGGGGCTATGTAGTCAAAAGGAATTTGTTCCTCTATGTATAGAGAAGATATCCATGGGCCCCTCGATGATTGAGTGCTAACATTCATATGCATGTCCGTGCTCAAGTTATATTGATGATGGATCAATGTTAACTTGGTTTGTTGGTCACCACTAATCTAGAATCGAGAAACATAATCGTGAACGATCTGAAGGTTGACTTTATTCCATGCCTTGTGTTCACATAGGATATCGCGAACAAAGGGATGTACATGTTCATTTATCTTTAGGACAATCATTGCATGATTGGGATCTTGTCAAGAGTAACATACCCTATACTGACTTGGGAGCATAGATGTCTTGCTAGAGGCCGCTCTATGTTTGTGTTAATTTTCGTAGTCGTGTCACGAAGAAGAAGAAGATGATTTATAAAAAAATTGATGTATTACAACAAAAATAAAGATCACACATTCATCAGTAAAATAATTATTGAAAGACAATCTTGTTGGTATATGCCCGCTGACACGAACGAGTTAATAGCACTGCTGATGAAGTATAGGCCTTTTGGGTCACACACCAAGTATTGATTCCGACAACACGATCAAGCAAAAGAGAGAGAAAGGCCAAAATGGGTTTTGGCAGGATAAGACACGGGCCGTGTTCACGAACACGGGCCGTGTCCAGTCCAACAGGCACGGGGCGTTTTGGCCTAATTCAAAGCGGTGTAGTTTGGGCCAACACGGCCGTGTAGATGAACACGGGCCGTGTTCTGCCTATTAGACACGGGCTGTCTTGGCCCATTTGGGGTCGTGGACTTTTGGCCTACACGGCCGTTTTGATGAACACGGGCCATGTACATTCTCTGTAACAGCAGAATTGATTTGTTTTAATGCTCATTTTAATGGGGTTAAATTATATTCAATTTGGCAGTTTTGATGAGCCACGAAATTCAGAGAGTTTTTGTGAAGAACACTAGTTAGAACACAAGAACACTTGATACATTTTCTCTCTAATTCTCATACACTTTGTGATCAAGTTTTGATGCACAAAGGTGTTATACATACTTTAATCTTGTTGTTTTGGTTGCTACACCAACCTACTAGTATTGGGGAATAAAGTGTACTTGGGGTGGACTTCACTAGAGGAGTTCTTGTTGAATTCTATACGCTTGACAACTAGAAGTTGATATATTGATCTTGCTTAAAGGTATAACTATTTCATACTTCTTGTTTCTTTGTTTTAGTTGCAACACCATGTCTAGATTTTGGTCCATGGGAAGTATTTGTTTGGTTAGCTTTGAATTTTTGTATTATATCATGCTTCCGCTTCGTCTTGTAAATACAAACAAATACCTTCAAGTCTAACATTTGTCTAAATAACAGATTGGGGAATTATTGAATCATAACTTACTGATTGGCTATCAAAGAAAAACAGAACATGAACCAAATCAAGATAAAAATAACATCACAACAAAGACAATGATGAATTTTCTTGAATATTTAACTTTACATGTCGAATCATTGTTAAGAAAAACACCAAAAACAGTAGAATATGTCAATCTTGAATGAATGTTAACGTTACAAAAAACGAAAAGAAATCAAGAAATAAATAATAGATTGAGGAAGGAGATGATGAATGTAACCAATTTTTGAAACACAACTTACCAATTCGGCAAAAAACACAACACAAATTCACCAGATTAATCATTAACACATAACAGATATTTGTTCATATGTTTCAAACACATAACAGATATTTGTTAATGTTTTTCTATTTCACAACTTCATATACTGTTAGACAATATACGTACCAAAAAACAGGAATCATTAATATTACCTAATGTAAATTTGGAGGATGAAGAAGAACATTAAACCCTAAATCACTATTAAAACATGAAATTGCAATGTATAGTTGTCACAAATATATACTACATTAATTGTATTATTAGTAAGTTCATGTTTCGTCAATCTTCAACTTTCAAGTTAATAAGAATACAAAAACTTGTTTTACCCTTAAAAGTCAATCTGTAGCACAAGTATCAGCGTTTGAAGATAATTAATATTTGATTCTCAAAACAATCTTTAAACCCTAAATCATGTAAAACATTAATATTTCAAAACAAACAGCCAATCAATAATATTTCAAAACTAACATCCAATATCTAAATCATGTAAAACACTAAAATTTCAAACCCTAAATCATGTAAAACATTAAACCCTAAATCAGTATTACATTCTTTAAACCCTAAATCATTTATATTTTAAAACAAACAGCAAAAAAAAAATTAGTAGATCTACATAATTATTTAAATGAAAATTACCCAAATTAGTTTTCAATTGATGTATTAGCGTTTGAAGATAAAGGAATCTTACGAATTACTGATTTGCTAAAAAAACAAAACCTGAACCAAATCAAAATAAAAAGAACATCATGAAGAAGAAGATGATGATTTACATTGAAACTTCGTTCTTTACCTGTTGATTTGTTGTGAAGAATTTTTCACAAAAACAGTAGATTATGCTAAACTTGAATTTCCTGTTAACGTGAAAGAAAACAAAACGAAATCAATAAAGACATAACATATTGACAAAGGAGATGATTTATGTAACCAATTTATAAAGGATAACTTACTGATTTCGTGAACAACCAAGGTAGCGTAAGAAAGCCCGGAGATGAATTAGGGTTTCTTGTAAGCTAGCGTCTGAAGAGAAAAGGTATATGGGAAGGGGTAAAGAAACGAAGCTTAAAGGATGATAAATTACAATGGTTCAAGAACATTACCTGCTAAAACCTTTGGAATCGGCACTCAATAACCCGGGAATTGTATGAAATCGCCGAGAGGAAACTAGGGTTTCTTTGCAATGTTTGTTTAACAGAGAAAACGAAAGGCCGGCGGATAGGTTAAGCGGAAAGAAACCGGATCATTACGACCCGCGTGTTTGTGAATTATGGGTTAAAATACTCACATACAAAACATCCTTGGATATTACTAAAAGGGGTAGTCAAAATTACAAATCCGGTCAAAATTGAAAAAATGAAGGATTTCTATTGGTTAATTGAATTTTATTTAAGGAAGCTTTCCCACAATTGGTTTTCTTTTAATATATATATATATAGATAGATATGTAAGTATTTTATGGTTTTGGTCGGAGTAAACAGTAGGCAACAAACTGTTGCTGAAAGTAGAAAGGCACGGGCGTGCCTTTGGTGGTACAGTCGTCTCTAGTGACCGTGACCGCCTCTATTGTTAACGCCGGACGTGTCAGGGCACGGGCGTACCTATGTAAGGTACAGGCGTGTTTGGCCCAGTACACCCATGTTTGTTGAGCCATGTTTCTGGGCCTGGACCATAAGGCACGGGCGTGCTTCGCCCTTATGCAGTTTGTTAAGTGTTGTGTTTAATTATGTGATTAATACTATAATTGTATATCTGTAGGATTTACTGTTTGACGTGTTTTGAATACATCTGGCATATCTCTATGTGATATTAATTGCTGAGGTGAGTTTCCTAAACTCTGATTCATATCTGTGATATGTGTGTTGCATTGCAATGTATTTATCGATCTCTGGATCACTGTGAGGGTAACATGATTCTTTGTGCAGTAGGGGCTACAAGCAGGGTTTTATCCTTCTTGGAGGATGCTAAGATGTTGCAGTACTGTATCCATAAGAACTGTTGTGGCATTCGTATATGTGTATACGCATGCTTATATGATTTACAGTTTAGCTTTCTCACTAAGCTCTCGTACCTTATCACATACGGCTTATTGTTGTTTTGTAGGGCGTGATAACTCCAAAGGCAAGGCCCCAGTTTGATGGCTGTTGGTTGACTGTTGGAAAATGTATTTATAAACCTAACGCCCAGTTGTGTTTTGAGAAACTGTTTTCTAATGTAAATATGTTGCCACTACTTATTGTACAAATTTGAGGGTTCAAAACTGCTTTTGTTGCTTCCGCTGGTTTGTTTAATAACTATTTAAGTTCCAAAATACTTTTATTTAGAATTTTTACTCGTATTTTGAAATTTGGGGTGTTACAACTTGGTATCAGAGCCAAGGTTTGATGGATCTGGATGTGTGTTACGCACCATCTTGACTTAAACCATGGTTGTGAGGATTTTTGTCAAACTGGAGGCTTGCAGCTTGGTGGATGTACTATGTATTGTATTGAGAACATACTAATTGTATATTCTATTATGATTGGTATTATAATACCAGAGATATTAATGCCAGATACGTGATGCCTTATATGATATAATATTTTGGTGATACATGGCCTAAGCCTGTGAATTAGGATTTGTTTGTGATAAAGTTAAAATCAAATGTGTGTAGTGTGTTTAGAGTAATATACAGTCCCATATTATTACAAATACATAGTACATGTTAGAACTTGATGGAATCATAAGGAATCTTGTGAATCGGGTGAGGGGTACTTGTAGAAGGTAGTGCACCAGTGACATAGAATACCTTAGTATGTATAGAACTACTTTGGATCTGATGATAGGTGTGCTAATATGTTTGGATATGCTTATAGCCGTTTGATATGAAGGATAGTGTAGTAAAGCTACCTTATACCTTAATGCTTTATTTATACTACCAGGATGGTGAACACTAGAGGTTCTAGAGCGACTGATAGACAGGAGGGTGGTCCTAGTAATAGGCCAGAACGCATAGAAACTAGTGCAACTGGTGGGAGGATTCCACCAAGAGTACATAATACTAAAGAAGGGGAAACACCATAAATAAACCTAGGGTTTGCCAAGACTGGGCCGAGATTGACGGTTATGCAAGAGATTGGCAAGGCATTGGAAAAAAGCTATACCTTACATTATCACCCAAGTGATGGAAAAAATAAGGGATCATACTGGAGAGGCTGTGAGGTAGGAGGTGACGACCAGGTTAGCTGAGAGGGACGAAAGAGTTAATCCCCAACCACAGGTAATTATCAGAGATGCACCAAAAGTTTATTGATATGCATGAATCAGATCAGGTTTTATATTTATAAATTGGAATCACCAAAATTCTGACTACAACACAAATAGGCAAGTGTACCTAATCGTATCGCAGTATAGTTCTGGTAAGACCAAGTGTCGAACAATTGGGGAACGAGTATGATTTCAGATTTAAAAGATTTAATCATTAATTAGTCTAAAGAAAGCGAGTAAATGAGGGAATATGGGAATAAATTAAAGAATGTGATGAAATATTAATTAGACAAAAGAGAAAACAACTCAAAAGTAAGATAAAGCTGAGAGCTTGGAATGGAAACAATCAATACGAAGTATTCTTACCTAAACTCGATTACCCCCTCGTCTACAGCCAATCTCATGGAAGAGCAACGGACATTATTCATTATATACCGATTTCTAAACTATCTAGATCTCTTGGTCAGACTCACTAGCCCTATAATTATAGAAACATTAACAAAATGGTCATGGAATTAACTATCCCTATAATTAGTCAATAAATTCATATCAAGCTAGACTTAATCTATTGATTTGTATTGGTCACAAAATCAACCAATTAACACCGAATGGTCATCGCATGCAATTGTCAAACACGTTAAAGTGGTAGCAACTAATCATAACATCAAACCAATAAACAAGGGTTCATCTAATCAAGGTGAAAAAAAAAACCTAGCCCATATACAGACTAGAACACATCAAAAACGAAAAAGATTAGAACTTTCAAACCATTATAGACCGATGGTGGCAAACTCGAGTCAATCCTGTCAAAGTTGTGGTCTTCCTCTTCGTTATTGAGCTCCAAACCTTCTCTCAGGCCTTGAAATCACTTATGGACGTCCTCAACCGTCATATTGGAACCCTAGAATCGCATGTATGTTCCTTGGGTCGAAAATAGGTTTGTATTTATAGATTTCACGTTTCAGCACTGACGCGTCGCGTTCCCCTTTAAGACGCGTCGCGTCGGACAATCAGTTCGCAATATTTTTGAACTTTTACGCAGACGCGTCACGTTGGACCTTATAAACGCGTCGCGTTCGAGGCTAATGCAATATTCTCCTCATCATGATTGTAGCCCTCTGAGTCTAGTTTCCGTGGCCTTTTGAATTACCTCAATCCGAGGTCAATGAGTGAGATATGATCAAAATAGTGGAGGTGTGTCGAACCTCACACCTTTTCTTATTTTCTTCACTTTCATTGGTTTTTGCTCAAAACCTTTCATCATCCGCCTTTTTAACCTGAAAACCAACAATTTAAGATATTAAGTATCTTTTGAATCATTTACGAAAAATATTTGGTTAAAAATAAATACGATATTGCATAACATATATATCTAAATACGGCAATATCATTTATACCTTTCAAGACTTTGCTGCGTGTCAGCCGCTGTTGTTCCATCGATCCACCGACCCGATTGTCAGCCACAGGTGGATATCTGACATTGATGGAGCATTCCATACATGTTCGTGTGATCTAGAAAATAAAGTGAGGTATGCCTCTAATCAACTGAGAGGTGCTGCTAAAAATTGGTGGGACCTGGAAAAGAAACAGAGGGGTGATACACTGATTGAAGCTATGACTTGGGCAAAGTTTAAGGAGATTACTATTGACAGTTTGTTCCACAATCTAAAATTGACCAAATTGTTGATGAGTTTCACAAGCTAAAGCAGACTACCGAGACAGTCCTAGAGATTAATGCCAAATTTCATGAAAAGGCACGTTTTTGTCCGGATTATGTAGCCAACAAAAAGATGAAAATGTATCACTACATAATGGCACTTAAGCCGAGTATAAGAGAGTTTATTGATTCAAGCAAACATTAGACTGTTAAGTCCATGATGGACACAGCCCGAGTAAGAGAATTGGAATTGGAAAGACAAGAGAAAGAGAAGAAGCTAGTGGAAAGAACAATACCACCATATAAAAAGCCGAGGGTAGATTATGGGAAGAGGAAGGAAGCACCGAGGGTATGTCCGAGGTACTAGAAAAGTCACTTTGGGAATTGCCAAATCAATGCCACTCACTGTTTTAAATGTGGCAAGCAGGGCCATTTGGGTAAAGACTGCCGAAACACGTTAAGCGTTTGTTTCAATTGTTACCAACCGGGTCACCAGAAAGCCAATTGTTCTCAACTCGATACGTATTTCTGAAAATAAGGAGGTGAAAAAAGAGGATGCACCAAGAACCAAGGGGAGGGCTTTCCAACTCACTGCTGAGGAAGCGCAAAAGAAACCTGATGTGGTAACAGGTACATATCTCATAAATAATATGCCTGCTTTTGTACTATTTGATTCGGGTGCTAGCAAGTCTTTCGTATCTGTTTCCATTTGTAAAAATTTTGAGCAAGTATGTGGTATATTAAATTCTCCTCTCAAGGTGGAAATAGCTGATGATAAGTCTATGCTTGTGACTGATGTGTATAGAAACAATGTGTTAGAAATAAATATTGTTAGATTTCCTATTGAGCTTATACATATGCCTATGACGGAGTTTCAAGTGATTGTTGGAATGGATTGGCTTGGATATTATCAAGCTACCATTTTGTGTGGGCAAAATTGATTCGAGTTCATGCCCCAAGTGGGGAAGAACTGTCTATTTATGGTGATGTCAAAAGTGGGAAATTGTGTATGTATGGGGTAACCAAAACTCGGAAATACCTCCAGCATGGGTGTACAACCTTCTTAGCTCATGTTATTGATACGAAATTAGAAAAGAGATAGGAAAGTGTAGAAGATGTGGCAATTGTTCGCGAGTATGCTGATGTTTTTCTGAAAGATTTACCCGGTATACCGCCTGATAGGCAAGTGGAGTTTAGAATTGATCTGACACCAGAAGCTTCACCAATTGTGAGAGCTCCATACAGGCTTGCACTGCCAGAAATGCAAGAATTGATGAAACAGTTGCAGGAATTACTCGATAAAGTTTTCATTCAACCCATCAGCTCACCGTGGGGCGCTCCCATTTTGGTTGTAAATAAGAAAGATGGTACGTTTCGGATGTGTATAGACTACCGTGAACTCAATAAAGTAACTGTGAAGAATAAGTATCCTTTACCCAGAATAGACGATTTGTTTGATCAATTACAAGGGGCGTCGTAGTTCTCAAAAATTCATTTAAGCTCGGGTTACCATCAGTTGAAGGTCCGAAAGGAAGATATTCCTAAGTTTGCTTTCAGAAATTGGTACGGGCATTTTGAATTTGTGGTTATACCATTTGGCCTTACAAATGCACCTGCAGCATTTATGAATCTTATGAATCGAGTTTGCCGTCCAATGTTGGACAGATCAGTGATTGTGTTTATTGATGATATTCTTGTTTACTCAAAGAACCTGACATAACACGAGAAACATTTAAGGGAAGTGTTAGAGATATTGAGGAAAGAGAAGCTGTATGCTAAATTCTCAAAATGTGAATTTTGGATTCAGGAAGTACAATTTTTAGGCCATTTGATTAACAAAAACGGAATTAAAGTAGATCCCGCGAAGGTTGATGTAGTATTGAAGTGGGAAGCCCGAAGAATCTTACCGAAATTATAAGCTTTTGGGGTTAGCAGGTTATTACATGTGATTCATTCAAAACTTTTCAAACACTATAGTTCCATTAACCAAGCTGGCCAGGAAGAATGTAGAGTTTGTATGAGGAGATGAACAAGAGATTTCTTTTACAACTCTCAAACAAAGGTTATGTGAGGCACCTATTCTTGCTTTGCTAGAAGGATTTGAGGATATGATAGTGTTATGTGATGCTTCTTATCAAGTGTTGGGTTGTGTATTGATGCAGAGAGGTAGGGTTATTGCCTACGCTTCTCGACATCTTAAGCCGAATGAAAGTAATTACCTAACTCACGATATGGAGCAGCTGCGGTGGATTTTGCATTAAAAATCTGGAGGCACTACCTGTACGGTGTAAAGTGTACTATTTACTGACCACAAAAGTCTGAAGTATTTTGTTTATCAGAAGAATCTTAATATGAGGCAGAGGAGATGGTTGGAGCTCCTGAAGGACTATGATTGTGAAATTCCTTATCACCCTGAGAAAATGATGTATACTAAATTATACATAATTATTATAATGGATTTCCCGCATTTTGGCACTTTTATTGGCAAATTTACGCTATTTGATGCCTAATATCTTATAAATCTGTTTTGTAGGATCATGATGATGGATCGATGATAAATAAAGTAAAAAGGATGAAGATCCTTAAAAGTATCGAGCCTAGCGAGAAACGGCAGCCAACACACCCTGCTACATGGCCATGTAGGCCTACACGGCCCGTGTTTGTGGCCGTGTACATCCCATTCCGCCTCCCCTGTGTACAAGCTACATGCCTATGGTCAACACGGCCCATGTTGACCTACACGGGCCATGTTATCCACAATTTAGCAATTCAAGATAGAATCTCAGCCTCAGAACAGAGCATTCATCCTCAGTTCGTTTACTCTCGTTTTTCTCTGGTTTCAGGAGATCTGAAGCTCCTCCTTTGATTCTAAATGATTGTAGGGTGATTCTTGGTGCAATGGAAGGTTTTTCAAGCTTAGAAGGAAGTGTGTAACCCATTGTACATCCTATTTTGTCTCTATTTTGGGTTTGGTATAATCTATCATTTTTTATTATGTTGAATCCGATTGTTTGTATGATTTGAGTTTGTTTTTAGGAACTATGAGTTGTATACTTTGATTCACTTGGATTAGACATGTTCTAGTTGTTTGTATTATGTATTTATGATGGTTTGACTTTTGTTGACTTGGATGATATTATGTTTTGATTCAATGACAACTATATTTGGTGGTATTGATGTTATTTATATCCCACGCGAGTGTTTTATGCATTTATGTTAGGTTGACTTTATGTGTGAAATGCTTATCTTCAAGTGTATGTATATTTAAACAAGTTGAAGTTATGTTAAGATTGACATTAGGTTGGTGGATCTTGGTGTAGTTAGACTTGGTATGTGCATTTGTGGCATTACATGAGGTTCGTGGATGATGGTTTGGGATTTTGGATGTTAAACCAAGTATGTGTCCTTATGCTATGAGAAGTTATGCTCATTTGTGTTTGGTGTGTTGTTTGAATCATCAAGAAGTTATGCTTATGATTTGGCTAATCACGGGTTGAGTCATGATATCTTATCTCCATCTATGATCGGGTATTTAGTATTATTTTCCAGTTTAAAAGCCTTATGCATAAATAAGTTATGCTTATGTGTTTGGTGTAAATCTTTGTGTCTATAGATGAATTACTGATTGGAACGTGTATACTTCATATCCACTGTGCCTAATAAGTCACTATAGTCTTATCACATGATTATGTATTTTAATACATTTGCCTAGAGTGTATTCAATCCGATTGAGTACCTTCCTGCTTTGAATACCTTCCTATTGCATTGCTCCTGTGTTGTCTTTGTTTCTTTGCTTTAGTTGTTTAGTTGTAGTCTTTCGTTTGTTTTGCTTCTTGCCTTGTTGTCGACTAGATAATAGTGAAGGTTGATTATTAGGAGTCTCCGTTCCCTGAGTTCAATACTCGGTCTTACCAAAAGAGCTATACTATATGCGGATAGGTGATACTTGCCTATCACGCATATAGTCTACTTTTAAGGTGAAACCACTTTTAAAACGCCGTGTGTACTCTAACATATTTACACTAAAAATATACACCGGTATGCGCTTGTCAGAAAACCAATGTTGTAGCAGATGCTCTGAGCAGGAAGTCAAGGTCAGTACTAATGAAGAATGAGTTTTTACGAATGACAGTGAGTACACCTCTTTTGGATGTTATAAGGAATGCTCAGTTGGAAGCAATTAAAGAGGAAAACCACAACCGAGAACGAATCAAGGGGCAAGTAACTAATTTTTTCAAGGATAGTCGTGACTTATTCATATTTTATGGACGAGTGTTGGTACCTAATTATGGAGAGGTTAGATACACTCTTTTGAATGAAGCTCACAGATCTAAATGAATAAAGACTTGAAAATGGATTACTGGTGGCCAGGTATGAAACGAGATGTAGCTAAGCATGTGGAGAAGTGTCTTACGTGTTTGCAAGTAAAAGCTGAGCACCAAAAGCCGCATGGGAAACTACAAGCTTTGGAAATACCTGTTTGGAAACGGGAGAATATTACTATGGATCTAATTACTAAATTACCTAAAACCCCTAGATGTTACGATGCTGTTTGGGTGATTGTGGGTAGATTAACCAAAAGTGCACACTTTAGTCCCATTAAGGAAACTTACTCTTTAGAGAAACTGTTAGATGTGTACATGAAAGAAATAGTATCTCGTCATGGTGTACCAATGTCTATTGTGTCAGATAGAGATACTCGATTCACTTCCAGGTTTTGGAATAAATTTCATGTGTAAATGGGGACTAAGCTTATCTTAGTACAGTGTTTCACCCACAAACGGATGGCCAAAGTGAGAGAACAATTCAAACACTGATGTATATGTTACGCGCGTGTATCGTTGATTTTGGAGGGAGTTAGGATTCATATCTATCACTCGCAGAGTTTTCCTACAATAATAGTTATCATTCCAGTGTAGGGATGCCTCCTTATGAGATGTTGTATGGTATAAAATGTCGGACTCCGGTTTGTTGGAGTGAAGTGGGTCAGAAAGAATTGGGAAGTACTAAGTTGGTGCAGTGCACGACAGAACTGATTCAACAGATAAGAGATAGATTACTGGAAGCTCAGAGCAAACAAAAGAGTTATGTCGATAAACGAAGATCACCGCTTGAGTTTCAGGTAGGTGACTATGTGTTACTAAAAGTGTCGCCGTGGAAGGGGGTGATCAGATTTAGAAAGAGAGGAAAGTTGGGTCCTAGATTCATTGGGCCATTCAAAGTTATTGCTCACGTGGGAAGGTTGCATACAGACGGGAACTACGAGAAGAGTTATCCCAGATACATAATTCTTTCCACGTGTCTTATCTCAGAAAATGTCTAGCAGACGAGTCTGCATTTGTACCTCTGAAAGACGTGTGCGTTGATGATAAATTGAATTATGTTGAGCAGCCTTTTGCTATATTGGAGAAAAAAGTTAAAGCTACGAAATAAACAAATTGGACCGGTCAAAGTCCATTGGAAACACCGTAAGGGGTCAAATTACACTTGGGAGCCAAAGGAGGAAATGCTACTTAACTATCCGAAACTCTTCAGCAGTTGATTTCAGGGACGAAATCCTTTTCAAGTTGGGAAGAATTGTAACACCCAAGGTTCGAAATTTTTTTGAATTCATAACTTAATCAAGTGATGTGTTTTAGTGGATTGCCTAATTAAGATTATTTGGTGTTTAGAAACTTAAGGGGTTAAAGTTGTTAAAACGAAACAAGAAAGGTTGAGGGGCCTTTTGTGTCAATTGTTCAAAGATATGTATATAAATAAGTTAGCTTTGACTTGGTTAGTCAACATTATCACAATTACACATACAAGTTCATGAAAGCCAACTCCAGCAGGTTTTTCTCTGGACTTTTTGATCAAGATCATGAGAAACAAGAGGCCGCAACTAATCATAACATATATTCAAGCTTGGGGTAAGATTTGTTAATCTTTTGTTTGAAGATTTGTGGCTTTTTGGGGTGATTCATGGTGAATCAAGGATCTAGTCATGTTATGGTTGTTGTTTATGGTTTAGAAGTTGTTTGGGGTGTAGGAAAACACCCCAGTAGCATTTTTATGGTTTATAAGTAAGTATTTTATGGTTTTGGTCGGAGTAAACAGCAGGCAGTCGGTAAACTACTGATAAAAGTAGAAAGGCACGGGTGTGCCTTTGGGGGTACGGTCGTGCCTTGTGACCGTGACCGCCTCGAGGTCCGGACATGTCGGGGCACGGGCGTACCTATGTAAGGTACGGGCGTGTTTGGACAGTACACCCATGTTTGTTGGGCCATGTTTCTGGGCATAGACCATGAGGCACAGGCATGCTTCGCCCCTGTGCAGTTTGTTAAGTGCCGAGTTTAACTATGTGATTAATACCATAATTGTATATTTGTAGGATTTACTGTTTGACGTGTTCTGAATACATCTGACATATCTATGTGTGATATTGATTGTTGAGGTGAGTTTCCTAAACTCTAATTCATATTTGTGATATGTGTCTTGCATTGCAATGTGTTTTATCGATTTACGGATCACTGTGAGGCTAGCATGATGCTTTGTGCAGTAGGGGCTACAAGTAGCGTTTTAGCCTTCTTGGCGGATGCTAAGATGGTGTAGTACTGTATCCATAAGAACTGTTGTGGTATTCGTATATGTGTATGCACATGCTTATTTGATTTACAATTTAGCTTTCTCACTAAGCTCTCATAGCTTATCAGATACTGCTTACTGTTGTTTTGCAGGGCGTGATAACTCCAAAAGCAAGGCCCCAGTTTGATGGTTGTTGGTTGACTATTGGAAACTGTATTTTGTAAACCTAACGCCTGGTTGTGTTTTGAGAAACTGTTTTCTGATGTAAATATGTTGATACTACTTTTTGTACGAACCTGAGGGTTCAAAATTGCTTTTGTTGCCTCCGCTAGTTTGTTTAATAACTATTTTAGTTCCAAAAGACTTTTATTTAGAATTTTTACTCGTACTTTGAAATTTGGGGCGTTACAAGTATCCTCAATTCTCTATGATCATTTAATGATCGATTTTACGAAGTTTAATTAAAGATTTAGTGGGTTTTTGTCGGGTTTTCTTCGTGTTGAAATACACTAACCACCGAGAACTTTAATTGGTCGTAAACCACCTAAAACCCAATCATCATGGAAGTAATAGATGGAAAATTGTTTTTAAATGTAGTAGAAACCTATTATATCAAGAATAAAACAAATTGATCAATTTTTTAAAAAGTCTGGGTTAGGTGTTATGTATGTCGAACCAAACAAGGAAATGAGAATAAAAATAGGGTCTAGATCTTGCTATACTCGATGAAATAGCAATTAATTAGTAAGGATTTGATAAAATGATGTTAGAAATCCATTGTATCAAGAATTAGATGAAATGGTCAAATTTTAGTAAGCTCGATGTTGGAACTGTTTGATTGAGAAATTGCGCATCGCCAAACTAGCCAAGATGCCTGGATCGCCAATTCGGTTGAGTTCCTAAGAGAACTACCCAATAGCCAGAAGTTCTGGATCGCCAAATGGTCGGATGTCCTGGATCTACAATTGGCCAAATGGCCTGGATCACTATGTACCGATGCTTTTGGAAATTTCCATAGTTATTGGTGTGACTATGGTATGCAACCCTAAATAGTGTCTCATGATGTGGAAACCTTGATTTGTAGGTGATTGCAAGTGTGCTCGTATTTCCCAGATACTTTACTAAGTGTTGTGTTATTACCCGTGCTGCACATCAGGTGAGTTTACACTAACTTACTCATTATATGGTGATATGTGCTCTCATTGTAGGTGCTAGTGTGAATATGTACACATATGTGTGTAAATGTTATTAGTTAACCTTATTGTATGTGGTAAGTGTTATTGAACTATGAATCATGTGTGCCAAAGATACTCGTGTGGTTAGTTGGTGGAGATGACATAACAACAAAGGGGTGGGACTCGTGATGTGTCATGGGGCGGGGCCTATGAAATAGCATCAAATGGGTGACGCCCAGATGCAGCAGTAAGGGCGGAGCCCAACTGCAGTTTTGTGATACGCTTGCGGTGTGTGCTATCCGCTATAAGGTGTAAATACTGTGTTAGCTCACTAAGCTTTATGCTTACCCATTGTTGTTTGTTTCTTTCAGGAACTTCGGGTAAGGACAAACGAAAGGCTACGGCGTGACAGATTTGATGGAAGTGTCAATAGTGTTTTTAATCAAAATGTTTAAGACAATTATATTTACGCTTCTGATGTTTCAAACTATATTTAATACTCTTATTCGATTATTGTAAACATTTTTGGTGATGAATGATTTATATTATCAGTGAGACGGTTTCACAATGTTATTCCGTTTATGTTATTGTGGATGCAACAACAGCTTCAAGAGTTTGATATGAAATTCAACAAGACACCAATCTTTTGTGATAATCAATTTGCCATTGACATTTCATACAATCCAATCTTCCACTCAAGAACCAAGCATACATATATCATATATCATATCATCAGAGATATTGTGGAAAAAGGTAAAGCTGAAATTAAATTTATTTTCATGAACAATCAATTAGCATATATTTTTAGAAAACCACTTGATAAATTTTTTCTCTTTGTGCTTCAGCTTAAAATCGACTATGTGTCATAAGCTGAGTGCACAACTTAACAAGTTTCAATTTAGTTGAGCACTTGATCAAGCCGAGTCATAAGTTTCACAATTACGTGGTAAGTTCCAAATGTGTCTTTATTACTAAGTGTGTTAAAATATTATTTTGAGTGTGTCTCTGACTAAGTGTCATGAGGCTAAACCGAATGGTTAGCCGGAGCAGAGTAATCAGCTTGAGCTGAGTGGTCACTTTCACATTCTTTGGAAAGTTTCAAAACATGTTTTAATTACTTAGTGTTTTTAATTCTCAACTCAACTGAATTGGGTCGGTCCCAATTGATGTAACAGTGCTACATTATTTTTATGATTCAACAACAATATTTATGGAAAATAGATACCGTAAATAAATTAGTGTTTACCATTTATCGGTTTCTAGTCACTGATCACAGCTGACTATAACGGATAATCAAAATCCCCAAATATATGTAACTTTTCTTTCTCATCTAAAAAGGTATAAAAATAATCCTTAACTGAATTTCAGAGTTTAACGCAAAATTTCTCTTAATTTCTCCACTCTGAAATCATTCTAAACCCTTTTTGAAGAGAACCCTATCTTGCTAAGTGTAAACACCCTCAAATTGCTCGGTGTGAAATTTTAGTTTCACTCAGTGTGAAAGAAACATTCAATCAGTTTGAAGTATATAAATTGACTAGTTTGAATACCATGGAGGGGACAATTCTTGATCATGATGAGGGTATGGTGAGGGGTACTACATTTAAGGATGATGGTCTACCAATTATAAAATTAAACAATCAACACCGCTTTGAGGTTTTACTTATCAAGAAAAATGTTAAAGGATATGAGGATTGTATCAACTACATAATCCATTGTCCTCTCTCACATGCTTTCACTAGTGGTCCACGTCATACCGTTCCTTAGTTACTACTACAATTTTGGTACACCTACATTTATACTATATCAAAAATTGATTAGAGGAACAATTCATAATGGGGAAAGTACAATTCAAATTCTGGTACACCTATGGTACACCTAAGCATGATAATTTTAAAGCTTCTATTGACAAACATACTGCAAAACTTCCACTAATGGGTCATCCAAGAATAGATGGGGTGATCAAGAATCAACTTTCCCAATAGGATGGAGTTTGTGGTGCTTTGACACCAACTTGTTTCAAGTGTGGCCAATGGGATCATACTAGCCAACAATGTAGGTCAACTGCAAGGTTATGCTTCTTATGCTATCAACCATGTCATGAAAAAGCCAATTGTCTGAAACTTACTACGGGAAACGTCAAAGCTCCTACACCAGCTACCCTCAAGATTTCCAATGGGAATGAGGGGAAGAAGAAAGAAACTCCAAAAGGAAGGGGTCGAGCCTTCCAACTTATTGCCAAGGAAGCCAAGGCTGAACCAAACGTGGTTGTAGCTACTTTCCTTGTTAACTTTATGCCTGCACTTGTGTTGTTTGACTAGTCAAGCTAGTAGGTCATTTGCGTCATATGCCTGGGAACCTAGAAACTTCTTTAGAGGTAGAAATAGCCGATGATAAGCTTTTGCATGTATCCAAGGTTTATCTGGGGTAAGGGATAACTCTAATGAACAAGAGGTTTTCAATTGATTTAATTCGGATCGTCATGTGGGAGTTTCACGTGGTAGTAGGAATGGAATGGTTGGGTTGTCATTGGGCAATGATCATTTATGGGCAGAGATTGATCCGAGTTCAGACCCTAAGCGAATGACGGAAACGAGAAGCAACCTTCGGTACCATGACCAAAGCCAGCAAATATCTATAGCAAAGGGGTATCGCGTTCTTCGAATATGTGATCGAAAACAAGAATGAGAAGCAGAAGTTGAGTGTAAACGAAGCGCCGGTGGTTAAAGAATTTTTGGAGTTATATCCCAACAACTTGTCGAGGATTCCTCCTGAAAAAATAGATTGAGTTCAGGATCGACTTGACGCCATGAACAGCAACAGTAGCCAAAGCACCATATCATTTAGCGCTTCCCGGGATGAAGGAACTTATGACTCAACTTTAGGAACTATTGGATAAAGTCTTAACTTGACCTAGCAGCCCGCTGTCGGCAGCACCGATCTTATTTGTAAAAAAGGATGGGTCGTTCAAAATGTGCATCAATTACCGAAAACTGAACAAACTCACAATAAAGAACCGTTACCTGCTACCAAGAATAGATGACTTGTTCAATCAACTACAGTGGGAAACTTGGTTTTCCAAGATATACTAACGATCGGGTTACCACCAGTTGAAAGTTTGAGAGGAGGATGTTAGTAAAACTGCATTCCGATGAGGTATGGGTATTATGAGTTCATGGTTAAGCCTTTCGGATTTACAAACACGATAGAAGCATTCATGGATTTGATGAATAGAGTGTGTAGACCTATGTTGGATCACTGAGTAATTATCTTCATCGATGATATTTTGATTTATTCTAAGGCTCGGGCGGAGCATGAACGAAACCTTCGAGAATTTCTAGTGACATCAAAATAGGAGATGATGTACGCGAAATTCTCTAAGTGTGAATTTTGGTTGCAAGAGGTCCATTTTGTAGGTCATTTGGTGAAGCAGTCTTAAAATGGTAGCAACCTAAGAGTCCAGTGGAGATTAGGAGCTTTTTAGGTTTGGCGGGTTACTATAGCCTGTTCATCCAAGATTTCTCAAAGATTGCAATACCACTGACCAATTTAACTGAGAAAAGCGAGAAATTTGTTTGGGGAACTTCACAACTGTTAGAATTTGAAACATTACGATAAAAGTCATGTGAAGCACTAGTACTAACCTTGCTAGAAGGAATAGACGATTTAGTAGTCTATTGTGATGTGTCATGCTGCGAGTTAGGATGTGCACTGATGCAGCGAGGGAGGGTGATAGTTTATGCTTTTAGGTAACTAAAACCCCATGAGGGTAACTATACGACCCATGACTTAGATTGTGCCGCCATAGTTTTCGCACTCAAGATTTGGAGGCACTATTTATACGGGGTGAAGTGCACGATCTATACCGATCATAAAAGTCTAAAATACTTTGTAGACCAAAAAACCTAAACATGAGACAAAGGAGATGGTTGTATCTCGTCAAAGATTATGAGTGTAAGATACTATACCACCCGGGTAAGGCTAATGTGGTGTCAGATGCACTAAGTAGGAAGGTAGATTGTATGTTATTGAAGGTATAGTGTTTACGGTTGACTATGGATACTTCTTTATTTGACCTGATAAGATTGGTGCAGCTGGAGGCAATCAAGAAGGAAAACCATAATAAAGGACCGATCAAGGGTCAAGTCAACAAGTTTGTCCGGGATAGTGGGGATTTACTAACAAGGTATGGACGGATTTGGGTATCGAGTGTAAAAGATGTTAGATCGACCTTGCTGAGTGAGGCTCATAAATCAAAATTTATCCCAGAGTACAAAGATGTATAGGGAGTTGATATTAGATTAATGTTGGTCGGAGATGATGCAGGATGTGGCGACTTATGTTGAGAAGTGTTTGACAAAGAAAAGCACAAGAGGCCACATAGGAAACTACAACCGTTAGAGATTCCGGAATGGAAATGCGAAAACATAACGATGGATTTCATCACTAAGCTACCCCCAACCCCGAGAAATTTTGATACCATCTAGGTAGTTGTTGATAGGTTGACGAAGAGTGCACACTTTATTCCTTAAACTTTGTCATTTGCAGCTTTGGCCAATGTGTATGTGAAAGAGGTAATCTCTAGGTAGTGTGCCGGAGTCGATGGTTTCCGACAGGGATGCGAGATTTACTTCTAGATTTTGGGAGAAGTTTCATGCAGAATTGGGGACGAGGTTACACTTCAGTACTCCTTATCACATCTAGACTGATGGTCAGAGTGGGAAGACGATTCAAACACCTGAGGATATGTGGAGGGCTTGTGTATTGTACTTAGAAGGTAGCTAGGATACTTATCTTCCATTAGTGAAATTCTTGAACAATAATAGGCACCAAGTAAGTACCAACATGCCTCCGTGTGAGATGTTGTATGGGAGACGGTGTAGAACCCCTATCTGTTGGTATGAAGTCCGTCGTCGATAACTCAGAAGCACTTAGGTGGTCCAAAAAATGACGGAAAACATCCACAAGATCCATGAAAGATTGTGAGCGGCGCAAATCCGACAAAATAGTTACGCGGATAAGAGTCACTCAGACTTGGAATTTCAAGTAGGAGATCATGTATCAAAGAAGGTGTCACTTTGGAAGCACATCCTTCATTTTTGAAAGAGGGGAAAACTGAACCCTAGGTTTATTGGGTCATTCAAGATAATAACTCGGGTTGGTAAAGTGGCGTACCGATTGAAGTTACTAGAAGAACTATCAAAGATTCACAATACCTACCATGTATCCCACTTGAGGAAGTGTTTGGCCGATGAGTCTACCTTCGTACCGATAGTAGACATCATGGTTGACGAGAATTTATACTATGTGGAAAGACCGTTGGCAGTATTAGAATGAAAGACCAAAGTCCTAAGATAAACGGATCGAAATAGTGAAAGTATAATGGGAACACCGTAAGGGATTGGAATGGAGTTGGGAATTGGAGGAAGAAATGAAGAAATACTAGAAAGAACTTATCGAGCGATGATTTCGAGAACAAAATCGTATCTAAGTGGGAGAGAATTGTAATATCCGTTTTTGAATTGTAATGAAATACTAATTTATAGAATTTTATTAATAAAAGAGGTTTCTACTTACTCAATAGTGTTATTAATAATCCTTTCTATGGACATTAAGGGGTGTTTAGACAAGGATTACTTAAGAAGGTATAATACTCAATTAGGGCACGAAACACTAGGTGCATCACTATAGCCATCCCTTGTCACCATGTGTTGAGTGTTTTTATGTGTACGTCTTCCTGCGGAGGAGAAATTGGGATCAACCAACTCCATTTTCCCGTCAAAACGTTTAGGGGTGCTCGAGAAATCATAATGTATGAATCCTCGTTGTATCAATCATTTGAGAAAATGTATAAATTGATTGGGTTTTGAGGGGTTTTTTATTCGGTTTTTGTATGTATCAAAGGGATAAAAAAATGAATAACTTTTAGTAGGTTTTGGATTAGTAGGACATGATGAAAATGGAATAAAACCAGAGGGATTTGTTTAGTTGATGTTCGGAATGTATTGCAATTGGAAATTTGTAATTTAATTAGGTTTTGAATGAGTTTTAAATTCTTAAAACCGAGATCATAAAAACATGATTTGGGCATAGGATAAAAAAATTACAATCATGAACCACTATGTGTGTGAGTAACCAATTGAAAATCGTACCAGGGGCTACGGATCGTAAATTGAACGGAACCACAAATCGGAAATTGTGAATGGTGGTATCGCATATAGCATAAGTCTCTGAATCGCAAATTAGTAGTCTAAGTTATGGGTTTGGGAAACTAGGTTACTAGCATCATGTGTTTAGATTAACCCGACTCAGTGTTTAAGTTAGTGGAACCGTGTTTGTAGGTTCTTGTCGATAGACATATTTAACTCCTAAAGTTACTGTTTGTTGTACTGTGATTGCTCATTAGGTGAGTTTTTACTAACTTACTCTTTATACTATGACAAATATTCTTGTGTGATATTGTACTGTGCTATGTCGATGTGACATTTATGCGCGGCTGGACTCTTATTATTGAAGCTTGGGCAAACCATGTGCAGCTGGACACTTATCCACATGTGTGGCGTTATTTGATGATTTGTACTTGTAACCGAATATGTGCTATTTGGTATAACGTGCAAGTACTATGTTAGCTCACTAAGAATTATGCTTACTCGTGTTTGTTGAATATTTTATGACCATCTCATGAAGACAAGAGCAAGGCACTGGCATGACAGCTACTTCTTTCCACAACTTTTAAACTATGATTTGTTAAACAATGTTACTATTTTTGTTTATGTTGTAAATCCCGTGTGTAAGGCACGTAAATATGATTTGGAATTTGTTTAAATTATTTAATGGAGACATTTGAAGAAAAAAAAGTTGGGAAGTTACATTATTTGTGTTAGTGATTCGAATCATTCGGTAACATTTAATTACATTCATTAAAGATTTTACGAAATAACGTTAACTGTATAGTTTTTCGATTATTACGATTAACCAATCACTAATTGACTAATTATATAGTTTTTTGATAATTATGATTAACCAATCACTAACTGGCTAATTATATACCGAGATAACTTATGATCACGAGGGTTTAAGTGTCGATTTTGTAAAAATGGTTAAGTTACTCATATTTGATTTCAAATAAATGAATCTTGTATCCCATGCTTATTTTATAAATACTTGGTATATGTTAGTTTTAGGATAAATTTACTTTCTTTATCTTAATTCCGTAGTTAATTTTATCAAAAACACTGATACCTAAATTTTTGATGGTTGTTATTGTTAGTCCTTTTATTTGTATATATTCCATTCCTAAAAAAGCTTTCGAAGAAAGCAACTGAAGGTGTAATATCTTATTCTTTTGTAAATTGTTCTGACACGTCATCTGAAGAAAGAAGCCCGTAGTTCATCTGAAGATTAGTTCTGAAGTGAACGTCAGCTGAAGTTTGTCTTCAGTCATCAAAGGGTCTTCTGAACTGAAGATACATCTGACAACCAGAATCTTCTTGTTATGTAAAGTGCACGATCTGCGCATTCTGAAAGAGCTCGAAACGGCAATCTTGTTTTCAGTTCCTAATAAGTGTAGAGCGGTACACGTGTAAATAAATTAGATCGTTAGGATTAGTTTACTTAGCCTATAAATACATGCTCAATTAACGAGAAAAGGTTAAGCATTTGTTCGCTAATTTGCATTCAAGTTTGTACTTGATTTAGTTTGTACTCGGTGCTCAAGTTTGTTCTTGTGCACTCTTTGAAGTTTGGTTATTAATATAATCCTACTTTGAAAACTTTCGTGTGTTTGTTGCTTTAAAACTATTTCCGCACTTTGATTTTATTCATAGTTAGTTTTATTCATTCGGGAAAAACAATTGGTATCAGAGCAGGTTCTAATTTTATCTATAAATTAGTGATCTGTTCAACATGTCGAAGTTTGATTACATCGATAATGGCTCCTCTGCCAAACCACCAAAGTTTTCTATTGAACATTTTTCTAGCTGGAAAAACAGAATGCTTTTGTACTTAGAAAATCTTGATTGCAACTCTCTTGTTGTTTTGGAGGAAGGTCCTTATATTCCTCAAACCATCTCCATGGAGACTGGTTCTGCTGAAACCTCCAGTCCCTCTCGTCCAAAACCAAGATCTCAATGGACAGAGGAGGAGAAGAAGCTTGTGGGTCTGGATGCAAAGATACGAAACAGTATTGTCATTGCCTTACCTAACGAAATATTTCATACTGTTTGTAATCTGAAAACAGCTAAGGATATGTGGGAAAGCATCTGCATATCATTCGAAGGAACTGTTGAAGTTCGTGAGAACAAGAAGACCAACTTCATATGCAAGTATGAAAGTTTCTGTGTTAAAGACTCAGAGTCTCTCACTGAGGTCTACACAAGGTTTACATGTCTACTGAACGACATGACTGAAGTTGGAGTTGTCAGAGAGCAATTTCAAATACTTAACAGATTTCTGGATTCCCTCCCATCTGAATGGGATACCATGTGCATGATCCTGAGAACCAACAATATGCTCAGGGACATGAACATGCGTAAGCTGTATGGAATCCTGTTAAATGATGAACAAACTCGCATTCAAAAAACTGATCTGAAGAAGGCCTTTAAGAAAACTCTAGCCCTTGTTGCTGAAAATCCTCAAAGAGTCAAGTACAAGCAAACTGAAGACTCTGATTCTGATGATGAGCCTCAGATAAATGAAGCTGAGGAGGAAGAAAGGTCTGATGATGAAAGTACCGAAAAAGCCTTCATCATGAAAAATTATAAAAAGTTTCAGAAGTTCAAGTCTGATGGGAAGAGAAGATTTGATAAGAAGTTCTCATCAGAGAAAAAGGGCTAATCTGAAGGGTCCAAGAATAAGTGCTTCAAATGTGGGAAGCTTGGTCATTATGCAGCCGACTGCTATGTGAAGGAGACCTCCTCAAATCCTAAGAAAGGGTTTCCTTCTAAGGCTGATAAATACAAAGCTAAATATAAAGCCCTTAAAGCTTCAAATGAAAGGAAGAAGGAAAAGGCCATGATAGCTGTTGACCTTGTTTGGACTAATTTTGAAACTTCTTCGGATGAAGAAGAAGAAAATGAAGTCAGAGGTAAGTGTCTGGTGGCTGAAGAAATCCTTGGAACTGCACATCCTGAAATGTGCTTGATGGCCACTGAAAGCAAGTTCAGCAAAGATCTGGCTGAGGCTGAAAGACTAAGTTTAGCAGAAGGATGGAACCTGCCATGATGTATAAGGGTGTTCAGCATGATCATATTTGGTACCTTGACAGTGGATGCTCAAGGCATGTGACCGGATGTAAGTCCCTATTGAATGGGGTTCAAGAAGCAAATGGCCCCAAGGTCACATTTGGTGGAGGAAAATGTGGCAAAAATGACGGCTATGGTTATCTCAACCAAGGCTCAGTCAACATTAAGAATGTTGCCCATGTGACAGAACTTGAACACAACCTGATCAGCATCAGTCAGTTGTGTGATGCAGATTATGAAGTGCATTTCTAGAAGACCAAAGGTTCAATCTTTAACAAGAAAGGAAAAGAGGTCTTACAAGCAAAAAGGCAGGGTAACATGTATGTTGTTGATTTCAACTCTACCACCTCTGAAAGAGATGCTTGCTTCTTTTCAGAAGCTGACTCCAAAATTAACTGGTTATGGCACAAAAGACTATCTCATCTCAACTTCAAAAACATCAGCAAACTCTCTAAGCTTAAGCTTACCAGAGGTCTACCGTCAGTTCGGTTTCATAAAGACAAGCTGTGTCATGCATGTGAGAAAAGAAGTCGGTTTTCAAATCAAAACATTGTAACCAAGTTAACTCCGCCTTTCATCTCTTACATATGGATCTCTTTGGTCCTGTCAGTTCTCCTAGCATGGGAGGCAAGAAGTATACTCTGGTTGTAGTTGATGAATACACCAGGTTCACATGGGTATTCTTCTTGTGTAACAAAAGCAATACTGCTAAAGTTCTGATGAGCTTTATACGTCGTGTTCAAAGACAATTTGACACAAGTTAAACAGCTTCGCAGTGATCATGGGACAGAGTTCAGAAACTCTACCCTCCAAGATTTTTGTGATGAAAATGGCATCATCCAAAACTTCTCAGCTCCAAGTACCCCTCAGCAAAACGGAGTTGCTGAAAGAAGAAATAGGACCCTGATAGAAGCAGCCAAAACGATGCTAGCTGAAGCATCTCTAAAAGGTCATTTCTGGGCTAAAGATGTTAATGTTGCTTGCCATACTCAAAACAGATCTATCATTGTGAAGCGCCACAGCAAAACTCCTTACGAGTTACTTTATCTGAAGTCACCCAATGTCGGATACTTCAAAGTCTTTGGAAGTACATGCTTCATCCTGAACACCAAAGATCAGAAAAGCAAGTTTGATCCCAAAGGAGAACAAGGAGTGTTTTTAGGCTATTCTGATATCTCTAAAGCGTATCGTGTTTTTCTTCCCAAGAAGAACTCTGTGGTTGAAACAATAAATGTTACCTTTGATGAATTCAATGCAGAGTCAACCTCCAATCATACTGATCAAATTGTTTCTGATGAATTTGATGCTCTTTTACAAGAGTCATTTAATGATGATTTGGATGACCATTCTCAGGAGGTAAGTACTGACAATAATGTTGTTTGTGTTAATGTGAATCAGGTCACTGAAGATCTCTTGGAAACAAACAATTCCTCTGCTAATGAACAATAGGATCAACCACAAAGGGTCACGAAATGGACTCGAGCTCATCCCATCACAAATGTGATTGGTGATCCAAATACTGGTGTGCAAACCCAAAATGCAACCACGTCTGCATTCTGCATGTTCTCTGATTTCATATCATAGGTCGAACCAAAGAAAGTCGATGAAGCTCTGAAGGATCCAAACTGGGTGGTCGCTATGCAAGATGAGCTTAATGAATTTGAAAGAAATAAGGTGTGGACGCTGATTGACCCACCTAAAGACAAGTCCATCATTGGCACAAAATGGGTCTTCAGGAACAAACATGATGAAACTGGGTCAGTTGTGCGTAACAAGGCCAGACTAGTTGCAAAAGGCTACTGTCAAGAGGAAGGAATAGATTATGATGAAACGTTTGCTCCAGTTGCTCGTTTGGAGGCAATACGTATGTTCTTAGCCTTTGCAGCCTTCAAGGGATTCAAGGTCTTTCAGATGGACGTTAAAAGCGTCTTTCTGAATGGAGAACTTCAAGAAGAAGTATTTGTTCAGCAACCTCCTGGATTCGAAAATCCCAAGTTTCCACACCACGTTTATAAGCTCGACAAAGCCCTTTATGGACTGAAACAAGCTCCGCGTGCCTGGTATGATACTTTGTCCACTCATCTTTTGAAAAATGGATTTCAGAGAGGGAACATTGATAAAACTCTATTTCAGTGTAGAGAAAAAGGTGAACTCATTCTGGTCCAAATTTATGTTGATGACATTATCTTTGGCTCTACTGATAATCGTCTATGCAAGAAATTTGAGAAAATTATGTCAGAAAAGTTCAAAATGAGCATGATGGGAGAACTAAATTTCTTCCTTGGGCTTCAGATAAAGCAATCTGACCAAGGAATCTTCATTAATCAAGGGAAATATGTCAAAGACTTACTCAAGAAATTCAACTTTTCAGACTCTTCCCCTATGAAAACTCCCATTGTTCCAAAGAGCAAGCTTATTGCTGATCCGAATGGGAAAGCAGTTGATCTTCCCACATTCAGAGGGATGATCGGATCCTTACTATATCTGACGGCTAGTCACCCTGATATTATGTTCTCCACATGCCTATGTGCAAGGTTTCAAGCGAACCCAAAAGAATCACATCTAACGGTTGTCAGACGAATTTTCAGATACCTGAAGGGTACTCCTGAACTTGGGCTATGGTACTCCAGAGACTCCGGCTTTGAATTAATTGTATTTTTAGATTCAGATTATGCCGGATGTCAGATTGATAGGAAAAGTACTACCGGTGGGTGTCAGCTACTAGGTGGAAAACTAGTAAGTTGGCAAAGCAAGAAACAGAACTCCATTTCTCTATCCACCGCTGAAGCTGAATACATTTCAGCTGGGAGTTGTTGCGCACAAGTTTTATGGATGCAACATCAGCTCGCTGACTATGGCATCTCCTTTCAGCGCACTCCTATCTATTGTGATAACACAAGTGCTATTGCCATCTCTAATAATCCGGTGCTCCACTCTCGCACAAAGCACATTGATGTTCGCCATCATTTTATTCGCGATCATATAGCCAAGAATGAAATTGAGCTTTGTTTCATCTCCACTGAAAATCAGCTGGCTGACATCTTCACAAAAGCCTTAGATGAACACCGGTTCAATCAACTGATTGAAGAAATAGGAATGCTAAATCCTTGAACAATATAGCTATTTCAGGTAAGTTTGATTGTTACTGTTCCTTCTTTCTTGTCACATTTAATGCCAGCCACCCTAATAGCTAAGCTTGAATAATTACTTTTACCCTGCCTCTCTCTCTCTGACTGTCAAATCATCTCTGAAGCGTAATCATGAGTAAATTTCTTTATAAACATCCAAAGATTTTCTTTCCTTTTTCATCTTCTGCAAATCAAGACACGATTCAAAGAAAATCTTTCACTTTCTCAACAACTCATGGAATTCACAATCACCTTCGTTTTCTTCCCAGTATGCTATGTCATCACCGTTCGCATCCCTAATGAAGGGATTGGGATTGAAGTTTCATCTCAAATATTTGTGTTATCATAAACATGATATAATTTTTTTTGGCAATCTATGTAAATCGTGATTAACATAATGTAATCATCTTTTGTTAATATATGGCATTAGTAATTTCCAAGCTTAACTATTATTCTTGTTAGCATTGTGTTCCTCTTTATTTTTTTTTCTTTCGTCCTTTGCTTTGTTTTTGTTCAGATAAAGATTTCAAATGCAAAGTTTGGATATTTTTTTCCCCTTTGCATTGTAAACTTTTTATCTTCCTGCTTATGGTTTGTTGATAAAGTTTAGTTAGTTCCAAGATAACTCTGGGGAAATTGGTTTACCCAATAACTGTTTGACATCACCAAAGTTATCCTTGCGTAATTTCCGGCTTCAGGAGCTTATTTTCACCATAGATTTACTCAACCGCCAAGATTGATTCAGTTTAAACCCCTTTAAAACCCAATATCGTCCTCTCAAGTTCTTTACCTGCAAATCATCTTCTCCGGCGATTTCCCTTGTTCAAAAGCAAAGACATCTCTTGTCCTTGCATCAATGGCCCCCAACTTCCGCAAAGGTAACTCTTCCAACTGATGTTGTCCCCAAAATCCCACTAGAATCAATTTGTTTCAAAGATAACAATTTCGCCGCTGACCTAACCATCCCTCCTTCATCCTCACCACTTCACCAAATCATGACCTATCTTCGCAACTGCCCATTGAACTTTGCTCTCTCCGCAAAGGTTCCGATGTTCGAAGAACACCTCTGTGAGTTCTGGATGACCGCTGAAGTCATCAAACCCAAAACCTCTGGCCAAAGTATTCACTTCAGTATGCTCTCTGGTAGCAAGTTTGCTGAAATTACCCCGAAGTTTCTTGCCTCTGTTCTTCATCTTCCTCGCCGGGAACTCACCTCATTCACTGCCAACGCTAAGGAGCTGCTCTTCTCCTTCTTTCAGTATGCTGATGAGCACAAGGTCAAAGGTAACTCTATGGTTCGCACTCGTCTTCCAAAGGAGTGGAACTGTCTAATTGCTCATCTGAACTTCTGTATGACGAGTAAAACTGGTGGTCTTGAACAAGTAAATGAAGTTGTTCTGAAAATGGCCTATGCCATTATCCGTGGTCATAACATTGACTATGCTGAACTTATCATGGAGAGTCTTGTGGTCTCACTGACGGCTCGTACAAGGTCTTAACACATTCCTTTTCCCAGGTTTGTGTCATTGGTTATCTACTCCCTGTTACCACTTGAAGCATACAATTCTGCTTTTGTTCTACTTCCATTTCCTTCCCTACCGGGTTCAGTATGGACAGGTTCCTCGTCTGCCTTCAACCCAGCTCTGACTGCACCAATGTTGTCACTAGTCTCGCTGAACCCTTCTCCTACCATTCCACCACTATATTCTGGTCTATCATCTGAAGTTGCACCCTCTAAACCACAACCCCAACTACCTCAGTCCTCTCCATCGAAAACAAAGAAAAGGAAGCTGACATCTACTACAACTAAGCCTTCCACCAACCCTTCAACCCTACCCAAATCAACCACTAAACAACAAACCACCGCTCACCTGCTTCGATCACTCTCCAAACACCACAAACCCAATATTCCCTCCAGTCCCATCATCTCTCACTATGCCTCAAGTGAAGATTCTCCTGATGATACCCCGCTGATTCTTCGCAAAACTCAGCTTCACTCATCGAAATCCGCAGAAGCTGTTCAGGTACGATCTCCTTTACTTAAATTCACTAAACCAAGTCTGACTGATGAAGAGACAGCTCAAAACCAAGCAGTCCCTGAAGTCCCACTTTCACTATCACAAGTTCAGGACACTAACAAACACCCGTCAGCCGAGACTTCCTCTATACCCACCATTGAGTCTGCCAACACACCCACTACAACTCAGGTACCACCAGAACAGGGAGCATCCATTCCTGTTTCTGCTGAACTTCCCCCTCTATCCCTTAATGTATCAGTAAACCCAACTGACACTATGGATATCGACCAAGCACATGATGAGTCAGCACCCAAAACGGCTGACACTGATGCTCATCCTATCACCAATGATGACACTACAATCTCCCTAGTTTCGGAGGTCTAACTAGTTAATGATTCTTCAGTTCACCCTGGAGATGATACTGCACCCAAATCCCTTGATGTGTCACAAAACCCCATTGACACTATGGATTCAACAAGGGCAGATGATTTATCAGTTTCACACCAAACTGAGAGTGATGCCCAACCTTCCCTTATCAATGACACTGAAGTTCAACCTCCCTCAGTTGAGATTCGTACTGCTAATGAAGACACAGTCTTAAACTAGACTGTAACTGAAGCAAATGAGCCTCAGGCCCTGATGCATCAGTCACTCCTACTGATGCTACGGCCTCCCCTTCTCTCCTAAACACCTTGTTTGACATCCCTTCTCCTGATACAACGGTCAATCCTTTTGATGATAGTGATGCTTTTGATTTTCTTCAATCCCCCAACTCTGTACATTCTCACACTTCTGAGCCTTCAATCGACATTTCTTGCTCATTGGAAAGTCTATCTGAACTCGTCCTTTTTGTCTCTAATTCAGTTAAGACAAACACCTTTCAGGAACATTGTGTCGCCAACAATCAAGCCAAACTTGAATCTGAGCTCAAATCTCTTGTTGAGTCTATCAAAACTCAGTTCAACACCCTCACTCAAACCATTGATTGTAAAAATCTGATTCTTCATGGGATGTACACTACTCTTCACAATCTTGTGAAAACAATAGCTGATTCTGCCACTCTTGAGTTTTCTAAACTAAACACTCAACTCTCTACTCTCTCCAACTCTGTAAATTCTCTTTCCTCCAAGGTTGACAACATCCATGCTGTCAATCTTTCTGAAACTACAACTCGTCAGTTGCAAGAATTGTTTGCTCTCTCCTTCTCTGGCCTTTCAAGAGAGATTTCGGCCCTGTCTCGGTCGGTAGAAGCTTTAGGAATCTCTGCAGCTTCTAAGGGGGAGAAAGTTTGAAGACAGTCCAAAATCTGTCAGATCATAAGAAGGAAGGATACCGCTGTTCGGAAGATAATCAAATGGGATATAAGGTATTCACGTGCTGAATACTTACAAAGATTAGAAGAGGAAGTGGCTCACCTCAAAGCCACTGAAGAAAACAAGATTAAGGCCTTGATCGATTTCAAGGCCAGATTAGCCAAAGCCGAAGAAGCTAAGGCACTTGCTGAGGGGGAGCTCAAGAGTCTCCTTGATCAAAGAAAGGCTGAAGCTGAACTTTTCAATACAGAACTAGATGGAGCTAAATGTCAGCAAATCATAACTGAAGCTAAAGCCTCTCAGACTCCCATTCAACAAGCTGCTCTTTCATCCAGTGGTCAGCCAAGCAAGTCTGATAAAGGTAAAGGGAAAATGGTGACAACCTCTCCGGATGATCAGATGAGTAAGGGTATATATGATTTAAGTGACTCAGATGATGAAAATCCAAGAGTAAAAGACTTGAAAGTGGCTGATGAACTTGGCAGAATAGCAGCAGAGAAATTTGCACTTGAAGAGCTTGCTGCGAGCAAAATTGATCTATCTCCCTTTGATCATCAAAAACAGATTCAGGAGAATATTGAAGCTGAAAAAGCTTTAATTGAGGAGAAGAAAAGGATCGTGGAACAAAAGCAAGAAAAGTGGCTAAGCTCTCGACATCAAAGAAGGCATCCTGATAAAATCACGGCAATAAAGCTAAAGAAAGTAAATAATGAAATCCTTTTGACGGTTCAGCGCAAAAATCATCCTCTCTTCAGCATACAATCTGTCAAGGATGTTCAACTCAATTATGTTGTGTCTAAATGGAATGAAATACTTGCTTGTTTATCAAAACGTAAGCAAACGGATGATGTTAAGTTCATTCAACGAGAGATCAACAAAGTAATTGAATTTTATGAAGAGGAAGTAAAGAAGAAGGGATCTGATGCAACTGTCATGCCACAGAAAGAGAAATACACTCGAGCTGAAAAGTTAAAGTTTAAGAGAAGGAGGCTCACTCTCAAGAAATCTCAGCAACAAATCTTGGAGCTGATATCTATTGGAGAGCTTCCAAATTGCAAAGGCTTCGACTCCTCATTGCCTCCTAGTTTTATTCCTGAAGTGGGTACAGTTCTCTCAAATCCGAGGGGATTTTATTTTCTTGATGCATATGACAAGATTCGTTTTCAGAGAGTTTCAGACTTCGCCAAAGTTGACTGGCTTCATCTGAGATCTCTTAGATATTTCATAGATAATAAAAATCCAGAAGTCAAAGACATTCTGGTTGAATACTTGAAGCAATTGAAGCTCAAAGCTCCAAAGGAATCTTCTCCTGAAGAGTTCAAACCGGATATGTATAATAGTAATTCTTTATTCTTTATTCTTTCTATTCTTTATTCAATTTGTAAATAGTCATGGATTATAAACAAATAGGGGGAGATTGTTAGTCCTTTTCTTTGTATATATTCCATTCCTGAAGAAGCTTTCGAAGAAAGCAGCTGAAGATGTAATATCTTATTCTTTTGTAAACTGTTCTGGCACGTCATCTGAAGAAAGAAGCCTGTAGTTCATCTGAAGATTAGTTCTGAAGTGAACGTCAGCTGAAGTTTGTCTTCAGTCATCAAAGGGTCGTCTGAACTGAAGATACATTTGACAACCAGAATCTTCTTGTTATGTAAAGTGCACGATCTGCACATTCTGAAGGAACTCAAAACGGCAATCTTGTTTTCTGTTCCTAATTAAGTGTAGAGCGGTACACGTGTAAATAAATTAGATGGTCAGGATTAGTTTACTTAGCCTATAAATATCTGCTCGATTAACGAGAAAAGGTTAAGCGTTTGTTCGCTAATTTGCATTCAAGTTTGTACTTGATTTAGTTTGTACTTGGTGCTCAAGTTTGTTCGTGTGCACTCTTTGAAGTTTGGTTATTAATATAATCCTACTTTGAAAACTTTATGTGTTCGTTGCTTTAAAACTATTTCCGCACTTTGATTTTATTCATAGTTAGTTTTATTCATTCTGGAAAAACAGTTATTGTTATAGTGCAAGTAACTATACCTTTTTCCGAAAGTTCATGTATTTACTTTTGTTATACTAAATAATGGTGAGTTCTCTGTCCATATTTTGAGTTAATTGAATTTTACTTGTAATAAATAAACCATCTTCACTAAAACACAAACCGGTTATCTTTTACATTATATAATATATAACATAGTGTAGCGTATGATAGAAAAATCCATCAATGAACAGTAAATTGGTGTAGGCAAAGTGGCCACAAATATTTATATTTATAATTTTAAAACCAAAGTATGGGTTGGTCTAAATTAGGGATGAGCTTTTTAATCAAAAAAACCAAATCGGAACCAGAACCAGTTGGAACCAGGTTAGAGTATATTTGGTGCGGTTATCAGGTAATTCGGCCTTAGAACCGAAACCGGTTGGTATGTGATTTTGTATTTGTCCTATGGTTGGCTACGACGAACTATTATTTTTGATGATATGGTTGTTTATTGAACTATTATCATTAGCAATATTATTAATGATTATTGTTTGTAAGAACAAAGTCAACAAACTATTATTTATTAGTCATATGTTAGGGAGATAATCACTTCACCCTAATAATCAACTCTGCCTATCCTAAAACATAGAATTTGATGATAACCAAACCCTACATTCAGTATGACTTAGAAAGAATTTAAACATGTGTTGTTTGAATCAGTTTATTTAAAAGTATGCTAAGTATGGAACCATCAACTGACCATCAACTGAGCATCAGATCCTACTCAATGTATCAGCCAAGGGATATCAGAAAAGGAGCATCAGATAAAGAAAACAAGTAAAGAAGACCATTAGCTGAGGAAAATAAACCATCAGTTGAGTGAAGAAAGTTGATCAGCTGAGTGCCTACACCATCAGCTGAGCAAGGACTTTGCTTAGCTACTCCATCAGCTGAGTGAACAAATGGATCAGATGAGGCCCAGAGCATCAGCTAAGTAAGTCCTCTCTTACACAAGTCATCTCTCCACATAAACTAATGTATTTGAATGATCAACTGAGCATTCTTGATCAACTGCTCATACAAATACATGAGCTTATGCCCTCCTAAGCTTACTATTGATCATCTGAGCATCTATATGATCAGCTGAGCAATATGTATCAACCGAGTCCTAGCAAAAAGTGATCAACTGATTTGTTTTGTCAACTGAGTAGTGAATATCATAGTTCCTAGTACAATCTGTTAGCTGAGTCATGCAAAAAGTCAAATCTGCACTATTTTTTCAGATTGTAAGTCATATGTAAAAGGCTGAACATGTGTTGTTCTATTATGCCTTAGATCTTTGTTTGTAAAAGTAAAAATGCACTTTTTGGATCAAGTATGAGACAAAAAGGTTTGATCTTATCCTCTTGAAAAGGATAATGATACCTCAAACAGACGAAGATCTTGAAGATTTGTTCAAACAACTAAGTATGGCTGGCAATCCCATACTTGGTAAAGTCAAATCAAACAGAAGCATGGTGTTGATTAAAGTACAAGCATGGAAAGGGAAAGAAACTTTTACACGACAGTAGATGTGGGTTTTAATTTTTATATTGTGAGTGGGTTGCACTTTTGCAGAAAAGTACAATTACTTTTATCAATCTATTGATTAAAGTAACTTTACTTATCACCCACTACCTTTACAAATAAAATATTATATTTTCACATCCTCTTTGTCTCCTACCTTCATGCAATCGGATACACCAAGATTTCTATATATACTCATGCATGGTGAACATGCAAACACACAACACAGTGAAGTCTCTACTCCACGGAAAGAAAATCTCATCAGTTGAGAAATTCGTAGAGTTTAAGCATTGTGTAGAATCAAACTTGTTCATGTGTTGAACACTCTATATACATTAGTTTTTTTAGAGTTAGCTTGTCTATGTGTTAGACGAATAGATTGTTGGGGTTTGTTCGGTTTTTTTTCAAAATATATTTTAGCAACGGAAGCATGAACAACAATTTTAAACTTTTAAAACTCCCCACCAATGATCCATATGCAAGCCTTAAGAAACAAAACAACCATAGGGTGTTTAGAACTACAACCTTTGTAGTGTGAGTAAACCGTTGCTGAAGTGGTTGATCTATGAGAAGCCAAGAGAAGACTTCCTCCAAGGTATCCACAAATCAATGAGTCCAACACCTCCAAGATGCTATTCTCTCCAACCCTTGATATTCAAGAATGCAAGCAACAACCTTTGTTCTTCTTCTTGAACAAGATGTATGTATTGTAGCACCACACTTGACTTACTTGAAGAACACCAATACAAGAATGTAGAGATGTTTTCAAAGCTTCAAGAATACTTAGAACTTTTCTAAAAGAAGCCTAAAGGTGGTAGCATGCAATAGTTAGAACAAAGAACCATGCATGTACTAAATAAGATCAAGAAGTGAAGCAACAAGAGGGAGGCCCCCTTTGGCTCCCATTTTCGGCCGAAAATAGGTGAGGGGGGAGGGTCCCCTCTTGCCTTCCTTCCATGCTTGTACATCTAGTCCATGCCTTGGTTGATTGCTTTCAAGTATACACAACGTGGCCCCCATTTGAATTAATGAGGGATTTTCTAGTTTCCTTCATAAATACATATATAAAAGATATACTAGATGTGTCATACTATGTATAAAATACATCTACATGTATTTTATATACATACTTGATTGTTACTAGTAACTCTTTACTTGTAACAAGGATATACATACATTTATATAATTTGTTATTAGTAACAATTTATATGTAACAAATATATATTTATACATATATATACATACATACATATAAAATCATATGTTTATATCTATGTATTTGATATGCATTATCTTGTATCAATATACAAGAGTGATATTATTATTTCACATAAATAATAATATGCAACAATGCATATATACTTATATATATATATATAATGAGTTGGAAACATATTTAAATCATATTCAAATATGTAATTGGTGTCCATTGATTGTAAATGTGTGACCCTATGGGTTTATTTATTATTAGTAATATCGTATTAATTTGTGTCTTGTGCACATAGAACCAACAATCTCCCACTTGCACAAGTTACAACTTAAGCCGATATAGACAATGGTAAGAACGTCTAGCAACATCCCATTGCCCCTAATAATAAATAAAGTGTGTTGATCAACACTTTCACCAACGAAATTAACTCACTAGCTACAAATCGTTGTTATAGGTAAGTCATCAATTATCCCTTTGTTTTAACATCTCATTGAACATGAGACATGGATCGTCATCAATTCTCATATAATGTTCAACTTGTTTTAGGGCCCAGAGATATTATACTCCCAATTAAATGAGAGAAACAAATTCCATCTTGACCACATACGTCTCTTATAAGACTCATATCATACCTAATAATGGCCTTTATAACTACCCGGTTAAAGATAGCGTTTAACCACATTAAAGCATGATACTCCTCATACTCGAGTCCCAATATGTGTCTCAAGTCTGAGGATACAAAGATACCACCTTTTTCTCAAGATTTACTTATGACACTGATCCATGAAGCGATCTTAAGAGCGGGTCATGTCCAATGTTTGTTCCCTAACAAACATTAGTGAATTTGGCTGCAAACCCTTTTGCCTACTTTCATCACAAATGAAAGTCAACCAACTTATTCACATTAGTCTTAATTCATAACTATTCCCATAGTTATAACCGACTATGGACGTTTTAGAATAAAGAATTATTCATGGATTTAAACATGCTAATAAAGAACACAATATATATTAATGAAGTGATCATATCCCATACATCATTCAGATAAAATAGATATTGTCATAATGTTCCAAAATATCCAAATACTAAATTACAATTGAAATCCAATCCCTTGCAAAGCGAAGACCTATTGCCCTAGTATGAGACTCATGCTTAGTCGAGGCAAGAGGTTTCGTAAAAGGATCTGCCAGATTCTGATCTGTATGAACTTTGCGAATACACACATCTCCTCTATCCACTATATCCCGTATGTCGTGGAAACGCCTGAGGATGTGTTTTGTGCTGTGATGTGATCTAGGTTCTTTTGCCTGGGCAATAGCACCTTCATTATCACAAAATATCTCTATGGGGTCTTGAATGCTTGTTACTACCCCAAGGTCAGCAATGAACTTCTTCATCCATGCAGCTTCTTGTCCAGCCTCAGAAGCAGCAATGTATTCAGATTCTGTAGTGGATTGTGCAACTACACTTTGCTTAGAACTTTTCCAAGCAACCGCGCCTCCATTCATAACGAAGACATAGCCCGATTGTGATCGAGAATCATCTCGATCCGTTTGGAATCTAGCATCTGTGTAACACTTTACACAAAGATCTTCTTCCAAACCCCCATAGATCAAGAACATGTCTTTGGTTCTTCTCAAGTATTTTAAAATGTTCTTGACTGCCATCCAATGGCTATCTCCTGGGTTTTGCTGGTATCTGCTCGTCATGCTCAAAGCATACGAGACATCTGGCCTAGTGCATAGCATGGCATACATGATGGATCCAATTGCAGAAGCATATGGGATCTCACTCATTCTATCTAGCTCTTCTCTTGTGCTAGGGCTTTGAGCTTTACTCAAAACCGTGCCTTGTGCCATTGGCAAGAATCCTCTCTTAGAATTCTCCATCTTGAATCGTTTCAAGATTTTGTCAATATATGCACTTTGACTTAGGCCAATAAGACGCCTAGATCTATCCCTGTAGATCTTTATTCCAAGAATGTAGGCGGCTTCTCCCAAGTCTTTCATTGAGAAACACTTCCCAAGCCAAGACTTGATGTCTTGCAAGGTCGGGATGTCGTTTCCAATGAGTAGTATGTCATCAACATACAAGACAAGGAATGCTACTGCGCTCCCACTAGTTTTCTTGTAAACACATGGTTCATCTTCTGATTTGATAAAACCAAACTCTTTTATTTTCTCATCAAATTGAAGATTCCAACTTCGAGATGCTTGCTTTAGTCCATAGATGGATCTTTTAAGCTTGCACACCTTATTAGGATACTTAGGATCTACAAAACCTTCAGGTTGAACCATATAGACATCTTCACTTAGGTGTCCATTTAGAAAAGCCGTTTTGACATCCATTTGCCATATCTCATAGTCATAATATGCAGCTATGGCAATAAGTATTCTAATAGATTTAATCATGGCTACCGGAGAGAAAGTTTCATCATAGTCAATACCATGAGTTTGAGTGAAACCTTTCGCCACTAGCCTTGCCTTAAATGTGTGTACATTTCCATCCATGTCTGTCTTCTTCTTGAAGACCCACTTGCTCCCTACAGTCTTACTATTGGGAGGAAGATCAACCAAGTCCCATACTTGATTTTCATACATGGACTGCATCTCAGTGTTCATGGCATCAAGCCATTTATCGGATTCCGGATCCGATATAGCATCTTGGTAGTTAGTAGGCTCAGAAGAGTCTACCAAGAAAATCTCATCATTAGACACAAGAAATCCGTATCTCTCGGGTTCTTGACGAGGTCTACCAGATCTACGAACACTTTGTGTTTCAGTAGGTTCTTGAACAACCAATTGTTCAGGTTCAACAACCGTTTGTTGAGTGCTAGTGTCAACCTGACTTGTATTTTGTGGTTCTTGAATTTCTTCAAGGTCTACATTGCTCTCACTTGCCTCTTTCGAAAGAAACTCCTTTTCTAAGAAAGTGGCATGCCTAGAAACAAACACTTTGTTCTCAGCTGGGTTGTAGAAATAATATCCTAATGAATCTTTAGGATATCCCACAAAATTACATTTGATAGATCTAGGATCGAGTTTGCTTAAAGCTTCTTGTCGTACATGAGCCTCACAACCCCAGACTTTCAAGTAAGATAAGTTTGGAACCTTTCCATACCACATCTCATATGGTGTCTTATCTACCTTCTTGGTTGGAACCATATTCAATATGCGCGCAGCAGTTAATAAAGCATAACTCCAAAAGGACGAGGGTAGAGTACTTCGGCTCATCATAGACCGAACCATATCTAGTAGAGTTCGGTTCCTCCTTTCAGATACACCATTATGTTGTGGTGTTCTAGGAGGAGTAAGTTGTGAGATAATCCCACAATTACTAAGATGATCCATAAACTCTTGGCTTAAGTACTCACCACCTCGATCGGAACGAAGGGCCTTGATTGTTTTGTTGAGTTGATTTTGTACTTCGTTTTGAAACAGCTTGAACATCTCAAATGTTTCATGTTTATGTTTCATCAAATAAACATAACCAAATCTACTATAATCATCGGTGAATGTAACGAAGTATCTATCACCATCCCTAGACATTGATCTAAAAGGACCGCATACATCCGTATGTATGATTCCTAATAGATCTTTGGCTGTTTCACTTGAACCGGAGAAAGGAGCCTTAGTCATCTTCCCAAATAAACATGATTCGCAAACTTCGAATGAGCTAGAATCGTTTGATTTTAAAATTCCATCCTTTTGAAGTTTTGCAATGCGTTTCTTGTTTATATGACCAAGTCGACAATGCCATAGGTATGTTTGACTTAAGTCATGCTTAGGTCGTTTGGTGCTAGTGGTATATATAGAATTATCATCAAGAGATCTTTTAAGATTAACTTCATATATTCCATTAAGAGGGCGAGCCTCAAAATACAAAATGTCGTTTTTTGAAGGCACGAATGCCATCATCAACGAAACCAAAAGTGAATCCAGATTCTCTTAACCGAGCTACTGAAATAATATTCCTAGTTAAACTAGGTACATAACAACAATTGTTTAATATTAAGTACAGGCCATTTGGTAATAATAATTCAAAAGTTCCAAGGGCTTCAACAGCAACATTTGCTCCATTGCCCACGCGGAGATCCAAATCGCCTGGCTTCAGCAGCTTACTTTTTCTCAACCCCTGCACATTGTTACAAATGTGAGTTCCACAACCGGTATCAAATACCCAGGAATTAATGGAAAAAGTATACATTTCAATCATATATATACCTGAAGTGCTAGCCTCGCCAGCCTTCTTCTTTTTCAACTCTGCAAGGTAGGTTGGACAATTGCGCCTCCAATGTCCTACCACCCCGCATTCAAAGCACGGGTCATTCTTGGGAACCTTTCCCGCCGTCTTGGGTGTAGGAGCCTTGGCAACTTGCTTGCCTTTGTCCTTTCCCTTTGCCTTCGCTTTGCCTTTCCCTTTTGAGTTGTTTTTCTTTTTCTTCTTGATTTTCCCTTCTTGAATCATCAAGACTTGAGGTGTTTTTCTTGGAATCTTACTCTCAGCAGTTTTAAGCATCCCATGCAACTCTGAGACAGATTTCTCCCAATTGTTCATGTTATAATTCATGACAAATTGATCATAGGCTTTGGTCAACGAGTTAAGGATCATATCCTGTGCAAACTCGTTGGTTATGGGAGATCCAAGCCTAGCAAGCTGGTCAATGTATCCTTTCATCTTTAGCACATAGTCGCTAACGGATTGACCTTCCTCCATCTTGCATGCATGGAAGGCTCGTGTGACCTCAAAGCGTTCTTGCTTCGCTTGCTTTTGGAACATTTCCTTAAGCTGGCGAAGTATCTCATATGCTCCATGCTCCTCAAGGTTCTTTTGAAGATCCGGAGACATGGTAGCAAGCATGAGGCATGCAACTTCGACCGAGTCGTCGGAATGCTTCCCCCAAGCATCCCTAACGGCTTTGGCCGTAGTCAATGAAGGTTCCTCAGGGACGGGATTCTCAAGTACGTACAATTTCTTTTCGTGCTTAAGAACGATTCTCAAGTTACGATACCAGTCTAAGAAATTTGTACCATTGAGTTTTTCTTTCTCTAAGATTGAACGAAGAGATAAGTTGTTAACGGGTGTAGTTGAGTTAGAAGCCATCTACAAAATCAAAGTTCAATTTAGTATTTTCGATATTTAATCCTTTAATAATTAATACCCTTTAGAATTATAAAATTCTTTAATTTTTAAAGGCTAGGATCCAAGTTGAACTTAACCTTGAATGTTTGGCTAATGCTCTCTCCATCAAGTTAAAACAACAAGGTAGGTAACGTTTACCAATTACATCTCGTATGTAATTCCTAGATCTTTATGGGATCCTAGACAACGATTGTCAATTTTGACATGTTTGATCCCATCTATGCCTCGGGCTTCCTTACGTTTGGCTAATGCTCTCTCCGTAATAAGATTCCGATTAAGTCGTCCTATTTCAAGACTGTGAATTTCCGGCCCAAGACGTTCATGGAATTCGCGGAAAAACACCTCGGTTGTTACAAAAACAATCCACGCGTTTGGCTAATGCTCTCTCCACGTGAGTGTCGTTGCAACAAGCAAGTGTCTTAAAATGGGATGGCATAGACTTACGTTTTGAAAAAGGGCTTTTACCGTTTTGTATATTTATTAAATAAAACAAAACGAGTCGTGTGATTAGTATTGCATGCATACAATAATAAGTCCACGTTTTGATAAAATCATATTTTATATATATATTGGTCTTGAGTATTCTTAAAATCCATATTTTACGAACTCTCAACGCGTTCAATTTTAAACTAGTATTAATATCCTATATTAACGTGTGTAGTTTCGAGCGCGCAAATACGACCAATTTTAGCTTGTAATAAAACCATTTTATTATTAAGCTTGAATGGAGTTTGGTTGAGTTTTAAAATCTCTATTTTATAAAACTCATATATATATATATATAAAGATATATATTTTGACATAATGAATTTTAATCTTTACAAAACTCCTTTTATATAAAATTCATTTTACATCTTATGTTATGTCAACTTAAAATACCAAACTCCCATTGTGTGATTTATAATATGTAAAAATATTATCTAGCATGCAAAAAATCCTATTTTCAACCATGCATAATAATATAAACATAAACACACACAAATAACATGTATAAGTGCATAACCAAGCCATTTATCCTAAGTGGTATTTTTGTGAGCCATACAAAAATACCAAGTCATAACTAAGGACCAAATATTCCTCTTGTGATGAACTTGAAGCTCCCACTTGCCAAAACAACTCCTTGTAGTGCAAATGACTCCAAGCCTTCATGGTTGACTCCACCACACTTGAAACCTCCAACTTGGTCATTTCTTCATCTTGTTACATTTTTATAAAAGTAAACTAGTCTAAACTATTCTACTACTTACAAAATACAACAAGATGAAACAAAACTAAAATTATTATTACATACTAAATGAAAAAATAATTTTACAACCAAATCGAATTTCCAACACATCACAAAAGGTCTATGGCTTGTTATGCACAACATACACTCAAACAAACATATATATCAACACTTGATATTTAGGCAACTTTTACAACCAAATATGCATGTGGTTTGGTTGTTTCCCAAAATAAATATATAAACATATATAAGTTGCCAACAAGAAAATCCATAACTTTTCTAACAAAAGAAAAGTTGTCCATTTTCTTAAACAATACATACTCAAAAGTTTCTTAAAACTATACATAAGTGGCTCTGATACCACTGTTGGGGTTTGTTCGGTTTTTTTCAAAATATATTTTAGCAACGGAAGCATGAACAACAATTTTAAACTTTTAAAACTCCCCACCAATGATCCATATGCAAGCCTTAAGAAACAAAACAACCATAGGGTGTTTAGAACTACAACCTTTGTAGCGTGAGTAAACCGTTGATGAAGTGGTTGATCTATGAGAAGCCAAGAGAAGACTTCCTCCAAGGTATCCACAAATCAATGAGTCCAACACCTCCAAGATGCTAGTCTCTCCAACCCTTGATATTCAAGAATGCAAGCAACAACCTTTGTTCTTCTTCTTGAACAAGATGTATGTATTGTAGCACCACACTTGACTTACTTGAAGAACACCAATACAAGAATGTAGAGATGTTTTCAAAGCTTCAAGAATACTTAGAACTTTTCTAAAAGAAACCTAAAGGTGGTAGCATGCAATAGTTAGAACAAAGAACCATGCATGTACTAAATAAGATCAAGAAGTGAAGCAACAAGAGGGAGGCCCCCTTTGGCTCCCATTTTCGGCCGAAAATAGGTGAGGGGGGAGGGTCCCCTCTTGCCTTCCTTCCATGCTTGTACATCTAGTCCATGCCTTGGTTGATTGCTTTCAAGTATACACAACATGGCCCCCATTTGAATTAATGAGGGATTTTCTAGTTTCCTTCATAAATACATATATAAAAGATATACTAGATGTGCCATACTATGTATAAAATACATCTACATGTATTTTATATACATACTTGATTGTTACTAGTAACTCTTTACTTGTAACAAGGATATACATACATTTATATAATTTGTTATTAGTAACAATTTATATGTAACAAATATATATTTATACATATATATACATACATACATATAAAATCATATGTTTATATCTATGTATTTGATATGCATTATCTTGTATCAATATACAAGAGTGATATTATTATTTCACATAAATAATAATATGCAACAATGCATATATACTTATATATATATAATGAGTTGGAAACATATTTAAATCATATTCAAATATGTAATTGGTGTCCATTGATTGTAAATGTGTGACCCTATGGGTTTATTTATTATCAGTAATATCGTATTAATTTGTGTCTTGTGCACATAGAACCAACATAGATTGCCACCTTTTATTGTACTTAGAATTTCTGCTTCTAGTACATGTAATTCTTGATTCAATATCAATAAGAATTATATAAAAATATATCAGTGTGTCTTTAAATTTTAGAAGCTAAAGTTTGTATTCAACCCCCCCCCCCCTTCTACAAACATTTGTTGTTATGTACTCAATCTGGGACTAACAACTGGTATCAGAGCAGGTTAGATAATCAATATCTAGATCTGTTTTGCTTACTCTACAACTGCTTCTACCCCTCTCAAAATGGCCTCATCAACAAACAACATGAATATCTCAAACACTGGGTCCTTAACAAGATGTCCCATGTTTGATGCAGAAAATTTCTCCATGTGGAAAAGTAGAGCACATCTTTTCTTATCCACCCTTGATATCCAAATGCTTGAAATAATCACTAATGGTCCTTATGTTTCAACATCAGTGTTATCCATTCCATCAGAATCTGAAGGTCAAACCTCTACAACAGAAAGAATCATAACCAAACCCATGCATCTGTGGACAGATGAAGATAAGAGGTTGGTTAGCCTAGATGTTAAGGCTAGATCAGCTCTTGTCTCTGCACTACCTAACGAGATCTATCATCAAGTGCTTAACTGTACTTCTGCTAAAGAGATGTTAGATACACTCACAGTTGCATATGAAGGGACAGAAGAGGTGAAGGAGAACAAGAAGCTCCTTCTCAACAGAGAGTATGAATTCTTCTTTGCTCAGAAAGGTGAGAGTCTTACATAGACATACACAAGGTTCAACTGCCTAGTTCATGACTTGAAAAGGGCAGACATAACCAAGAGCAACTTTATTTTGGTAAACAAGTTTCTAGACTCCCTCCCTGAAACATGGAATCACTTTGTCACTGTTCTAAGACATAGTGAGAAGATAAAGGGAATGTCTCTGGTTGCTCTCTATGTTAACTTATTAAACCATGAGCAATCAGTCAAACAAAGGAAGTTGTCATCCAAGGAGATGAAGGAGGTCGTGAAAGCTGCACCAACTGCCCTTGTATCAAGAGATACAAAGATGAGAAGCTTTCCAGCTGTTGATTCTGGTTTTGATGAAGAAGGAGATGAAGTGGAGAGTGCTGGAGAAAGTGATGAGGAGAATGGTTGTGATGAGAGTAACCTGGAAGAGTTGGTTGAAGGTGTAGCAATGCTGATTAAGAAGTTTAGACCTTTCAAGAAGGGAAAGGGTGTCAAGAGGATCAGCAAGAGGTCATCAAAGTTTGTCAAGCCCAAATCTACATTTGATGCCTCTATAGCAGAGTGTTATAAGTGTGGCAAGATTGGCCACATAGCCAGTGACTGTAAGTCCAAATATAACACTGGTTCTTCATCTGTGCAAAAGCAGGAGGGCAAAATTGATTATGAAGCCAAGTATAAGAAACTCCTTCCTGCTGTCCTTAACAAGAAGAAGAAGAAGAAGAAGAAGAAAGCCCAGGGCGAAGTTCTTGTTGCTGAAGAAGAAGATTGGGTAGAAGAAGATATCTCCTTAGATGAAGATGAGGTGATCTCTGCTCAGTTCTGCATGATGGCCAACAACAATGATGGTAGTTCCTTTGATGAAGACATGAAAAAGGTTGCAAAAGCTTGTTCAACTACCAAATAGGATCCTTCTTCTATGTATCAGGTTGGAAAATTTATTAACTATGATGATAATGAGAAGAATGCTATGTTTGATTACTTATGTATTGATTTCCAGTCTGCTATTCAAAGAGAGAAGAAGCTAAAACTAGAAGTAGAATCACTAAAGGAAAAATTAATTCTTAAGGATGACGAACTGTAACACCCAAGTTTCGGAAATTTCTGTGATTAGTGACATTTTGACTTAACACATTTTGGTATTACCTAATTGAGATTAGGAGGTGTTTAGAAACTTGGGGGACTTGTGTTGTAATTTCTGGAACTAGAAAAGTCTAGGGGCCATTAGTGACAACTTTCAAAGTTGTATATATATATATATATATGCATTTTTTACTTTGGAGAGTCAAACAAAACACTTTCTTCATCTGTTGCAAACGAGAGAAACATAGAGCAGAGCTTCTTTGGGTTTTTTGAGCAAAGGATAGCAGAGTACAAGTGGATACCAACCTTTCCTAGCTAGAACAAGTTGAGGTAAGGCTTCTTGTTGGTTGTTCTTGGTGTTCTAGTGGGTTTTAAGCTTTGATTCATGGTGAATCATGCTTCTAGCTTGTATTTATTGTTATGGTTGGTTCTTATGCTGTTTGGGGGTGTAGGAAAACACCCCAGTAGAGTTTTGTGTGTTTTTAGTCGGTTTTGTGGCTTAGAACACCGACTGTTCTTCATAACAATCGGCTGTCTGTATAGTACACGGCCCGTGTAGCGCTATACGGCCGTGTAGTGTAGAAGGCGGTCACAGGGCTATGTTGGTATACATGGTCATGTAGAGATTGAGGTACATGGCCCGTGTGAAGGCACACGGCCCGTGCAGGTGAGTTGTCAACACTGTCCATGTAGATGAGACATGGTCGTGTAGCATGTAGTGTACACGGCCCGTGTAGGTGACGTGGACAGCACTGGCCATGTGGCCAGGTGTGGTCGTGTAGAGTGCTTGAGACACGGCCCGTGTAGATTCCCTGCCTTGTTTTATTTGTTAAGTGTTGATTAGTACATCTCTTGATTATATGATTATATAATTGTAGGGGTTACTGTTTGACGTGTACTGAGTTATCTGGCTTATATCTGTGTGATACTAGTTGCTGAGGTGAGTTTTATAAACTCTGATTCATATATGTGATATGTGTGTGGTACATTGAAATGTGATATATTATTGATCAGAGGATCACTAGAGAGAGAGAGCTGTAGCACACTGCTTTGTGCAGTAGTTGCTACGGGCAGCATTTTAGCCTTCTTGGCGGATGCTAAGATGGTGCAGTACTGTGTCCATAAGAACTGTTACAGCATTCGTATATGTGTATGCGCATGCTTATATGATTTACAGTTTAGTTTTCTCACTAAGCCTTGTGGCTTATCAGATCCTGCATACTGTTGTTTTGCAGGGCGTGATTCCTCAAAGGGCAAGGCCCCAGTTTGACAGAGGTTATGATTTAGGAGTAAATTTGTATTTTGAAAACTAACGCCTGGTTGTATTTTGTGAAAACAAATCTTTGTTGTAAATATTTAGTACAACTTTTGTAACTGAACTAGAGGGTTAAGTGATAGCTTTAGCTTCCGCTTTGTGTAAACTCCTTTTATTTCTAAAATACTTTTATTATCAGAGTTTTACTTTATTTAAGATTTTGGGGCGTTACAACTTGGTATCAGAGCCAAGGTTTGACGGATCTGGAGGTGTGTTATGCATCGTCTGGACTTAAACCATGGTTCTGAAGATTTTCAAGTCAAACTGGAGGCTTGCAGCTTGGTGGAGGTACAGAGTGTTGCATTGAGAATATGCTAACTGTTTATGTTGCTATTTGTGGTATAGAGATGCCTGAGATATTAATGATGCTAGTATCAGATACGTGATGCTTTATATGATATGATATGCTAGTGATACATGGCCTAAGCTTGTGAATCGGGACTTTTTGTGATAAAGTTAAGATCGAACGTGTGTAGTGTGTTATGGATAATATAAGGGCCCATATTATTACAGACACATGATACATGTTAGAACTTGATGGAATCATGAGGAATCTTGTGAATCGGGTGAGGGGTACTTGTAAGAGGTAGTGCACTTGAGATTATAGATGCCTTAGTATGTATAGAACTACTTTGTGTCTGAGGATAAGTGTACTGAGATATTGTTTGTACTTGAGATTGTTTGATATAGAGGATGGTGTGGTAAAGATATCTTTTGTCTTAATGCTTTATCTATGCTATCAGGATGGTAAATACTAGAGGGTCACAAGCTACGGATCGTCTTGAGGGTGGTCCTAGTAAAAGATGAGAGGGGGTAGATACCAGTGCTAGTGGTAGGAGGAGGCCACCTGTGGCCCATAATACTCAAGCAGAGGAGACACCAGAGTTGCATCAGGGGTTCGCTGAAACCCAACCCAGAGTGACTGTTGCTGAGGAAATCGGCAAAGCTTTAGAGAAAGCCATACCGTTCATTATTACCCAAGTGGTAGATCATCTGAAGGAAAGTACAGGGGAAGTTGTACGACAGGAAGTGGCAGCTGCGTTAGCTGGGAGGGAGGAAAGGGTTAACCCTCAACCGCAAGTGATTATCAGAGATGCACCGAAAGGGTGTACTTTCAGAGATTTTGCTGCGTGCCAGCCACCGTTGTTTAATGGATCTACTAATCTGATTGTGAGTCAGAGGTGGATATCAGAGTTAGAGGGAGCATTTCATACTTGTTCGTGCGCTCCAGAAAATAAAGTGAGGTTTGCTACAAACCAGTTGAGGGGTGCTGCCAAAGATTGGTGGGATTTAGAAAAGAAGATGAGGGGTGAGACTCAGATCGAGGCCATGACTTGGGCGGAGTTTAAAGAGGTTACTACGGAGCAGTTTGTTCCGCAGTCCGAGATTGATCGTATAGTTGATGAGTTCCACAAGCTGAAGCAGACTACAGAGACCGTACCAGAGAATAATGCCAAGTTCCATGAGAAGGCACGGTTCTGTCCTGATTATGTAGCCAATGAAAAGATGAAGATGTATCGCTACATGATGGTTTTGAAACCGGGTATTAGAGAGTTTATTGATTCGAGCAAGCATCAGACCCTGAAGTCCTGATGGACGCTGCGCGGGCGAGAGAGTTAGAGTTAGAGAGGCAGGTAAAAGAGAAGAGGCCAGTGGAAGGATCGACACCACAGAATAAGAGGCCGAGGGTAGATTATGGGGAGAAGAAGGAAGCACCGAGGGTTTGTCAAAAGTGTAAGAAGAGTCACTACGGGAACTTTCAGACAAATGTTATTCACTGTTTTAAATGTGGCAAGCCAGGCCATATGGGAAAAGATTGTCGCAGTTCATTGAGTGTATGTTTTCACTGTTATCAGCCAGGCCACCAGAAAGCCAATTGTCCCCAACTCACTGCATCCAACCGTTCAACCGGATCGAGAAACACACCATCTTTGCCACCACTGCGGATTACAGAGAATAAAAAGGTAAAGAAAGAGGATACTTCCAAGAGTAAGGGGAGGGCCTTTCAATTAACTGCGGAGGAAGCACAGAGGAAACTTGATGTGGTTGCAGGTACATATCTCGTAAATTATCTGCCTGCTTTAGTATTATTTGATTCGGGTGCTAGCAAGTCGTTTGTATTTGTTTCTTTCTGTAAAAGTTTCAAGCAAGTATGTAGTAAACTGAGTCCCCCTCTCGAGGTAGAAATAGCTGATGATAAGTCTGTGCTCGTGACTGATGTGTATAGAGATAATGTGCTAGAGATAGACTCTGTTAGATTTCCTATTGAGCTTATCCATATGCCTATGAGAGAGTTTCAAGTGGTAGTGGGAATGGATTGGCTTGGGTGTCATCAAGCAACCATTCTGTGTGGGCAAAAATTGATTCGAGTTCAGGCCCCAAGTGGGGAAGAACTATCAATTTTTGGTGATAGAGAAAGTAAGAGAATGTGTTTGTGTTCCGTGACTAGAGCTCGGAAATACCTTCAGCATGGGTGTACAGCCTTTTTAGTTTATGTTGTTGATTCGAAATTAGAAAAGAGACAGGAGAGTGTGGATGATGTGGCAGTGGTACGTGAGTATCCAGATGTTTTTCCAGATGATCTGCCTGGAATACCGCCTAATAGGCAAGTAGAGTTCAGAGTTAAGTTGGTACCGGGGGCTGCGCCGATTGCCAGAGCTCCGTACAGACTTGCATCGCCAGAGATGCAGGAATTGATGAAACAGTTGCAAGAGTTGCTGGATAAAGGTTTTATCAGACCTAGCAGTTCACTGTGGGGCGCTCCCATTTTGTTTGTAAAGAAGAAAGACGGTACGTTTCGTATGTGTATTGATTACCGTGAACTTAATAAAGTGACTGTGAAAAATAAGTATCCTTTGCCCAGAATAGACGATTTGTTTGATCAGTTGCAAGGGGCATCATGGTTTTCAAAGATTGATCTAAGATCGGGTTATCATCTGTTGAAAGTGCGGGAGGAAGATATTCCTAAAACTACGTTTAGGACGCGGTACGGGCATTTTGAGTTTGTGGTTATGCCATTTGGTCTTACAAATGCACCTGCAGCATTTATGGATCTTATGAATAGAGTTTGTCGTCCGATGTTGGACAAATCCGTTATTGTGTTTATTGATGATATTCTCGTGTATTCAAGAAACCCGACAGAGCATGAAAGGCATTTGAAAGAGGTTTTAGAGACGCTGCGAAGAGAGAAGTTGTATGCTAAATTCTCCAAGTGTGAATTTTGGATTCAAGAGGTGCAATTCTTGGGTCATCTGATTAACAAGGAAGGAATTAAAGTTGATCCTGCGAAGGTTGATGCAGTGATGAAGTGGGAACCTCCGAGGAACCCTACCGAAATCAGAAGCTTTTTAGGGTTAGCAAATTATTACAAGAGATTCATTCAGAATTTTTCAAAGACTGCAGTTCCATTGACCAAGCTAACCAGGAAGAATGCAGAGTTTGTATGGGGAGATGAACAAGAGGCTGCGTTTTCAACTCTCAAGCAAAGGTTATGTGAGGCGCCTATTCTTGCTTTGACAGAAGGAGTGGAGGATATGATTGTGTTCTATGATGCTTCTTATTTGGGGTTGGGATGTGTTTTGATGTAGAGAGGTAGAGTGATTGCTTATGCTTCGCGACAGCTTAAGCCGAATGAGATTAATTACCCAACTCACGACCATGTGGCCAGGTGTGGTCGTGTAGAGTGCTTGAGACACGGCCCGTGTAGATTCCCTTCCTTGTTTTATTTGTTAAGTGTTGATTAGTACATCTCTTGATTATATGATTATATAATTGTAGGGGTTACTGTTTGACGTGTACTGAGTTATCTGGCTTATATCTGTGTGATACTAGTTGCTGAGGTGAGTTTTATAAACTCTGATTCATATCTGTGATATGTGTGTGGTACATTGCAATGTGATATATTATTGATCAGAGGATCACTAGAGAGAGAGCTGTAGCACACTGCTTTGTGCAGTAGTTGCTACGGGCAGCATTTTAGCCTTCTTGGCGGATGCTAAGATGGTGCAGTACTGTGTCCATAAGAACTGTTACAGCATTCGTATATGTGTATGCGCATGCTTATATGATTTACAGTTTAGTTTTCTCACTAAGCATTGTGGCTTATCAGATACTGCATACTGTTGTTTTGCAGGGCGTGATTCCTCCAAGGGCAAGGCCCCAGTTTGACAGAGGTTGTGATTTGGGAGTAAATTTGTATTTTGAAAACTAATGCCTGGTTGTATTTTGTGAAAACAAATCTTTGTTATAAATATTTAGTACAACTTTTGTAACTGAACTAGAGGGTTCAGTGATAGCTTTAGCTTCCGCTTTGTGTAAACTCCTTTTATTTCTAAAATACTTTTATTATCAGAGTTTTACTTTATTTAAGATTTTGGGGCGTTACAGGAACTTAAACAGATAACTATCTTAAATGATGAGCTAGCTAATCAAAAGATACTTAATGAGATCTTAGTAAAAGAAACTAGTGAAGCAACCAAAAAGTTTAATGACCTCCAAAAAGTAGTAAAGTCTTGGTGTGTATCTGCAGAAAAGACCACTCAGTGTGTCATGGAGCAGATACCCAGACAAGTTCAAGCTATTATTCGTGGAAATTACTCTAAGGCTGCTAACTATGTTGATTCTAACAAGAACCTTAATATCTTAGACAAAGCTGACATTTTGTCACAGACGTTTTACAAAACTATTAAAGGCAAAAGTGTGTTCACAAATAAGTTTGTTAGAAGCAAAAGTTCCCACTCAAAATAATCAATTATTCTTTCTGTTGAATCATCCTCTAGTTAGATTTCAGTATGTAAAAATTCTAATAATCTTAAGTCAAAGGGTGTGAGTAAAGGAAAGGAATCATTGATTGAAACCTCAGAGACATTATGTTGTCAAACCTTGAAAACAGATGACTTAAGTATTAGTATTTCACAAACTGAAGAATCATTAGCTAATACTACTCCATCAACTGATAGGTTAGTAGATGATAGATGCTCAGCTAATAACCTGTCAGCTGATCATAGCTCATCTTCTAAACAATCAGTTGATCTAGAAGTAATCAACTCTCTTTCAATAGAAGAAACTATGAGTAAAAAGAATGATGTTCACATTGTTTCCACTTCTGCCACTCCAAAGATTGGTCAAAAACTTTCTAAAAACAAATATCAATCTAAGGTGCCTGTAAATAAAGACCTAAGAAATTTACAGGATAAGCTTCATAAGCTGAATGGTCAAGTTAGTCAAATGATGACTGATAAGAAAACTCATAGGCATTCAAACAGTGTTGTTCAATGCTCCAAGGCCACAAAATCCCAAAAATGTTATAAATGTGGAAGCAAAGAGCATAAGGCATTTGAATGTTTTTTAGAAGGGAATTCAAGACATCAGACTTGTAATGATAACACAGTCATTCCTCTCATACATAAGAAACCTAAGATGAAGTGGAAAGCTAGGTGCATTCCACAGGGATCCACTAAGTAGTGGATTCCTACTTGTGTCACTAACTCTTCTTTCATTCAATCTATGCAGGGTGTTGGTTCTTGGTTTCTTGACAGTGGATGTTCAAGAACCATGACAGGTAACAAGGCTTTGCTCAGTAACTACAAGAAAGAGAAAGGTCCAAGGGTGACCTTTGGTGACAACAACCATGGGCAAACAAAAGGCTATGGTGAACTTCATAATGGGAACCTCAAACTGTCCAAAGTTTCATATGTCAAAGGGCTGAAATACAATCTCACAAGCATAAGTCAATTGTGTGATGGAGATAATGAAGTCCACTTCACAAAGACAGGAGGCTCCATCGTAAATAAAGAATGTAATACAGTGTTTAGTGGCAAGAGAACCAAGGATGTGTATACACTTGACATGTCCTCTGGTGACCCTTCAAAGAAAACATGTTTCTACTCCAAGAATAATGAGGATACAAATTGGTTGTGGCACAAGAGGCTTTCCCACATTAATTTCAAAAATATCAACAAGTTGAGCAAGGGTGAACTAATGTCAGGATTACCTTCTCTGACTTATTATATTAAACCTAAACCTTGCTCTGCTTGTGAGAAGGGAAAACAGCATAAGACATCATTTCCATCCAAGCAGGCCTTCTCAATTACAGAACCTTTCTATATGTTGCACATGGATCTCTTTGGTCCTGTTGCAACTGTTAGTATTGGTGGAAGTAAGTATGCTCTTGTATTGGTTGATGAATTCTCAAGATACACTTGGGTTTTCTTTCTTAAAGCAAAGAGTGAGGCTACTGAAGAAATTATTTGTTTTATAAAGAAGATGGAAGTGTTGAATGGCAATCTTGTGAGGAGTCTTAGAAGTGATCATGGAATTGAATTCAGAAATCAAACTCTGGAATCCTTCTGTGATGAGAAAGGGATATCTCAAAACTTTTCTTCTCCAAGAACCCCACAACAAAATGGTGTAGCTGAAAGAAGAAATAGAACATTGATTGAAGCTGCCAAAACCATGTTGTGTGAAAGTGGGTTATCCTTTAATTTCTAGGCTGAGGCTGTAAGTTGTGCATGTTTCACACAGAAGAGGTCCCTTATTATCAAGAGGCACAACAAAACTCCATATGAAGTGCTCAAGGGAAGGAAGCTAGGCATCAGCTTTCTGCATATTTTTGGTTGTCAATGTTTCATACTCAATCAAAAGGATCAATTGCAGAAGTTTGCTCCTAAAGCTGATGAAGGAGTGTTTGTAGGTTACTCAGTGATTACTAAAGCATACATAGTTTACAACCTCAGAACCAAAGTCATAGAAGAATCCATCAATGTAAGTTTCAATGAAAATGACTTTGTTGCTTCATGTTCTTCTAATCATGTTTCAGGTGAAGAATTTAATGATCTCATGCAAACTCGAGAAGACACTCCAGAGCAAGTAGATCCCTCTCCACCAGCTGCTCATGATGTAGATGAACCTGTTCCTATCCAAGTCTTTAACCATGTACAATCATCCTCATCAAATCCTATACCTCTACTGAATCATGTAGAAGATGACTCAACATCATTGGACTCTAATTCCATATCACACGTTCCCTCTTCAGTAGAGATACCCACAGATTGCAACCATGAAGTTATATCAGCCACTCAAAATGAACTCACTTCTATTGCTGATAGCCAACATATAACTTCTTCACCCCAAATCCAAATGAATCCCAATTCCCAAGCAATCCAAAAAGCCTTCAAAGACCTCAAACACCATCCTCATAATTTGGTGATAGGCAACATAGATGATCCGGTAAGAACAAGATCAAAATCTTGCAACATCTGCTTGTATTCTAGATTTGTCTCAATGATTGAACCAAAGAAGGTTGATGAAGCTCTCAATGATCCCCACTGGGTGTCTGCCATGCAAGAGGAACTGGCAGAATTCAAAAGAAATAATGTATGGACTTTGGTACCCAAACCAAAATATAAATACATCATTGGAACAAAGTGGGTGTTTAGAAATAAGCTAGATGAAAATGGGCAAATCATAAGAAACAAAGCAAGTCTAGTGGCACAGGGGTATTGTCAAGAAGAAGGTATTGATTTTGATGAAACCTTTTCCCCTGTTGCAAGATTGGAAGCTATCAGACTATTCCTAGCCTATGCTTCCTTCAAAAACTTCAAGGTGTTCCAAATGGATGTGAAGAGTGCATTTCTGAATGGAGATCTAAAAGAAGAGGTGTATGTGAAACAACCCCCTGGTATGATACCCTCTCTTCTTTTCTCATTAACAAAGGTTTTACAAGAGGATGCATTGATAGCACTTTATTTATAAGGAAAAACAAAGGTGATGTGATACTTGTACAAAAATATGTAGATGATATAATATTTGGGTCTACTAATTTGGAACTATGCAAAAAGTTTTCTAAACTCATATCTGATAATTATCAGATGAGCATGATGTGTGAGTTAAACTATTTTCTTGGTTTGAAAATTAAACAAGAGGTTGACGGTATTTTTCATTCATCAAACAAAGTATGTCAAAGATTTACTCAAGAAGTTTGATTTTGAAAATTGTTCTTCAATGAAAACACCTATGTCTACTTCTATCAAGTTAGGAAAGGACACTGATGGAAAATCAGTGAACATTACTACTTATAGAGGAATGATTGGGTCACTTTTATACCTCACTGCAAGTAGACCAGATATAATGTTTTCAACATGTCTCTATGCAAGATATCAAGCAGATCCTAAGGAATCACATCTTGTTGCTGTTAAGAGAATATTCAGATATCTCAAAGGAACTCCTAATCTTGGTCTTTGGTACCCCAAAGACTCAGATTTTGAGTTGGTTGGATATTCTGATTCTGATTTTGCAGGGTGTACATTAGACAGAAAAAGTACTTCAGGTGGTTGTCAACTTCTAGGAGGAATATTGTTTAGTTAGTCTAGTAAGAAACAGAATTCAGTGTGAACATCCACTGCAGAGGCATAATACATTGCTGCAGGAAGCTGTTGTGCTCAAATTTTGTGGTTACAAAATCAACTACTTGACTATGATGTGAAGTTTGAAGACACCCCAATTCTATGTGACAATACAAGTGCAATCTCCATCTCAAATAATCTAGTCATGCATTCAAAGACAAAGCATATTGAAATCAGACATCATTTTCTCAGAGACAATGTGCAAAAGAAGAAGGTAACTTTGCACTACATCAACACTGATTTGCAACTTGCAGATTTATTCACAAAGCCATTAGATGACGCAAGGTTCAATTTCCTAATATCCAAACTAGGTATGCTTAATTTTTAGTTTAGAATAGTGGTAATTTAGTTTGTGTTAATTTATAAGTGTTGAATATCATGAGTTACTTATTTAAGCATATCTAAGTCTTACTTAATCTGTGTAAACTAAGTAACTATGCTCAGCTGATACCTATCAGCTGATCAACCTTACTCAGCTGATCACCCTAAGATAAGAAGGAAATGCTCAGCTAAGTACTTTCCTCAGCTGATACTCCAAATTTTCACTATCAGCTGATTGTTTTTCATCAACTGATACATTTCTATGATCAGCTGATGGTTCAACACTTAGTAAATTTTCACTTTTTGCGTTCATTTATTTCTTTTTAACCCTAGTTATTTACTCCGTTTGTCATATTTCATTTAATAGCTAATTAATTCGTTTTCCGTTAGAATTTTTGTCAGTATCTAACGATCTATGTTAACTAACCTTCATAATTATCCCACTTCCTCTCTCATTCACCTTTACCCGTTCAAACTTTCTAAATTCCCTCTCTCTCTACAAAGAACTACCCTAACTTCTCTCTTGATACTCACTGTTCATCATCTCTACCAAATGGCCACATATATTCCAGACCCCGCTGTCAACCCTGGTTAGAATGTTGCACCCAACCTACCATTGAATATAACTCCAAACAACATTCTACTCTGCACCACCATCCCTGCCTCACGAGAAAACCAAGGTTATGAGCCAATGGTTCAGTTTCTTCAGGCTCATCCTTTGTTCGATAGTCTCACTGCTGATCCACACTACATATACCCTACAATTATTGGTGAACTATGGTACTCCGCAACCTACAACCTAAACGACAACACCATCCACTGCACCCTAGCCCAAGGAAACTACCATCTCCAAATCACCACTGAAACACTTCGTGAAGCCACTGGTATTCCTCACTTCCCACCTTACACAGCTTTTCCCTCCAGAGCAGAAGTTCAAACCGTTTTGCAAACCATCGGCTACAATGAACCTGTAGTGCATGGTCAAGTAAAAGTCTCTGCTCTTTCTCATCCGTGGAAGTATTTGGCCAACGTGGTCATACGTTGTTTTGTACCAAAATCTGGAAGCCACCATCTCATCAATCAAACTGAGCTTCTGGTGCTCTATGCCCTAGTCTTTGGGGTAAACATCGACTTTGCTCAAGTTATATTTTCTGATCTTATTGATAAAATCACTCAGAGCACAAACAAGAAATAATCAAGGTCTCAGGTGCCCTACATTCGTTTCTTAAGCCTGATAGCTATGAGGGAGATTGGAGAAAATTATTATGTGGGCTAAACTGAACATCAAGAGCATATTCCTGTCCCTGTCATGGGTGAAAAGGTATTCCACTTTATTAAGGCAAATAGAGGTCCTCCAATCACTGCCCAAATGCAAGAGCTGATTGATGCTGCAAATGATAATGCCAATGTTGATGATGATGATGATGATAATAATGATGATAATGATGGTGATGATGCTGAGCAAAGTCACACTGGCACTAATAATGAAGATGATGATGCTGGTGATGATGATGCTGGTGAATTTACTCTTATCAGTCCAATGGTATTAAGTCCTCTTGGTGGTGATGGTGATGCCCAAGAACAAGAAATTTCTGAGCAACTTCTGGAGCTCATTGACAGGAGCAGGCACATCATGTCCCAAGGTAAGGACAGTTCTGATTCCACCTCGGAGGATATTCAAATGGTAGTTGTTGGGGAGATAATCACTTCACCCTAATAATCAACTCTGCCTATCCTAAAACATAGGATTTGATGATAACCAAACCCTACATTCAGTATGACTTAGAAAGAATTCAAACATGTGTTGTTTGAATCAGTTTATGTAAAAATATGCTAAGTATGGAACCATCAGCTGAGGAAAATAAGCCATTAGCTGAGCATCAGATCCTACTCAATGTATCAGCCAAAGGATATCAGCCAAGGAGCATCAGATGAAGAAAACAAGTAAAGAAGACCATCAGCTGAGCAAAATAGTCTATCAGCTGAGCAAAATTGTTGATCAGCTGATGAAAATATTCCATCAGCTGAGTAAACAGATTGATCAGCTGAGTGAAGAAAGTGATCAGCTGAGTGAAGAATTTGATCAGCTGAGTGCCTACTCTATCAGCTGAGTGAACAAATGGATCAGCTGAGGCCCAGAGCATCAGCTAAGTAAGTCTTTCTTTACACAAGTCATCTCCCCTTATAAACTGATGTATTTGATTGATCAGCTGAGCATTCTTGATCAACTGATCATACAAATACATGAGCTTATGTTCTCCTAAGCTTACTATTGAACAGCTGAGCATCTATATGATCAGCTAAGCAATTTTTATCAACTGAGTCCTAGCAAAGAGTGATCAACTGATATATTTTGTCAACTGAGTAGTGAATATCAGAGTTCCTTGTACAATCTGTTAGCTGAGTCGTGAAAAATGTCAAATCTACTCTATCTTTTCAGATTGTAAGTCATATGTAAAAGGCAGAACATGTGTTGTTCTATTATGCCTTAGATCTTTGTTTGTAAAAGTAAGAATGCACTTTTTGGATCAAGTATGAGACAAAAAGATTTGATCTTATCCTCTGGAAAAGGATAATGATACCTCAAATAGACGAAGATCTTGAAGATTTGTTCAAACAACTAAGTATGGCTGGCAATCCCATACTTGGTAAAGTCAAATCAATCAGAAGCATGGTGTTGATTAAAGTATAATCATGGAAAGGGAAAGAAACTTCTACACGGAAGTAGATGTGGTTTTTAATATTTTATATTGTAATGGGTTGCACTTTTGCAGAAAAGTACAATTACTTTTATCATAAATTTGATTAAAGTAACTTTACTTTTCACCCACTACCTTTACAATTAAAATATTATATTTCCACATCCTATTGGTCTCTTACCTTCATGCAACCGGATCCACCAAGACTTATATATATATTCATGCATGGTGGACATGCAAAAAATATAACACAATACAACATCGAAGTCTCTACTACACTAAAAGAAAATCTCATCAGTTGAGAAATTTTGTAGAGTATAAGCATTGTGTAGAATCAAACTTGTTCATGTGTTGAACACTCTAAATACATTAGTTGTTTTAGAGTTAGCTTGTCTATGTGTTAGACAAATTGATTGCCACCTTTTATTGTACTTAGGATATCCGCTTCTAGTACATGTAATTCTTGATTCATATCAATAAGAATTATATAAAAGTATATAAGTGTGTCTTTAATTTTTAAAAGCTAAAGTTTGTATTCAAACCCCCCCCCCTTCTACAAACATTTGTTGTTGCGTACTCAATCTAGGACTAACAGTAGTCCCAACCTTTGATAGCCCATCCTCCTCTCCAGTCCATACACCAATCCAACAGCCAAGCTCTAGTGAACCTCATGTGGTCACTAGTTTTACTCCAATTCGTAGCCCCATATATACAAGGTCACCAAAAGTGACTCATTATGAGCACTTTGAGGGAGTGCAATCCACACCTCTGACCTCAACTCCAATTACCCTTCCTCATGTTGAGGGGGAGCAATTGGATGTTGCCACCTTTAAGCCAGTGGATGTATCCTCACAACAGGATACATCTGTAAAAATGGGATCTAAACCGCAATCTGAGACAACCTCCCAACAGGTTGATCTCATTGAAAGACAGACCTCAACCTAAGGTCATACTTTGTCTATCCCAGTATTGAGTCAGCCTATACCATTCACATTCTCACAACATAATGTGGATCCAATAAGGGATTCCCTATTATTGAGTGCATCCCACACTCAATCCACTTATCTTGCACCTCTTATCAATTCAATTCTTATACAAGCACATCCTGCCAATGCTAGTGGTACAAACCAACTACTTGTACAGGGCTCAACAATCCTTCCTAATGAGTTTGAGCTTATACACCAAGGCTCAAATGAGGGGACAAAAACCTTACCCAAATTTTTTGAACCTATCTCCACCCCTTACAATTCTCAACCATCTACCTCTACTCAAACACCAAACCTTACCCTTGTCCAAACCATAAACCACAACCTTGATAACCTAACCCAAACCTTCCAAGCCTTCCAAACCCAAACCTCTACACAACTGTCTAGACTTGCAAAAGACATTGAGTCCCTCAAGACCCCACCCCAACCCTCCCTTGCACCTACTGCCTCTCCCATTAATCTTACCCCCATCCTAACCAAAATAGACCATCTCTCTACCCTTCTCCCATCTCAATCACCCATTCCCATCCTTCCTCAATCCACTATCTCTTCCCTTAACCAAACCATCTCAAATCTACTATCCCAACTCCAAACCCTATGCCCAATAAACCCAAACATTTCTGTCCCTATCCCAGAACAACTCCTACTCATGCCTTCCTACCTTAAAGGCATCCTTGATGACATTGAAGCCCTTACTGAACAATCCAGGATGAGTCATCTCTCATTGTGGAAAGCCCTAAAAGATCTCAAGGATGACCTCTCCCTTCAACTATCTAAACTTACCTCTACCCCATCCTATACCCCTTCCTTAACCCATACACCTACCCCTGCCCCTACCCCTGCCCCTACCCCATCCCCAAAGCCAACCACAGGTGACTCCCCTCCTACTTTTGATGATGCCAAAAAGGGGGAGAAATTCTCAAGTTCATCTAGGGAGGATGATCCTGATTCTGAAGAAGTGGATGCTGCCTATAATGAAATTGTTACAAAGATCTTGCAGAAAGAAGCATCCAAAGCAACAGCTCCTCCTCTTCTCAAAAGAAAAGCACCTTCTGAGGGGAGCAAAGGTTTCCAAAAAGATTAAAAAGAATGGCTAACAAGCCAAAGCCAAGAAGGAAAGTTGCTGAGGGTTGCTCTCCACCAATAGCCATTGAGTCTGATTCTGATGATGAGGATGATACTCCACTCTCTGACATCCTTAGAAGAAGAAGACAGAGCCCAAAACCATCTGCTCCACCAGTCCAATCAACTCCATCAGTCCAAAAGGCTTCAACCTCTGCTCCTAAAGACAAAGGCAAACAGAAAATGACATCTGAGCAAGTTGAAGCAGATGAACAAATGCAAAGGGAGCTTGCACTTAAAGAGCAAGAAGAAAGGGAAAAAGCCTAAATGGCTCAAGCATTGGGTGTTCCAGTTGAAGAGATCTACCAAGCCAAGGAGCTAGCATATCAGCAAGAACAAGAACAAGTTCAAAATCAAGCTGCTGCTCAACACAAATTGGCAAGGGAGAAATCTCAGTCTGAACTGCTCAAAGCTAGATCTCATGCAGATGCCATCAAAACCCTCTTCAACCTTGATCTATCTGCTCCCTACAATCTAAGTCAACAAAGGCTTCAAAGCTTCAGAGAAAGGATTAACATTTTAAGAAACAAAACAGAAGCAACTCTAATCACAAGAGCCACTGTCCACAAAGGTGATGGTGAACCCTACCTCAAAGCTATAAGGCAGAACAACTTCAACAGCTGTGAAGTTGTATCCTATGAGAGGTGTCATATCTATGGGTTCACAGAGTTAGTTGAGATCCTGTACCTTCTCTTCAAATCCAAATCCAAGCTCAAAGTTCAATTCATTCAGAAAATTCAAAATTGGATAGCTCTAGCTGTGTCACAAAGGGCCTTCACTTCAGATGACTGTTACAGACATGTGCACACAGTTGATAATCTTCACAAGAAAGGTTCCAAACCCTTTAAACCATTTAAGCTAAGAGAGGTACTACCCCAGCATGAATACTTATTTGATTTTGAGGGTCTCAACACAACTCTGCCATTGAACATCACCCCTGAGCTGTATAAGTTTATAGTTATGCCTGTTGAAGGTATATTCTTTCTGGACAGAGTTGGCACTTAGAGGTTCTTTAGACAGTCTGAAATCCACAAAGCTAGCAAGAAGTTTCTCTTTGGACTAAGGATATCTACAAGAGGCAGAACTGGAAATGAACATTTTGAAGCCTTTGTACAAGCCCAATGTGAAGTCTTAGCTGAAGCAGATCCCCATGCCAAAGACTTTGAAGTAAAAGAAGAACTATGGTGGGATGATTGAAGACTGATCTAACTCTGAGGATTTGTTGATATCTAGTTGATTGTAAATTATAGACTAGTTAGTTAGTAGTTAATCTCTGTAAATACTTCTGTACATTTCTTTATTCTGTTATTTCAAGTGATGTTTATGTATATCAGAAAATCAAAAACATATAGAAATGGAAAAATGAAAAGATACCACAAAAACAGAACAAAATGTTACAACACAGAAAAGGATTCCACAAAAACAGAACAAAATGGAACACTAGAAAAGAAACCAAAAACAGAACAAGGTTCAAAATAAAAAGAGCTACCAAAAACAGATAGCTAGGTAGCCAAATGTACTTAAAAGTTCAAATCTTTTGTATTCGAAGTCAAACTGATTCTTCAAAAAGAAAAAGGTTTTGTCATCATCAATTAGGGGGGGATTGTTGGGGAGATAATCACTTCACCCTAATAATCAACTCTACCTATCCTAAAACATAGAATTTGATGATAACCAAACCCTACATTCAGTATGAATTAGAAAGAATTTAAACATGTGTTGTTTGAATCAGTTTATGTAAAAATATGCTAAGTATGGAACCATCAGCTGACCATCAGCTGAGCATCAGATCCTACTCAATGTATCAGCCAAGGGATATTAGCCAAGGAGCATCAGATGAAGAAAACAAGTAAAGAAGACCATCAGCTGAGGAAAATAAACCATCAGCTGAGTGAAGAAAGTTAATCAGCTGAGTGCCTACACCATTAGCTGAGCAAGGACTTTGCTCAGCTACTCCATCAGCTGAGTGAACAAATGGATCAGTTGAGCCCCAGAGCATCAGCTAAGTAAGTCTTCTCTTACACAAGTCATCTCTCCACATAAACTAATGTATTACTTTTATCAATCTATTGATTAAAGTAACTTTACTTTTCACCCACTACCTTTACAAATAAAATATTATATTTCCACATCCTCTTTGTCTCCTACCTTCATGCAATCGGATACACCAAGATTTCTATACATACTCATGCATGTGTTGGGGTTTGTTCGGTTTTTCAAAATATATTTTAGCAACGGAAGCATGAACAACAATTTTAAACTTTTAAAACTCCCCACCAATGATCCATATGCAAGCCTTAAGAAACAAAACAACCATAGGGTGTTTAAAACTACAACCTTTGTAGCGTGAGTAAACCGTTGATGAAGTGGTTGATCTATAAGAAGCCAAGAGAAGACTTCCTCCAAGGTATCCACAAATCAATGAGTCCAACACCTCCAAGATGCTAGTCTCTCCAACCCTTGAAATTCAAGCAAGCAAGCAACAACCTCTTGTTCTTCTTCTTGAACTTACTATGTATGTATATGAGTATGTATTCTAGTAGCACACTTTGCTCACTTGAAGAACACCAATACTATAAAGTAAGGATGTTTTCAAGTATGAAAACACTTAGAACTTTTCTAAGAACACAAGGAAAGGTGGTAGCATAAGAACTTCTACACAAAAAAGCCATGCATGAAGACTTAAAAGGCCAAGAAGTAAAGCAAGAGAGGGAGGCCCCTCCCTTGCTTGATTTCGGCCGTAGCAAGGAGAGGGGGGGTCCCCTTTGGCTCTTTTGCTTCACTTGTACATGCATGCATGTCTAGGTTAGTCCATTTTTTAAGCAACCTCAAATGGACCCCCTTTGTGATACTTGTAAGCATTTCTAGTTTTATATATTTCAAGTATATATAAAATATAATGCTAGACTTGCCATACATTGTATAAAATACATCTACATGTATTTTATACTTGATTGTTACTAGTAACTCTTTACTTGTAACAAAGATATACATACATTTATATAATTGTTACTAGTAACAATTTACTTGTAACAAATATACATTTATACATATATATATATATACATATATATATAAAATCATATGTTTATATTTATGTATTTCATATGCATTATCTTATATTAATATATAAGAGTGATATTATTATTTCACATAAATAATAATATGCAACAATGCATATATATACTTATATATATAATGAGTTGGAAACATATTTAAATCATATTCAAATATGTAATTGGTGTCCATTGATTGTAAATGTGTGACCCTATGGGTTTATTTATTATCAGTAATATCGTATTAATTTGTGTCTTGTGCACATAGAACCAACAATCTCCCACTTGCACAAGTTACAACTTAAGCCGATATAGACAATGGTAAGAACGTCTAGCAACATCCCATTGCCCCTAATAATAAATAAAGTGTGTTGATCAACACTTTCACCAACGAAATTAACTTACTAGCTACAAATCGTTGTTATAGGTAAGTCATCAAGTATCCCTTTGTTTTAACATCTCATTGAACATGAGACATGGATCGTCATCAATTCTCATATAATGTTCAACTTGTTTTAGGGCCCAGAGATATTATACTCCCAATTAAATGAGAGAAACAAATTCCATCTTGACCACATACGTCTCTTATAAGACTCATATCATACCTAATAATGGCCTTTATAACTACCCGATTAAAGATAGCGTTTAACCACATTAAAGCATGATACTCCTCATACTCGAGTCCCAATATGTGTCTCAGGTCTAAGGATACAAAGATACCACCTTTTTCTCAAGATTTACTTATGACACTGATCCATGAAGCGATCTTAAGAGCGGGTCATGTCCAATGTTTGTTCCCTAACAAACATTAGTGAATTTGGCTGCAAACCCTTTTGCCTACTTTCATCACGAATGAAAGTCAACCAACTTATTCACATTAGTCTTAATTCATAACTATTCCCATAGTTATAACCGACTATGGACGTTTTAGAATAAAGAATTATTCATGGATTTAAACATGCTAATAAAGAACACAATATATATTAATGAAGTGATCATATCCCATACATCATTCAGATAAAATAGATATTGGCATAATGTTCCAAAATATCCAAATACTAAATTACAATTCAAATCCAATCCCTTGCAAAGCGAAGACCTATTGCCCTAGTATGAGACTCATGTTTAGTCGAGGCAAGAGGTTTCGTAAAAGGATCTGCGAGATTTTGATCTGTATGAACTTTGCGAATACACACATCTCCTCTATCCACTATATCCCGTATGTAGTGGAAACGCCTGAGGATGTGTTTGGTGTTGTGATGTGATCTAGGTTCTTTTGCCTGGGCAATAGCACCTTCATTATCACAAAATATCTCTATGGGGTCTTGAATGCTTGTTACTACCCCAAGGTCAGCAATGAACTTCTTCATCCATGCAGCTTCTTGTCCAGCCTCAGAAGCAGCAATGTATTCAGATTTTGTAGTGGATTGTGCAACTACACTTTGCTTAGAACTTTTCTAAGCAACCGCGCCTCCATTCATAATGAAGACATAGCCCGATTGTGATCGAGAATCATCTCGATCCGTTTGGAAACTAGCATCTATGTAACACTTTACACAAAGATCTTCTTCCAAACCCCCATAGATCAAGAACATGTCTTTGGTTCTTCTCAAGTATTTTAAAATGTTCTTGACTGCCATCCAATGGCTATCTCCTGGGTTTTGCTGGTATCTGCTCGTCATGCTCAAAGCATACGAGACATCTGGCCTAGTGCATAGCATGGCATACATGATGGATCCAATTGCAGAAGCATATGGGATCTCACTCATTCTATCTAGCTCTTCTCTTGTGCTAGGGCTTTGAGCTTTACTCAAAACCGTGCCTTGTGCCATTGGCAAGAATCCTCTCTTAGAATTCTCCATCTTGAATCGTTTCAAGATTTTGTCAATATATGCACTTTGACTTAGGCCAATATGACGCCTAGATCTATCCCTATAGATCTTTATTCCAAGAATGTAGGCGGCTTCTCCCAAGTCTTTCATTGAGAAACACTTCCCAAGCCAAGACTTGATGTCTTGCAAGGTCGGGATGTCGTTTCCAATGAGTAGTATGTCATCAACATACAAGACAAGGAATGCTACTGCGCTCCCACTAGTTTTCTTGTAAACACACGGTTCATCTTCTGATTTGATAAAACCAAACTCTTTTATTTTCTCATCAAATCGAAGATTCCAACTTCGAGATGCTTGCTTTAGTCCATAAATGGATCTTTTAAGCTTGCACACCTTATTAGGATACTTAGGATCTACAAAACCTTCAGGCTGAACCATATAGACATCTTCACTTAAGTGTCCATTTAGAAAAGCCGTTTTGACATCCATTTGCCATATCTCATAGTCATAATATGCAGCTATGGCAATAAGTATTCTAATAGATTTAATCATGGCTACCGGAGAGAAAGTTTCATCATAGTCAATACCATGAGTTTGAGTGAAACCTTTCGCCACTAGCCTTGCCTTAAATGTGTGTACATTTCCATCCATGTCTATCTTCTTCTTGAAGACCCACTTGCTCCCTACAGTCTTACTATTGGGAGGAAGATCAACCAAATCCCATACTTGATTTTCATACATGGACTGCATCTCAGCGTTCATGGCATCAAGCCATTTATCGGATTCCGGATCCGATATAGCATCTTGGTAGTTAGTAGGCTCAGAAGAGTCTACCAAGAAAATCTCATCATTGGACACGAGAAATCCGTATCTCTCGGGTTCTTGACGAGGTCTACCAGATCTACGAACACTTTGTGTTTCAGTAGGTTTTTGAACAACCAATTGTTCAGGTTCAACAATCGTTTGTTGAGTGCTAGTGTCAACCTGACTTGTATTTTGTGGTTCTTGAATTTCTTCAAGGTCTACATTGCTCTCACTTGCCTCTTTCGAAAGAAACTCCTTTTCTAAGAAAGTGGCATGCCTAGAAACAAACACTTTGTTCTCAGCTGGGTTGTAGAAATAATATCCTAATGAATCTTTAGGATATCCCACAAAATTACATTTGATAGATCTAGGATCGAGTTTGCTTGAAGCTTCTTGTCGTACATGAGCCTCACAACCCCAGACTTTCAAGTAAGATAAGTTTGGAACCTTTCCATACCATATCTCATATGGTGTCTTATCTACCTTCTTGGTTGGAACCATATTCAATATACGCGCAGCAGTTAATAAAGCATAACTCCAAAAGAACGAGGGTAGAGTACTTCGGCTCATCATAGACCGAACCATATCTAGTAGAGTTCGGTTCCTCCTTTCAGATACACCATTATGTTGTGGTGTTCTAGGAGGAGTAAGTTGTGAGATAATCCCACAATTACTAAGATGATCCATAAACTCTTGGCTTAAGTACTCACCACCTCGATCGGAACGAAGGGCCTTGATTGTTTTGTTGAGTTGATTTTGTACTTCGTTTTGAAACAGCTTGAACATCTCAAATGTTTCATGTTTATGTTTCATCAAATAAACATAACCAAATCTACTATAATCATCGGTGAATGTAACGAAGTATCTATCACCATCCCTAGACATTGATCTAAAAGGACCGCATACATCCGTATGTATGATTCCTAATAGATCTTTGGCTCTTTCACTTGAACCAGAGAAAGGAGCCTTAGTCATCTTCCCATATAAACATGATTCGCAAACTTCAAATGAGCTAGAATCGTTTGATTTTAAAATTCCATCCTTTTGAAGTTTTGCAATGCGTTTCTTGTTTATATGACCAAGTAGACAATGCCATAGGTATGTTTGACTTAAGTCATGCTTAGGTCGTTTGGTGCTAGTGGTATATATAGAATTATCATCAAGAGATCTTTTAAGATTAACTTCATATATTCCATTAAGAGGGCGAGCCTCAAAATACAAAATGTCGTTTTTGAAGGCACGAATGCCATCATCAACGAAACCAAAAGTGAATCCAGATTCTCTTAACCGAGCTACTGAAATAATATTCCTAGTTAAACTAGGTACATAACAACAATTGTTTAATATTAAGTACAGGCCATTTGGTAATAATAATTCAAAAGTTCCAAGGGCTTCAACAGCAACATTTGCACCATTGCCCACGTGGAGATCCAAATCGCCTGGCTTCAGCAGCTTACTTTTTCTCAACCCCTGCACATTGTTACAAATGTGAGTTCCACAACCGGTATCAAATACCCAGGAATTAATGGAAAAAGTATACATTTCAATCATATATATACCTGAAGTGCTAGCCTCGCCAGCCTTCTTCTTTTTCAACTCTGCAAGGTAGGTTGGACAATTGCGCCTCCAATGTCCTACCACCCCGCATTCAAAGCACGGGTCATTCTTGGGAACCTTTCCCGCCGTCTTGGGTGTAGGAGCCTTGGCAACTTGCTTGCCTTTGTCCTTTCCCTTTGCCTTCGCTTTGCCTTTCCCTTTTGAGTTGTTTTTCTTTTTCTTCTTGATTTTCCCTTCTTGAATCATCAAGACTTGAGGTGTTTTGATCGGAATCTTACTCTCAGCAGTTTTAAGCATCCCATGCAACTCTGAGACAGATTTCTCCCAATTGTTCATGTTATAATTCATGACAAATTGATCATAGGCTTTGGTCAACGAGTTAAGGATCATATCCTGTGCAAACTCGTTGGTTATGGGAGATCCAAGCCTAGCAAGCTGGTCAATGTATCCTTTCATCTTTAGCACATAGTCGCTAACGGATTGACCTTCCTCCATCTTGCATGCATGGAAGGCTCGAGTGACCTCAAAGCGTTCTTACTTCGCTTGCTTTTGGAACATTTCCTTAAGCTGGCGAAGCATCTCATATGCTCCATGCTCCTCAAGGTTCTTTTGAAGATCCGGAGACATGGTAGCAAGCATGAGGCATGCAACTTCGACCGAGTCGTCGGAATGCTTCGCCCAAGCATCCCTAACGGCTTTGGCCGCAGTCAATGAAGGTTCCTCAGGGACGGGATTCTCAAGTACGTACAATTTCTTTTCGTGCTTAAGAACGATTCTCAAGTTATGATACCAGTCTAAGAAATTTGTACCATTGAGTTTTTCTTTCTCTAAGATTGAACGAAGAGATAAGTTGTTAACGGGCGTAGTTGAGTTAGGGGCCATCTACAAAATCAAAGTTCAATTTAGTATTTTCGATATTTAATCCTTTAATAATTAATACCCTTTAGAATTATAAAATTCTTTATTTTTTAAAGGCTAGGATCCAAGTTGAACTTAACCTTGAATGTTTGGCTAATGCTCTCTCCATCAAGTTAAAACAACAAGGTAGGTAGCGTTTACCAATTACATCTCGTATGTAATTCCTAGATCTTTATGGGATCCTAGACAACGATTGTCAATTTTGACATGTTTGATCCCATCTATGCCTCGGGCTTCCTTACGTTTGGCTAATGCTCTCTCCGTAATAAGATTCCGATTAAGTCGTCCTATTTCAAGACGGTGAATTTCCGGCCCAAGACGTTCATGGAATTCGCGGAAAAACACCTCGGTTGTTACAAAAACAATCCACGCGTTTGGCTAATGCTCTCTCCACGTGAATGTCGTTGCAACAAGCGAGTGTCTTAAAATGGGATGGCATAGACTTACGTTTTGAAAAAAGACTTTTACCGTTTTGTATATTTATTAAATAAAACAAAACGAGTCGTGTGACTAGTATTGCATGCATACAATAATAAGTCCACGTTTTGATAAAATCATATTTTATATATATATTGGTCTTGAGTATTCTTAAAATCCATATTTTACGAACTCTCAACGCGTTCAATTTTAAACTAGTATTAATATCCTATATTAACGTGTGTAGTTTCGAGCGCGCAAATACGACCAATTTTAGCTTGTAATAAAACCATTTTATTATTAAGCTTGAATGGAGTTTGGTTGAGTTTTAAAATCTCTATTTTATAAAACTCATATATATATATAAAGATATATATTTTGACATAATGAATTTTAATCTTTACAAAACTCCTTTTATATAAAATTCATTTTACATCTTATGTTATGTCAACTTAAAATACCAAACTCCCATTGTGTTATTTATATTATGTAAAAAATATTATCTAGCATGCAAAAAATCCTATTTTCAACCATGCATAATAATATAAACATAAACACACACAAATAACATGTATAAGTGCATAACCAAGCCATTTATCCTAAGTGGTATTTTTGTGAGCCATACAAAAATACCAAGTCATAACTAAGGACCAAATATTTCTCTTGTGATGAACTTGAAGCTCCCACTTGCCAAAACAACTCCTTGTAGTGCAAATGATTCCAAGCCTTCATGGTTGACTCCACCACACTTGAAAACTCCAACTTGGTCATTTCTTCATCTTGTTACATTTTTATAAAAGTAAACTAGTCTAAACTATTCTACTACTTACAAAATACAACAAGATGAAACAAAACTAAAATTATTATTACATACCAAATGAAAGAATAATTTTACAACCAAATCGAATTTCCAACACATCACAAAAGGTCTATGGCTTGTTATGCACAACATACACTCAAACAAACATATATATCAACACTTGATATTTAGGCAACTTTTACAACAAAACATGCATGTGGTTTGGTTGTTTCCCAAAATAAATATATAAACATATAGAAGTTGCCAACAAGAAAATCCACAACTTTTCTAACAAAAGAAAAATTGTCCATTTTCTTAAACAATACATACTCAAAATAAAGTTTCTTAAAACTATACATAAGTGGCTCTGATACCACTGTTGGGGTTTGTTCGGTTTTTCAAAATATATTTTAGCAACGGAAGCATGAACAACAATTTTAAACTTTTAAAACTCCCCACCAATGATCCATATGCAAGCCTTAAGAAACAAAACAACCATAGGGTGTTTAGAACTACAACCTTTGTAGCGTGAGTAAACCGTTGATGAAGTGGTTGATTTATAAGAAGCCAAGAGAAGACTTCCTCCAAGGTATCCACAAATCAATGAGTCCAACACCTCCAAGATGCTAGTCTCTCCAACCCTTGAAATTCAAGCAAGCAAGTAACAACCTGCTGTTCTTCTTCTTGAACTTACTATGTATGTATATGAGTATGTATTCTAGTAGCACACTTTGCTCACTTGAAGAACACCAATACTATAAAGTAAGGATGTTTTCAAGTATGAAAACACTTAGAACTTTTCTAAGAACACAAGGAAAGGTGGTAGCATAAAAACTTCTACACAAAAAAGCCATGCATGAAGACTTAAAAGGCCAAGAAGTAAAGCAAGAGAGGGAGGCCCCTCCCTTGCTTGATTTCGGCCGTAGCAAGGAGAGGGGGGGTCCCCTTTGGCTCTTTTGCTTCACTTGTACATGCATGCATGTCTAGGTTAGTCCATTTTTCAAGCAACCTCAAATGGACCCCCTTTGTGATACTTGTAAGCATTTCTAGTTTTATATATTTCAAGTATATATAAAATATAATGCTAGACTTGCCATACATTGTATAAAATACATCTACATGTATTTTATATACATACTTGATTGTTACTAGTAACTCTTTACTTGTAACAAAGATATACATACATTTATATAATTGTTACTAGTAACAATTTACTTGTAACAAATATACATTTATACATATATATATATATACATATATATATATATATAAAATCATATGTTTATATTTATGTATTTCATATGCATTATCTTATATTAATATATAAGAGTGATATTATTATTTCACATAAATAATAATATGCAACAATGCATATATATACTTATATATATAATGAGTTGGAAACATATTTAAATCATATTCAAATATGTAATTGGTGTCCATTGATTGTAAATGTGTGACCCTATGGGTTTATTTATTATCAGTAATATCGTATTAATTTGTGTCTTGTGCACATAGAACCAACAGCATGGTGAACATGCAAAGACACAACACAGTGAAGTCTCTACTCCACAGAAAGAAAATCTCATCAGTTGAGAAATTCGTAGAGTTTAAGCATTGTGTAGAATCAAACTTGTTCATGTGTTGAACACTCTATATACATTAGTTGTTTTAGAGTTAGCTTGTCTATGTGTTATACGAATAGATTGCCACCTTTTATTGTACTTAAAATTTCCGCTTCTAGTACATGTAATTCTTGATTCAATATCAATAAGAATTATATAAAAGTATATCAGTGTGTCTTTAAATTTTAAAAGCTAAAGTTTGTATTCAACCCCCCCTTCTACAAACATTTGTTGTTGTGTACTCAATCTGGGACTAACATCATATGTTAGTGTCGACGATGCATGCATGTTCAATTACGATTTCAAGTACTTTTAGTGTTAACTTTAAATCGTTTAGTTTTTTTGTTATTAGTTAACCTATATAGGTAAAAAAACAACTAATATAAACGTATCATATTTGTCTTTAATAACAAAAATATTCACCGGTTATCGTTATTTCGGTTCCCACTCTTAAAACTAGTTTCAATGTAAATTTTCGGTCTTATCCGGTTGTATACCCGAAATAACTGGTTAATAACCGGAACCGGTTCCTTTATATCGGTTTGGTTTTCGATTCTAGCTTTTACCAATTTCGATTATCAATTATTTCGGTTTAGACCGGTTTTAGAACCGAACACACCCCTAGTCTAAATAACAAGATGAAACCAAAAAAGAGTGGTCACGACTTTCATTTTAGAAATAAAATGATAGGATTTGAAGACAAAGTTTAGGCTAATTATTCCATCAATGTTTTTCTTTCTATAATAGTCGAATTTGAAAAGGAAAAAAAACATTTATTTTTCCTTTCATTCACTTACTTTTTATCCTTTATAAATAGTATGAGTGGGCATATTAGATTTGTCATGGCCTCTTGTTGTTGCCACAAGCCCCACCCGTCATGCCACTATGATAAATTTATTTATAAAGTTGATTCATTCAAATAATTATACGATACTCTTAAAGCTATATTACAAGTTAGTGAAGCATATATTTCTTAGATGAATCAATTTTATAAATAAAAGTATCATCATACATGCATGCAGTGGATTTATTTTGGAATGATCTAAAGCAATGATGAAGTAACAGACGGAGTGTCAGAGAAAAAGGAAATAACAAAGCACCCTATACGAGAAAAATATAAATGTCATTGTATCTAGGGTTTTTTTTTCATTGTACTGGTTTTTTGTAAGCAATAGTGTAATGATTTGTTTTATTAAATTTCTTTATACTTAATCAAAATTTAATTTTATAAATTTATATACTTTATAAAAAAAATAAAAACTTTAAAAATACGGTTGGACATAATCATCGCTAGAGACACCCGATGTGAAAAGTTTATTTTAGAACCATTTTTATTACAAGAACCGCAAGAACCAATCTTAGCCGTCCAATTCTTCCTCCTTCAATTTGATTGTCCACGCATGAATTCCTTGCATGCACCTTGCCACACTCAATCCTCCCACGCTCTTCATCCATGGATTCCATTATCCAAAATGAACGGCTAAGATCGTTCTCGCAATAAAAACGGTTCTCAAATTTACCTTCCCGACACCCAATAATAAGTCGGTGATACTGATGTACCATGCAATCTAGCAACGTTACTAATTCTATGAAGAAAAATGATATGTTATTTCTTTCTACTTTATTTTTATACGGGTTTGGTCCAGGTGAAGGTATCCCGAATACGGTCGTCAGCTCATCCCTAGTTATAGATAGAGCACTCTCATCACAAAATGACATGTATAATCTACTAATTATCTTTTTTCGTCTTCTCTATTAATTTTGACACTTGTTTTGATCTTGGAAATATAACAATAAGTACGAGGAAATAGTAGAAGGATATATCACCTGTTTTCTACGAAAGTCTAACTACTCATTACCTATAAAATATTATTTTTCTTCTTTAGAGAAACAAAAAAATCAACAGCATTTATATAAACCAAGTTGGTTGTTTAATACAACTTTTTCTTCTAAAACCATGAATTTGTTTCATTGGATGGTTGAGTATTTGTGTTTATTTTATATGGTGACGTCATCTGTGGTCCTTCCTGCTGCATATTCTTACTTCCCTTCTATAAAAAACCAGCAGAAGCGGAAACTTGTGTATGTCTGCACATAGATCAGGATCACGATCACGGTCAGTGCCTGCTCTGATTTCGTTTTCTGAAATCAAAATTCGATTCAGTTTGTTCTCCTTCACTCAATTCTCAAGTAAGTTACTCTTTTGCTTTTCATCTTCACGTTCAATTGGCTTTTGTAGTTGTATGAATGTGTTTGCGGCATTTCGTCGAACATGTTGTGGGCGTTATCTATTGTGTTGTTCTCTGTGACTTTCTGTTATTGATTTTCGATGTTTGTTGTGCTGGGTAGATGTGTTTTTGATTAGCCGTGTTGAATTTCTGTTCGAATTTTTGTTGGTTATTGAAATTTTGCTGAGATGGGTTTGTAAATATGCAGTTCTTTGGAAAGAATAATGTTTGTGAGACACGGACACATCTGGTTTCTGAAGAAAGACGATAAGAATTCCTGGAAGTTGTTATTTTTGTTTTACATATACGTGAATCTTCTCCGCTCTGGTTCCTGAGTTCTTTTTCGTCAGCTGTTGGAACCAAAAATTCTTGTTTTTCCCCTGATTTTTGCCACCATTTTAGCAGTTTTAGGATTTTGATTTGATAAACAGAAAAGAGTTCTTGATGGATGATCATACCACCATGTTTAGTCCCATCAAAGAAAACAATCTTGATTTTGCTGTTACAGATGAGATGTCACCTGAATCTGTCTGGTTAGAGACTCATAATCTTCTTTCTTCAACTCTTTTCGATTTTTCGTCTTCTTACTTTAATTCCACAGATGCATACATGAGATGTTTCGATCCAAACATTTCTCCAGAGGAAACTGATATAAAACCTCTTTATGATTGCCATGAATTCTTCGATGATCGATTGATTCAAGCAATTGAATATTTGAATGAAATTTGTGTCATGGATGCAAACCTTCTTGTGCAATTATGGCTCCCTGTAGTTAAAAATGGCAAACAAGTACTAACTACAGAGAATCAACCATTTACAGTCAACTCAGGTAGTACAAACCTCTCAAATTATAGAAGAGTTTCCAAGAGCTATAAATTTGCTGCAGATTATGATTCTGCTGAGATAATCGGTTTCCCTGGTCGAGTTTTCTTGAAAAAGTTTCCTACTTGCATTCCAAATCTTCAAATTGCTGCAGATGAGAATGATCCACGTGTGATTTACGCTCAAAAACTCGAACTTTACGGATGTCTCATCCTCCCTGTATTCGAGCTTGATGGTGAAACTTGCTTGGGTGTCATCGAGATCATAACAACTTCTCAGAGAGTAAACCTTCGTGATGAACTCGAAAAGATCTGTAAAGCTTTAGAGGTCTGTTTCTTACATCACTTTCTAACTTTATTAATCATCATATTAAGTTAATGACTTGGATTCTTGGTTCAATGTGCAGGTTTTTGATCTAAGGACATCCGATTTCTTGATCCATCCAAAGCTAAAGGTAAAGATCATACATTAAGGAACTCGTTGACCGAACAATGGCAGTTTCGAAACGAGCTTCTAATACCGCATTTGTGTTCAGATTTATCAGGATTTCCATGAGTCGTACCAAGGGGCAGTTGCTGAGATTCGAGATGGCTTGAGATCAATATGTGAAACCCTCAAGTTGCCTTTGGCACAAACATGGAGTCCAAGTAAAAGCAGATCTATCATTGAATCTGCTTCATATGTGTTTGATCTCCAAGTTCTCGGATTTTTCGAGGCTTGTTGCGCGCAACAGCTCGTGGAAGGAGAAGGTACTTCTGGTAAAGCGTTGGGTAGAAACCAACCTTGCTTTACTGACATTAATGATTTTTGTAGGGCTGATTATCCTCTAGCTCATGAAGCTAAGATGTTTGGATTAAGTGGTGCTGTTGCAATACATGTTCATAGCAACTACACGGGATCGTTGGATTTCATCTTGGAGTTTTTCCTACCTGGTGACTGCAAAAGCCATGAAGAACAAAAGAAGACAAGAAACTCAATAACTTCGATGATCAAAACTCTTTCCTGGAGCTTGCAAGTGATTGAGGATGTGTTTTCAGTCAAAGAAACCAAGACCCGCGATGAATCTTGGATATCCGATATGCTGGAAGCTCAACAGAGAGGCGAAAATGTCATTTTGTCTATGGGGTGCCATAAGGAAGAACCAGAAGAAGAATTTAGAGTGGTAAATGAGTTGTATCATGGACTCACATTCTCCAATCCCGAAAAGCAAACTTATCTTGATTGGGGATCGAAATCAAGAAATCAATCATCAGGGAACAAACGTATGAGTGAAAAGAATCGAACAAAAACCGAGAAAAACATCAGTTTGCAAATTATCCAGCAATATTTTCCAGGGAGTCTCAAAGACGCCGCAAAGAGCATTGGGGGTTAGAACTTAGAACTTAAAACTACTTTCTATAATTTGATCCAGCCATACCTCGCTTAGACGAGATTGGGTATTGTTGTTATTCGACTTTCTATGATTTGAACCCTTTTTTTTTCAAAAATCTAACGCAAGATCTCTAACTTCCCATATTTTTCTCAATGTTTTTCAGTGTGCCCAACGACGTTAAAAAGGATATGCAGGCAGCATGGGATCATGAGATGGCCTTCCAGAAAGATCAAAAAAGTAAGCCATTCATTAAAGAAACTACAACTCGTTATCGATTCAGTACAAGGTGCTGATGGGATGATTAAACTTGGTTCATTTTATACAAACTTCCCTGAATTAAGCTCCCCTGTTCCACCTAATAACAAACCAAAAGTCAACACTCGGGTCAATGTCTTAAAAAGTCAAACAACACCGTCCAATTCTTCATCTTCTTGCAGTCCAGGTTCCAGTTGTTCAACAGAAAAATCTCGTGAACTGGTTCAGGAAGAAGCAAAGATACGAGTATCATCTGTAACCGATAACCTTGTTGATAGCCGTTGTTCTCTTAAGATTAAGAACAGCAACCACACTTCACAAGATGAAGGTGTCTTGAGAGTAAAAGCTAGTTTTGGTGATGAGAAAATTCGATTCAAGATGTCAAAAAACTGGGTTTTTGGAGATCTGTACCAAGAGATCGCAAGGCGTTTTAATATATACGACATGGGGAATATCAGAATCGAGTATGTAGATGATGAATCTGAATGGGTATTATTGGCATGTGATGCTGATCTTGAGGAGTGCATTGATTTACATTCATCAAACAAGAATCAAACAATTAAACTCTTTATTAACAGGTCTTCCCAGCCCTCATTCCTGCCAATTATCCATCATAACGACGATATTCGAATATGGTAGTTTTTTGTTCTTTTTTTAGCTCGGTTGGGGCTCTCTCTTATGATGTTTAGATATCGTATCAGGATTAGTATGAAGTGTAAAACTTGTAGCATTTGTGTTTATAAGTCGGTAAATTATTGCATTATACTCTAACTCCGAGAAGATCGAGATTGTTAACAGGTATACAATTAGAATTGTATGTACTGAGTTGAATAACTCTTGTGAAATCATCCTAATAAGTTATGTTATTGTGTTATTCTATGAATCTATGATGTAAAATACTTTTGTTTGATCATAAAGTACACTCCATAACTTTGTGAACAAAACCTTCTTATATGCTTTGGTAGTATACCTATGCCAATAAGGCTTATATGGAAGTTAGGGTATGCATCAAGGGTGAGCATGCGACCCGATAGATCGAAAAAACCGACTGACCGGACCTGACCGGACCGGGACTGGTCGGTCCGGTCTTTGATCCTGGTTTTTTTTTATTTCGGGTTTCGGTTCGGTCCAGTCCGGTTTTTGAACCGATCTCACCCCTAGTATGCATAGTGCCCTATGATGTGTTATGTGTGCATGACCACAATGTGATGCTTTCGGAATTGTATTTTGTGGGAAAAGTGGCTGGTTTGTGCACCATTAACAATACCGTAAAGGGGTTTAATAAGAAGGAGAGTAGTTATACCCATCACTCTTAATCCTATTCTTTTACAGCATATATACACATACTTACCTAATCTGCATTACTGCCCACCACACTAAATTTCATAGTCCACCTATCATACAACTCATGAATCAAAATGTAAAAAGAAAAAAAAACTAAAACCCCCACCTTGATATCCTTCCATGATTAGCACCATGTCAAACCACCACCACACTTTAATACCATGGCACTCCCTCCCTAACAACACAAACAAAGACTAGGGCACACCATTCATGCTCCTCACCCTAGGAGAACTTTCTCATCTGAGTTAGATCTCTTAGGTGAACTTATTTGCATCACGCTTCAGAAGAAGTGTCCGACTCTACATTTAACTCACGTTGGCAACCGTATCCCACCCTACATCGACCAACGCCGGCCTTCAAGAAGCTTCGCTAGAAGCGACTAGTGGCTTACCAAATGCCTTCCCCTACCACTTCCTACTTCATCTCCTCTAATGTTTTACTTCCTACTTTATCTCCTCTAATGTTTTGTTTTATAACTTAAAAACAAAGATAATAATTTGTTATGTAGAGGGAATTTGTTAAAAATAAAACTTTGTTATAAACATTCAACAATACACACTTTTTTCTTTGAAATCACTTTTATTTCTAACAAAACTTGAACTGATTAAAACTTTCAAAGTACTATAGAAACACCACCTTGAACCACCAACCACACCGCAAATAACCTTAGCCGCTAATCCATCGCCGCAACTGGCCATCAATTTCCACCTCCAAACACCTAAAGCTCTCACCGCACCACCCCAACAGATCAAAACACCCGCACACATGGACTCGATGAAGCGCTTACATATAAAACCTAAGTGTGTAAAATTCAAGACAAAACCATGATACCAACAAACAAACCACAGCAGAACAATACATCATGTATCAGTACCAGGTACACGTTACTGTAGTCGATATTAATCATTGCAAAATTTCAATATTAGAGTAAGCACGGTCCTAATTTAAATCGATTTTTTGCTTATGTTAAACTTTGTCCTGGTAAAACATTATATTCGAATAACTAACCCTACTTAAACACGAAAAGTAACTATCATCAGCATAACCCTCGCCTCATCGGCTCAAATACCACTAACACAAACACAGCCCAAATTTAATCACATAGGGTCACAAAAGAGAGACTAGAGGGATTAGTAGTTTTAGGGGTGGGGTGTGGTGGAGGGTGAGAGGGGAGTCCGGTTGGTCAACTTACAGGCTTTCTGGGTTTAGCCACAGGTGCAGCGTGAGGCTTAATCTTTGTTTTAAACAACCATCTGCATAGAGAACCTTCGTTGCACGCTTTAAAAGTAAAGATTATTGGGAATTAAAAGGAAGAAACAAATAAACTGATCAATTTAATATCAGCAACAGCAAATTATAGTAGCTGTTAGGCACAGATGTTTCTTATTGTTCGTTCCAAAATAGATTTACAAACAGGTTTTGTCGTCGTCTACTTAACTAAAATGTTAGATGCAGAAGTGATGTTTTTACTAATACTAATAGTAGATGCCGTGTGCTTAACAATAACCAAAAAACGACTCATACCCTCTGCTTACCAAAGGCCAAACAATATATCTGAAACGTAAACCAAATTCCCTCGCTCTCTTCCCCGTTTACAATGTGCTCAAATCAACATTGGCACTTCACCCTTCTATATAGTTGAAATTCGCCTTCAACATCCGTATCTTTTTCACCTGATACATGTAAAAAACACAGTAATAAGAACAACTACACAGCATTTGAAACATAAACCAAACTCCCTCTTTTCTGTTACTCTTATAAAAACTGTTTAGTGATTTAAGGCATTACAATATAACAATTTAATATCTTGAAAAAAAGCAGTCTAGAAAGTATACATTAAAAAAGACTTTCAACCAGTCCCTTTTTTAGCTGTTTTTTAATCTGATACATTGAGATAAAATAACATGCATTTTATAAGTAAATGAGTTGAAATAAAGAAAAATAATGAACTGAACTCACCTGCAAACATATTAAAAATCTGTATCTTCTCCAAAGCTACCAAACCTACCACCACCAGACCGACCAGAACGCTGACCACCAAAGCCACCTGTTGCACGGCCCCCACCAAAACCGCCACGGTCCGAACCAAATTCCCCAAATCCAGTTTTGCGGCTAGCACCACCTGAACGACTTGAGTCCTCACCAAACCCACTAGAACGCCCAGAGCTGGGTCCTCTAAACCCACCACCTGATCCACCATAACTAGGTCTACCGAAACCACCACCACCACGAGATGATGAACCACCAAAACCACCGGTTCGACCGCCAAATCCTGAATCACCAAATCGGCCTCCAAAAGAACCAAAACCACCACCACCACCACCTCCCATTTCAATTCGGGATGCAGGATCAACAGCAATCGGAGGAAGCTTTAATAAACAAAAGCATAAAACTATTCAGCAACCAAGAAACCTGAAATTGTAGTTACTTAAATCAGCAAAAACATGATTTACCTCTTTGAATCTGCACCCTACTTCCCGCTCATATCCTTTCACATCTCTCCATTGCTGAGAAGAATGCATTAATATCGCACTTCCTTTCTTGCCAGCTCGACCTGTACGCCCAGATCGATGAACAAAAATTTCAGACGAGTTCGGAAGCTCGTAATGTATCACCTGATCAAAATCACAAATTACCGTTAAGAGTCTATGCCAAAATTATAAAAGAAGAAAAAAACTGAAATTTCATCTATGTAAACCATATTGAGATGAGATAGATTAATTAACCAGATCAACGTTAGGAACATCAAGGCCACGAGCAGCAACATCAGTAGCGACTAAAACATTAAAGCGGCCATCTCTGAAACCCGAAAGAGTTCTCTCCCTTTGATTTTGAGAAATATCTCCATGCAAAGCTTCGCACTTGAAGCTGTTGTTCAAAGCATATGCTAACCGATCAGCGTCGCGCTTTGTTTGGGTAAAGATAATACATTTTCCACCGTTTGCATGCTCCTTGAAAAAGAAGAAAAAAACATTGAGTAACTGGAAAAAGAAACAGCAATCAGATGCATGTGCTGATTCGTACCGTAATTAGTGGTCCAATTATCGATGGTCTTTCACGCATTTCTGACGAGATAGAATAAAGTGTAATTCCATCGGCCAACTTTTGGTCCGAATCACCGACCTAAAATAGAAATTTGCATCAGTATGTGATATTCATTACAAAATATGATAAAGTTCAATCATCATACTAAAAGAAATCCAAAATCTACTCACAAGATCGATAGTTAGAGGAGTTTTCAAGTACTTATGAGTAAGTTTCACAATCCAACTTGGCATAGTTGCTGAAAACATCATGGTTTGACGTTGTTTTGGCAAATATTCTAGAATCGTTTCAACGTCTTCCGCAAAACCAACGTTAAGCATCTGATCTGCTTCATCTAGAACTGCAAACTTAACTTCTGATAAATTCAAAGCACCTCTTTTAAGCAGATCAATAACACGACCTGGGGTGCCTACAATCACATCGACACCGCGATCGAGAGTACTCATTTGACGTTGAATCGGTGAACCACCATAAACACATAGAGTATCTAAGTTGGGTGCAGACTCATAGAATTCCTTTTCAACTTGACGAGCAAGTTCTCTGGTTGGAGCCATAACAATGGCTAATGGATTCCTTCCTCTTCTGTTATATGTTAACCAAATATACATATATATAAGTAAATCTGGTAATTAGTTTTATAACGATTTACATAGTACGAAAGTATTTACTTACCCATGCTTCTCGTTGTATTGAATAATCTTATCCATGATTGGGATTCCAAAAGCAAGAGTCTTTCCTGTTCCTGTCCGAGCACGACCAATCATGTCACGCCCCTGCATGGCTGGTTCTAGCACAGCTCTCTGGGAAACAAAATATTAGTATTAATATGTTAAAAACAAAACTATAAAATGTTTATTGTTCATGTCTATCCTTTTAATCAAATGGCTTGGTTAATCTAAGATAGAGTATCGCGATTTCATGAACGACAGAGGACAAGTGGGTTTAGGTGGGGTAGGACCTAAAACTGAACTGAAACCAATAGTCTCAGTAGTCTGCTTGGTAAACTGGTTATATGCTTCTGTGAATGGTTTTTGTGCTCACCCTTGATTTCAGGCTTGATTTTTACTTAAAGAACACCCGCTTGTGATTTTCATATAGAAATAACCATCTTAAGAACACAAATATAAAACACTCCTGACCAGTTCTTAATTGTATGTTCTTATACTTCAAATTTTATTTTTCAAGAGTCTAGAATCCACATAAAATATGAAGTGAATGAATGACAGGTTTGCTATTTGAATTCAAAGCATATAGTTATGGTTATAAACCCTAATCAATACGAACAATTACATTCAAATAAAAACAAATTAAAAACAAAAGAAAAACATAAAATGAAATTAGGAACTACCTGAATGGGAAAAAGCTTGGTTATACCCTTCTTCGCTAGAGCGGCAACAATCTCTTGAGAAATTCCAAGCTTGGAGATCTCAAGACCATCAGAAGACGAAGCCCTATCATCGTATGAAGGATCGGCGGCAACAGCATATCCAGCAGCCTGTGTTGAAACATCGGAAGGCCTAATACTCACCCATCGAGACCCATGAAAACTCCTCAAGAACCCAACATTTGGATACGAAGATTGAGATCGATTAGAGAATTCTTCGTAATTTGCAGGTGAAGAAGGTGGTGTGGATGAAGGAATAAGAAGATGCTTGAGTGAGTTGCAGGTGGAAAGGGATGCAAGACTTGTAAGTCTCTTGGAAGAAGCTCTGAAGAAAAGGAGACTGTTCATTTCTGAGAATTGAAGGATCGACAGTCACTGGTGTGTGTGTGTGAGAGAGAGACTGTGTGGGTGCTGTGGGGAAGAAGGAGTGTAAAACCCTAATTTGGTGAAGGAAGGGTTTACGAAAAGTGACAACGCAAAAGGGGGGAGTTATTGAGTATTGCCAAAGGGCGGTGGGTAGACTTGCTACTCCTCGGCCCTCATGATGTCCAATTACACTTTTACCCTTGTGGTGTATAAGGTGATCTATTGATCTTTGTTCTTACAAAATAACTTTATTCTTTATAGGCTAAGCGGAATGGGCAAGGCAAGAAAGCGATATTGTTGATGTGATATTGTGGTAGGTTCGGCAAACAGATTAATGGAGAATTATAGGTATTTGAGATTATAGTTTTTATAATTTTCAGTTATGTAGTCTCGTTCGAGTGTTAAAATCTTGAGGCGGTTATTAAAAACATAATTATAAAATAAAAGTTTTTTTCAAATAGCTTATGGATTGAGCTTAGGATTATCTATTAATCAACTCCAGTCTCAGCCTTAGCTTTTTCTAATTTCGCCAAACACACCCATAGTCTCGAGCTGTATCACGGGAGAGAGAAAGTGACGGGTAAAAAAATAATTGTGTAAGCGTATAAAATTTTCTTTTCTCACACTTTAAAATACTTATTTATACCCGAAATACATTTTTCATATCAATCTTATATTATCTCTACAGTTTTCTTGTATTATCAACCTATATTTCTAACTTAAAAACAACTCAAATATGGATCCCATGGATACAAACCAATTACACCATTCAAATAATACTCATCATCTAATACAACTTGTATCAAATAAACTACAATTACCATCCAGCCCACAATTCCAACCTTCCAATTTACCTATCAAAACCGCATGAAAGAGTTTCGCTACCCTTAACCTCCGTCGCTTAATTTGTTTGAAGAAGTACTTGAGGCCCGCACACCCATGGACTCCCGAAGAAGAAATGTGTAACACCACTTTTCCTATTTTACTTTAAAAACATACTGTTTATAACATTACAAAACATCAGAGTTTCCTAAAACACATGTTCTTATATAAACAAGTGCTAACAAGTTCCAAAATAGGTGTCACACCCCGCCTTTGGCGGAAACGCGAGGCGCGACGGAGAGGATCGTCATAACACATTGGAGGATATGAAATAGAGAATTTACTAAATGTAGACAACCAACGTGTCACGACGTCACTCGACACAAACGGAGACTTGTGCCGTGGTAAGTCAATTCCACGACATACATAGTAATAAAACTACACATTACACAATTGTCAAAATCCCACAACCCGGGATGAGTATAAGGACAACATGTCCAAAACAATTAATAATTTAAATCTCATGCGACGAGTCTTGCTAAGATCCAACTAGAGAATATCTAGATTCCTTATGCCCTGTTATTAGCATTACCTGAATGAACACTCGAAAATGTCAACATAAAGTTGGTGAGCTCGCGGATTTATAGAAATAGCATAGTTGACGTGTAAAGTGTTTAACGTATAGCATGTTAAGTGTGTAGACGTTGTACCAACATCCAAACCACCAGGTTCAATAGGAATCAATAGGAATCAAATCATTGTCTTCCAAGCAGTTATTATAGCATACCCAGCTGGAGCATAAACCATTGGCTCATAGAAATATAGGAATCAATAGTCATCAACCAACAACAAGTAGTTTTTGCATATACGTCACATAAGTTGTCCAAAAGGAATAAGAAATAGTCATCACGGCATAAAAAGTTTAAAAGAGAGTTTGAGTGTCATTCTCCCCTGAGAAATATAGTAAAAAGGGCCACGAGTACTCACCTTGATAGCAGATGCAGTAAAGCGTGAATTCTACGACTCAGCAATCTACATCATATAAGTGTGTGTAAGTTACCTAAGCATGACGTATAAAACCCTACCATTGTAGCCGAAATTGATGGAGTTGTTTTGTATTATGTTCGGCACCATAATTGGTGTATTATAAGTTTATAACTCCTTAGCTATTGCACATACCCATAATACCTAGGTATAAATTAGGGTTTTGACATTTGTTTATCGATTTAAACTTTTACTGAAATTTTTATGTTACTTTAGGTATTTTTAAAGTACCTAAATTATTGAATTAGGACCTCAAATTTGTATTATAGGTGCTTCATTGATTCAAGTAATTACATAAATTTTCCCATAGTTTATTTGGTAGTGTAAGTATTTTTTTTGGAAATTGCATTAGTCAACTAGTCTGATTAAATCACTGTTTTGTGTAACAGAAAGTTCTAATTTAATTAAAAATTTTAACAACCTTATTAAATCATGAAAATTTTATAGTAGGTTCTACACACTTTAGATGTTATACAGTAAAAAATTTAGTTTAAGATAAAATGCTTAGGTTAGATTTTAAATTCGTAACTTTACTCGTAATTCTGTCTAGTAAAAGGCAGCCTTGCGCACTCTTATGGTTTAATTCCTTTGACTGACCTAACGTACTCAAAAAATTACAAACTCAATTGGAGATGAAACTAGACTCAAATTACTATAGTTTAGACTCAAGATTCGTATAAAAATACCCCATGAAGACTGAGATATGCCCTTCCCAATCCGGAACAACCTTTCTATCCAGAATCTCAAGTTCATGATTATCAACCCCTCTGATTTGAAAAATCAATCTTTGGTTGTGTGCTTCCCCATATTCATCAAAGTTATATTATTTATTTTTTCTTCAAGTTTTATTTGGGTGTTTTAAAATGACTATGATAATCCATGGTGATTTTACTAACGTAGAACATGAAGGGAAAAGAGAGCAGGGTGTAGTTTCCTTACCGGTTTGATGGTTTTCTCTTTGTTCTTGTTTGTGTGGGTATCCAAGATCACCAAGAACTTCATGAATTGATCAAGTGAATCACAAAGTCAAATTTTTGTTTATGGATAAAAGGGGTAGGAGTCATGGAATAAGAAGAATATGAAGAAGAAATAGTATGTACTTACCACGAAAACCTTAATTATTGATCACCAACCCTTGAGTTCTTGATGAATGAAGAGCAAATTCAAAGAGAGAATGAGGGAGAGAGAGAGAGATATCGATTTTATGAGAGGAAGGAGGAGGAGAGTGTGTGGTGTGGTGATTTGGAAAGGAGCCTATGTATTAAAATGAGATCAAGCTAATTTAGGATGTGTTTTGAATTTTGAAAGCCCTCCATCTTTTCCCCCTTTTCCTTGGCCGATTTTTAAATATATATATATATATATATATATATATATATATTTATTTATTTATTTATTGTTTACTTAATATCATTAGTATTATGTATTTAGTATGCCACATTTCTTGTAGGTGCATTTGACATTTCATGTGTTACAATTCATGATACTAGTTTAGGTTATTAAATTTTAAGACTAGCGTTTTATTATTTTGGTTTGTAATGCCAACTTACTTTTTGTGTTATTTTTATTATTACTTTAATTTTGGTGTCATACGGTTGCTTGTTAGTGCATTAATCTTCTTTAAAATTATTCGAGTCTCAATAGAATTTATATACTTATAACAAATATTCTCAGGATTGTACTTCTATTCTCATGAGTTCTATTTAGTACTTGAGCTTGTGTCACCATTGATGTGTATCCAAGGTGCATGTAAAGAATGTGCATGTAAAGAATTTGTTTCACACTTTAGGCATGTAACTATAGTGTTATCTAAGTGTCATGGACTGAGTAGTGCGTAAAGAGGATATAGCTTCTAATACTTATCACTTATTTGGATTTTTAGGGTTTAAAGGGAAAATCAAATGCATGAATCATAATAACAAGTTGAAGGTCTAAACTAGCTAACCAGCTCTGATGATGGATGTCAAAGCATCCCCCAGTTGAAAGAATTTCGTCCCGAAATTCAGCTCGTACTTCTACTAGAGCCTATCGGATCAAATAGGTGTGGGTATTTGGATTTCATGTGGTCCTGTTCCCAAGTAAACTCGGGTCCTCGCCTCGAGTTCCCTCGGACCTTGACTATCAGAATTTTACCCCTTTTTAAACGCTTGACCTCCCGGTCTAGAATTTCTACAGGTTCCTCAACAAAACGCAAAGTAGTGTCTATATGATTTCGCCTAACAGTACATGTAGATCCACATCTACCAAGCATTTCTTCAGATTGGATACGTGAAATGTATCATGTATACCACTGAGTTCTTGTGGTAGTCTTAACTTGTAATCCACTAGACCGATACATTCAACAATCTCGAAAGGTCCCACGTACCTTGGTGCTAATTTTCCTTTCACACCAAAACGCACTACACCTTTCCACGGTGATACCTTCAATAGTACTCAATCGCCGATACTAAATTCTAAGGGTTTCCGCCGATTATGGGTGTAACTCTTTTGACGATCCCTTGCTGATTTAAGTCTTTCCTTGATTTGATAGATCTTGTCGGTAGTCTCTTGAACAATTTCTAGTCCTATCAACCGACTTTCCCCCACTTTAGCCCAAACAATGGGTGATCGACATTTCTGCCCGTAAAGTACCTCAAACGGTGCGCACTTGATACTCGTGTGATAGTTATTATTATAGGAAAACTCAATCAATAGGGGGTACGTATCCCAGCTACCTCCAAAATCAATAACGTACGCCCTCAATATGTCCTCCAATGTTTGAATCGTACGCTCACTCTATCTATCGGTTTGAGGGTGCTACACTGTGCTCATGTCTAGCCTTGTCCCTAAAGCTTTCTGTAGTGTTTGCCAAAATAGCGATGTAAAACGGCTATCTCGATCGGATATGATCGACACGGGCACCCCATGCCTCGCCACAATCTCACTAATATAAATTCTTGCTAGTTTGTCCATTTTGTAATCCTCACGAATTGCTAGAAAATGGGCCGAATTTGTCATTCTATCCACGATGACCCATATGGTGTCGTGCCCACTACTAGTCCTTGGGAGCTTTGTGATGAAATCCATGGTTATGTTTTCCCATTTCCATTCAGGGATTTCTGGCTATTGTAGTAGCCCCGAAGGCCTTTGGTGTTCGGCCTTTACCTTTGAGCAAGTCAGGCACTTGCTTACATAGATAGCTATGTCCTTTTTCTTTCCAGGCCAGCAGTACATATCTCTAAGGTCATGGTACATTTTATCCGCACCTGGGTGGATAGAGTATCTTGTTGTGTGTGCTTCATCCATGATCAGGATAATCACATCTCCCGTTAGTGGCACCCAAAATCATTCTATATGGTATAATCCATCATCTTCTCTTCTCTCCAATTGCTTGTCTAGCCCTCGCATCATTTCCTTTGAACCATTCAGGTCTTTGGTTGTTTCTTTCTGTGCTTCAAGTATCTTACCCTTGATACCCGAATGATATGTCATGCTCATAGCCCTTACTCTCCTTGGCTTGACCCTCTGTTTCCTACTTAACGCATCAGCTACCACGTTAACCTTACCCGGGTGGTAGCGAATCTCACAATCGTAATCACTGAAGAGTTTGATCTAACGCCTCTGTCACATGTTTAACTCTTTTTGATCGAAGATGTGTTGTAAGCTATTATGGTCGGTGTAGATAATGTTTTTCGTACCATACAAATAGTGTCTCCAACTTTTGAGTGCAAAGACCACGGCTCCCTGTTCTAAATCATGGGTAGTGTAGTTTTTCTCATGGATCTTTAGTTGTCGGGATGCATATGCAATTACTTTACCCTCTGCATCAACACACATCCAAGACCTTGATTCGACGCATCGTAGTACTCTACAAAGTCATCGGGTCCGTCGGGAAGCGTTAGTATTGGAGCATTGCACAACTTCTCCTTTAGGGTCTAAAACGCTCCCTCTTGTTTCTTCTTTCCAATCAAATCTTGTGTCCTTATGGGTTAGTAGGGTAAGGGGTTGGCGATCTTTGAGAAGTTCTCGATGAACCTGCGGTAGTAGCCTGCTAATCCTACGAACGAGCGGATTTCTGAGGGTGTAGTTTGGGTTTTCCATTTCTTTATGGCCTTAATCTTACTGAGAGGTCCACATGTATTCCTTGTAGCCAAAATTTACATTTTGAAATTTAGCGAATAGCTTCTCCTTCCCAAGTAACTCCAAAATTGATCTCAAATGTACCTCATGTTCCTCCTTAAACTTGGAATAAATGAGAATAATATCAATAGACAAGATAACGAATTTGTCCAAGTATGGCTTGCATACGCGGTTCATTAAAACCATAGATACTGTGGGTGTGTTAGTTAACCCGAAAGGCATAACGGTGAACTCAAAATGTCCATAACGAGTTCTAAACGCGATCTTTGGGATGTCAACCTCGCGTAATCTTAGTTGATGGTAATCGGAACGAAGATCTATCTTGGAAAAACATAACGAGCCTTTCAACTGGTCGAACAAATCTTGTATCCTAGGAAGAGGATGTCGGTCCTTGATAGTGAGTTTATTCAGCTTATGGTAGACGATGCACATTCGAAATGAATCATCCTTCTTTTGAAGAATAAAACATGTGCTCCCTAAGGCAAATGACTGGGTTGGATGAACCCTTGTCCTATAGTTCCTGAAGTTGGCTAGACAACTCTTGCATTTCTAATGGTGCAAATCGATATGGTGATCTTGCTACAGGAGTCGCTCCTTGTATCAAGTTGATGCCAATTTCTACTTGTCGAATAGGGGTATTCTGGATAGGTTTTCGGGGAATACTTCTGGAAATTCCCGGACCACTAGAATCCCTTCGAGTTTCTTCTCTTCTGCTTTTGTGCTCATAGGGTACTTCGGATCCCCTTGGTTTACAAACTAGAAATTTCTTATAAATGTAGCCGCCGCCATTTCTGGCATTAGTGTTCTCAACCCCTCCTCCGTTGGCGTTATTGGTCTTGGCGCCATTATTGCTTTGGTTAGCAAGGTTATTGCTAACTTGTGTGACAATGGTAGAGATTAGGGCCTTATGTTGTTGAGATATGATTTCCGAAATGTTGGGGCTTTCGTGCCCCGCACCCCAGCATCACCGTAATTACCTCCACCTCTACCTCCTCTGTTGGCGGTTCCGCCGCGTCTAGCATTTCGAGTTGATCTTCTTGGAGGTATGTTATATACGAAGGTAAGTACATAAGTTAAACGGGAGGCAAATCATGGGTATCATTACTCTTAGTATTTTGTATGTCATGTGTCATAGCACTTGGCTACTTTCAATCATATAGTTATAGATATCGGTCTCTCGCGCACTAACTTAACCCGAACCGTAGTCTTTTCACATGATGCTTCACAATGCTTTAAGTGTCCTCGTGCTAGGTATGTGTGCATGGCGGTGATCAGGCGCAATGCATCCGTACTTATCACAACTCTCCTTAAGGCACTACTAATCATCCTGATTCACTAACATAGGTTGATACTCTACTTCGTATAGGTCTAGGTAGTTATGAACACTTGGCCATGTATGACACTAGATCACATAGTCATTCGAATTATTGGCCCTACTCTAAAGCAACATCAAACGAGAACATGCAGTAAAGCTAGGTCAAGAATTCTAAGTCTATATGATTTGAATCACACATTATTAGAAGTGCTCACTCAACCCTTCCCTTTATTTTCTAATAACAAACAAATACGTGTGCACATAGTCATTCAAAGAGGCTTTGCATGTATGCTTGGGTTGCATGGAAATTTGTAATTAAACAATGCGTACTAGATATAACTAAGCAAGGTATTTAGTAATCACATCATTTATCTTTTATTCGTATTAAATTTGTGGGTTCAAAAACAGTACAAGAAATCATGAAAAAAAATTAAACAGGATAAATAGAATAATAGTGGGTAATCCGATAGGCAGAATGATAGACTATATAATAGGTGTCCTTTACTCGTCGGTAGGATCCTCAGAAGGGTCCTCCTTAGGGTCCTCTTCAACCATATCCAAGGTTGCCATAAGATGACCTTGGATCCTAAGGATCTCCTCTAGTACTTGAATCCTTCGGCCTTGTCGTGCCTGCTCCTTAGCTTGGTTGTTAACCCGATCTTCAAGTTGGGAGATGGCCCGGTTCTCTCCATCACTCATTCTCCTTAGTTGACCTTGAGGGTCTAGGCTTCCCACTAGGACATGATCGGGCTGGTCTACTGTGGCTTTACGGAGTCGGCTTGTCGCCGTATGCTCGGGTACATGGTGTTTCCCGTCTATAGCTTGAATCATACCGATCGATCGCATCATCGTTTTGAGTTGGCGGATCTCTTCTTCTTGCTCTTGGATTTGTTGATCCCTCTTAGCAAGTTTCCTCTTCAAGGAGGAGATCGTCAATTCGGATCTAGTAGGGGTTCGGATAGTGCGTACCATCGTGTCCTAGATAGAACAATTAACGTGTATAATCTTGAAGAATGTCGTCCGCGGTTCTTATATACACAAGTGCTTACAAGTTCCAAAATAGGTGTTAAAAGTTTCCTCTTTTAACCCTTGCTAGAACCTGAGTGTAACATTCTCAACTTGTGCCTAGTTGTAGATAGTATGTACGTGTGTGTAATTAATATAATAGGAGGATATTATATGTAATTGATGATTGATTATATGTGAATGTATATATGTGTGTTTGTGTATATAAGTGTGTATTAAGTATATATTTAAAATTAGTTAAAAGAAATAAAAAGAGAGAAAAGAATTAGTCCAGAGGCAAACCGCCTCTAGATAGTGTATGTATATATATATATATGTGGTGAATTTGACTTATTAAAGTCAAAGGTGGCAAGAAAAGAGCAAAACACACAAACATACACACACACTTCTCTCTCTCGGATTTAAGAAGAAGAAAAGAAGAAACTTGTTGTTAACTCACAGAAGGTTAATCAGCTATGTTTAAACATGTTTGAGGTTAGATACATGTTGCATTATGGCTAGAAACACAAATTCATGAAAGAACACCTTGAAGAACATGAAAGCTTACTTTGAAAGTGGGTTTTGCATGTTTGGTGTTCTTAATTGAATTTGATATGTTTATAAAGGTTGTATGGATAGAACATGAAGCTTTAAAGTATTTTGGGTGTAAAACCAGCAAGTATGTAGTTGTTAAAATAATTTATGAAGATGTCGGAATTTCAGACTCGCAATGTGTCGGATTTCGAGACCTATGAAGGTGTTGAATCCACATGTTTGTTGAAATCCGCATGTGTGTCGGAATCCACTAGAATGTCGGATTCCGCATGACTGTCGGATTTCCTTCTAAGTGTCGGAATCCGCAAGAATGTCGGATTCCGTATGGTTCGTCGGATTTCCTTCTAGGTGTCAGAATCCGCAAGAGTGTCGGATTTCGTATGCATGTCGAATTTCCTTCGTGGTGGAATCCGCAAGTGTCGGATTCCGCATGTATGTGTCGGATTTCTCAAATCCGCAAGGACTATTGGATTTCCCCAAATCCGACAGTTTTGGCGGATTTATGCTAAGTCTAGAATTAAGTTCCTATATTTGTTTTGTATTGTATGTATGGATGATTAATGTGAGTAATAATGATCTAGGTGAACTTGTTGTATTAGTGAGGTCAAAACCAAATACCTGTATGTTGTAAATTACTCAGGTGAGTACCTGCTTTCATGAGACTCGGTGAAGTAAGATTTGTTTGCTAGATGACTACCTGATTACTTATACATGATTGTATTATGTATGTATAACTTGTTATTGCAGGTATGCTCAAGAATGTAAGGGTAAGTTTACATGATGATAGTGGGTTATGCCTATTATCTGTAGAATATGTATTAGGTGCATGCCAGTGGGTCCAAATTGGAACAGCTTAGTTATTATTGATGATTTGTACGAATGAATGACTGAATGAATGTATGATATATGAATAGATGATGATAATTGATCCTTAACGGATCATATGTATGTATGAATGTATGTGCACTGTCTTAAGACTATCTGACGCATGGTTAAGGTCACCTTTGTAGTTGGATCCCACGATGACTTCGGTCATAATTCAGGATTTAACGGTGATTCGGGAGGCATTCCGGATCGTAGCTTCTGCAGAATCACCGTGCCTTAACGTGAGTGGTAATCATGTAACATCCGTAAACCCGGGTTAGTTGATTAACGAGTAAGTGGTACGTGATTTCGTGTTATTTGAATTTAATTGGCTAAGTGGCTACTTAGAGTTAATTAAATTAACTAGTGAATTGAATAAATATAAATATGTATATATATATATGTGTGTGTGTTATTGGAAGATGGCAGAAAAGAATTTATTGATTGCTAGTATGTATGTATGCATGAGTATGAAAGTATGTATGTTTACATGTTAATAAAAAATGTGTATTTGGATAAGATAGGTGGCACCTCCTGCTTGTGACAATATGATGAAAAGAATACACATGTGTGTATATGGACATATTAGAAACATTTTCATTTAGTATGGCTGGTGAAAGTGAAGTGTGTGTTTGTATGTTAACCTGCCATCAAAGAAACCTTCATGAATCTTGCATACGTGAATTTTGAATTTGAAGATTTGGTGTTTTGAACTCCAAACTAAAGGTGGGTTATTGATTCTGGTATGATTATGATTATCTGGTGATGTCTTTAATTGTGTTTTATGAGTTTAAGCATGAAACACCATTGATGGGTTTTGAAGAAAATTTGATGAAATGGGTTTTGTTGTTTTTAATTTTTTAAAAGTGTTTATGATGATTTATGGCATGTTGTTTGAAGTTGTATGTGAGTTAGAAATGTTTAGATTTGGGAAAGAAGATGTTGGTTATGGATTTTATGAGTTTTGGTTGGGCTGGAATCGAGTTTAAAGGAAGAAGATGAAGTGCAGAAAACAGATTGCGGCGCAACATTTTAAGGTCGCGGCGCGACCCTGAAAATCCGACAAATGCGAAATCCGCTACCCGAAATCCGACACCCCAAATCCGATGGTGTCGCGGCGCGACGCAAAGGGTGGTCGCGGCGCGACCGGGACTGTTTGAGAAAGTTTCCTATTTTTGTTATGTGTTTGTATTGAACATTTTGGGGTATCATTTATATGATTATGTGAAGTTGTTTGCAAGCAAAAGAGATATAATATATGTTGATAAATGTATTTATGAATCCAAGACTGATTTTGTTATTACTGTGTTTTAAGGACACACAGACTCAATGATATTAGACATGTGAGCAAGCGTGATTCAAGGACTAAGGTGAGTGGAAGTGTACTCACGAGTGGTGATGGTGGTAACGTTTATGGTTGCATGATTTGTGATATTCGTTTGCTATGATAGACTGTTTAGTCTGATTTGCCATGATAGACTGTTTAGTCTGATTTGCCATGATAGACTGTTTAATCTGATTTTCCATGATAGACTGTCCAGTCTGATAGGTGCTAACAGACTGTGTTGACTGATATTCGTTGGTAGTTGATTGTTGCTTGTTGTTTGAGATCTCTTGGTTTGTTGTGTGACCCGTGTACATGGTTAATGGTATGTGCACGTGGTGAGACCTGTACGTATGGTTAATGGTATGCATACATGGTTGGAGGTCACCTACCGTGTGTTACTGGGCTGGGTTATCTGCTATTGGTTGCACAGTTCTTGATCTTCTATGCATTTGTTGCAACAGAAGGGGTTTAACTGTACCAAGTAGCAAATAGCTATCGGTAAACCTTTGCTTTGGCCCGCATCGGTTGCAGGTTCTGCAGAACCACCGTTCCTCTAGAGGTTGGATTGGTTTGTGAGGCTTGTTTGATCTGTTTGAGATCTGTTTGTTTGTTCAGTTGAGGTTGCTTGTGCTTATTGTTGGTGGTTGCTTGTTTGTAGCTTCCATTCACTTAGCTTTGTGCTAATTCCCCTTGGTTGATCGCTTTTTGCAGGTTTGGTTGTTTAGCTGTGTTTGTGGGAAAGGGAAATTTGACCAACGCACTGATATTATGTTTTGAGAAGAGACGAGCCGTGTTTTATATATGTTTTGTAACACAACTTGATGTAGTACTTTGTGAATAGTACTTTGTACTTTATGAGTGTTTGTTTTAATGAAATCAGTAATCGCTTCCGCAGCAATTTATAAAAAATGGCTTGAGAATTTACGGTGTTACAAATCAGCTGGATGACCGCTGGATTACTTGAGGAGTCTTTGACTCTGTGAACGATGTTTGGTGGACTGCTTTATGCTCCCCCACCAGCATGGTTGGTCATGTCTGATCCCCCGGTCTGAGTTGTTGAGCGGGATTGATTACCCTGCAAGACATGACTCTTACTGATCTTGTTAGCACACAGCTATGTGTTAAGCTAGCAATGATTGCTTATGTATGATATGTTGCATGGCTTACTTTATTGATGCTTATGATAAGTACGTACTCACTTGCTATGTTGTTTAGCTAATGGTGCTATGTTGCCCCTTTTTAGGTAAAGACTAGGAGGCCTGGTGAGGCGGGTTGCTTTTGTTGTATATAAACCCTTGTGGGTTAGAACACATTAATTTATGGTGTAATATGATACTTATGGTCGGTTCCTGTGTTAGGTAACACCAGCGTATATTTTGGAAACGATAATGATGTAATTAACAGTTGTTACTTTTAAAAGAAAATTTCTGCTGCTAAATCTGATGTTTTGGAGTTGGTCGAATTGATCTACTCATAAGTAAAAGTTAAATTATCACTAAAATAGCTGTTTTCAGAAGCAGTGTTACACTGAGTTACCTACAAAACAGAATACTAAAACATAAACTAACGCTTAGAGGCATACTTTCTAAAATCAAATAATTATACAACAGGGATAAAGTCTCCCCGTGATGTCTTGCTTCCAAACTGTAACACCTGCAAAGCTTTATAAACTGTCATTATATTGAAGTATAGCTACACCATTGGCGTAGCCATACTCCCTAACACTGTTCTAGTATACAACTACACCATCTGCGCAGCTATACACCCTGTTACTGTTCTGGTGCATAGCTATACACCACTATTATACATTGTATATACATCAAAGCTAACTCACATAACAAAGTTATCTTATAATAGGTATATATCATAGATACTTACGTACTGTTTAGACAAGATAAATAGTACACTCACCTTGTGTCTGATTACTACTAAGCAAGTAAAGCGTTCTATCGAGTAATACCAAAGAATAAACTAAACATCACGAAATGTTCAAACTGTGTTGAAAAAGGATGTAATACCCGAACTTTTGAAAATAAATAAAAGAATATTTTATTGAGAAATGATATTTGTGTTGGGTTATGGAATTTATGATGGACTAGTTTAGTTTTATTGGGCTTGAATAAATAGATGAATGATTGGCTAAATGGACCCATGTGAATAATTCAATTTGGACTAAGCATCATTAGGCTTATTAAGTCAAAAGTGGGCTTGGACCTTTTAAGGAGTATATATAAAGGTGGCTAGGGCACAGCCCCCAACACCACCATCTTCACTGTTTCATTCATTCAAAAGTCAGTGTGTGTTTGTGAGTGTATTGCTCTCGAGAGGCAGAGAAGAAAGAAGCCAGGAATCATTGGTGGACTTAGGGAATTGTTAAAAGAATCATCAGGTAATGTTTCCTACCTCACTATGGTATTGAAGATATTAATTTTATCTTGTTTGAATGATTATAGAGCAAGTTAGAGTCTGGGTTTTTGGGGTTTTGGGTTTAAGAAAGAACCAGAGAAAAGATTGAGATGTGAGCTCTTGAAACTTGATGAAATGTGTTTAAATCTTGAAGAAAGTGTTTAAATGAATGGTGAAATGTTTTGCAACAAAAATGAAATGAAATGGTTAAGTTTTGAAAGAAAGTGATTTTGGCCATGGAGCCTGTATGTTGAAAATGATGAACTGTCAGATGACTGATACTGTATGCGACATTCACCCAAACCTTCCATGCGACTTTCAGTAACCTTCCATGCGACCTTCACCCAAACCTTCCATGCGACTTTCAGTAAACCATGCCATGCGACTTTTACCTTGATACCCCATGCGACTTTCGCATGGAAACCTCATGCGACTCTCACCTATGTACAAACACCCCATGCGACTTATGATACCCCCATGCGACTTTCACTACAAATAAATATACTCCATGCGACTTTCATATGCCAAACCATGCTCCATGCGACTTTCATATGCCAAACCATGCTCCATGCGACTTCCGTACACCAAACCATACCCCATGCGACTTTCACTACAAAATACATATACACCATGCGACTTACACCTTTACATGCCATGCGACTTTCATGTAGTTCATGCGACTTGTATACGTTAACCCATCCGACTTTGAGGACCTTAGGTGGTCCAACTTATGAAACTTAGTAATGGGATCTAGTGTGAGACTCGAATAATTATGTGAGCAAACGAACGAGGGATTCGTACACGGTATTGATTTAATTAGACCTATTGTAGGTGATAGCTGATTGGCAAGTAATCACAAGTGAATTAGTGAACTAAAGATTGAGAAACTAATACTGCAGACAGGTGAATATTCTTAATTACTATCAAAACCTAATGACTTACGTGATTGACGTTATTGTATGCTATATGAATTGATGAATTGATGAGTTGATGAAATGATGAATTGCCGATATGTCATGTTGTGACATTCGGCAACAAATTTCTCAGGTTAGCCATTAGAACTTCTAATTTTAAGCCTAGTATGACTAAAAATAGTATTTATGACTTAAATACATCCATAATAATATTAGATTTCGTAGAAATCCCGCCTATATGGTTAGAACCTTTCCGAGCTCGAAAAATCGAATTATTAAAAGTCAAGAATTACAAATCATATACAATAATAATAATAATAACAATAAAAATAACTAAATACATCATAATAAATATAAATAAGTTAAAATATAAAACATATATATATAAACTCATCAAAGTAATTAAAACTTTGTTAATTAAAAGATTTAAACAAAATCACCATTTATACAAATTTATTTAAACTAATTACACATAATTTAAAAAAAAATAAAAGAAACCCCCCCTCTCTTTTCTCTTGCCTCCTTCTCTTCCCAAGAATCACCACTTGATCTCCCCCATGCTCTATATAAGCCCCCTACTACTCTTCATCATTTCCTTCACCACCACACTCCATCTCTTGTCTTTTCTCTCTTCTTCTTTCACCAACAAAAATCTCCCAAGAACATCCAAGTCTTGATCATCTCTTGAAGATCAAACACAAAATCAAAGAAAATAGTTGGTAAGATGATCATAAAACACTCAAAGAACTAAAAATTTCAGTGAACACTTATGATTTATGGAAAAATAGAGACAACCTTTAACTATTTAAATAAATAAGTTAACCACAAATAAATAATACAAAATAATAAATAAAATAAGTCTAATAGAGCTACATACCTTTTATATTAGGAAAGGAGCTTCGGTAGGAACAAGAAATCCTTACAAGAAAACACCTTTGCATACCGAGTGAGTATCATAGCCCCTTTTTACCGTATTTCATATTATTTTTGGGGTGAAAGCATGTGTATACGTTTCATGAAAAGTGTTAGAACCTAGAGGGGGGGTGAATAGGTTATATGCCCACTTTTTGGAGTTTTTAACAATGTTTGCAAGTAATTAAAGAGTTTAAGGAAGAAAGATATCACCAATGGAGTAATTTGGACACAATGATTTATAGTGGTTCAAGCAAGGGTTAACAACCTTGCTCTACATCCACTCCTTGGCCTCACCCACCAAGAGTTGCTCCACTAACTTCTCTCTTTGAAGGTAGAGATAAACCTTTTACAACTTCTCTCTAATTCTAAGGCTAGAGATGATCCTCACTTCTCTCTAATTCTAAGGCTAGAGATGATCCTCACTTCTCTCTAATTCTAAGGGTAGAGATGATCCTCACTTCTCTCTAATTCTAAGGCTAGAGATGATCCTCACACAATTACAAATATACAAGAAGGTAATGTAGTGTTTGAACTTTGAAGGCTTTCACTCTTGCTTCATTCTTGATCTTGAGATGTTGAATTTGTATCAAGAATATGAGCTCACAAGTTTTTGTATATGTTCTGTGTTTTTCAGATTGCAAGAGGTTGGTAAAACACAAGACTTGAGTTGCCTTAAATAAGGAAAAAGGTTCAAGCTCAAAAAGTGTCCAGACTGTCCACGGTCGATCCACGGTCGACCGTGGCTTCGACCGTCGGCCTGCTGGAACTTTTTGAGACTTGTGAATATAGACGTTGGCCTTTTACCAAAATCACACACAACCCATTTTTACCATAAAAATGCACTGAAAAGAAGCTTAAGAAAAGTTGGGTTAGTGCCATACTTCTTAAGTTTGAATTTAATCATGAAAATGGTAGTTTGGAAACCATATGCACAAAGTATGTTGGAAGTTTACCACTTTGAGAGATTCCTTTTGCTAAATATAGTTTTGGCTTGTTTCAATGTAAGATTGTGTTTAGTATTTGCCAAAATGAGAATTTATTTGCTTTGACTTCCAAGCTTGTGATTTTTATAAAAATTGTCTCAATTTTTATAAAAGTTTTTATAAAAATTATTTTATAAAAACTTAACCTCATTTTATTATTTATTTTGTAAGCTCATAATCTTCAAACGTTTGTTTGCAGGAATCTTCAACATCGGCTTCTACTTGAACTCGGATCTTGACGATTGGAGCTTGGCCATTTGATGAAGCTTATTTTGTAGATCATAGATGAGAATATATTTGATTGAATATATATATATGTATATGTGCACATATGTTAATGTTAGTATATACAATTATATAAACAAGTTATATATTTTTGTGTCAACAAAAGAGGATATATTTGTAAGCCTATTTTTCCCAACAATCTCCCCCTTTTTGTTGAAGACAAAAATTTATAACTTGTATAAGAATTGTATATATAACTTTAACATGTTAACATGTGCATATATACATATATATTTATATATTCTTCTATCTTCTCCCCCTTTTTTGTCTTAAACAAAAAGGAGACTCCCCCTTGACATAAGCTCCCCCTTCACGTAAGCTCCCCCTTGAACGTAGAGCTCCACTTCTTGAGATGTTTGATCTAAAATATATGAAAATACTACCAAGAACTTGCCAAAGATATGTGAGTATAAACAATATTTTAAATATGCATTTATTACAAGCCAAGGTTCAAGTAACATAATTCATGGCATAAGAATCACAGCAAATAGTAGCAAATATCATATCAACAAACAATCACCATAACTATTTCCCCTTGAATCACAACAAGAGGTAATATACTTCAACATAATTGAGAGTGTGTTCAAAGAATATAGCAAAGTCCTTGACAATATGTTCATAATGTGTATGTGTCCTAAAGTGGAGAATGAATTGAACCTTTTATTAATCATGTGATAGCTAATGTTAGTTAAGATATATTAAGCATGAATAGATTGAGTTTGGGCATTAAAAGACAAAAAATTAAAATTGAAAATCAAAAATTTCCAGTGGGCTGACGGTCGATGCACGGTATCGACCGTGGATCAACCATGGATAGCCTGGAATTTACATGTACACGACGGTCGATGATACGGTCGACCGTGTATCAACCGTAGGTGAGCTGTTTGAAATTTGACTTTTTGTCCTTTGTGACATGATATTTATATACTTATCATACTTAACCAACACCAATATCATCTATTATTATTTTTATTTTTTTTTACAAAGAAAAACATCATTTTCAAACCAAATATACTTTCTTCTTAGAAATCTCCCAAATCCATGAGATTACATGCTTCTTTGGTGCACAAAGAGAGTTCTAAGAAAAGGAGGAAGAGATAAAAGTATACCTTTAACAAGAAACTTGTGAAGATAAGAAATCACGAGACGAAGAATCTTCAACCGTGAATCCAACCGAGCCTTTGATCGCAACTTCAACCGTAAGGTAAAGCATTTTTTTTTGATGATTTTCAAGCTTTTTGAAATATAAATGTTGAAAATGGCGGCTAGGGTTTGTGGGGAAGATGAGATGAGATGATGTGGAGAGGAAAGAGAGAGAAAAGGCAAAATAGAGTCAAAAATCCATCAGGCCCACGACGGTCGATCCACGGTCGACCGTGATATCGACCGCGCCTTTTGCTTAGTTTTTGAATTTAGGCAGTGATCTGACGGTCGATCCACAGTATCAGCCGTGAGTCGACCGTGGTACTTCTGGAATGTATATTTTGACCATTTTCATGCATTTAGGTGTTATTTTCAGGGAACATGTTCCATCATTCCTAAACCAAGTCGTAACATTTCAATTTTTAGCGGTTTAGCGAATATGTTGACAATATTTTCACATGAAGCAACCTTTTCTAAATTTATATTTCCTTTTTGCATATTGTCACGTGGGAAATGATGCCTAATTTGAATGTACCATCTTCATATTATATTTGAAGTCCAAGAAAGTTTTATTTATTTTATCAACTTGACCTATACTATATTCATTTTTCAACAAGAGTGATTTTAATTTATCATACCATGCTCTAGGTGCTTGTTTAAGGTCATACAATGCTTTTCTAAGATTATATACATATGATGGGGCCTTCAAAAATTAAAACCGGGAGGTTGACATACATAAACTTCCTCATTTATAAAGTAATTTAGCAAAGCACTTTTGACATCCATTTGATATAATTTAAAATTTTGAGTACGGTCATAAGCAAGTAGACTCCAAATGGATTCAAATCTAGTAACCGGAGCAAAGGATTCATCAAGGTTTATCACTTCTTTTTGATTTTTTCATCGGGCTACTAGTCTAGCTTTGTTTCTAAATACTCATTTAGTTCCAATTATGGTGCGACCACTAGGTAAAGGTACTAGGTCCCAAACTTGGCTTCTAGTGAATTGATTAAACTCTTCTTGCATTGCCATTCCCCAATTTTTATCCTTAATAGCCTCTTTAATATTCTTGAGTTCTATGTGTGACACAAAGGCAAAGAAGGTATTAAGGTTTTGGGCTTGGGATCTAGTGAGTCTTTGATTTAGGTTTCATATAACTTGAGTTATTGGATCGTTTTCTACCTTTGATGATTTCATATGGTGTTTTACTTAACATTGGTCTTAATCAAAGCTTGTAAAGACCTATTTTTCCTTTCAACAATCCTCATTAGATTGGGGAGTGCAAGGAGCCGAAAAGTTATGAGAAATGTCATGTTTATCACAAAATGCTTCAAATTGCGCTTTATTGACAACTTCTCTTTCATGGTTGATATGAATTGAGATAATCATTCAACCCAATTGGCTTTGAATTTTCTTGCCAAGATTCTTGAATTTGTCAAAAGCTTCATTTTTTGTTCAAAAATAATGTCCATGCATTTCTAGAAAAGTTATCTACAACAACTAGTGTGTAGAAGCTTCTCCCATAACTTTGAAGGCCCAAAGACATCTCTTAGTTTTTATAGTATTTTAGATTTATGAGATGAGTGCACTTGTTTTTCTATCTTAGATGCATCACAAAAATGATTATCGAATTTAACATTTGGATCTTTATCACATAGTTGACCAATACTTATTAAGTTGTAAGATAAACCATTAACATGCTCAACATTCAAGAATTTGATATTGTCATGAAGAGTGTTACCTTTACCAACCACCTTTCTTCTTAGGTTTCTTCCAAACACCACATGTCCTCCATCATACTCCTTGTATGAAGTGAAGAGTTCTATATTACCGATCATGTGTTTTGAACAACCACTATCAAGAGTCCATTAATGAGACATAATCTCATTTTTGTTGCACCCCTACACTTGTGTAATTTTCATTCAAGCTTTTGGTACCCAATGTTTCATGGGTCCAGGATGGTTAGTATCAAAAACTCCTACTCTAATCCACCTTTGTGTAATCTTGAACCCTTTATGATACCATGTGTTCATAGAGTTTATAAGTTTATGAGAATGTCCTGATTTTTGAATTGTATTTGATTTAGGTTTCTTGAATCCAAGTCCATGCCTTGTAGTTGGAGTATAAAACTTTCTTATTAATTCATTACTTGCAACCTTTGGCATACAAGTGGAAGAACTAGAAACAATGTTGCAATTTTGAACTTTTGAAAAATTCCAGTGAGCTGACGGTCGATGCACGGTCGATACCGTGGGTCGACCGTGAGGCTCCTGGATTTTTTCTTCCCCTTTTTCTTTCACAAATTTGATATGTGTTAAGTGACTAGTTGGCATGTTGTTTGAGTAACTTGAGAACCCAAGACCACCCTTATCTTTTGATGATTTTTGAATATTTAACATCTCATCTAACTTGGTTGAACTATCTTTAAATTTTGACAAGGTGATTGTGTCAAAATTTGTCTTTAGCTTACTTTCTAAATTTTTCAAGCTTGGAGATATATGAGAAGCAATTTTACTTTCTAGATTTTTTATTTTCAAGTTCAAGTCATCATTTTCATTTCTTAACTTGACATTTTCCTTTTTCAAGCTCTTGTTCTCATTTTTTAACTCCTCATTTTTAGCAAGTATTTTAGAGCTAAAATCACATAATTGATCATAATGATGGTCATCATTATCACTATAGTAGCTAGAATCGTAATGTACCTCACTTGTCTCAAAAGCCATGAGACATTTTTCTTCTTTTCCTTCCTCTTCTTCATCACTTGAGGATTCTTTGACATGTTTAGCTTTAAGTGCAATGGATTTGCTCTTTTCTTTCTTTAGCTTGGCAATCTCATCATCTTTTTGCATGATTACTTCATACACCTTGAGATTTCCTATTAGCTCATCCATTTGTAGTATGTTCAAGTCCTTTGACTCCTCAATAGCCGTCACCTTTGCTCTCCATTTTGGTGAAAGAACCCTAAGAAACTTTCTTACAATATTTTTGTTAGAGTAAATAGTCCCAAGTGCCTTGAGACTAGTAACAATAGTATTAAACATTGCAAAAGCATCATCAATTTTCATATCATCAAATATTTGAAATTGTTCATATTGTTGCACAAGTAATTCGATTTTGTTATCTAGAACTTGGGCATTTCCTTGATGTGTGATGACAAGAGATTTCCAAATAGCATTTGCACTTTCACACATGAAAACTCTTTCAAACTCTTTTCTAGGTAAAGCATTATATAGAAAAAGTTTTGCTAGAAAATTTTTTGAAATCATTTTCTTGTCTTCTTGATCCCATTTTTCTTTAGGGGTTGGAACATAAGCATTTTGCTTAGAATCAAAGGTTTTTGGAACATGATCTCCTTCTTCAATAATATTCCAAAGGTCAATATCTTTGGCCTTTACATAGGTCATGAATCTTTGCTTCCAATAGCAAAAGTCTTCTTCTTCAAGAAGTGGAGGTCTAACCATAGAATTCCCCTCTATATAATTTTGTCCCATTTTATCAACTCAAAAATTTTTGAAAAATATTTTTAGAAGATTTAAACAACTTTTCAAAAATTATCTAGAGCAACTTGCTCTGATACCAATTGTTAGAACCTAGAGGGGGGGTGAATAGGTTATATGCCCACTTTTTGGAGTTTTTAACAATGTTTGCAAGTAATTAAAGAGTTTAAGGAAGAAAGATATCACCAATGGAGTAATTTGGACACAATGATTTATAGTGGTTCAAGCAAGGGTTAACAACCTTGCTCTACATCCACTCCTTGGCCTCACCCACCAAGAGTTGCTCCACTAACTTCTCTCTTTGAAGGTAGAGATAAACCTTTTACAACTTCTCTCTAATTCTAAGGCTAGAGATGATCCTCACTTCTCTCTAATTCTAAGGCTAGAGATGATCCTCACTTCTCTCTAATTCTAAGGGTAGAGATGATCCTCACTTCTCTCTAATTCTAAGGCTAGAGATGATCCTCACACAATTACAAATATACAAGAAGGTAATGTAGTGTTTGAACTTTGAAGGCTTTCACTCTTGCTTCATTCTTGATCTTGAGATGTTGAATTTGTATCAAGAATATGAGCTCACAAGTTTTTGTATATGTTCTGTGTTTTTCAGATTGCAAGAGGTTGGTAAAACACAAGACTTGAGTTGCCTTAAATAAGGAAAAAGGTTCAAGCTCAAAAAGTGTCCAGACTGTCCACGGTCGATCCACGGTCGACCGTGGCTTCGACCGTCGGCCTGCTGGAACTTTTTGAGACTTGTGAATATAGACGTTGGCCTTTTACCAAAATCACACACAACCCATTTTTACCATAAAAATGCACTGAAAAGAAGCTTAAGAAAAGTTGGGTTAGTGCCATACTTCTTAAGTTTGAATTTAATCATGAAAATGGTAGTTTGGAAACCATATGCACAAAGTATGTTGGAAGTTTACCACTTTGAGAGATTCCTTTTGCTAAATATAGTTTTGGCTTGTTTCAATGTAAGATTGTGTTTAGTATTTGCCAAAATGAGAATTTATTTGCTTTGACTTCCAAGCTTGTGATTTTTATAAAAATTGTCTCAATTTTTATAAAAGTTTTTATAAAAATTATTTTATAAAAACTTAACCTCATTTTATTATTTATTTTGTAAGCTCATAATCTTCAAACGTTTGTTTGCAGGAATCTTCGACATCGGCTTCTACTTGAACTCGGATCTTGACGATTGGAGCTTGGCCATTTGATGAAGCTTATTTTGTAGATCATAGATGAGAATATATTTGATTGAATATATATATGTATATGTGCACATATGTTAATGTTAGTATATACAATTATATAAACAAGTTATATATTTTTGTGTCAATAAAAGAGGATATATTTGTAAGCCTATTTTTCCCAACAAAAAGTTTATTGCCTATCTTCTTATTTATTTCAAATATCATTTTGAGCACTTATGGTATTATTCTTTGATGTGCTTGGGTGATCATTGTAAGGCCCTTTCGTTGGACATTATTCCTTAACTCCGCTAGTGAGCCGATGGTATTTGTAAGTAGCTCTATTTGGAGATTCCGACGTCTCCCATTTATGGTTGACGAACTATAGATGTACTTTACCACTACTAACGTCATTTAATATAGGCGTTAGGTTTATCATGGGCAATTGGTTGTCGGCTAGGTTGGATAATGGCTCAAGCAACAAATCATCATAGTCTATTACTACCATGTGCAACGTATTGGGCAATATAATACATCTTCTATCATTATTTCATACTTGGATTTTTATCCAAAAACTTCCATCAATTATTTAAACTTTTCTCATTTAAAAGATGTTTTGTGCATATATTAAAAACCTATGAACTCACCAACTCTTGTAGTTGACCCTTTTCTTTTACCCGTGCTTTCAGGTGACCGCCGTTAGGTACCTTATGCTTACAAACATGATGTGTGGCATCTTCATCTTCATCGTCACATTTTATAAAAACAATATCTATTTTATTTACGCATCGTACAAGACAATGTCCTTTAAATATTATTCGGTTATGTAACCTTTATTTATGTTTCATCCGAACTACTTATTTTGTTAATTTAATCTAATGGTTATTATCTATTTACCTTGTGCGATGATATCTTGTGCTGTGACACCTCGTGTTTCCGCTTTAGCGGGGTGTGACACATGTCATTGGACCGTTCACTTTGGTGACGGGAATGATTGGACCGTTCACTTCGGTGACGGGAATGATTGGACCGTTCACTTCGGTGACGGGAATGATTTGGACCGTTCACTTCGGTGACGGAAATGTGGGACCGATTACTACGGTAGCGGGAATGAAAGATGTAACATGATGATGAAAATAAATACTTGATGTCATGTGGTTGATTGTAAGTAAAAGTACTCGCTAAGCTTCGTGCTTACGGTTGTTATTTAACCTTCTTTTCAGGTAATGGCCACGGCGGGGCTCCAGCACGCAGTTGATAGCTCATCTCCCTCAAGCTTCCGCAATGTTTTAACTATTTCAACTTTATAGATGTATTCCAAAACTATCACAATTGAAGTTAAGCTTTTATGGGTTGTCGCCCAGGGTTGTAATTAAAGATATACAATGTTTTAACTATGATAGATTATTACTCGTACGTTTTGGGTGTTCCTTTATTTGTAATTTTTTTGTGGGACGTTACAAAGGACCTACAAGGGCCGTGTACCCAACATGATCGAATTCGGTCAACATGACCAAATTCAGGTCTCTACAAAACCGAGTTTGGTCACTATTTTAGCCGACATAAGGGGCTACACGGGCTGTGTTCCCTATATGCTACACAACCATGTATGCTACATGGCCTGTCACCGTCATAAAACATGTACTCGGGCCGTGTACACGACCGGCCTGCAACTTTTTGAGAAGAACACAGCTACTGCTCTTGATTTCCAACACATTCTAAACCAATTTTAACAACTTAGGGATGTTTCCTCACACCCTAAACACTCCAAAACATCATTATAAACAATAAAACATTTTTTGATCCATGATACAAGCTTTTAGATCCTTTAGCCCATTAAAACCTCAAAACTAAATAAACCAAGCATACGTTGATGCTTATAGACTCTTATGTGTTGTTGTTCTAAACCCTCCTTGTTGTTATCTCTTGCTCAAAACTCACCAAAGGATCAAGACTCTATTTCACATAATATGTACATATGTATAATGTGCTCTTTGTGAACTAAATTCGCAAATTTGCTTATATATACACGTCTATTATCAAATAGCTACACAACCCCTCAACGTATCAATATTTATTTTGGCATTTTTCACCTCTCTAGTTCATAAACACCTGTTATCATTAATAATACTTAGTTATAAAAACTTTTAAACTTTGGGATGTAATACCCGATCCCCAAACTTTAATAAAGAATATTTTATTGTTGGTATTATTATTTTTATTATTATTATTATTATTGTTGTTGTTGTTGTTCTTATTATTCTTATTATTATTATAATTGTTATTATTATTATTATTGTTATTGTTATTATTATTATTATTGTTATTATTATTGTTATTATTGTTATTATTATTATTATTATTATTATTATTATTATTAATATTATTATTATTATTATTGATGGTGTGAGTTGTAAGGGATTAATGGGCTTATATGATTATTAATAGATTTATGGAATTGAGGGTTTGGGCTTGAGTTAAAGAAGAAGTAGGCTCAGGGCACAATTTCCCTCCTTTAACCTATTATAGCAACTTCTTTTGAAAATAAAAGAAAAGAATACGAGTAAGAACTGTGTGTTTTGTATGTGTGTCGAAGAGCAAGAACAGTGGAGCTAGAATCTTCATCCTTTGTCATCCAAACAGCAAGGAATTTGCCAAAAGAACATCAGGTAATGTTTCTCCTCACTTTGTGATCATGTAGAGGTTATTTTCATTGGATTTAAGCTGAGTTCATAAAGTTTAGAAAGTCTGTGTGTGTTCTTCATGGTTTATAAGCTGAGAGAAAAGAGAGTAATTTTGGTTCTAAAACTCAATGAAACCAAAATAAAATTGAAAGGAATTGTTTAAATGAGTGGAGAAGCGATTTGTAATTGAAAGATTTCAGTTTGGTTGTGTTTTGAAAGATTATAAAACCCTGATTCAACTGATATATATATATATATATATATATACGTACGACATGAATGGTCCGACCAAGATAGGTATGTCCGACTTGTGTATGTGCAACATATACCTCGGTCCGACTTGTATGCAGGTGCGACTTATGGTTGTTGAGGCTTGGGTATTAGTATGATCCAAATCTGGTCCGACTTACGTAGGTATATGGGTGTTGTCCGACTTGTATAACGTGGGACTCGTCCGACTTAAGGGAGCTCCGGTGTTGTTTGTTAAGAAGAAGGATGGAACCATGCGTATGTGTATTACAGGGAGCTTAATAAGCGAACCATAAATAATAAATATCCTTTTCCACGTATAGACGATATGTTCGATCAATTACATGGAGAAACTTATTTTTCTAAGATTGATCTATGGTCGGGGTACCATCAAGTGTGGGTTCATGAAGAAGTCGTTCCAAAGACAGCTTTTCGAACCCGCTATGGTCATTATGAATTTTTGGTGATGCCATTCGGCTTAACCAATGCCCCTACCATCTTCATGGATCTAATGAATCGTGTTTGTCGTCCATTTCTTGATAGATCTGTGATTGTCTTTATTGACGATATTCTTGTTTATTCGAAGACTAAACCTGATCATGAGTTGCATCTTCGTTAAGTTCTAGAAACCCTTAAACGGGAACAATTGTATGCTATGCTTTCTAAGTGTGAGTTCTGCTTAGGGAAGTGCATTTCCTTGGCCATGTGATTTGTAAAGAAGGTGTCAAAGTAGATCCAACTAAGGTTGAGGCTGTGATGAATTGGGGAGTTCCCCGAACTCCTTCTGAGATCAAGAGTTTTCTCGGCTTAGCTGGCTCCTATCGGCTGTTTATCCGCGATTTCTCTAAGCTTACAGGTCCTTTGACCAAGCTAACTCGAAAAGATGTAGCCTTCGTATGGTCTGAAGCTCAGGAGAAAGCTTTCTAGTCCTTGAAGCGATTGTTGTGTGAAGCTCCGATCCTTACGTTGCCCAATGGTTCGGAGGACTTCACCGGTTATTGTGATGCTTCTCGGTAGTTAAAATCGCATGAAAGGAACTACCCAACCCATGACCTAGAGCTTGCTGTTGTGGTGTTTGCCTTGAAGTTGTGGAGGCATTATCTTTATGGCACAAAGTGTGTAGTTTTCACCGATCATAAGAGTTTGCAATACGTCTTTACCCAAAAAGAACTCAACATGAGGCAACGTAGTAGCAGATTCTTGAGTTAATTAAAGACTATGATTGTGAAATCCGTTACCATCCTAGTAAAGCCAATGTAGTAGCGGATGCTTTGAGCCGTAAAGGATCGTCAGCAGAAGCTAAGTTTATGAAACTTACGGTGGTGCCAAATATAATCATAAAATTGAAGGAAGCACAACAATTGGCATAACAAGAAAAAAATTTGAAGGCAGAAATGATCAGGAAATTGAAAGACCAGCTTAGCGAAGACAGTCGGGGTTTTAAGACTTTTCAATCCCGAATTTGGGTACAACTCGTTGGAGGTAACCATGAGTTAGTGTTACAAGAAGCTCACAATCGGGACCAGTTCCCACATTGAGAGCCCATCATTAAGTTAAGGGATGGAGGTTTTGCAAGAACCAAGATTCGCGATCATCGAATCACCGCACATCATAGCTAACAGCACAAGGCCCCAACTAGATCCAGACAGGCTGGCCCCAAACATCCAACAAAGTACTTGTACTAACACACATTGGCCTACAAAATCCATAGCATAACAAAGTTGGCCTACAAAAGCCATATCATATCAAATTGGCCTACAAAATCCATAACATATCAAATTTGGCCTACAAAAGCCATAGCATATCAAGTTGGCCTACAAAAGCATATCAAGATTGGCCTACAAAATCCTTTAACATGCATACATATCAAGTCATAACACAATTGGCCTACAAAAGCCATTAACATGCATACATATCAAATCTTTGGTTTTTAATACCTCACATTTTTACCTTTTGTTCCCATGTTAGAATTTCATCTATCCATAACTGAGGTTTTTGTTTTTCTAATAATAAAATATTGCCACTATGCATATTTCCTATAGGTAACCTATTTCTTCTTCCTATTACATTTGATTCTTGTTGATATCTTGTAATGAGTTTCATCCATAATCTTGTGGTGATGTTCCTGATTCTCCCCGATCTATTTTTCGTCTTTTATTTATATTTTCCATGTATGTATGCACTAAAGTTTTGTCCCCGTTTATAAAAATCTAATAACATCGTTTTCCCCTATAGAATAATTTTTACTTATTGTAAATTGTAATATTCTTGTAGCTTTTTATATCTTTCTTCATATGTCATTCCTAATTCTGTTATACATTCTATAATCATGTCATCTACGTCTTCTTGGATACTTAATTGTGTAAAATTTCTATTAACTATTTTTTCCAATGTTTTATTTGTTTTTTTGGTTTTAAATATTGTGATAGTTTCTTATTCTAAGTAATCTATTAGGCTATAATCGAATTCTTCTTCTTAAAATTTATTAATATTCACAATATCTTCTTTGATTTCTTTCTCGTTTTCTATATCTTATACTTGTTCTGTATCATAATCTATGTTCATAAAGTTATGTTCTGCTTCATCTTCTTCTTTAGGTGTTTCTAATGTGCGTGAATCAGATCAGGTTTTATATTTGTAAACTGGAATCACCAAAATTCTAACTACAACACAAATAGGCAAGTGTACCTAATCGTATCGCAGTATAGTTCAGGTAAGACCGAGTGTCGAACACTTGGGGAACGAGTATGATTTCAGATTTAAAAGATTTAATTATTAATTAGCCTAAAGAAAGCAATTAAATGGGGAAACTGGGAATAAATCTAAGAATGCGATAAAATATTAATAAGACAAAAGAAAACAACCCAAAAGTAAGATAAAGCCGAGAGCTTGGAATGGAAACAATCAATACGAAGTATTCTCACCTAGACTCGATCACCCCCTCGTCTACCGTCAATCTCATGGATATTATTCATTGTATACCGATTTCTAAATTAGCTAGATCTCTTAGTCAGACTCACTAGCCCTATAATTATAGAAACATTAACCCAATGGTCATGGCATTAACTGTCCCTATAATTAGTCAATAAATTCGTATCAAGCTAGACTTAATCTATTGATTTGTATTGGTCACAAAATCAATCAATTAACACCAAATGGTCATCGCATGCAATTGTCAAACACATTAAAGTTAATTACTTTATAACCTAACCCTAGGATTTGATCAATCACTAGTCATGAATCCTAATGGTCATAGAAACTCATGATTAAAGCAAACATAAATAGAATGGTCATCTCAACTATGAAATACTTAGCAATAGGCATAAAGATCAAAACTTTAACACGAATGGATCTTTGAAAAAGCTAAACATGATAGATTATACGATTAATAAACATCCGGGTCCATAGAAATCAAACCAATAAACAAGGGTTCATCTAATCAAGGTGAAAAACAGAAAACCTAGCCCATAGACAGGATAGAACACATCAAAAACGAAAAAGTACATAACTTGCAAACCATTATAGAGCAATGGTGGCAAACCCGAGTCAATTCCGTTGAAGTTGTGGTCTTCCTCTTCATTATTGAGCTCCAAACCTTCTCTCAGGCCTTCAAATCACTTTTGGACGTCCTCAGCCGCCATATTGGAACCCTAGAATCGCATGTATGTTCCTTGGGTCGAAAGTAGGGATCTATTTATAGATTTCACGTTTCGGCACGTACGCGTCGCGTTCCCCTTTAAGACGCGTCGCGTCGGACAATCAATTCCTGACATTTTCGAACTACTGTGCGGACGCGTCGCGTTCTCGACTAATGCAATATTCTCTCCGGCATGATTGTTAACCTCTGAGTCTAGTTTACGTGGCCTTTTGAATCACCTCAATCCGAGCTCGTATGAGTGAGATATGATCAAAACAGCAAAGGTGTGTCGGAGCTGACAACTTTTCTTATTTTCTTCAATTTCTTCGGTTTTTGCTCAAAACCTTTCATCATCCGCCTTTTTAACCTAAAAACCAACCATTTAAGATATTAAGTATCTTTTGACTCATTTACGAACAATATTTGGTTAAATATAAGTACGATATCGCATAAAATATATATCTAAATACGGCATAAAACATACAAATTCTAAACTTTGTGTACCATCTAGGTCTTCGTATATCTAACTTCTTTAGGTATTGATACTTCATTTTTCATTTTCTTTTAAATCATTTAACCGGCTTTCTAATCCTGCTTGCCTTTCCTAGTATTCCTATACTTATTACTATATTGTTTCCTTTGTAATTTTCATATCCTTTAGTTTGTAATGCTATTTTTACTTTTTATATATCATTTATATCCTTTAAAAATTTCTAATGTACAATAATATAAGGCTGTATTTTGGCTAAAATCAACCTCCGGTAGTGAGATTATTGTTTTCTTTAATTCTGTTTTGTTAGAAATATTTTTTATTTTCTAATATAATATGCATACTTTTAGATTCTTTTTTTTAATTTACTCTTAGATTTATTATCAAATATGTTATACTATTTAAATGTATATCGTTTATGTGTACATTATGTGTAAAAATGTTTTTAAATCTACAATTAAGATTATAACAATCTAGAGAGATACCACTATCCGATTTTGTTTCGTATTCTAAATTTAGAAATTCTAACCGTTTTATCGCCGTAGTTGAATCTAGAAATGCTAGCAGAAGGACATTGGTCACATAAGAACTGGACGATGCTTCTTCCTTTTTCAGGGGAGGAGATATGATGATTCTAGATGACATAAAGAACGAAGAACTTATCAATCTCTCTTTCGATGATGAAACAACTACAGGACCATCAATCAAAGACACTCACACAGAATTCTGTAGATAGAACCATCAAGTGATCAAAAATCTAAGGAAACGTACGCAGTGACGATAGCACCATCTACAATTATTATTCAGATTTTACTGGCCGACAACTTTTACAATGCATTTCTTTTAGTACGTTCTTTGATTATTTTTCTTTTTCCTTTTATGTAAATAGTCTTTTTCTTTTTCCTTTTCCTTTAATGAAATCATTGTACAGATTTTGTTGATTCTTATTTCGATCGCTATATATATCGCGATCAAAATTCATTTGTTACGCAACGAATACTATCAATAACATTGACGAGCTATTCAAATCCATGGCGTGCTAATGTTAGTCCCATTTTTAGAATAGTTAAATTTGATGAGACAAACCATAGCTATGTATAGATGATAGGTTAAACATTAGAAATTATGTAAGTCTGTTATAGACTGACTAGGCTGAGTAGTCAGCGTATAAACAGATATAGAGTTTTCTATGTAAGTACTAGATAGCTCAGTGACTTCTAAGCTGAGATAGGTTAAGAATGAAGACTTGAAGATTTGGAGATCTAAGAACTCAAGAACTCAGCTTGATAACATCAAGACCGAGTGAGTTAGCTCAGCTTCAGAAGTCAGTTCAAGAATTTAAGTAAGTTCTAAATTCTGTTATAAACTCTCAATATCTACGACATTTAAATTAGGATATCTGAACCTAATTTAAACTATCTATTAGTTGGATAGAGATCTCAAACGGAATTAGTTAAATATGTTCTAATTAAGGAGTTTGTTATGGTTTTAAAGAAAACATAAGTTCTATCTTTAAACTGCGATTTGTTCGTAGATATATCAAGTATAAGTATAAACCTTCTTATGGGTTTTAACACACAGAATACCGAATATAGAGTTCTGCATAAGTTGCAAAACGTACGTGTGTTCGTCATACTTGATACGCGTGTGTTGCGATAACTTTGTGAGTTCAAATTTCAAGAGAGTTTTCAAGAGGTCTTGTTAATCAGTTTTGACAAGAAGTTCGATCATCAATTAGTTTGTGATACAAGAGTGTTTAGAGAGAGATGAGTTTATAATCAGTGTAAACATCAAATCACCTGTTGATTTGATTAGAAAGTGAAGTTGTAATCATTCTGTTTGATCAATTAATATACATTTGATTAATTTGTTTGATTGTTTTAAAGTGTATTCAACCCCCCTTATACACTATATTGGTTGCTTGTTTACCCTCTTTGGGACCAACAACTGGTATCAGAGCAAGTTTCTTCATTAATTGAAGATCAAGATCTGCTATCAAGAGATCAAGATGTCTACTAACAATCAATCAAATCATATTCCAACAATGGCGGCAAAAGAGTGTCCTATTTTTTTTATGGCAATGACTATCCTATGTGGAAGTTCAGAGCCATGCTCTATCCGAAGTCAGTGGATCACAGGATGAGTACCGTGATTCAAGATGGCCCAATCATACCCATGATCTATATTACTGCCACTGACAAAACTGTTCCCTCTGGAGAAACTCCCAAGCCTGAAGCATCTTGGACTGAGGAAGATCGCAAACTACTCAATCTGGATGATAAGGCACAAAGCATTATAGCAAATGCTTTGACAAACCCTCTTCTGCATACTGTGGCTGGGTGCCAAACTTCAAAAGAGATGTGGGATACTCTCAGTGTCACGTATGAAGGCACTGACTTGGTCAAGCAACATAAGAAGACAAATCTGAGTCGTTCTTATGAGACTTTCTTTGCCAAAAAGAATGAAACTCTGGTTGATCTATTTACCAGATTTCAATGCTTGATTAATGATCTGCTCTTGGTAGGTGTCAAGAAAGATGAAAATGAGTTGGTACTCAATTTCTTGGATGTGTTACCAGAACAATTCAATGAGATTACCATTGCACTTCATGCTGGAGGAACCTTAGGAAAATATGATCTTAGATCTATCTATGGTTTCCTTCTAAATCATCAACAGATCATGGAACAGAAGAAAGTGGCCCAGCAACAACTAAAAGAATCTATCAATAATGCTGGATCTGCATTAATTGCAGAAAAGAAGAAGAAGAGATCCAAAAAGTCTCAAGCTGAGACTGACTCTGAAACTAAATCTGAGGAGGTAAGTCCTAACTCAGATTCAGATGATGAAGAGATGGATGCTCTTACTGAACAAATGGCAATGTTAGCAAGGAATTTTAGAAAGTTTAGAAGAGGAAGGGGTCAACCTGACAAAGGAAAAAGTGGTAAGTCTACTTTTGATCCTAAGAAAGCTAAGTGCTACAACTGTCAGAAGATAGGACACATAGCTGCTGAGTGTAGAGTTAAGAAGGGAGAATCAGCTTCAGTAGCTGACAAGAATGCATACAGAGCTGATAAATTTAAAAAGAAATATCAAAGACTCAAAGCCAAGCCAGATGAAAACACCAAAGGTTTTCTCGCTGAGACTTGGGATACTGAATCATCTACTTCAGATGATGATGAGCCAAATAGGTGTTTGATGGCCATTGAGCAGGAAGAGGAACATGCTGATAATGAGTTAGAAGAAAGTTCCTTTGATGAGGATCTAGCAGAAGCGGCTAAGCTGAGTAAGCAAACCAATAACTAGGATCCTGCCTCAATGTATAAGGTAAATAACTTCAGTTCTTACACTGATGAAAAAAAATGTTTAATGTTCAACTATTTGTTGAATGTCTTCAAAACCTCTCTCACGGCTCAATCTAATTTGAAAACTGAAATTTCAAAATTAAAAATGAACTTAAACACTCTGAAACTCTCATAAAGACTGGTAAAAAGACTCAAAGTGATTATGAGTGTCAACTTCACATAAAAAAACTTCTAAGTGAAGAATTACAAGAATCAAAAGAACAAGCTGACAATCTAAGAAAGATCTGTGAATCTTGGTGTAAGTCATCAAGGGAAGTAGAAAAATGTATCAACCAGCAAATACCAAATCAAGTAAAAACAGTGCTAAGGGGAGATTATAGTGTTGCTACTGATGAAATCAACAAAAAAATGTCAGTCTTGAAGATAAAAACGTGGAATATGATGATATACTTCCAAAGACATTTTTAAGAAACAAGGATGGAAAACAGGTCAAAACCAATAAGTTTGTGAGACCAACTCAAAGCCCCCAAGTTATTCATACAAACCATCAAGCTGAGTGTTCTAGATCCAACAGAAACTGTAAGTCAGTGTTCAAAAGGTTGGATTACAATCCTGTGAGAACAACTGTCTTTGACAGAATAACTCACATCAACTCAAAGAGACATAACTCTCAAGCCAAATATGAAAGGATGTCTAAGAACAGGAAGTTGTCTGTAAGTCAGACTTCACCAAATAAGGGTAACCATAAAGCTGACAAAGGTAAGTCCAAAGTCAGAGAAAATCAAGTAGACAAACTGTCTAAAAGGATTGAAAGGTTATCCACATCTTATGACCCTAAAACTGAATCCAAATTTAATGTTGGAAAACTCAAAGAAGTCACCCAAACACCTATCTTTAGAAGAAAATGCTATAAGTATGGTGACAGATGTCATGAAGCCAAGGATTGTGTAAGTACCAATCTAAGGCCTGAAAAATTAAAGGATGATTAGTCCAAAATAGACTCAGAATTTGTTCAAGCTGATCAATCAGCCACTAAAGGATTAGCTAAGTGCTCATCCTCAGAACCCACCAAACAGTGGGTTCCTAAAAGAAACTAATGTGTTTAGTTGATCATGTGCAGGGCTTCTACAAGTGGTACTTAGACAGTGGATGCTCAAGACACATGACAGGAAGCAAAGGGATTCTAAGTGAATTCCAAAACAATGAAGGACCCGAGGTGACATTTGGGGATAATTCTCAAGGAAGGACTAAAGGGTATGGAAAGATAACTGCTGGAACAGTCACTTTCAAAAAGGTAGCATATGTTGAAGGCCTTAAACACAATCTGAGAAGTATCAGTCAATTATGTGATGTGGATTATGAAGTCACATTCAGAAAGCATGCAGGAACAATTTATGATAAGAAGGGAAAGCCAATACTAATGGCAAAAAAGAGAGAGATATCTATCTGTTAGATCTCAGCTCCGCAGATCCTTCAACTGAAACCTGTTTGTATTCTAACTCAACTCCCAAGCTGAGTTGGTTGTGGCACAAAAGACTGTCACACCTAAATTTCAAATATATTAACAAACTGTCTAGCTAAGAGATAGTCTCTAGTCTGCCAAAAATCACATTTGCTAAAGACAAACTTTGCTCAGCTTGTGAGATGGGAAAACATCATAAAGGATCCTTCAAGTCCAAACAGAATTTTTCGATTACAGAACCATTGCATCTGTTGCATTTGGATTTATTTGGACCTATAAGCAACCTAAGCCTAAGTGGTAAAAAGTATACTCTAGTGATTGTTGATGAGTTCACAAGATTCACTTGGGTGGTCTTCTTTAAAGCCAAAAGTGAAGCTGCGTGTGAGTTAATCAGCTTCATAAGACAAAAAGAGTTGCAAAAAAGGTAAGTCCATCAAGCAGCTCAGGAGTGATCATGGGACTGAGTTTAAGAACTCAACCCTTGAAGGCTTTTGTGAAGAGAAGGGAATTATCCATAATTTCTCATCTGTAAGAACTCCACAACAAAATGGAGTTACTGAAAGGAGAAATAGAACCTTAATTGAAGCTGCCAGAACCATGTTATGTGAAGCAAAGCTCAAGCTAAACTTTTGGGCAGAAGCTGTAAGTACAACTTGCTACACACAGAACATATCCATGATAGTTAAAAGACAAGGTAAAACACCTTATGAGATGTATTATGGCAGAAAACCTAATATTGGATACTTCCATATCTTTGGTTCAACATGCTATGTGCTAAACCAAAGAGATCAGCTCCATAAGTTGGAACCTAAAGCTGATCAAGGTCTATTTGTTGGATATTCTTCAATTTCAAAAGCTTACAGAGTCTATAATCTAAAAAGAAAAGTAATTGAAGAGTCAGTACATGTTACGTTTGATGAGACAAGTATTGATAAATCTGACAAAGCTCAAGCTGACCCGACTAGTCTAAGTGAGCTTGAAAGAAGCAAAGAAGATCTCACATCGAATCCCATGTATGTTATGGATGATTCTGATGATTAGGATGGTGGAAAAATTCACAAGCTTGTTTCAACAAAAGAAGCTATCAACATTGAAGATGATCACATAACTAATACTCAACCTGAGAATCTAGGTGAATCATCAGGTACAAGTCAGATTGAAAATCTAAGTGATCTCTCAATTCCTACTCAGACTGAAGAGATAAGTCCTATTCAGCCTGAGAGACACTGCTCAGATTCAGACCCAGAACCACAGTCTCCTACTACAACCGTCAAAGTATTAAAAGATCATCCCCTTGATGACATTATTGGTAACATTGAAGATGGTGTGTTGACTAGATCTAAGGAAAATGCAAACTATGTTGCCTACTCTAGTTTTCTATCTGAAATGGAACCAAAGAAGACGGAAGATGCTCTAAAGGATGAAGATTAGACTGAAGCTATGCAAGAGGAGCTGACAGAATTTCAAAGAAATAAGGTCTGGACTCTTGTCCCTGCTCCCAAAGGAAAAACAATTATAGACACTAAGTGGGTCTATAGAAATAAAATGGACAAGGATGGAGTAGTGATCAGAAATAAGGCAAGGCTAGTAGCTCAGGGGTATAGACAAGAAGAAGGTATTGACTATGATGAGACATTTGCCCCTGTTACAAGAATTGAAGCAATAAGATTGTTTCTACCCTATGCAGCCTTCAAAAAATTTAAAGTGTATCAAATGGATGTTAAAAGTGCTTTCCTAAATGGATCACTACAGGAGGAAGTCTATGTGAAAAAACCCCCTTGTTTTGTTGATCCTAAACATCCAGATTTTGTTTATAAGTTGGACAAAGCTCTATATGGACTCAAGCAAGTTCAAAGAGCATGGTATGATACACTATCCTCCTATCTGCTTTCAAATGATTTTATTAGAGGAAGTATCGACAAAACTCTATTTTTAAGAAAAAGAAGAGGACATGTCATTCTGGTTTAAATCTATGTGGATGACATTATCTTTGGTTCAACAAACCAAGGTCTATGTGACTGGTTCTCTAAGATAATGTCTAATCAATACAGAATGAGCATGATGGGTGAGATGACTTACTTTTTAGGACTTCAAATAAGCCAGAAAGAAGATGGTATATTTATTAATCAGAGCAAGTATGTTTTTGATCTGATTAAGAAATATGGATTAGACTCAAGCCATTATGCAAAGTCTCCAGTGCTACACAATGTCAAGTTGCACAAGGACATTGATGGTAAATCTGTATGTCAGACCACATATAGAGGAATGATAGGTTCATTACTCTACTTGACAGCAAGCAGACCTGATATAATGTTTGCTACATGTGTCTGTGCACGATATCAGGCTGAACCAAAGGAATCACACTTGTAAGCTGTTAAAAGAATTCTCAAATATCTGAAGGGAACACCAAATTTAGGTTTGTGGTATCCCAAAGGATCAGGATTTGAGTTGATAGGGTACTCAGATTCAAACTTCGCAGGTTGTGGTCTAGATAGAAAGAGTACTACCGGAGGATGTCAATTATTGGGTGGAAAATTAGTTAGCTGTACAAGCAAGAAACAAAACTCAGTGGCAATTTCGACAGCTGAAGCTAAGTATGTTGCAGCAGGGAGCTGTTGTGCTCAAATATTGTGGATGCAACATCAGCTTAAGGACTTTGATTTAACTTATTCAAAGACTCCCATGTGGCAGTCTGACCTATGAAACTCGTGTTCCTCTCATGTGACAGTCTGACCTATGCAACATCAGCTGAAACTCGTGTTCCCCTCATGCGACAATCTGACCTATGAAAGTCGGATGGCATTAAGGTCGTGATGTTGTGCAGTTATATATATAAAATGATGTGAAATAAAACGGAAATACTAGACTAAACTACACACCGGGCAATGAACCCATCGTATAGTAGTAAAGTGTTTGTAAGACCGAGTGTCAGCAAGATGAAATCTCAATACTAAGTTGTCGTCATTAATTAATCTATGATCAAATGTTTATAATCCTAAAGTTAACAATCAAAACAAGCGAGATAAAAGAAATGAGATATTTTCTTAGAACTTTTCGATTTGAGAAGGAAGTGCTACTAGACTCGATTACAAATATAGTTAATTGACAAGGATTTGATAGGTTTGATGGGCAAGGAGTTAAACCATCTAAACACTTCAAATATTAAATAAAATCAAACAAGAAGGTCTCCTTAGAATGATTGTATAAGGTATAAGGAGTGACTAAAATCTACCACTTTGTAAAAACATTCAAGCAAGGATTGAGTGTTGTATTAAAACACATTTAATAACATAGTTCTCCGTTAATTAAACAATCAATTCTTGGAAACTAACCCCCGAAGTTCTCCGAAGTAGCCAATTTCGCAAAAATCAACTTTATAGATATTCCAACACTTGACTAATCATAAGATAGGCATTTCAAAGTCAATTTCATCAACAAATTGCTCAAACAATGGTGAAAACCCAAACCCAAATGTAAATTCTCACAAATTGGGCATCACAACTAGGAGTAATTGCAAAGAAACCAAGAACCAATCAACACAATAGGAAATTTGGGGGAAAACATGAATTCAAGCAATTTAAGAAGAAACCCTAGCTTGAAGCTTCCATTAATGGTGAACTTTGGGGAAACCCACAAAAATACCAAATCCAGGTCAATAACCTACTTGAATCTCATCCAATAGCACTAAAATTAACTACTCTATGTTAAACATTACGAAATCTAAGCAAACAAAACTGAAATTGAAAGGAGACATGAAGGAAAGCTTAAACCCTTGAAGAACTCAATGGAGAAGATGAAGAATATGCTCCCAAGGTAGTATCCAAGCTCCAAATCTTGCTTCCTTTGGATGTATCCTTTGAAAACTTGACTTAAAGCTCTGGAAAAACTCAAGAAAATCGCCTCTCCATAGAGGTTTAGGACTGGAAACGGGTTATGAGTGAAAAGGGGGAGAAAAAAAATGCTTAAATATGCAATCAACGTCTGGCACATGTACGGCCGTACATCGCACTTTACGGGGCCGTACAAACGGGTCTAGAACATGATTTTTCTATTTCTTCCAAATTTTAGGGATTTTCCTTCCTTTTGTCATGGATAATCATTATAGACCTGAGATTTCAAAAATAATGAATTGAGTATCAATTATGACCATATTACTCAGAAAAGCATACGAAACAATCGGATATCGCCCCGAAATAAGTATTCAAATTGGGCGATATCAGGTCGATGAACAAAAGTCGGATGAACAAAGTCGGTTGAAAACATGAAGGTCGCACGACATTTCGGGAACGCGTCGTGTCCCCTTGTTTGACATGTCGCGTCACGTGCAGACCTGCACTTCATCTTCTTCTTGTTCATCATCCAGCCGACTTATTCTTTAAACCATCTCAATTCTAGATTCACAAACTTGTTCAAATGACTTCTAAAACATCTTTAAACTTCATATATCATCTATACAATCATCAAGAACTCATCAACTCCAATTAAAAACATCAAACAAACAAAACCCACTTTCAAAGTAAGCTTGTATTTGTTCAACAATGGAGTTTTCACCTCTTTATGAGTTCCAACAACCAAAACACACACATAACTAGTACTAATAATACTTAAACTTCAAAACAAACATCAACTAAACTTTTTTTGATTCAAAGACAACAAATTCTTCAATCTTCTTCTTCTAAAACTCACGAGAGCAAGTGTGTGTTTGTGTGTGTTTTCTAATTCACCAACTTTGACTTTCTTTTTCTTTCAACTTCTCAAACTTACATATATATATATATATATATATGCATTCTTATCCAGAGGCAAACAATATATTTAATTAACTCCAAATATACCTTTTATCAACTTCGCTAATTTAATCACCTTTCTTACGTACATACATATACAACTAGAATATTCTCATATTTGTTGTAATTACATATGCGTACATACTAATTACAACTAGGCCCAAATCGAAGATATTACATAAGGGATGGTTCATTTGAGAAACGTTTTTATTGTGAGTACCGTGAGAACCAATCTTGCCCCTTGATTAAAATAAGTCAATGACCAATAAAAATGACGGCTTATTAATGATGCATTAATGACACATTAATAGCTCATTAATGATGCATTAAGGAGGTTTAGTTCGGGAAAATCAAGGCTCGATCTTTAATGACAACTCATCTGGACGCAATTCACGGTTGGAAAATCATATAAAAGAACAAAATACCCCTATTAATGAGCATTAATGGCGGTCACAAATGGTACCCGTAATAAAAATGGTTCTCAAATGATCTTTTCACTATATATATATATATACCTATATATAGGTAGGATCGAATGAGAATACCTTTTAAGGTGACAACTTGGAGAACAGTTTATAGCCCTTGGATGATCTTTATTTAATGACTATTATACTTGGTTTAATTAAGATATGTTGAATTTTAATTATTTGGTTTAATTAAGGTATGTTGAGTTTATAACACTTATTTATCTAATTAAATATTTAGTGTACAAGTGTTCTCACCGTTCATATATATATATATATATATATATATATACACACACACACACACACACAGACTAGTGGGTTACCTGTGCAATGCGGCGGCGGCGAATAAAGAGGGGGTTGTCATGAGTTTTGTTTGTGGGTATTCATCAAGAGGATGGAGAAGACAATACAAAGAATAATACACTTCAACTTAAAATGAATATAGGATAATACATCGTTGTGATGGTTAACGAATAATGAAATATTATAGTAGCTTATTACTGAAAAACTGAAATGTATGTTGACTACCATTAAGAATTACAATCCATCGCAAGGAAGAAAATTGTTGTAGAGATATGATAAAACACAGTCTGAAGCGTCCATCTATTGATATATCCTACAAAAAATTTGTTTGTATATGCTGGTTAAATATATAGATATATTGGAAATGAATGTCTAAGAACAAATAGTAGATAGTACCTTATTCGTGACGTAAAACTTCTTGATATACCACATTTGACTTGTAAACACCATCATGAGTAAATGTTTTGTTAGTTTTCACCTTTGTATTCCCACACGATGTTCCTCTAGAAAGCGCCAAGTAAAGTTGGTCATGCGAGAATACCGGTTGCGATAGATATACACTAACATGTGGAATAGTGTGACCCTAGGCTTTATTAATTGTTATTCCAAAACTAAGCCTAACAGGAAATTGTTTTCTTTTCAGTTTGAATGGGAACATGTTGTCTTCGGATGGACAAAGAGGAATACTTGGTAAAAGTACTCTTTTACCAGAATGTTGGCCTACAGCTATCACAACATCAATGACGTTTTGTTGAACCCTCTGCATATTAATCTAGTACCATTACTCTGTTGGAATATGCCCGCTGACACGAACGAGTTAATGCCACTACCGATGAGGTATAGGCCTATTGGGTCACACACCAAGTATTGATTCCGGCAACACGATCAAGCAAAAGAGAGGAAAAGGCCAAATGGGTTTTGGCAGGATGGTACACGGGCCGTGTTCCTAAACACGGGTCGTGTTCAGTCCAACATACACGAGGCGTATTGGCCCAAGTTAAGGCCGTGTGCTTTGGGCCTACACGGCCGTGTAGGTGAACACGGGCCGTATTGGGCCTACTAGACACGGGTTATCTTGGTCCAATTGAGGCCGTGGGCTTTGGGCCTACACGGCCGTGTTGGCCGACACGGGCCGTGTATGATCCTTGTAACAGCAGAATTAACAACCTTAAACACTTGATTTAATGGGGTTTTATGTCATTAACTTGGGGAGACTAAGAGGCTACATTTTTCTCTACTCAAGAACAGACTCTTGGGTGTTCTTTGAGTTAGTTCATGCACAAGAAAGTTCTCTCAAAACTTGATCTTCTTCTTGGTGTTCTTTTGGGTGCACAAGAGTGAAAGATATACTTGATTGTTGTCTTGGTGATTACACACCAACCTACTAGCATTTGGGAATCAACACAACTTGGGGTGGACTTCACTAGAGGAATCCTAGTTTGGATTCTTGAAGCTTGACTTGGTTGGATTCTTGAAGCTTGACAAGAGGAAGATTGTAGTACTTGCATAGTGGTATATTTCTATCCATCTTGTTCTTTTGATTAGTTGCAATTCCATGTCTAGATGTTGGTCCATGGGAAGTGTTTGTTTGGTTAACTCATATAATTGTTCTATATCTTGCTTCCGTTGCTACTCGATTATGCCAAACAAATACCTTCAGTAGTATCAGAGCCATATCTAACTTGGCTTTGCACTAGTGAGTCTAGAAAACCATATAAATGTTCTACATAAGAAAATTGTTTTCTTGAAATTTTTTTCCGTATGGATGGTTGCTAGGCTAAAATTGATATATTTGTAGCCTACATAATATTCATATAAATATTTTTATATTAGAAAATTTGTTTTCTAGAAATGGTTTTTCATGTAGATTCTTACTAGGCTAAAATTGGTATATTTGTTGCCTACCTAATATGTTAGTCTTACATCGAGTTTAGAAAAGCCATATAAATACTTTTATATAAGAAAATTGTTTTCTTAAAATTGGTTTTTCATTGAGACTCTTGTTGTACTCTTGTTGTGCTAGAATTGTTATATTTGTAGCCATGTTAATATTTTAGTTTTTATATTTATATATTTGTTGTAACTTGGCATGAAGTGTACACAAATATATACTTATAAATGTATATATGAATATGTGTCACAAAAATGGTTTGGTACACTAATGCATATGTACAAAGATTGTCATTATGGTGCCTTTGATGTTGTTGACAATCTTAACTAAAATATAGATATATATTTGTATCATGGTTTTGTGTGGCACACCATGTTTCATTTATGTTACGTTTGGTTAATTTGGTAACACGATATGCCCTTAGACCTATGTGTTGTGGTGGTTGATTGATTTGGTTTTTTGGTGGCCTGCGTGCCGTATTGATGTAATTATTTGTTTATTTATTTGTTGGTGCGGCTTGCACGTCGTTTCTTTCATTCCGTGTATTTGTATAAATAGTGTAGGAATGCGACCTGCGTGTCGTTTATATATATTCTATGTATTTGTATGTAGTATAGAATTAGAACCGGAGAAATCAACGGGAGTCATGGTGATGACGTCTTGGCGAGAAGGAATCAACACGCTATTGGAGGTGTTGGATTCGGTGGGAGCTTATGTATATGTTCATTTATCTTTAGGACAATCATTTTATGATTAGGATCTTGTCAAGAGTGGCATACCCTATACTGACTTGGGAGCATAGATGTCTTGCTAGAGGCCGCTCTATGTTTGTGTTATTTTTCGTAGTCGTGCCACGTGCAAGTGGGAGTCTGTTGGAATATGCCTGCTGACACAAACGAGTTAATGGCACTACCGATGAGGTATAGGCCTATTGGGTCACACACCAAGTATTGATTCTGGCAACACGATCAAGCAAAAGAGAGGAAAAGGCCAAAATGGGTTTTGGCAGGATGGTACACGGGCCGTGTTCAGTCCAACATACACGAGGTGTATTGGCCCAAGTTGAGGCCGTGTGCTTTGGGCCTACACGGCCGTGTAGGTGAACACGGGCCGTGTTGGGCCTACTAGACATGGGTTATCTTGGTCCAATTGAGGCCGTGGGCTTTGAGCGTACACGGCCGTGTTGGCCGACACGGGCCGTGTATGATCCCTGTAACAGCAGAATTAACAGCCTTAAACACTTGATTTAATGGGGTTTTATGTCATTAACTTGGGGAGACTAAGAGGCTACATTTTTCTCTACTCAAGAACAGACTCTTGGGTGTTCTTTGAGTTAGTTCATGCACAAGAAAGTTCTCTCAAAACTTGATCTTCTTCTTGGTGTTCTTTTGGGTGCACAAGAGTGAAAGATATACTTGATTGTTGTCTTGGTGATTACACACCAACCTACTAGCATTTGGGAATCAACACAACTTGGGGTGGACTTCACTAGAGGAATCCTAGTTTGGATTCTTGAAGCTTGACTTTGTTGGATTCTTGAAGCTTGACAAGAGTAAGATTGTAGTACTTGCATAGTGGTATATTTCTATCCATCTTGTTCTTTTGATTAGTTGCAATTCCATGTCTAGATGTTGGTCCATGGGAAGTGTTTGTTTGGTTAACTCATATAATTGTTCTATATCTTGCTTCCGTTGCTACTCGATTATGCCCAACAAATACCTTCATACTCAACCCATTCAAAGGATCAATATTTCATAACAGTATTATCGGACACCCAATTTTAAGACTGAGAGAATGAGGTGGCAAACCACTAACAATTAACGAGTTTAAAAATTCCACGGGGTAGAAATAATAATATCATGTTTAACGTAAGTAATAATATTATGTTTATACAGGATATTATATGTATATATAAAGGATATTATGTTTATACAAGTATATATATATATAAAGGATATTATTATTTAGCGTAAATAATACTATTATGTTTATACAAGTATATATATATGTGTATTTATATGCATTGATCTATATTATTATTTATGTGAAATAATAATATTACATTATATATATAAATATTGATATAACACAATGCATATGTAATACATAATATAAATATGAGTTTATATATATGTATGTGTGTGTGTATATATATATATATATATTTGTTACTAGTAACAAACAAGTATGTATATAAAATACATGTAGATGTATTTTATACATTGTATGACATATCTAATATTATCTTTTATTTATTTAAAAGAAAAACTACAACTCGCCAATGCATTCACTCAAAGGGGGCCATGTTGAGGTAGCTTGTAAAAGACTTAACCAAGGCATGGACTTCATGATCAAGTAAAGAAGAAAAACAAGAAGGGGACCTCCCCCTCCCTCCCATTTACGGCCAACATGCGGCTGAGGGAGGGGTCTCCCCTCTTGTGTTTGTTGCTTGATTCTTTTAAGTGTAATGCAGGACTCATTTGCTACTACAACACACCACCACCTTTCGTTGTATCTTTCAAGTGTTTTTGAAGTCTTGCATGCATCCTTACATCCTTGTATTGGTGCATCAAGTTGGCTAAGTGTGGTACGACAATACATACTCATAAATATACATCTAGTTCAAAGAAGAAGATAATGTTGTTGTTTTGTTTGCTTATGAACTACAAGGGTTGGAAAGACTAACATCTTGGAGGTGTCGGATTCATTGGCTTGTGGATACCTTGGAGGAAGTCTTCTCTTGGCTTCTCATCGATCACCACTTCACCAACGATTTCTTACGCTACAAAGGTTGTAGTTCTAAACACCCTATAATTGTTTTGTTTTCTTAAGGCTTGCATATGGATCATTGGTGGAAATTTTTAAAATTGTTGTTCATGCTTCCGTTGCTAAAATATATTTTAAAAAACCAAACAAACCCGAACAGTGGTATCACAGAGCCACTTATGCATGTTTTAAAAAACTTTATTTTATGAGTATGTAAAAATAAAAAAATGGATCATTTTTCTTTTGTTAGAAAAGTTAATTTTCTTTTGGCAACACAAGTTGTGAATTTTCTTTTGGCAACTTATATATGTTTATATGAGAAATATTCAATACAGTCCTAATTTAATTTATAGTCCTGAGAGATAATTTATAACCATTAGATTCTAAGATTCAATGGTCCAGATTCAATATTGGATAATAATCAAAATTGATATATTTATATGTAAGCGTATGAGGGAGGGCATTTCTGACTTTTTGCCTATTGATCCCCACTTTCTCTCCTCTAATTTATTTAAAATTAATTATCTCACAAACCGTTAATCGTTAGACGAAATGAATTATACCGTTATGATCCTCGTATTCCCCTCTTTTATTAGAGATGTCACTTGATATAATTTCAACAAAAATAATTTTAATCATTTTGTTAGGTTAGACTTAAATTTTATTAATGTATAATAACATTTGATTCATAGAGTTGTGCTCAATATAGTTTTTATAAAAACTCTCTCGTAAGAAAAAAATGATTATTTACGTGATTTGTGGTGTTTGATAATCCGTCGAAGTTTTATGGTTTAGTAACAAAAAATCAACAATTTAAAATGATTATAATTTATTAGTTGTTTTATAACACATGTGATTATCTATCTCTTACACATGCATATAATCACGTGTGATTTGTAGCATTCTTATGTTACAGATTTCATAGAATCAATCACATGTGATTGCGTATTCAATCATATGTGATTTTATACAGAATCACAGGAGAATTTGTATAGAATCACGTGAGATTGAATACCAAAAACATAAGATTTGGTATTCAATCACATATGATTGCATATTTAATCATCGATGATTTTGTACAGAATCACACGAGGGTTTGTACAAATTCACATGTGATTGAATACCAAAAAATATGAGATTTGGTATTCAATCATATGTGATTGCATAGAGGATCATTCAAACGAGAACCATTCTTATTATGAGAACCAATATAAACGACATCGAATTCGAAGGATAACACATCTGGACATTTGATAGAGGGGATAGGATGTTGCTAGTACACAATATATGCATTCGTGGGTAGACAATGCAATTGAATTGGGTGAAATTGAATATGTACATACGTGTATAAACGGTTTTAAGCAAACGTTGATTTTTTAAGCAGAGATTCAAAATTAATAAACGTTAACTGATATGCAATTTAAGAAGATAAAAAAATCAATAAAACAACACATGTAATATTATTATGAATCACATGTGATTATATATTAATAAAATTTAGGACCAACATAACAAAATAAAAAAAATTGTCGAAAGTATATCAACTGACCTCTCTAATGAAAGAGGGGAACCTTCGAGTTGGCCACGGGGCAACAGCCTCTGACGCCCCACACCGTTACGACAGGAGGGGAAATCGCTTGGCTGACTCGCCAGCCCTTATGGAATTCATACTCGGCCGCTCTAGTACACATGCTAGTACACCGAAGCACAGAGTCGCTTGTCATCGACATCCGAGCCACAGAGAGCCCTTCCGCTGAACGACGAGGATCATAACGGTATAATTTGTTTTGTCTAACGATTAATGGTTTGTGAGATAATTAATTTTAAATAAATTAGAGGAGAGAGAAAGTGGAGACCAATAGACAAAAAGTCAGAAATACACTCCCTTATCAATTTTGATTATTATCTGAGATTGAATCTGGACCATTGAATTTTAAAATTTAGAAATACCTCTTCTGCATACTGTGGCTGGGTGCCAAACTGCAAAAGAGATGTGGGATACTCTCAGTGTCACGTATGAAGGCACTGACTTGGTCAAGGAACATAAGAAGACAAATCTGAGTCGTTCTTATTAGACTTTCTTTGCCAAAAAGAATGAAACTCTGGCTGATCTGTTTACCAGATTTCAATGCTTGATTAATGATTTGCTCTTGGTAGGTGTCAAGAAAGATGAAAATGAGTTGGCACTCAAGCTCTTGGATCTGTTAACAAAACAATTCAATGAGATTACCATTGCACTTCATGCTGGAGGAACCTTAGGAAAATATGATCTCAGATGATGATGAGCCAAATAGGTGTTTGATGGCCATTGAGGATGAAGAGGAACAAGTTGACTATGAGTTAGAAGATAGTTCCTTTGATGAGGATCTAGCAGAAGCGGCTAAGCTGAGTAAGCAAACCAATAACTGGGATCCTGCCTCAATGTATAAGGTAAATAACTTCAGCTCTTACACTGATGAGCAAAAATATTTAATGTTCAACTATATGTTGAATGACTTCAAAACCTCTCTCACAGTTCAATCTAATTTGAAAACTGAAATCTCAAAATTAAAAGATGAACTTAAACACTCTGAAACTCTCGTAAATGCTGGTAAAAAGACTCAAAGTGATTATGAGTGTCAGCTTCACATAAATAAACTTCTAAGTGAAGAATTACAAGAATCAAAAGAACAAGCTAAAAATATAAGAAAGATCTGTGAATCTTGGTGTAAGTCATCAAGGGAAGCAGAAAAATGTATCAAGCAGCAGATACCAAATCAAGTAAAAGCAGTGCTAGGGGGAGATTATAGTGCTGCTGCTGATGAAATCATCAAAGAACAAGTCAGTCTTGAAGATAAAAATGTGCAATCAGATGATATACTTCCAAAGACATTTTTAAGGAACAAGGATGGAAAACAGGTCAAAACCAATAAGTTTGTGAGACCAACCCAAAGCCTCCAGGTTATAAATATAAACCATCAAGCTGAATGTTCCAGATCCAACAGAAACTGTAAGTCAGTTTTCAAAAGATTGGATTATAATCCTGTGAGAACAACGGTCTTTGACAGAATAACTCACATCAACTGAAAAAGACATAACTCTCAAGCCAAATATGAAAGGATGTCTAAAAACAGGAAGTTGTCTGTAAGTCAGACTTCACCAAATAAGGGTAACCATAAAGCTAACAAAGGTAAGTCCAAAGTCAGAGAAAATCAAGTAGATAAACTGTCTAAAAGGATTGAAAGGTTATCCACATCTTATGACCCTAAACTAAATCCAAATTTAATGTTGGAAAACTCAAAGAAGTCACCCAAACACCTATCTTTAGAAGAAAATGCTATAAGTGTGGTGACAGAGGTCATGAAGCCAAAGATTGTGTAAGTACCAATCTTAGGTCTGAAAAGGTAAAGGATGATCAGTCTAAAACAGACTCAGAATCTGTTCTAGCTGATCAGTCAGCCTCTAAAGGATTAGCTAAGTGCTCATCCACAGAACCTACCAAACAGTGGGTTCCTAAAAGAAACTAATGTGTTTAGTTGATCATATGTAGAGCTCCTACAAATGGTACCTAGACAGTGGATGCTCAAGGCACATGACAGGAAGCAAACGGATTCTAAGTGAATTCCTAAAACAATGTAGGACCCAAAGTGACATTTGGGGATAATTCTCAAGGAAGGACTAAAGGTTATGGAAAGATAACTGCGGAAACAGTCACTTTCAAAAAGGTAGCATATGTTGAAGGCCTTAAACATAATCTGATAAGTATCAGTCAATTGTGTGATGAGGATTATGAAGTCACCTTCAGAAAGCATGCATGAAAAATTTATGATAAGAAGGGAAAGCCAATACTAATGGCAAAAAGAGAGAGAGATATCTATTTGTTAGATCTCAGCTCCGCAGATCCTTCAACTGAAACCTATTTGTATTATGACTCAACTCCTAAGCTGAGTTGGTTGTGGCACAAAAGACTGTCACACCTAAATTTCAAATATATTAACAAATTTTCTAACAAAGAGTTAGTATCTGGTCTACCAAAGATCACATTTGCTAAAGACAAAATCTGCTCAGCCTGTGAAATGAGAAAACATCATATGGGATCCTTCAAGTCCAAACAAAAATTTTCAATTACAGAACCATTGCATATGTTGCATTTGGACTTATTTGGACCTATAAGCACCCTAAGCCTAAGTGGTAAAAAGTATACTCTAGTGATTGTTGATGAGTTAACAAGATTCACTTGGGTGGTCTTCTTAAAAGCCAAAAGTGAAGCTGCATATGAGTTAATCAGCTTCATAAGACAAGAAGAGTTGCAAAAGGGTAAGTCTATTAAACAGCTCAGAAGTGATCATAGAATTGAGTTTAGGAACTCAACCCTTGAAGGCTTTTCTGAAGAAAAGGGAATTATCTAGAATTTCTCTTCTCTAAGAACTCCACAACAAAATGGAGTTGCTGAAAGGAGAAATAGAACCTTAATTGAAGCTGCCAGAACCATGTTATGTGAAGGAAAGCTCAAGTTGAACTTTTGGGCAGAAGCTGCAAGTACAGCTTGCTACACACAGAACAGATCAATGATAGTTAAAAGGCATGGTAGAACACCTTATGAGATGTATCATGGCTAGAAAACCTAATATTGGATACTTCTATATCTTTGGTTCAACATGCTATGTGCTAAACCAAAGAGATCAGCTCCATAAGTTGGAACCTAAAGCTGATCAAGGTCTATTTGTCGGATACTCTTCAATCTCCAAAGTTTACAGAGTCTATAATTTTAAAAGAAAGGTAATTGAAGAGTCAGTACATGTTACGTTTGATGAGACAAGTATTGACAAATCTGACAAAGCTCAAGCTGACCCAGTTAGTCCGAGTGAGCTTGAAAGGAGCAAAGAAGATCTCACATCAAATCCCATCTATGTTATGGATGATTCTGATGATGAGGATGGTGGTATATCTGATAAATGTGCATCATCAAAAGAAACTATCAATATTGAAGATACTCAGCCTGAAAATCTAGGTGAATCATCAGGTACAAGTCAGATTGAAAATCTAAGTGATCTCTCAATCCCTACTCAGACTGAAGAAGTTAGTCCTATTCAACCTGAGAGACACTGCTCAGATTCAGATCCAGAACCACAGTCTCCCACTACAACCTTCAAAGTATTAAAAGATCATCCCCTTGATGACATTATTGGTAACATTGAAGATGGTGTGTTAACTAGATCTAAGGCAAATACAAACTATGTTGCCTAGTCTAGTTTTCTATCTCAAATGACACCAAAGAAGACTGAAGAGGCTCTAAAGGATGAAGATTGGATTGAAGCTATGCAAGAGGAGTTGACAGAATTTCAAGGAAATAAGGTCTGGAACCTTGTCCCTGCTCCCAAATGAAAAACAATTGTAGGCACTAAGTGGGTCTATAGAAACAAAATGGACAAGGATGGAGTAGTGATCGGAAATAAGGCAAGGCTAGTAGCTCAGCGGTATCGACAAGAAGAAGGCATTGATTATGATGAGACCTTTGCCCCTCTTGCAAGGATTGAAGCTATAAGATTGTTTCTAGCCTATGCAGCCTTCATAAATTTTAGAGTGTATCAAATGGATGTAAAAAGTGCTTTTCTAAATGGAGCATTACAGGAGGAAGTCTATGTGAAACAACCCCCTGGTTTTGTTGATCCTAAACATCTAGATTATGTCTATAAGTTAGACAAGGCTCTGTATAGACTCAAACAAGCTCCAAGAGCATGGTATGATACACTGTCCACCTATCTGCTTTCAAATGATTTTATTAGAGGAAGTATTGACAAAACTCTATTTATAAGAAAAAGCAGAGGACATGTCATTCTGGTTCAAATCTATGTGGATGACATTATCTTTGGTTCAACAAACCAAGGTCTATGTGACTGGTTCTCTAAGATAATGTCTAATCAATAAAGAATGAGCATGATGGGTGAGATGACTTACTTTTTGGGACTTCAAATAAGCCAGAAAGAAGATGGTATATTTATTAATCAGAGCAAGTATGTTTTTGATCTGATTAAGAAATATGGATTAGACTCAAGCCATCCTGCAAGGTCTCTAATGTTACATAATGTCAAGTTACGCAAGGACATTGATGGAAAATCTGTATGTCAGACTACATATAGAGGAATGATAGGTTCATTACTCTACTTGACAGCAAGCAGACCTGATATAATGTTTGCTACATGTGTTTGTGCACGATATCAGGCAGATCCAAAGGAATCACACTTGTTAGCTGTTAAAAGAATTCTCAAGTATCTGAAGGGAACACCAAATTTAGGTTTGTGGTATCCCAAAGGATCAGGATTTGAGCTGATAGGGTACTCAGATTCAGACTTTGCAGGTTGTGGTTTAGATAGAAAGAGTACGGTGGAAAATTAGTTAGTTGGACAAGCAAGAAACAAAACTCAGTGGCAATTTCCACAGCTGAAGCTGAGTATGTGGCTGCAGGGAGCTATTGTGCTCAAATACTATGGATGCAACATCAGCTTAAGGACTTTGACTTGCATTATTCAAAGACTCCGATATTCTGTGACAATCAAAGTGCTATTTCCATCACACACAACCCAGTGTTTCACTCAAGAACCAAGCACATTGAAATAAGACACCACTTCATCAGAGACATTGTACAAACGGGAAAGATAGAGTTAGTCTTCATGAGACTGAAGATCAACTTGCAGATATCTTCACTAAACCAATTGAAGGCACAAAATTTACAACTCTACTTGGCAAGCTTGGTATGTTCAACCCTTAATTGGTATGTTCCATTCTTTATCTCTAAGTGCTAACCTCGACTAAGTGTCAATCTGAGCCGAGTAATCAGTTTTAATGTGTGGTCAGTTCCACAGGTCTAGGTTGGTCTTAACAAACGGTCAGTCCAACCTTATAGTAAGTATAAAATATTTACGATGTGTCCTGTTTAAAAATAAACGTAAGTCGTTTACAAAATAAATTATTTAAAAGATATTAGTGGTAATATTCTTTTCTTATTGTGAGTATTCGGATCAATGTAACAGTGTGAGTCAAGTTAAGTTACATTAAATATAGCCGTTATAACAAACTACGTAGCCGGTTGTTACTGTAACGGTCATATTTATTACCATCCAATAACGGTAACTTTTCTCTCACATTGAAAAGGTATAAATAAGATAGACTCTTCACCGTATTTCATTTACTCTTCCAAACCTATACCTTCTTCTCTATTCTCTAAAACCATACATTGCTTTGTGCAGAATCAATTGCTCAGTGCAACACCCTACAACTGCTAAGTGAAATCAAATACGATAAGTTTGAAATCAATGGAAGGATATACTCTTAATTTGTCTGATCAAATGATCCGAGGTGGTACTTTCAAGAACAATGCGCTCCCTATTTACAATCAAAACAATGTCGTATCATGTATCAACATACCAAAGTCCAAGATTGGCAGGGGCTATGAGGACTGGGTCTCATACATTCAAAAGGGACCCATGGCACATGCTTTTCTTCGTGGTCCTGCTGTGCTCATCCCACAACTCCTCACCGAGTATTGGTACACGTGCAAACTAGATGCAAATCAACAAGTAATTAGAGGTACAGTCCTAAGTGGACAAGTGGCAATTGACATAGATGTAAACTGTCTCAGACGAATTCTTCATCTCCCTGTTCACAATCAATATGAGGCCACAGTTTCTAGGGAAACCTCAAGGAGCGTATTACCTTTAATGAGTCATCCTCAAGTCGTGGGGGTGATAAGGAAATCCGTTTTCCAGACAGCATGGGTATTCATGGTGTCCACGGTGGTCCGTTCACTTGGATACAAGGTGGGTGGCCTGGATAATGTTAATAACTTTGAAATGAAACTACTATATAACATATTATATGATCGACGATTGGACTACGCTGAGTTGATCTTTGAGGCACTCAAGTCGTTGGTGACCAAGAATGTGAGGGATACCATCGTGCCCTTTGTAAGATACTTATCAATAGTGATAGAGGACAGGTTGGGTAGAAGATATGTTGCCCAATATGAGTCAACTCCTACTCCTGTTCTTAGCTCAAGGATGTTTGCTCATGATATTTTCCCTGAGCACCCCCCCATGAGTGCTCAGATGAGGGTGTATGCACAGCTTCCGACTTCAGAGTCAAGTGAAGCTGAGGAAAGTGCAAATGATGAGGAGGAAGCTGAAGGCATCAATAATTCTGAGGCTGATTCCTCCAAAGTTGTGCCTCGAAGGATTTCCTCCACCTCAAGCTCTGAGCAAGAGAGTATGTTCCCTAGCTCAGAGTCCCCAATGATTGGCGCAGGTATAACTTCTCTTCCTTCCTCTCCTCCCTTCTCTCGCATTTCTCCATCTCATATACATGGAGATAAGACTGAGTCAAGCCCATCTCAGTCTAACCCCTCTCCCCCACCACAAACCTCTCCATATATTCTCCACTCTACAACCAACCTTGGTCAGCCCACTACTACCAAGGATATATCCTACACCTATACACGCAAATCTGCCAAGGGTGGACATTCACCTCAAAAGGACCTTGGAGCTGATGTCACACTGACACCTCCACCGGAAGGAGCTGAGGGGGAGACACCTTCTCTTAAGGTGCCAACCTCAAGGCTTATTGTATTCAGTCAGCCTAAGCCGGGTATGGTGTCTATTCAGCCCATACCTATCCTAGCCATGAGAGAACCTGTTTCTGTGCCTTTACAGACCCTTGAAGGTTACATTGAACAAACGACCTCTACCCAGGGTCAACTACCCCCTCCTCACCACTCAGCCCAGCCTACCCTACCACCAAAGTTCACGACCTGTCAATGAACCTTCCATACACAAGGGAGGTTTACAAGGTCCCCATTCTGGCTCCCTTGATTCCTTAGGTCAGCACCAACCTTTGGATATGGGGCCCACATTCTCACCTCATGAGGTACACTCAACAGCCACTCCTACGGTGGAAATTCATTCCTCCACTTGTCAAGGGGACTTTGAGGTAAAGCGGAGACAAGAGGAGCCCAAGCTGATGGCAAATGATGCCCAAGCCATTATGGAGTATTTACAAACTCAGTTTGAGCTCCTGCACAAGAAGCGAAAAAGTGATAAAGCCAAGTTGATGCGCAAGCTGAATGATCTATCAAACTTTGTGGCCAACTTGGAGAATATCGTGCTTAGATCAAGACCCTCCCCTAATAATGATGACAAAAAGGGGGAGGAAGAATCAAAGAAAGATGATGATAAAGTTGAGGGTGAGCATACTGAGGAAATACATATTGAAGAAGAAACTCATGATCAGTTTATGAGTACTGTAGATCAGCTCTCTCAACAAAAGCAACAAGCTCTAGCAGTCCAAATTCTCATAGCTCCGGTGGTCCAATCAGCTCAACCAGAAACTCCACATAAAGAAACACTTCAGATTATGCCTACAAGTTTCCCTCAAGCTGAATTGCCAAAGTTTGTTGAAGTTGAGTCTGTTCCAACTTCACAAATGGATAAAGGGAAAAACAAGGTGTTTGAGACGGTAAAAAAAGAAAAGAACAAGTGCTATGTCTCTAGCAAAGAGAAGAAAAGTCATCATTGCTGAGCCTGAGCCAGAGCAACAAGATAAGTCTCAACTAGTTGCATATGAATCTGACTCGAGTGATGAAGCTGATGCAGCACAGAAAGCCAGTGACATGCTTGCTAAGCAAATGTTACAAGAAATGGCTAAAGAACTGGGCATGACAATGGAGGAAATGAAAGAGCAGCAACGACAGCTGAGCTGCAAAGAGAAAAGGCTAAAGCTGAGGCTGCCAGAGCTGAAGCTGAAGTTGACTATTCTGGACCAAGAGCTGTCCCAATTCCCTACTCAGATGATGATCTAAGATACTGCTACAAAAGAAAATATCTTGGTCATGAAATTGAAAGTTTAACATTAAGCAGAAAAGGGGAGCTGGTGATAATCAACTTTGTGTTGAAAAACAAAGCTGAAGTGAGGCTAGATATGAGAAGATTATATAAGTTGGGATTCTCTGAATGGAAGACAGTGGCCTTGAATGTTAAAAGAATGAAACAAAGCCAGATTAAACAAGAGGTCATTCAAGAGCTTAAAAGAATTTTTCTTAGGATTGATCAGCTTGGAGGAATTGCAACAGCTAAATTTGATGTCTTCCTAAATCGTAATAAAGCTGCAAGAGAAAGAGCAGCTAGGCAAAGGAAGAACAGAGTTCTCAGCCTACAAGTTCCCAAGGGTGTTGAGTGTTGGAATATGCCCACTGATACACGTGTACTAGCATCACTACTGATGAGGTACGAGCCTATTGGGTCACACGCCAAGGGTAGATTCCGGCAGCACAACGCAAACAAGAGAGAATATGAAATTAGGGTTTCTGGCGACCTTCACGGGCCTTCACGGGCCGTGAAGAGGTCGTGAAGAGAAACCCTCCACGAGCCTTCACCACCTGGACAAGTAGTCGTGGGAGCACATCCTTCACGAGGGCTTCACGACCCGTGAGATCCCGTGAAGGCAGGCGCCATGCTTTTAATTGGACCACTCGTTGGCCCAATGAGAGTGTGCGGTGGAACCCGGTCTTTGAGGCCTTCACGAGTGCTTCACGGCCCGTGAGAGCCCGTGAAGACAGAAGTCAAAGTGATACTTTATTTCATTGGACCTTTGTGTTGGTCCAATAGGAGGGTGGCTAGTTGGCCGACCCTGGTGTCTATCTGGCTTCTCCAGCCTCTATAAAAAGGACTCTTATTCCCTCATTTGTGACTCTTGCTTCATGTGATAATATACACACATATGTTTGGTACTTGAGTTCTACGAGAGCTAAGTGAGTGTAACATGTGAAGGCAAGTGGTTCTTGTGGTAGTGGCTGCTCCAGATTCACGAGGACTAAGTGTGGTTCATGTCTCGGGTCGTTAGCAAGGCGGAATCTCGGGCACTTGGTGTGGACAACCGGTAGAGGAGCTCTTTTTTTGGGTTCTCAAGTTCATCCTTCTCGTTGCCTTGTTCCAGATCACGAGATGGTATATTTTCTCCTCCCTTTGCTCTTTGTTTCTGTTGCTATATTGTTTGTAGTCACGATCCCCACTTGGGGAATACATGCATGTCGGTTTTAATACCCGAAAACCCCAGTTTTTGATGTCGTTGCTTCCACTGCGTACGGGTGTTGGCGTGCATGGATTTCCTACAATGGTATCAGAGCCTAGGCTACAAAGATATAGCACGATAATGGCTCGAAAAACCATTTTTGTAAGATTTGTTTTTCTGTCCAGTAGGTCTTCATGGGCCGTGAAGTGTTCATCACGAGTCGTGAAGGCCACATGACCAGTGTTCGTGAGGGGTCTGGTCGTGGGAAGTGTTTTCAGGCTTCACGAGTCCTCATGGGCCGTGACCGGTCGTGAAGCTCTTGGGCTTCACGAGCCATGAGAGGTCGTGAAAGCACTCGTGAACAGTTTAGTCGTGAAACTTGGTTTTTAGGCTCACGAGCTCTTTTGACCCGTGATCGGTCGTGAGGCCCTTGGGCTTCACGAGCCGTGACGGAGCTTCTGGGCAGTTTTTATCCTTAAAAGAAAATTTTTCGTGGTTTTTCGGGTCATGGAGGAGTTTCTATTTTTTGGCAGATTCCGTTTGTTTAGCCCCTCGTAATATTTTGGTACAAATATGGGTATGTAAGGTATGGTCTTGGCATGAGATGCATACATGCATACACATATGTTGTGTATATATGAATATGGGTATAAAAGTTGGTTTTGTGCCCTAATGCATATGTACAAGAATTTCCATGTTGTGCCTTTAGTGTTTGTGTTGGAAATTCTTACCGAAATATTCTTTGGTCACGGTTTTGGCACACCGTGCTTTGTAGTTGTTGTTTGTTGCTTTTAGTTGGTAACCATCGCCCTAGACCTTGTGGTTGTGCCTTGTGGTTTGTTTGGTTGTTTGGATTTATTTGCTGACCTTGGTGTCACGTGTGATGTAATTAATTATTTATTCATTCGGTTTGTAATTAATTATTGCGTCTTGCATGCCATTTCATTTATTCATATGTACTTGTACTAGATTGATAGGAAGCGCGTGGCTTGCATGCCATTTCATTTCTTTTGTGTACTTGTATTTTGAAGACCACAATCAAGAGTCAAGAGGAGACGTCTTGAAGACCATGGATCCGGTTAGTCCCGATGGAGGTAGCGGATTCAGTGGGAGCACTCCATGGTCTAGGTTTGTGTCCTTAGTGGACCTAGTCCTCCCGGCTTGGCTCGCGGGTAGGACGCATAGGTTTTTGGCATGGTTACCAACCTCTTTGTATGCGTGTGATGTGATTTATAATTCTTGCATGGTTGTTTATGTTTCTTCGCATGCTTGATAAGTTTTCTAAGTTAACAAAATCACAAGAGTTTTTAAATTGGTTAACAAACTCTCGCGCGTACACGATTAACAAAACAATATAAACTTGGTATTTATATTTAAAGTGAAAATCGCTTTTATCACTTACATTGTTAATCAAATATTAAAACTTGGTTTTGATCAAGAAACAAAAGCCCGTTTCCTAAAACGTAAATCACGCACCATCCATAAGATGACACACCCGATTCTAGTGAAGCATGGGATAATTGTCGAGCTAAGCACAAGTTATTCCATGTGGATCTGTGTGGAAGGTGAGAGTGGCGACTTGGAGTTACTGGTTGTCGAGCTTAGCACGAGCCAATGATTGTCGAGTGTGCTACCATGTATCTTGTTGGACGATTTACAATTGCAAACTAAAATCCTTGTGTGATTGTCGAGCTAAGCACGAGTCAACCAAGAATTTTAATTTGGGATTGGTGTAAGTAGGGATCAAACATGCCAATAGACCGTTTTACGTCGTTGGATCCCGCAAGTGTCTAAGAGTTGCAATGGAGATTGCAATCGGTAAAGTGGTTACCGGCCTAAATAGCTTCATGAAGTGATCCGCGGTAAACCCGTCATGTAGTGGGGTAAAATATGGTTCTTAGCCCTTGTTAAGATAAATTTTTTTTCTAAAACTTTATGGGTAATTATTTTAACGAGGATTATGTCAAACTAACTAAAACGTGTATTCTTGTTATTTATAGATGTCAAACGATAATAACACCACGTCAAACAATTCGCTTCGTATGTTCCTACATAGGGAGAAACTTACGGGAGTGAACTTCGTTGACTGGCTTAGGCAATTGAGAATTGTCCTTCGCTATGAGTCAAAGTTGCACATCCTTGAGGAATCTCTTCCGGAACCACCTGCTAGCGACGCGACTTGGTCCGTCCGATAGACATATGAAAAGCGTGTTGAGGACACACACGATGTTGCCTGCCTCATGTTGTCAACTATGAGCTCGGAGTTGCAAAAACACTTTGAGCACATGAGTGTGTACGATATGATGGACAAATTGAAGGACATGTTCCAACAACAAGTTAGGGAGGAACACTATGAGTGTGTTAAAAACCTAGTCGATTGTAGAATGCAGGAAGGTAGGAGTGTGAGTGCCCACGTCCTTAAGATGAAGGCGTACATGGACCAAATGGAGAGACTAGGATTTCCCATGGGGAGGGAGCTTGCTGTGGATATAGTACTCCAGTCCCTGCCCGTATCATATGATCAGTTTGTCATGAACTATCACATACATGACATGGAGAAAACCTTAGGTGAATTGCATGGTATGTTGAAGACTGTGGAGTCTGACATGGCTAAACATGAATCCACCTCTTCCATTCCTACCACGAGTTCTAGGGAACAAAAGAAAAAGAAGAAGAAACCGACACGAAGGGAAAAGGTTGGAGTGTCCAAGCCTATTCCCCACATTGAATCTGAGGACCATGATTGTGTGCCTCAAGAAGAGATTCGAGAAAAGGTGGTTTGCTACTTCTGTGGAAGATTTGGAGATTGGGGCCGTCACGCATGCCCATCGTGCCGAGAGGATATTAAACTTCTGAGGAAAGAGAGAGTTAATTTCCCCTCTCAAGGTACATTCATGATTCATTGCTAATTCTTCTATTTCCCTGGGTTGTTCACCCGAGCTAATTAACTCACGTTTGTCACAAATTGATTTTGTTACAAAGTGTAGGTACCATTTAAAAGAAGAACCAAGAGCATGAAGAACCGGGTCTCTAAAAGAGGTAACTCGGAAGATTGACCTCTACAAGAGAATTGGGAGTTTTGATCTCGCCTATTCTGACCGGTTTCATTATTACTTTGTTTTTGATGCTTTGCGAGGCAAGTTTAGTTTTTTGTTGTATGTTCATGAAGACGATGGATGAGATTTTGAATTTTTTGGGTTGTAAAAGATTTTTTCGCATTACTTTTTCGATTTCAAAGTTTGTTCATGTCATAGCTTATGTTTTATTTTGGCCTTCAAGGCGCATCATTCTACATTTGATGACGATGAATTCATACTTGAAATTTGAATCTTGTTTTAGAAAAATATTCGTTGATTGATAGAAATTAAAATTATCCATGTCAAGACATACATGTTACAAGTAATAATTAATCATACAAAATAGTTTGGATTAGTCGGCTCTTTGTCATAATCTACTTAACCATGTAAATAAGATAAGTATCACCTAGATCCATGTGGTTAGGATCTTGGACTAGTTTAACCTCGGGTTAAACATTTGATGCTAATCTTATCTATAAGGGTAAGATGATTATGAATCCCTTCACGGTATATGTGAGAGGGATGCTAGCTTGTAAGATATTGATCACCTTTGGTGGATAATCCGTACAAGCACATAACAAAGAGAAAATAATTAAAAGAATCAATTGGGACATATAGATAGGATGCTTAGATCTAGTTAAGATGCTAAGATACCTTAAATCTATATCAATGACTACATTATGAATTGCGGGATTATCTCACAATTCGTTCCTTAACATAGACACATTTGTACATGGTGTCACGTTGAAGGAAACCGGATATTGTTGAAAATGATCTGGTAAATAATGGGTCAAATATGTGTATTCGACTTGTTAGTATACACATTGAATGTGACGAGCCAAGTCCTTAATCTTAATCCAACTTGAAAGTCTATTTAGCAACTATGAGATATATCTTGAAAGAGTTCCTTGCTTGTATATATATCAAAGTTTGGAGATTTTCAATCTACATCTGGTGGGAGATTGAAGAACTTAAATGCTGCTAATACATTTAAAAGGTTCTTATAGGTTTTGGATATTTGACCTTACGAGAACAATGTTTTGTTGCTCGAAAGGAAGATAATAGCTAAAGCATTCCAGTGGAAGAACGTGAAACTTAAATGATAGACTTGATGTTGGCGCTATCATATGATCAAGTATCGGCATGAGAATGCCGGTTATCCTGACCATGAGTAATTACTTTCTTGGCTGATAGAAGTCATGTAGCCAAAGAGATATGGGTTTCCCACATCTAAGTGGCAATGACTTCATGACGAGTCTTGTTGATGTCACCATCTATCGGAAGGCATAGTGGGCCCTGTGTTCACTAAGGCAATGAGAAGTAATTAATCATGAGATGAAATCCATTATAAGTATGCAAATACTTTACTTAATTCCATACCAAGATGCAAACCGAGATGGTGTAAGTGGAATTAACATGGATTGTATTGTAGACTACTTCAAATACCGAATAGGGGTAAAGGTTTCATGATGGTTATTGTGGAAACTTTTCCTAGTGGCTATGTTGAAGGTCATTTGATACTTGTTACTTTTGTTGCCTTCTTATGGCAATATGAGATAGCACACGGATATATTAGACCGCGTTCCTTTATGGAACTATGTATTGAGGAAGTGCTTACCACACTCTCCGAGGGTCTTAGATATCCGTAGTATCCAAATTAAGTCTACAAGTGTGGATAAGTCCTTTGGACTTATGCTAACATCGTAAAAGTAAGATCTTTGCTTTCATGAGAAGATCAAAGTCATGAGTTTTCTAGAAGCATAGATAAGACTTTTACACATGTCAGGGCTAGTGGGAGCTTTTATTGTATACCTAGAATTATGTATTGATTGAAGATAATGTCCCATTGTTAAGTGTTCTATGAACCTAAGATAGGGAATTATTGTATCATGATAATACTTAGGAGATACAAAATTTTAAATTACAAGAAATACTTGTGTATGTTCTTGATGTTTGACGACGAGAAATAAGCCTTGGAGTAGGTTTTTACTCTAATACTAATTTCTAATAGGATAATTGTTGATCTTGATCGAAGTCCTTGATCCTACTATATGGTGTTAATTATTGATTAGAGAAGTTCTTAAGTATCACTGATCCTATTGTGAACTTTTATAACAATGAGGATATGAGTACTTTAGTGCTTCGTTATATGATCTCTTTGACGGATACTTTGAAAAAGTAGTTTGGTCAAAAGATAATTGAGAGGATAACAAGAATACAAATGGATGTTGCATGGCAAATCCATTGAATAAGCCGTAGTCATAATGACTAGTGATGTTTGTCATGCTAGGTCATGTAGTATTTCTTATGCATATGATTTGGCTTTAAATATTGTTTTAATTGTTGATTGTTTTATATTTGCTTTGGGAACTGCAAGTAGTATCGTTACTTTTGATTGCTTTGATATATAGTGGGGACTATATATACGCAGATGCGGTTACTTTCATTAGTCTTTACTGTGTTCCATCTTAGCATGTTTAACCACTTCCCTGAGTGCTTATGCATTCTAGATTTCCACAATCAGTCATTCTTCAAGGGAAGGAAGTTTGAGTTAAGACTGAGGTTAGGGTTTGGTCATGCATTAATCAAGGATTGAATGCAAGTGACGCAAAACTAACCTGTGCTTGAAATGAGTTTCAAGTGATTGGAAGACCCACACCTGAGTTCATTTCATGGATTATGGTCAAAAGTGACTCGGGATGATAATATCATTTCATCCTTAGACCGGAGATACATGTGTATCCAAAGCATGAGTCTGCTTTATTTTGATTACTTTCAAACGTGGTTCGTAACGGGCCGCTATAAAGGGAGTTATCAAATAAAGTATGAAGCATGTGGCGGGGCTATGTAGTCAAAAGGATTTGTTCCTCTGGTTAGAGAGATATCCCTGGGCCCCACGATGATTGGGCACTGACACAAAAAATGCATGGCCGTGCTCAAGTTACAATGATTTTAGATCAGTTGCAAACTTGTTATTTTGGTCACCATCAATCTAGAATCGATAAACAGAATCGTGAACGATCTGGAGATTGACATTTTTCCATGTCTCGTGTTCACAAGGATATCGCGAACAAAGGGATGTTTATGATCACTTATCTATAGGACCTTTTAGCCTTTCTAGGCTACCAGGATTTGTCGAGGATGACGTAACTCGTGCCGACTTGGGGGCAAGTATGCTTTGCTAGAGCCGCTGCTTGTCTGTGGTGTTGGTAACGCTGTATCATGTGCAAGTGGGAGTCTGTTGGCATATGCCCACTGATACACGTGTACTAGCATCACTGCTGATGAGGTACGAGCCTATTAGGTCACACGCCAAGGGTAGATTCCTGTAGCACAACGCAAACAAGAGAGAATATGAAATTAGGGTTTCTGGCGACCTTCACGGGCCGTGAAGAGGTCGTGAAGAGAAACCCTCCACGAGCCTTCACCACCCGGACAAGTAGTCGTGGGAGCACATCCTTCACGAGGGCTTCACGACCCGTGAGAGCCCGTGAAGGAAGGCGCCATGCTTTTAATTGGACCACTCGTTGGCCCAATGAGAGTGTGCGGTGGAACCCGGTCTTTGAGGCCTTCACGAGTGCTTCACGGCCCGTGAGAGCCCGTGAAGACAGAAGTCAAAGTGACACTTTATTTTCATTGGACCTTTGTGTTGGTCCAATAGAAGGGTGGCTAGTTGGCCGACCCTGGTGTCTATCTGGCTTCTCCAGCCTCTATAAAAAGGACTCTTATTCCCTCATTTGTGACTCTTGCTTCATGTGATAATATACACATATATGTTTGGTACTTGAGTTCTACGAGAGCTAAGTGAGTGTAACACGTGAAGGCAAGTGGTTCTTGTGGTAGTGGCTGCTCCAGATTCACGAGGACTAAGTGTGGTTCATGTCTCGGGTCGTTAGCAAGGCGGAATCTCAGACACTTGGTGTGGACAACCGGTAGAGGAGCTCATTTTTCGGGTTCTCAAGTTCATCCTTCTCGTTGCCTTGTTCTAGATCACGAGATGGTATATTTTCTCCTCCCTTTGCTCTTTGTTTCTGTTGCTATAATGTTTGTAGTCACGATCCCCACTTGGGGAATACATGCATGTCGGTTTTAATACCCGAAAACCCCGGTTTTTGATGTCGTTGCTTCCGCTGTGTACGGGTGTTGGTGTGCATGGATTTCCTATATTTAGTTCAAGGAGAATACATATATTGATCAACCCCTAGCAGGCTTCATGTACATAGATATTGAAGGAAATCAATGTTTCTTGGAGGAAGCCAGTATGCACTTGGCTAGCTTAGGGCAAATTTTGTATTTGAGAATTCTATGTGATGACTCAAGTCAGAATTCACCATTCAGATATTAAATAAGCAAAGCAATCAGATCAAAAAGAGATGAAATAAAAGAATATCAAGATGGTGAAGAAACTCTTATCAGTGCTATCAAAGAAGCAGCCATCTGGGAGCTTAAATGTTATGATATGTGGTTAGAAGCTGGAGATCCTATAGATTAAATAGATTAGTTTTATAATTTTTGTAAGCACTAAGTTTGCATAAGTTGATCAAAATGATCAAGCTAAATGTAAATGATATGTTCATTAATGGAAAGTTAAGTTTGATATGTTCAACTGTTTGATTTGTTCGAATAAACAACTTTGTAAGTTTAAGCTGACTATTGATATGTTCAAGTATAAACTGATAAGCTCAGTAATACAAGTTTTGTAGGTTCAGAACTTAAACCAATTCTGATAAGTTCAGTATCTAAGTATTGGTATGTTTAAATGCTTTGAATACAAGTCTTAGAACAGATTTGTAACCTTAAATCTTGTAAGTTCAAGAAATGATAAATAGGTATAGATCAGTTCAATACCTATTTCAAGAACTAACTTTAGTCAGTTCCAGAGTTGTTCCACATAATTCTTTTAACCTATACTTACTTTGATTCAGTATTTTGTCATCATCAAATAGGGGGAGATTGTTAGTCCCATGTTTAAAATAGTTAGATTTGATGAGACAAACCATAGATATGTATAGATAATAGGTTAAAAATTAGTAATTATGTAAGTCTGTTATAGATTGACTAGTCGGCTTAGGCTGAGTAGTCAGCGTATAAACAGATATAGAGTTTTCTATGTAAGTACTAGATAGCTCAGTGATTTCTAAGCTGAGATAGGTTTCTGGAATGAATACTTGAAGATTTGAAGAATCAAGAAGTCAAGAACTCAGCTTGATAACGTCAAGACTGAGTGAGTCAGCTCAGCGCCAGAAGTCAGTTCAAGAATTTAAATAAGTTCCAAATTCTGGTATAAATTCTCCATATCTACGACATTTAAATTAGGATATCTGAACCTAATTTAAACTATCTATTAGTTGGATAGAGATCTCAAACGAAATTAATTAGATATGTTCTAATTAAGGAGTTTGTTACAGTTTAAAGAAAAGATAAGTTCTATCTTTAAACTACGATTTGTTCGTAGATATATCAAGTATGAGTATAAACCTTCCTATGGGTTTCAATATATATAGAACACAGAATACCGAATAGGATACGACTGCATAAGTTGCAAAACGTACGTGTGTTCGTCATACTTGATACGCGTGTGTTGCGATAACTTTGTGAGTTCGAAGTTTGAGAGAGTTTTCAAGAGTTCTTGTTAATCAGTTTTAACAAGAAGTTCGATCATCAATTAGTTTGTGATACAAGAGTGTTTAGAGAGAGTTGAGTTTATGATCAGAGTAAATATCAAATCATTCTGTTGATTTTATTAGAGAATAATAATTGTAATAATTATATTTGATTATTGAAGATACATTCGATTAATTTGATTGATTGTTTTATAGTGTATTCAACCCCCCCTTCTACACTATATCGGTTGCTTCTTTACCCTCTTTGGGACCAACACACATGCATGCTTGGTTGTAAAAGTTGCCTAAAATATAACGTGTTGATATATATGTTTGTATGTGTAAATGTTGTGCATAACAAGTCATAGAACTGGCAGGACGCGAAGATCATTTGATCAATACGAATCTCAAGAGTGGATGGCGGCGATACCTTTTGTGATGTGTTGAAAATTCAATTTGGTTGTAAAATTATTTTTTCATTTGGCATGTAATAATAATTAATTTATTGTATCTTGTTGTATTTTGTAAGTAGTAGAATAGTTTATACTAGTTTACTTTTATAGAATTGTAAAACGATGGAGATGTAACCAAGTTGAAGTTTTCAAGTGAATGGTGGAGTCAACCAAGAAGACTTTGAGTCATTTGCATTACTAGGAGTTATTTTGGCAAATGGGAATTACAAGTTCATCACAAGCGGATTATTTTAAGTCCTTAGTTAAGACTTGGTATTTTTGTGTGGCTCACAAAAATACCACTTAGGATAAATGGCTTGGTTACGCACTTATACATATTTTGTGTGGTTTTATGTTTATATTATTATGCATGGTTGAAACTAGGATTTTTTGCATGTTAAATCATATTTTTGACATAAAATAAATCACACGTTGGGAGTTTGGTATTTTAAAGTTTGACAGAACATAAGATGTATAATGAATTCTATATATAAAAGGATTTCTTTTAGATTAAATTCATTACATCAAAATTTTAAATAAATATATATATATATATATATATATTTATATATATGTGTTTTAAAAAATAAAGATTTTAAAAACTCAACCAAACTCCATTCAAGCTTAATAATAAAATGAGTTTATTACAAGCTAAAGTTGGTTGTGTTCGCGCGCTCGAAACTTGTAACACCGTAAAACTTAAGCCATTCTTTTTTTTAAACGCTGCGGAAGCAATTCTCTAATTTCATAATAATATAAACATCCATAAGTACAAAGTACTTTTTACAAATCACAACATTCGTTTGTGTTACAAAAGATTATAAAACGTGGCTCGTCTCTTCTCAAAACACAATATCATGGTCAAATTCCCCTTTCCACACACAAAGCTAAACAGCTACTCACATAAACCTGCAAAAAAGCAATCAACTGTGGGGGATTAGCACAAAGCTAAGTGAATGGAAGCTAAAGACAAGCACATAACAATCACCATTCCCAACGGAACCTCTAAACATCAATCCTCAAGCAATCCGTCAATTCATCAATCTCTTCCATCCCGAGGACCGGCGGTTCTACCGAACCTACAACCAAAGCTGGCCAAAGCAAAGGTTTTCTGATAGCTCCCTACCGATTGGCACAGTAAACTCCCCTCTGAGCAACAAATGCAATAGAGGAGCTACTACTGATCAACCAACCGCAAGCGAGCCCAGCTCTAGCATCAGCAGCTGACCCCAACCAGCTCTTACACAGAAGCTGATCTCTTCCAACCCGTAACACAGAAGTCGGTTCTCAAACAATCCAATTACTCCTCCAGTCACAATCACAATCATAGATCTTTCACATATAACAAATACGAACATGTAATTCTCATTTAACAAATAGCAGACTTAACAGTCTATCATGGCATAACAATCGATCTATCTTCGCATAATGAACTTATCAGTAAAATATCTCAAATTCAAATCATCAGGTAATTATTGCATTCAAACAATCCTTCAATCATTCAATTCATAATGTTACCAACGAAACCACCCGTGAGTAAACTTCCACTCACCTCAATCCTTGATTCACACGTGCTCAGTAGTCTAATATCACTGAGTCTGTGGTTTGCCTGAAAACACAGCAACAACCGAATCAGTCTCGAATATATAAATATATCTTTCAACATATATTTATATCTCATAATCATGTAAACAACTTGATTTAATCATATAATTAATAATACAACCTTTCCCAAACAAAATACATACAAAACAAACAACTCTTTCTGAAACAGGCCTCGTCGCACCGCGACACAATCGGATTTCGAATCCGGATTTCAAGTCTCGGATTTGAGTTGCGGATTTTGGTTCCCGGGTTTCTAGTGTCAAATTTGGTGTCGGATTTCATGGATTCGGATTTCAAATGTCGGATTTTGAGGTCTTCGGATTGTAGCACTCGGATTTCTACACAAACCGACCAATCTCGCGGATTTGCATGAAGGTCGCGCCGCGACATTCAAGGTAGCGCCGCGACGTGCCTCTTTCCAGATTATCTTCTCTTTTCTTTTCTCATTTCAAAACATTTCTAACATACATATAACTTCATATATCATGTTACAACTCATTATAAACACTTTTAATCAATCATAAAAACCAAATCATCAAAACCCATTTTCACCTATTTTCTTCAAAAACCCAACAATGGTGAAATTCCAATCAGCCATATAAACATGATCAAAAGCATAACTAAATGATCAGTAACATGTATAGATTATCAACTAACCTTTATTTTGAATTTTGAATCACAAAACCTCTACTTTTGAAATATCTAGTTTTTCTTCTTCTTCTTCTATTGTTCTTTTCCAGACAATACACATGCACACACACCTAACTTTTTCTTTTCTTTTCTTTCTAGGTACACACATATACACATACAAATGTAACCTTCTCCATTAATAGGTGTCACCACCAACTTTCATACACACATACATACATACTAACATACATACATGATATCATACATATATACCACATATAATTCTTTTCTTTTCCTCAGTAATTCAACTTACAACTTTATAAACTAAACCAATTAATTTAGTTACTCTCAATAATTACTTAACCAATTACTCAACATACAACCGAGGTATTTTCTACAATCCTCGTACCAAACTTAATTTTATTTAATTATAAACACATACGATATCAAATTCTCATTTAATCTCATAATAAATCTTTAAATATACATAATTAAATACATTTCAACTTACCATTTGCCCGTCTACTACTAGGCCGGGTTTTCGGATGTTACAAAACTACACACATTAATATAGGATATTATAGTTTAAAAATGATCGCGTCGAGAGTTCGTAAAATATGGATTTTAGGATTACTCAAGACCAATACGTATAAAATATGATTTTATCAAGAACGTAGACTTGCGATTGTATGCATGCAATATTTGTCACACGATTCGTTTTGTTTTATTTAATAAATAAACAAAACGGTTAAAACCTTTTTCGAAACGTAAGTCTATGCCATCTCATTTTGAGACACTTACTTATTACAAGGACACCTACGTGGAGAGAGCACTAGTCTAGAAGACTCACCTTGTGATTATTATGATATCCAATGATCCCCAGGTGATAATGATTCAGATATACAGTCAATCACCATCCTATATAAATAAAACAGCAAAGTATCACATAACAACAATCTGATCTGAAACAGGGCCTACACGTGCCGTGTACCCCTATACGGGCCGTGTCCCTCAAACACTACACGACCTGAGCTGGCTACATAGCCGGTGATGACTAGTCATCCTACACGGACGTGTTATGTACACGGGTCGTGTACCTCTCCTGCTACACAACCATGTCTTGGCTACATGGCCGGTGTTGACAATTCACCTACACGGGCCGTGTACCCTACAGACTCAGCCGACTGTTGTGACATCCTTCACCAGAGCAGGTTAACCAGTTTAGACTCCCAACTTGTTATTAGGTTTCATGCGTTTAATTTTCCTTGAAACCCTAAAAATCCAAATGAGTGATGAGTATTAGAAGGTATATCCTCTTTACGCACTATTCAGACCATGACACTTAGATAATCCTATAGTTACATGCCTAAAGTGTGAAACAAATTCGTTACATGCACCTTGAATGCACGTCAAGGGTGACACAAGCTCAAGTACTAAATGGAGCTCATGAGAATAAAAGTACAATTCTTGGAACAGTTGTTATAAGTATATAAACTCTATTGAGACTCGAATAATTTTAAGGATGAATAATGCACTAACAAGCAACCGTATAATACCAAAATTAAAGTAATAATAATAATAACACAACAAATAAGTTGGCATTACAAACCAAATTAATAAAACTCCAGAACAACTCTTAAAATCTAGTAACCCTAACTAATAACATGAATTGTAACACATGGCAAGGTTAAGTGCACCACTTGCACTCCTACTCAAAGAAGTAAAATAAATAAATAAATAAAATATATATATATATATATATATAGAAAATTAATGTAAATTTCGGCCAAGTCAAAAAGGGGGGAAAATGGGAGACTAATTTCAAAATTTAAAACAATACCTAAAATAACTTGATCTCATTTTAATGCTAGAATTCACTTCCTAAACACCACACACTCTCCATTCTTACATCAACAAAATCGTCCTCCCCCATACTCTCTCTTCTCTTTGATTTGTTCTTCAAAACACAAGGATCAAGCAAGAAGAACTTGGAATCTTGAAGATCCAAACTCACAATCGGCAAACCGGTAATCAATCAATCCTTCTTATCGTCTCTCTACACCTTCTTCCTCTTTATTTAACTATTTGAAAACCCTAAGTGATGAATATAAAAGAAATATATAAGAAACAATACAAACATATATAAAACAAGGATTTTGATGAACAATATGCAAAACACAATCAAAAGGCTAAAACTTTTTATTTGAAGATGAGAAACATAAAACCTAGAATCTGACATAATATTTGGGTCGTGTTTAAGAGGTCATAACTTGGGAAATTCGTGGACTTTTATTTCGTATTTTAAGTCTAAACAGAAGTACTATGATTCTACTTTCTAATTGGTCTCATCTCAAAATGATATCGTTTGATCATCCAAACAAATTAAAACATTTTGGTGCGCAAATCTGGATTATTGGGACAGAAGCATAATTAACTTATCCGCACTATAAATCACTTATTTTGATGAATAGAACCGTGAGATTCACACATGACAAAGCTTTACGTGTCTATGGAGTTCTGTAAAAAGTTTGGAAATTAACTCGTTCGTTTACTATTTTAAATAGAAATAAACTTTCTGTCGCGTAAAATAGTGGTATTTTCGGCTTAGTCGATTATCATGAATTTATTTTAATATAAAAGTAAAAGAATAAATTCTGGAAAAATTAGGGTTTCATCTAGAGACATGGAAGTACATTTCAAAAAAATTTAGGAATTTAACTAGGTTATTTAGAGTGGTTTAAAAATACAAAATGGGACTACAAATTCTGCCAGAAAACTACTTGAATCCTAAAAAGTATTTCTAAAAGCATTAAAATAAAATAATGGAATTTATAACTAATCTAAATGATAATACAAGTATACCTTACATAAGAAAGGCATTATTCGAAGTATTGGATACAATACAAGAGCAATCTATCAGAGTTAGATTGCTACCTAAGAGTTTCACACCATAGGAACTAATGTTATGAAACCTATTGTAGATCTGTGAGTGGAATACATCTCACTAGCTACTACCAACACTCAAGGTGAGTATTCGTGGCCCCTTTTGTATGTTTTCTTGGGGGAAAATTACACTCAATAAATTGCTTTATTTTTCATGCCGTGAATTGAAATTCTTTTCTTTTTAACAACTTGGATTATGTGTTACATGCTTGTGTGAACCCAATGATGGGTTAAGTCAATCAAACTAACCCGGTGATGGGTTAAGTCAATCAAATGAACCCGGTGATGGGTTAAGTCAATTGAATTCAAATTTACCCAACTTAGTGCTCCAGCTGATAGGCCTTGTTGGATGACAAAATCATATTGGACATTGTGGTCCGGTTATCATTATTCACATTGGACATTGTGGTCCGGTTATCATTATTCATATTGGACATTGTGGTCCGGTTATCATTATTCATATTGGACATTGTGGTCCAGTTATCATTATTCATATTGGACATTGTGGTCCGGTTATCATTATTGCGAGTATGTGTTACACTATATCCTTTGTCAAACTATTGTTTACACGGCAAATCAATTATTTTGTTTAAACCTGCGAGCTCACCAACCATTGTGTTGACATTTTTAGAGTCTTCATTTTCAGGTAATACTAACGCTAACGCTTAAGGATCCTAGAAGACTCTAGTCGGGCCTTAGCGTGACTGATAGCGAGAATTGAACTCTTCTTATTATTTTGTGATGTGGGTGTTTGTTAACACTTCAAATTATTATTTGGTTTTGGGCTTGTCGCCCGTATACTTGACCCGGGTTGTGGGGTTTACTTTCGCATGACAATTGATCTTCGTTGGTTGTCTATGTTGTCGTGGAATCGACATAACACGGCACAAGAATCCTCTTGTGTCGGGGAAACGTCGTGACACGTTGGATTAATTGCATTTAGTAATTTTCTCTATTTTATATCAATGTGTTATGACGATCCTCTCCGTCACACTTCGCGATTCCGCCTTGGCGGGGTGTGACAACTGTTTGCTGTAACTCCGGCCAAATCACCAACATATTCACTTTTAATTCATGAAAACACTACTGGGGTGTTTTCCTACACCCCAGACAACTTATAAACTGAAAACAACAACAACAACAAGAAGCTTTACTCCATGATTCACCGTTGAATCACTTAAAACCTACTAAAACTTCAAAGTATATAGTCAAGAATCCTTACCTCCATTTGTGATTAGCTAAAATCAGTTGTATCCACTTGTTCTTATTGTTCTAGCTCCAAAAACTTCAACGAAAACTTCTGCTCTAGAGCATAAGTGAAGTTGTAGGAGAATTTGTGAAGACTTTGACTAACTCAAAGTTAAAGGTGGTTATATATATATATACATATATATACATATATATATGGACTAATTACACAATTAGTCCCTCAATTTTTCCAAGTTCTGTTTTGATGTTTTTGGTCCCTCTAGTTTATAACCACATACTATCACATATATCCATTTGTAACTCATATACCACTTTGTACATTTCTCGCATTAACTTAATAATAAAATTCTGGGTGTTACAACTCTTCCTCACTTAAAATGATTTCGTCCCCGAAATCAACTGCCGAAGAGTTCTGAATAAATATCATCATTTTCTGTTCAGGCCCTCGTACATATTCCGACCCCTTTTATACTTTTACTAGTCCTTGACCAATCTACTCTATTTATTACAGATTCAGCTGCCAAATACTTTATGAGATATAACACACGAAAGGAGTTATGAATTTATAATAACTCTTCTGATAACTCTAATATATAAACTGCCCTTCCCCACACATACAATAATTCTGAATAACTATTTGAATTTCGGACTTACTTTTCCCACTGCAATACCCGAACTTTGGAAATAAATAAAAATAAATAAGAGAATATTTTTTTTGAGAAAATAGTAATGTGTTGGGTTATGGAGTTAATGGTGGACTAGTTGATTGTGTGGGCTTGATTATATATAAAGAGATGGCTAAATGGACTTATGTGAATAATGTACTTGGATCAAACACTATTGGGCCCAATCAATGGGAAATTGGGCTTAGGCCTTTTAAAAAGCAAGTATATGTATGGTGGCTAGGGCATAGCCCCCAACACCACCATTTCATTAATCCATTCAAGAAAACAGTGTGTGTTGTGTGTGCAAAGACTTCACGAAGAACAGAGGAAGAGAGGGCCAAGATTCATCTGTGGACTCAAAGAATTGCTAAAAGCATCACCAGGTAATGATTCTCATATCATCTTGGTATTGTAGATATCAATTTCATCTTGTTTGAATAGTTATAGAGCAAGTTAGAATCTGGGTTTTGGGGTTTTGGGTTTATGAAGAACAAGAGAAAAGAATTTGAGATTTGAGCTTTAATATTTGATGAAATGTATTTAAATCTTGAAGGAAGTGTTTAAATGAGTGAAGAAATGTTTTGAAACAAAAAGGAAATGATTTGGTTGAGTTTTGAAAGAACTTGATTTTGGCCATGGAGCCTGTGAAATGAAAAAAAAACGAACTGAGAGGGATGACCCCTGTGCCATGCGACTTTCGCATGGCCACATTTGGTTCCATGCGACATCCTCATGGCTCATGCGACTTTTGTGTTTATTCCATACGACTTTCAGTTGAGTATGTGTTATTCCATGTGACTTTCAGTATGTAAAAGTGTCATGCGACTTTTGATATGAGTCATGCGACTTTTAGTAGGGATCATGCGACTTTCAGCAAGAGCCCATGCGACTTTCAGTACCTGCCCATGCGACCTTCGCATGAGATGCCCAAGCTGCATGCAAGTTCATGTGACTTTCATGATTATAGATATGTTCATGTGACTTTCATGATTATAGATATGTTCATGCGACTTTTAGTGTGTGCATGTGGACTCATGCGACTTTCAAAGATAAGTTTATGATTTCATTTGACCTTGTGCCTAAGAGTGATACACCCCATGCGACTGTCGCATGGGGCACTATGTTAGTATTCATGCGACTTATGCATTTGACATGAAATCCGACAGCTTGGAATCCGGATGTGAAATCTAACACTTGACCTTGACACGACGCGTCGGTTTGATTGACGCGACGCGTCCCCGACTTAATGGACTTTAATGCATTTCTTATTGTTACATGCCTTGTGAAACCCGAATGTATTACGGAGATAAACGAATGAGGGATTCTTACATGGTATTGATTTGTTAGAGCTATTGTAGGTGACGGTTGACTAGCAAGTAATCACAAGTGAGCTAGTGAGATAAGATTGAGAAACTGAGACTGCAAGACAGGTGAATATTCTTACTTACATTTCTAAATAGACATCAAATTTGTTTGATAGTACCTAAGAGAGTGAATGATAATTGTGGAATACGTGAATACTATGTGTAGACCAACACTTCGGTGTCGGGTATTTTTTAAATAGACTTTGCATACGACCTATGATGTGTAAGCATATGATAAGTTATGAGACATGTGAATACACCCAATTACATGATAGTAGTATGTGTGACGTGTTAAGTATGTGGTCTGTGATAATTAAACCATCAGTATGCTAGAGATCGTTACTTCGGCGACGGGTATGTGGAGACTAATTGTACATGATAGTAATATGTGTGACATGCTATGCATGTGGTATATGATAATTATATTATCAGTATCCTCGTTCTGATCTAAATAGATTTCAGATGTTTATATATGCATGTGAATACGTGAACAACTATGAGTTATAATTGAATGTGATTAGATCGTTTACTTCGGTAACGGGTATGTTAGACCGTTCAATCCGGTGACGGGTATGTTAGACCGTACACTTCGGTGTCGGGTATGAGACCAACACTCCGGTGTTGGGTATGAGACCAGCACTTCGGTGTCGGGTATGTTAGACCGTTCACTCCGGTGACGGGTATGCTAGACCGTTCACTCCGGTGACGGGTATGTTAGACCACACACTTCGGTGTCGGGAATGAGACCGTACACTTCGGTGTCGGGTATGAGACCAACACTCCGGCGTTGGATATGAGACCAGTACTTCGGTGCCGGGTATGTTAGACCGTTGTGACGACAACTGGTGAGACGAGACCATCTAACAGGCGGGTATGTTGAGACCACTTACTACGGTAGTGAGTATGAGATACATGTTATTTGATGAGACCACTTATTGCAGTAGTGTGTGCGAAGAATGTGTTCTGATGAACTATTTGGTTTGTAAGTAAAAGTACTAACTAAGCTTTGTGCTTACAGTTGTTGTTTTACCATCTTTTCAGGTGATGACCACGGCGGGGCTCCAGCTCGTGTTTGATAGCTCATCCCTAGCAGGCTTCCGCAATGTTTTCACTCTCATGAGTTTTCTAATGTAATCCAAATTGATTGTACTTGCACTTAAGATTTTTATGGGTTTTCACCCGGAGTGTAAATGGTATCATACGGCATTTTAATTATCATAGACTTTTAGTCGTACGATTAGTTTAAAAAATAAATTTTGAGACGTTACACCCACCTTTCTGAATCTGATCACGCCTTTCCACAGTGATACTTTCAATAATATATACTTCTCCACTAAAACTTATGTGATGATCTCTGTTTATCTGTATAACCCTTCTGTCTATTTTGGGCGTCTAACAATCTATTACATACCTTCTGAATCTGTTCTGTCTTTTGCAGTACCATTTCTGTACTACCCCACTTTGTGTGACTCACATCATCCAATACACTAGGGTTCGACATTAATATCATACATTGGCATCCTGATGCTGGACTGATATCTGTTATAATAGGAAATTCTATCAAGCAAATTTATACCCCCGTTTTCCTTCTGAATCGATAACACAATCATAAAATATGCTTTCCATCATCTGTATATTCCTGTCTGATATAAAAGAGACTGGTATACTATGACTAGACACAATTCCTTTCACACACACATCTGCTAAATGTTCTGAATAATAAGTTTCTCTAATAGAAACAAGTTATATACCTTTAATGACATTTCTCCACTTGTCTGACTATATCTAGTTTCACCTCCAGCTATCAGTAATCCACCCTTAGGTATTCATACCCTTGGTAACTTCTGGCTACACAACAATTTAAACTTATGAACTTCATATAGATGTGTCTTATACGCATCCCCATAAACTGATACTCATATATGATCATATCCAATTAATATATCATGACTGTTTTTAATCAGATTAACTACTTGTCCCCTTTCATCCATTCTTTATGATACTTTTCACCTTTGATCACTTTTCACTGAACGGTTCTTATCACATCTGAATACGAGTGTTGTAACTGTTATTTAGATGATTAATTCACATAAATATTATTTTTGATTTCCTATTCAAACTGTCGGTTATAACATTAGCCTTACCCGAATAGAATAATATTCCACTCATAATCCTCCACTAATCCTAACTAGTGTTTCTGTCGCCTGTAAAGGTCTTTCTCATCCAACAATTATTTCCAACTTTTATGATTTAGTGTAAACAATACACTTCACATATAAACACATAATCTCATCATGTCATGCTAAATGCTACCGTAGCATACTAGCGGTAGTCTTACATCTCCTCATCTCTAAATGCTATCGCAACGCACTAATGATAGTCTTACATCACCTATGAATGCTATTGCGGCACACCAACAATAGTCTTACATCCACATATCCACCCACTACCGAGATATAATCATCACGTATCATATAACTAACATGCCACACATATTACTATCAGGTGCAAGTCTGTGTACTCACTCACATACGATTTTAACTGTCTAGAAGTGTAAGCAATAATTCTGCCCCTCTACATTAAAACACAATCCATGCCGCTGTAAAAGGCAATCTCAAACTACTATCATTTCTTCAATCGCTTCAGGTAACGCAAGAACTGTTGCTTCACAAAATTTTCCGTTAAAAATCCCATAAGGATACTGACCACAATCTGTCTGTCTGGCGGTAACCTTGGTAATTCCTCGGTTTACACGTCAAATACTCGTATACTACTTTCGCATCTTTTAAACTCATTTTTTTCTTTTGTAACTAATACTCGTAACACAAACTAAAGAAATAGTGTACCCACACTGAGGATACTTCCTATTTCTATAAACTAACCACACATATAACTTTTTTGTTTTGGTACTAACACATATATTTAGTTCTTCCCCACTTGGGATACGAACTCATATCACTTTCTGTTCACATAATACTGTAACCTGGTTACAATCAAACCAGTCTATTCCAATTACTGTTTGGAATTCTCTCATAGTCATGGTTATAATTTCAATCGGAAATCTAACTGTATCTATTTCTAACACATTTTGTTTATACACATCAGATGCAGTTGCAGATGTATCATCAGCTATTTTAACTTCAAGAGGAGAATTTAGTTTTTCACACATTTGATTGAAACCTTTGCAGAAATAAATAGATATGAATGATTTACTTGCAGCAGAATCAAATAGCACAAGAGCAGACAAGTTGTTGACAAGATATATACCTGGGACTACACCTGGCTTTGTTTTATACTCATTCTCCCTCTTCATCCCAGGAATACGCGTAGACGGTAAAGTTTCAGTAGACTTGAAATCGGTAAGCGTTGTTATTGCGGTTGGATTGGGACATTCAGACCTCTGATGACCTAGCTGATAATAATTATAGCACACCTTAATCAGATTCTTGCAATCTCTGCTCCAGTGATCAGGTTTCCACATTTATAACACGCCGTAGATCCAATCCTGCATTCTCCCAAATGACATTTCTTGCATGTCGAACAAACCAGATATGTCTTCTGCACCACTGTCTTTTCTGGAGTTTCAACTCTCGGTTTCTTATACACTGGCGTCGCCTTCTCCACTGGCTTTCTTTCAGTTCCCTGTCTTACCAATTCTAACTCTCTAGCCCTTGCAGCATCCATCATGAATTTCACTGTTTGATGATGGTCCCAAGGAGGGTAAACAAGCAACCGATACAGTGTAGAAGGGGGGTTTGAATACACTTTAAACAAATAATCAAATTAATCAAACGTATATTCAATGATCAAACAGAACAGTAACTATTATCACTCTCTAATCAAATCAACAGGATGATTTGATATTTGCCTCGATTCAGGAAAGTATCAATTTCATCAGCAGGAATCTCACCTAACTGATCAATTCTTATTAAGAGTGTCTTAAGCACATCAACTATGTCTTGTCTGATTTGACTCTTTTCATCCGTTTGATAGTTGTGGCTACGATTTTTAACTCTGATAACCCCAACTTGTACAGACATCTCATATCTAGACCAATTTCTTGTTTGTTGTCTAGTACAAAGTTGATAATTACCAATTCTCCTTTTCTACTCAGTGTAATTGATTCAATCTTGTGATTAAAATGTGTTCTTTTATAACAATGCCTTAGATCCACATCTGAGTAGGGAATTGGGGCAGCTCTAGGTCCAGAATAGTCAGCTTCAGCTTCAGCTCTGGCAGCCTCAGCTTTAGCCTTTTCTCTTTGAATTTCAGCTTGTCTTTGCTGCTCTTTCATTTCCTCCACTGTTATGCCTAATTCTTTAGCCATCTCTTGTAACATTTGCTCAGCAAGCATGTCACTGGCTTTCTGTGCTGCATCAGCTTCATCACTTGAGTCAGATTCATATGCAACTAGTTGATGTTGACTTTGCTGTTCTGGCTCAGGCTCAGCAATGATGACCTTTCTTCTCTTTGCTAAAGGCATAGCACTTCTTTTCTTTCTTTTTACCATCTCAAACACCTTACTCTTTCCTTTATCTATTTGTGAAGTTGGGACGGACTCAACTTCAACAAATTTTGGCAATTCAGCTCGAGGAAGGTTGGTGTGAGCAGCTTGAGATGTTTCTTCATGTGGAGTTTCTTTGATTCTTCCTCCCCCTTTTTGTCATCATCAATAGGGGAGGGTCTGAATTTGAGCACAAAGCTGTCCAAGTTGGCTATAGAGGTTGACAGATCATTAAGTTTGCGCATCAACTTGGCTTTGTCATCTTTCCTCTTCCTATGTAGGAGCTCAAACTGAGTATGTAAGTAATCCATAATGACTTGAGCATCAGCGGTCGTCAGCTTGGGCTCCTCAGGACTTCTTCCTACCTCACAGTCCTCCTGTCCAGTGGAGGAGTGTATTTCCACCGTAGGAGTGGCTGTTGAGTGTTCCTCAATAGGTAAGGATGTGGGCCCTATATCCAAAGGTTGTTTCTGACCTATGGAATCAAGGGGGGCAGAATGGGGACCCTGTAAACCTTCCTGGTGTATGAAAGGTTCATTGACAGGTCGTGCTAGAGTGTGTAAGAATGGAAGAGAAGAATGACCAATGTCGTGAGGTATGGTAGTGGGGTGAGCTAGGCTTATTGGTAAGGAGGGGGTTATTTGACCCTGGGGATTGGTCAGTATTTCAATTTTACCTTCATGGGGCTTTGAAGGCATAGAAGTAGGCTTTCCCATGGCACTAGTAAGTATGGGCTGAGTAGACACCATACCCGGTATAGGCATAAGGCTTGAACTGAGCCTAGAGGTCGGCACCTTAAGAGAAGGTGTCTCCCCTTCAGCTCTTGCCGGTGGAGGTATCAATGTGATATCAGCTCCAGAGTCCTTTTGAGGTGAAGGACCACCTTTGGCAGTCTTTCTAGTATAGGTGTAGGATATATCCTTGGTAGCAGTAGGCTGACCAAGGTTGGCTTTAGATTGTAAAATAGATGGAGGTGTTTGAGGTGGAGGAGAGGGGTTAGACTGAGTTGGGCTTGACTCAGTCTTATCTCCCAATTTTGGAGGTAGAGAAGTAAAAGAAAGAGAAGGAGATAAGGGATGCGAAAATATACCTGCTGCACCTAGGAAACAGACTCCTTTGCTCAGAACTCGAAGTGGTGGATGAAATTATTTGAGCACGGGGTCTGAGCTGAGTCCTAGGTTGATCAGCTTGAGAGGTCTCAGCCTCAGAACCAACACCGACACCCACTTCTTCCGCAGCTTCCTCCTCTGTCTCAACTTCACTTGACTCAGGAGTCGGAAGCTGTACATACACCCTCATCTGAGTACTCATTGTAGGGTGTTCAGGGAAAATATCATGGGCGAACATTCTGTAGCTGAGAACAGGAGTAGGGGTTGACTCATATTGGTCAGTATATCTTCTACCCAACCTATCCTCGATGACCATGGATATAAATCTTACGAAGGGCACAATGGTGTCCCTTATGTTCTTGGTCACCAATGACTTGGATGCCTCAAAGATCAACTCAGCGTAATCCAATCGTCGATCATAAAATAAGTTGTATAACACTTGCATTTCAAAGTCATTAACATTATCCAGGCCACCCACCTTGTATCCAAGGGAACGAACCACAGTGGATACCATAAATCCCCATGCCGTCTGGAAAACAGATTTCCGTATTACGCCAATAACTTGAGGATGACCCATTAAGGGTAAAAAGCCTCGTGATGTTTCCCTAGAAACCGCCGCTTCATACTGATTATGAACCAGGAGATGAAGATTTCGGCGGAGACAATTTGCATCGACTTCTATCGCCACATGTCCACTTAGGACTGTACCCTGTATGACCGGTTGAGTTGCATCCAGTTTACACGTATACCAGAATTCCGTGAGAAGTTGAGGAATGAGCACAGCAGGACCACGAAGAAATGCATGTGCCAGGGGTCCTTTGCAATTATAGGAGACCCACTCCTAATATCCCCTGCCAATTTTGGACTTTGGAATGTTGATACAGGCGATGACATTGTTTTGTTTGTAGGTGGGGAGTGTGTTGTTCTTGAAATTTCCACTACGGATCATTTGTTCAGTTAGATTAAGAGTATAACCCTCCATGGAAATCGAACTTATCGTATTGAATTGCACTTAGCAGTAGTAAGGATTAGCACTAAGCAATGAACTCTGCACACAGCAACGTTAGGGTTTAAGAGATTAGAGAAGAATATTTTGGAAGATTAAACGAAATATGATGAAAAGTCTCTCTTATTTATACCTTTTCAACGTGAAAGAAAAGTTACCGTTATCGGAGGGTAATAAATATGACCGTTACAGTAACTTCCGGAGACGCAGTTTGTTATAACGGCTATATTTAATGTAACTTAATTTGACTAACACAGTTACATTGATCCGAATTCATTCAAGATGAACTAAATTATCATCAAGGTTCCCTTTTTAACAATAATTTGTAAACGACTTACGTTTATTGGAAACAGAACACACCGTAAATATTATAGACGTACTATATTGTTGGACTTACCATCTGTTAGGACTAAACTAGATCTATGGAGCTGACCACACATTAGAACTGATTACTCAGCTCAGATTGAGCACTCAGCTCAGATTTTGACACTTAGTCGAATATAGCACTTAGCAAAAATTAAACAGAGATAAAGAATGGAACATACCAATTAAGGGTTGAGCATGCCAAGTTTGCCAAGTAGAGTTGTAAATCTTGTGCCTTCAATTGGTTTAGTGAAGATATCTGCAAGCTGATCTTCAGTTTCAATGAAGACTAACTCTATCTTTCCCTTTTCTACAATATCTCTGATGAAGTGATGTCTTATCTCAATGTGTTTGGTTCTTGAGTGAAACATTGGGTTGTGTGTAATGGAAATAGCACTTTGATTGTCACAAAATATGGGAGTCTTTGAATAATGTAAATCAAAGTCCTTAAGCTGATATTGCATCCACAGTATTTGAGCACAACAGCTCCCTGCAGCTACATATTCAGCTTCAGCTGTTGAAATTGCCACTGAGTTTTGTTTCTTGCTTGTCCATCTAACTAATTTTCCACCCAAAAGTTGACATCCTCCAGTAGTACTCTTTCTATCAAGACCACATCCTGCGAAGTCTGAATCTGAGTACCCTATCAGCTTAAATCCTGATTCTTTAGGATACCACAAACCTAAATTCGGTGTTCCCTTCAGATATTTGAGTATTCTTTTAACAGCTAGCAAGTGTGATTCCTTTGGACCAGCCTGATATCGTGCACAAACACATGTAGCAAACATTATATCAGGTCTGCTTGCTGTTAAGTAGAGTAATGAACCTATCATTCCTCTATATGTAGTCTGACATACAGATTTTCCATCAATGTCCTTGTGTAGCTTGACATTGTGTAACATTGGAGACTTTGCGGGATGGCTTGAGTCTAATCCATATTTCTTAATCAGATCAAAGACATATTTGCTCTGATTAATAAATATACCATCTTCTTTCTGATAGATTTGAAGTCCCAAAAAATAAGTCATCTCACCCATCATGCTCATTCTGTATTGATTGGACATTATCTTAGAGAACCAATCACACAGACCTTGGTTTGTTGAACCAAAGATAATGTCATCCACATAGATTTGAGCCAGAATGACATGTCCTCTGCTTTTTCTTATGAATAGAGTTTTGTCAATACTTCCTCTAACAAAATCATTCGAGAGCAAGTAGGTGGACAGTGTATCATACCAAGCTCTTGGAGCTTGCTTGAGTCCATACAAAACCTTGTCTAAATTATAGACAAAATCTAGATGTTTAGAATCAATAAAACCAGGGGGTTGTTTCACATAGATCTCCTGTAGTGCTCCATTTAGGAATGCACTTTTAACATCCATTTGATACACTTTAAAGCTTTTGAAGGCTGCATAGGCTAGAAACAACCTTATAGCTTCAATCCTTGCAACAGGGGCAAAGGTCTCATCATAATCAATACCTTCTTCTTGTCGATACCCCTGAACTACTAGCCTTGCCTTGTTTCTAATCACTACTCCATCCTTGTCCATTTTATTTCTATAGACCCACTTAGTGCCTATAATTGTTTTTCCTTTGGGGCAGGGACAAGGGTCCAGACCTTATTTGTTTGAAATTATGTCAGCTCCTCTTGCATAGCCTCAATCCAATCTTCATCTTTTAGAGCCTTCTTCAGTATTCTTTGGTTCCATTTGAGATAGAAAACTAGAGTAGGTAGCATAGTTTGCATTTGCCTTATATCTACTTAACACACCATCTTCAATGTTTCCAATGACATCATCAAGAGGATGATCTTTTAATACTCTGAAGGTTGTAGTGGGAGACTGAGGTTCTGGGTCTGAGTTTGAGCAGTGTCTCTCAGGCTGAATAGGACTTACTTCTTCAGTCTGAGTAGGAATCGAAAGATCACTTAGATCTTCAATCTGACATGTACCTGATGATTCACCGAGACTCTCAGGCTGATTCTCTTCAATATTGATAATTTCTTTCGATGATGCACGTTTGTCAGATTTACTACCATCACCATCATCAGAATCATCCATAACATACATGGGATTTGATTTGAGATCTTCTTTGTTCCTCTCAAGCTCACTTAGACTAACTGGGTCAGCTTGAGCTCTATCAGATTCGTCAATGCTTGTTTCATCAAATGTAACATGTACTGATTCTTCAATTACTTTTCTTTTAAGATTAAAAACTCTATAAGCTTTGGAGATTGAAGAATATCCAACAAATATCCCTTGATCAGCTTTGGGTTCCAACTTATGGAGCTGATCTTTTTGGTTTAGCACATAGCATGTTGAACCAAAAATGTGGAAGTATCCAATGTTGGGTTTTCTCCCATGATACATCTCATAAGGTGTTTTACCATGTCTTTTAACTATTATTGATCTATTATGGGTATAGCAGGTTGTACTTACAGCTTCTACCCAGAAGCTCAGCTTGAGCTTTGCCTCACATAGCATGGTTCTGGCAGCTTCAATTAAGGTTCTATTTCTCCTTTCAGCAACTCTATTTTGTTGTGGAGTTCTTACAGATGAGAAGTTTTGGATAATTCCCTTCTCTTCACAAAAGCCTTCAAGGGTTGAGTTTCTAAACTCAGTCCCATGATCACTTCTGAGTTGTTTAAGAGACTTACCCTTTTACAACTCTTCTTGTCTTATGAAGTTGATTAACTCATGTGCAGCTTCACTTTTGGCTTTTAAGAAGACCACCCAAGTGAATCTTGTGAACTCATCAACAATCACTAGAGTATACTTTTTGCCACTTAGGCTTGGGGTGCTAATAGGTCCAAATAGGTCCAAATGCAACATATGCAATGGTTCTGTAATTGAAAAATTCTGTTTGGACTTGAAGGATCCCTTATGATGTTTTCCCATTTCACAAGCTGAGCAGAGTTTTTCTTTAGCAAATGTGATCTTAGGCAGAGTAGAGACTAACTCTTTGCTAGACAATTTGTTAATATATTTGAGATTTAAATGAGATAGTCTCTTGTGCCATAACCAACTCAGCTTGGGAGTTAAGTCAGAATACAAGCAGGTTTCAGTTGAAAGATCTGTTGAGCTGAGATCTAACAAGTAGATATCTCTTTCTATTTTTGCCATTAATATTGGTTTTCCCTTCTTGTCATAAATTGTTCCTGCATGCTTTCTGAAGGTGACTTCATAATCCTTATCACACAATTGACTGATACTTATCAGATTGTGTTTAAGGCCTTCAACATATGCTACCTTTTTGAAAGTGACTTTTCCAGCAGTTATCTTTCCATAACCTTTAGTCTTTCCTTGAGAATTATCCCCAAATGTCACCTTGGGTCCTTCATTGTTTTGGAATTCACTTAGAATCCCCTTGCTTCCTATCATGAGCCTTGAGCATCCACTGTCTAGATACCACTTGTAGGAGCCCTGCACATGATCAACTAAACATATTAGTTTCTTTTTGGAACCCACTGTTTGGTGGGTTCTGAGGATGAGCACTTAGCTGATCCTTTAGAGTTTGACTGATCAGGTCGAACAGATTCTGGGTCTGTTTTGGACTGATCATCCTTTACGTCTTCAGGTCTAAGATTGGTACTCACAAAATCTTTGGCCTCATGACCTCTATCACCACACTTATAGCATTTTCTTCTAAAGATGGGTGTTTGGGTGATTTCTTTGAGTTTTCCAACATTAAATTTGGATTCAGTTTTAGGGTCATAAGATGTGGATAACCTTTCAATTCTTTTAGATAGTTTGTCTACTTGATTTTCACTAACTTTGGACTTACCTTTGTCAGTTTTATGGTTACCCTTATTTGGTGAAGTCTGACTTACAGACAACTTCCTGTTCTTAGACATCCTTTCATATTTGGCTTGGGAGTTATGTCCTTTTGAGTTGACATGAGATATTCTGTCAAAGACAATTGTTCTCACAGGATTGTAATCTAATCTTTTGAAAACGGACTTACAGTTTCTGTTGGATCTGGAACATTCAGCTTGATGGTTTGTATGAATAACCTGGGGACTTTGGGTTGGTCTCACAAACTTATTGGTTTTGACCTATTTTCCATCCTTGTTCCTTAAAAATGTTTTTGGGAGTATATCATCTGATTTCATTGTTTTGTCTTTAAGACTGACTTGATCTTCAATGATTTCATCAGCAGCAGCGCTATAATCTCCCCCTAGCACTGCTTTTACTTGATTTGGTATCTGCTGGTTAATACATTTTTCTGCTTCTCTTGATGACTTACACCAAAATTCACAGATTTTTCTTAGATTATCAGCTTGTTCTTTTGATTCTAGTAGTTCTTCACTTAGAAGTTTGTTTATATGAAGCTGACATTCATAATCACTTTGAGTCTTTTTACCAGCATTTAAGAGAGTTTCAGAGTGTTTAAGTTCATCTATTAATTTTGAGATTTCAGTTTTCAAACTAGATTGAACTGTGAGAGAGGTTTTGAAGTCATTCAACAAATAGTTGAACATTAGACATTTTTGTTCATCAGTGTAAGAGCTAAAGTTATTTACCTTATACATTGAGGCAGGATCCCATTTACTGGTTTGCTTACTCAGCTTAGCCGCTTCTGCTAGATCCTCATCAAAGGAACTGACTTCTAACTCATAGTCGACTTGTTCCTCTTCATCCTCAATGGCCATCAAACACCTATTTGGCTCATCATCATCTGAAGTAGATGATTCAGTATCCCAAGTCTCAGCAAGAAGACCTTTGGTGTTTTCATCTGTTTTGCCTTTGAGTCTTTGATATTTCTTTTTATATTTATCAGCTCTGTAGGCATTCTTGTCAGCTACTGAAGCTGACTCTCCCTTCTTAACTCTGCACTCAGCAGCTATGTGTCCTATCCTTTAACAGTTATAGCACTTAGCTTTCTTAGGATCAAAAGTAGACTTACCACTTTTGCTTCTGTCAGGTTGACCCCTTCCTCTTCTGAACTTTCTAAAGTTTCTTGCTAACATTGCCATTTGTTCAGTAAGAGCATCCATTTCTTCATCATCTGAACCGGAGTTAGGACTTACTTCCTCGGATTCAGATTCAGAGTCAGTCTCAGCTTGAGACTTTTTAGATCCCTTCTTCTTCTTTTCTGCAATTAATGCAGATCTAGCATTATTTATAGATTCTTTTAGTTGTTGTTGGGCCACTTTCTTCTGTTCCATGATCTGTTGATGATTTAGAAGGAAACCATAGATAGATCTAAGATCATATTTTCCTAAGGTTCCTCCAGCATGAAGTGCAATGGTGATCTCATTGAATTGTTTTGGTAACACATCCAAGAACTTGAGTACCAACTCATTCTCATCTTTCTTGACACCTACCAAGATCAAATCATTTATCAAGCATTGAAATCTGGTAAACAAATATGCGAGAGTTTCATTCTTTTTAGCAAAGAAAGTCTCATAAGAACGACTCAGATTTGTCTTCTTATGTTGCTTGACCAAGTCAGTGCCTTCATACGTAACACTGAGAGTATCCCACATCTCTTTTGCAGTTTGGCACCCAGCCACAGTATGCAGAAGAGGATTTGTCAAAGCATTTGCTATAATGCTTTGTGCCTTGTCATCAAGGTTGAACAGTTTACAATCTTCCTCAGTCCAAGATGCTTCAGGCTTGGGAGTTTCTCCAGAGGCAACAGTTTTGTCAGTAGCAGTAATATGGATCATTGGTATGATTGGGCCATCTTGAATCACGGTACTCATCCTGTGATCCACGGACTTCAGATATAGCATAGCTCTAAACTTCCACATAGGATAGTCAGTGCCATCAAAAATAGGACACCCTTTTGCCGCCAATGTTGGTATATGACTTGATTGCTTGCTAGTTGACATCTTAACCTCTTAACAGCGGATCTTGATCTTCAACTTATGAAGAAACTTGCTCTGATACCAGTTGATGGTCCCAAAGAGGGTAAACAAGCAACCGATACAGTGTAGAAGGGGGGGTTGAATACACTTTAAACAAATAATCAAATTAATCAAACGTATATTCAATGATCAAACAGAACAATAACTATTATCACTCTCTAATCAAATCAACAGGATGATTTGATATTACAATGATTATAAACTCAACTCTCTCTAAACACTCTTGAATCACAAACTAATTGATGATCGAACTTCTTGTTAAAACTGATTAACAAGAACTCTTGAAAACTCTCTCGAACTTCGAACTTACAAAGTTGTCGCAACACACGCGTATCAAGTATCACGAACACACGCTCTGCAACTTATGCAGTCTTGCAACTTATGCAGTCGTTGTGTATCACGTTCTCGTCTTCGTGTTCGTCTATGTATTCGTTCGTACGTGTTGAAACCCATAAGCAGTTTTATACTTATACTTGATATATCTACGAACAAATCACATTTTAAAGATAGAACTTATCTTTTCTATAAAACCGTAACAAACTCCTTAATTAGAACATATCTAATTAATTCCGTTTGAGATTTCTATCCAACTAATAGATATTTTAAATTAGGTTCTGATATCCTAATTTAAATGTCGTAGATATGGAGAGTTTATAACAGAATTTAGAACTTACTTAAATTCTTGAACTGACTTCTGACGCTGAGCTGACTCACTCAGTCTTGACCTTGTCAAGCTAAGTTCTTGAATCTTGGGTTCTTGAATCTTCAAGTCTTTAAGTCTTCATTAAAACCTATCTCAGCTTAGAAGTCACCGAGCTATCTAGTACTTACATAGAAAACTCTATATCTGTTTATACGCTAACTACTCAGCCTAAGCTGACTAGTCAGTCTATAACAGACTTACACAATTCCTAACTCTTAACCTATCATCTATACATATCTATAGTTTGTCTCATCAAATCTAATTATTCTAAACATGGGACTAACATTTGATGCTTACTAGCGTCCATAAACTCTCGAATGCTAGGCTTGAGCACCATCATGTACCTATACATTTTCATCTTTTCATTTGCCACATAATCTGGGCAAAAACGAGCTTTCTCCATGAACTTTGCGTTAATCTCTGGTACAATCTCCTTTATCTGTTTCAATTTGTGGAATTCATCCACAATCTTATCAATTTCTACCTGTGGTACAAATTGTTCGAAAGCAATTTCTTTGAACTCTTACCATAACATAACTTCAATCTGAACATAACCTCTTTGTTTTACCTCCATATCCCACCAATCCTTAGCTTCACTTCTTAGTTGATTGGTTGCATATCTTACCTTATTCTCAAGTGCACATGAACATATGTGAAATGCACCTCAATTTCAGAGATCCATCTATGACTGGCGACTGGATCAGTTGCCCCATGAAACAACGGTGGCTGACAAGCTCCAAAGTCTTTGAACGTACAGCTTTTCGGTGCTTCACTTGTGATTAGCTAAAATCAGTTGCCCCTGATCTACAACTTGTTTTATGATATAAGGAATACTTCATTCCAAAGCTTTACTAATTTCCTTCGCTACAATTTCTCCAATTGCAGTTTCTAGTATTTCTTGATTTATCTCTGGGGCTCCTCCCTCCCCATCATGTTGTGTTCCTAAAAGAACACGCTCATCTGTTACACTGGTCTCTACCCCTTCGGGTTTGTGACTGGGACCACCTTTAGTATTATTAACTGCTCTTGAACCTTTTTTATTAACCATCCTGGTAGTATAGATAAAGCATTAAAGCAAAAGGCAGCTCTATCACACCATCCTCTATAACAAACAATTACTAGTACATCCAACATATTAGTACACCTATCATCTGATCCAAAGTATTTCTATATATACTAAGGCATTCTATACATCTATATTCCCTGGTGTACTACCTTTACAAGTACCCCTCACCCAATTCACAAGATTCCTCATGATTTCATTAAGTTCCAACATGTATCATATGTCTGTAATAATATGACCTCTTATATTATTATAAACACATTACACATGTTCGATCTTAACTTTACCACAAAAAGTCCCGATTCACAGGCTTAGGCCATGTATCACAAATAAAATATATCACATATTCATGTAATAGTTTATTTCATCCTGATTGCACATATAAAACCAACTCTTAACAGTTGTATACACATATATCATATCTCTACTGAACACATCATGTACTGACACATAATGCTCACATAATACATATATCAATATAATTACTAGTATACTCACCAAGCTGCAAGCCTCCAGTTTGACCAAATCCGCAAAACCATGGTTTAAGTCCAGACGATGCTTAACACACCTCCAGATCCCTCAAACCTTGGCTCTGATACCAAGTTGTAACACCCCAATTTTCAAAATATAAATAAAACCATATTTCCAAGTCTTTTAGAACTAAAACAGTTATCTTACAAACGAGTGGAAGCAACAAAAGCAGTTTTGAACCCCCAGGTTCGTACAAAAGCATGATAGTCACATATTTACATCAAAAGACGTTTTCTCAAAGTACAACCGGGCGTTAAATTTTAAAACATTGTTTTCCTTATACACAATACAACCGTCAAACTGAAGTTTTGCCCTTGTCTTTGCTAAAACCTGCAAAATATTTTAGAAATAATATCTTAGAAGCTGCGAGAGCTTAGTAACTAAACTAGACTGCCAAACATATAAACACATGAATATAATCACATTATAAAACTGTCAACCACTGATAATAGTCCCTGAGTAACTAACTGAGCCACTACTGCACAAGGCAGCATGTTTTCTAATACATATGATTAACTAACTAAGCCACAGTATTGCGCTAATTCTGAGCCACTACTGCACAAAGTAGCATGCTTTATAATACTAAGCCTTAGTGAACATATCAGTAAGCTTAATACACATAAGTATTTATTGTAACCAAACTGTATCACTACTGAGCCTTACTGAACATAGCACCCATATCTGAATGACCTAACATGTCAACAACCTGATATGATAATACACATGCTGTAAATATGAACAATAGTCTAGAAGACTCACCTTGTGATTATATGATATTCAATGATCCCCAGGTGATAATGATTCAGATATACATTCAATCACCTTCCTATATAAACAATACAACAAAGTATCACCTAACCGCAATCTGATCTAAAACAGGGCCTACACGGGCCGTGTACCCCTACACGGGCCGTGTCCCTCATACACTACACGACCTGAGCTGGCTACATAGCCGGTGATGACTAGTCATCCTACACGGCCGTGTTATGTACACGGGCCGTGTACCTCTCTTGCTACACGATCATGTCTTGGCTACATGGCAGGTGTTGACAATTCACCTACACGGGCCGTGTAGACCCACACGGGCCATGTACCCTACAGACCCAGCTGACTATTTTTTGTAACTCCGGTCAAATCACCAACATATTCACTTTTAATTCATGAAAACACTACTGGGGTGTTTTCCTACACCCCAAACAACTTATAAACTGAAAACAACAACAAGAACAAGCTTTACTCCATGATTCACCATTGAATCACTTAAAACCTACTAAAACTTCAAAGTATATAGTCAAGAATCCTTACCTCCACTTGTGATTAGCTAAAATCAGTTGTATCCACTTGTTTTTATTGTTCTAGCTCCAAAAACTTCAAAGAAAACTTCTACTCCACAGCATACGTGAAGTTGTAGGTGAATTTGTGAAGACTTTGACTAACTCAAAGTTAAATGTGGCTATATATATCTATGGACTAATTACACAATTAGTCCCTCAATCTTTCCAAGTTCTGTTTTGATGTTTTTGGTCCCTGTAGTTTATAACCACATACTATCACATATATCCATTTGTAACTCATATACCACTTTGTACATTTCTCACATTAACTTAATAATAAAATTCTGGGTGTTACAGACAATCATCATCATTGACAATATCATTGATAGCTACATCATCCCTTGGTATTTTTGGATGCCATCCAAGTTCACCATTAGGAAAGAATAGAGGAAATGATAGTGGATCATAACAAGCAAAGTAAGTTTGGATTTGTTGATTGTATTCTGACCTTCCGTATATAACAATACTTCTCTTGTATGCAGTGATATTATCATTCCCTTCAACCCATATACCGCCAACCAGAATGTTGGTACAATTAACATGGTTTATAACAGCTGTTAGTTATAATACTTTTCAAATATAATTTTGTTACCGTAAATACTCATGGTCAGACCTCAGATGTGTTTGGTCGGTTGTACACCCTTTGGCCAAGTTCTACTGATGCATTCAAAGTAACTTTATAGTTGTCAAGGGGTACAAGCTCAGAAAGGCTTCAAAAAGTTGAAACATATGGGTTTGTAGAAAGAACATGTTTCAATATTTCAACAACGTTCTTATCTAGATTTGGCCATAGAAGCCTGTTAGCAACCTCAAATTCAGCGTCGTAAAAATACAATTGTAAGTATCGCGGCAAACCATCCCTAACAGGTCAATTCTATGATAAATTCACCTTGCACTCGAAAAGTATAAACTCCAGATGACATATTGTTCATCATATTATCTAAAGATACACCCATTGACGTGAAGGAGAAATTCGTGTTGTATGCATGTATGTTATTCTTGAACAACTTTCCTACGTCATCTTGTGTGGAAAAGAGATTCTTTAACTCTTTAGGAACGTGTGAGTCATCCAACTTTGTTTCCCGGCCATGCAACAAAATGTAGGGAACTCAAATTTTATTCGCTTTGCTCCACACTTCATACATGGGTTTTGTTTCTTTAACATATTCTCTCGGAATACCTTCGTAAATATAATCATACGGATCCTCATGGAGAATATTTGTTTCTATTGGGTGATACTTGTCAGAAGTGTCGTAGATTGACTATTTCCGTCACTGTTAGCTATTTGTCTTCTTCTTTTGTTCTCCTTTTGTCGTTCATAATATTCTTTGTTTTGCATTTTTCTAATTTCTACGCAATGATTTCATATTAGAATTATATGATAAGACATATTTAAGTTGCAGTAAATTTAAATTGTATATTTATAATGTATGCGATATACCTTTGTGTATATCTAAATCACTATAGGAGATGTCAAACTCGACACTTGGTCTCCTTTAATTACTCTCTTGTCTTCGAGTATAATACGATTTATTGTATTCTTTACGTTTTTCTATTATTGATGAAGTTTCCATTATGAGTTTTCACATTATAAAAAAAAACACAATCATGATATTTATAATATTATGATAAATAGAAAAGACATATCTTTTTGTCTAATTATATCTCGTAGAATTACATCGTTGTTTCCATCTCATCACATCCGGTCATTTGATACTAAAAGAACAAAACAATATATGAATTGTGTAAAAGTAAACCGACCTATAGTTGAAATAACTATCATAATGTAGTTAGGATAATGTTGTGTGAGTTCAAATGTATTATTGTAACACCGTGATTTCTAGGACCAAATTTTTCTTTTTAAAATATTAATTTATAATTTTTATATAAAAACACGCAACGGAATATAAAACACGTGGCAAATATATCACATTCAAAATTGCCACATACACGTTTTGGTGTTACTGTTACTTATCCGGTCAACCATTATCTATTACAAACATACAGAATATCAGAGTTATACAAAACATAGTGTTCCTCCTAAGAAAGCAAAACTACCCGTAGGCTCCCAAGCTCACTAAGGATCACCTGCACATGTGGAGAGTAGTATCTGTTAGCTATAATAGCTATTGAGTACCAAATAGCATGCAATCAATATAAGTACATCACATATCATCAATCATGCTCAGATAGTTCTATCCTAGCATCTCGCAATGAGTTGGTGTAGTCAGAAGGTAGCATATCTCGCAGGGGAGCTAACCCGGCTCAATGCACCAAACTCGGGTACCAGACACATCAACCACTCTGGTGGGTGAGCTGTAAAGCGGTCCACCATTGCGTTTTAGAATCAACCGATTCCTCTGTTGTACAGCATAAACTATACCAGAAGAGGATAACTTTGTCCTTAAGTAGAACAACTTTGTTCTTGTTGTAGGACAGCTTTGTCCATAAGATCCGGACCATTCACAAACAAATAATCTCATCCAATCGGATCACCAATCAATGCGCGCATATATTCAATTATCATCATAGCATACTCCTAATCAAGTGCATACTACATTGTGTCAACATGTTAAATTCTAGCATCATCATGCAACCTACACTTAAACAAGTGCGTGTACAATTCATGGTATATAGTTCTGTAATCATTGTTAATATATGTTATAGATATATTAATCGTTATGTTATTAGGCACCCACCTGTCGAGCTAGAATACTTTACTCTACTATACAGTAGCTTCTGGACCTACTAGAATACCTAAACAAAGTGTCTAGATATTAAAACACTGCAAAACATATTCTGCCAGAGGCAGGGCACGCCCGTACTTTGCCAAGGCACGCCCCGGGTACGCCCCGTACCTGATACTCAAGTACACCCCGTGACTTCAGGGTACCCCCCGGGCTTGCTAGGGTTAGGCATGCCCCGCACCCTTGGGAGGTATGGTCATGCCTCCCAGGTACGCCCTGAGGTACGGTCTGTTCTTGAGAGGCACGCCTGTGCCTTTCAATATATAGCAGCAGGTTCGTGCAGAACCTACTGTTTTCCTAACCAAACCATATCAAAATACAACCAGAACATTACCAATCGGTTTCTAAGGTTCACATATGAAATAACATGTCTAAACTAACTCAAATACATCATTTTTACACATCAAAACAACCAACACAGAGTTTGGGACCAAAATCATCATTTTGACCCATTTATCACTTTAATTCTTGAATTCCATCCAAATCATCAATTTAATTCCATTTCCTGATTTCTATACACTTAACAACACAATAGAAACAGATTGGTAACTTTAGAAACAAAGATTGGCATCCAATTCAACCAAACCTAATTGAGAACCCAACTTGGTGAAACTAGAAAATCAATAACAAAGATTAAGAGCTCACTTGAAGATTAGAAAGATGGAATTTATCAGCAGATTGGACTTGAATCAACACTTGAATTCAGCAAGAATCAATTTGCTAATTGATCTTCTTGAATCCCCTTCAAAGTGTAAACAAGAACACAAAGGCAAATGAGAGAAGAAGAAAGTATCTGTGTTTGTGTAAACGTGGAGAGGCAAGGGTACCTGCTTGTGGGTTGATAATATCCACAAGTGGGTATCTTGTTCCCCTTTCCAACTTACAACTTAACGCACGAATACCCGTTTTAACTAACGGGGATATTTTTGGAAACCTCGTTCTAAACCATTTAATATTTTATTATTCTTATCTATTTATCATAATATATTAATATTATCATTTCTTTATTATTTTCTTCCATTTTATCCCATTAATCAATTATTTGTATATAATTTCTTTTATTCAATATTTAAATAGGATTTTAGACGTACCAAATTCGAACACGACTAGGCCCAATCTTATGTTGTTACAAATCTACCCCCCTTAAAAAGATTCCGTCCTCGGAATCTACTTTAAGTAAATAGATGGGTATAACGGGCCCTCATATCCTCCTCGGTCTCCCACGTCAGGTTTGACCCAAGGTTGTGCTTTCATTTGACCAAGACCAGCTGAATAGTCTTCTTTCTCAGCCGCTTAGTCTTCGTGTTCAGAATCTCTACTGGTTCTTCCACGAGCCGTGTAGAAGAATCTACTTTCAGATCATGCAAAGGTAGAATTTGATCTTCATCCACCTTGCACTTACGGAGATAGCAAACATTAAAGGTATTATGAATACCTGATAACTCTGGAGGTAACTCCAAAGATACTGTCTGCTCATTAACTTTCTGGATAATTCTGAAAGGACCAATGTATCGTGGACTCAGCTTTCTCTTTCTGCCAAATCTGATAACACCCTTCTAGGGAGAAACCTTCAAGAATACCTGATCACCTATCTCAAAGGTAACCGGCCTGCATTTCGGATCAACATACATCTTTTGCCTATCCCTGGCGGCTTTAAGCTTCTCCCGTGCAAGCTTAACTTTATTTGCAGTAATCTGGACCATATCAGGTCCAGCATATTGTTTCTCCCCTGGTTCAAGCCAACGGGTAGGTGTGCGACAACGCCTACCATAAAGCATCATACGGTGGCATACCGATACTGGAATGATATGAGTTATTATAAGAAAACTCAATCAAAGGCAAATGAGAATCCCACGAGCCACCGTATTCAAGTACACATGCGCGTAGCATGTCTTCAAGAGTTTGGATAGTCCTTTCAGAATGTCCGTCTGTCTGTGGATGGTATGCGGTACTCAAATATACACGAGTACCGAGCTCCCGTTGAAGACTGCTCCAGAAGTGTGAAACAAAGCGTGTATCCCTATCAGAGACAATAGATAGAGGAACACCGTGTCGAGCAACAATTTCATTGATATATATTTGAGCAAGATGAGGCATAGAAGAAGATTCATTCACAGCTAAGAAGTGTGCACTCTTAGTGAGTCTATCAACAATCACCCAGATCATGTCATGCCCTTTTGAAGTCCTGGGCAATTTAGTAACAAATTCCATGGTAATGTTGTCCCATTTCCATTCTGGAATTGGTAATTATTGCAAGCACATATCTGACATTTCTCCACATAGGATGCAATGTCACAGTTCAAGGTAGGCCACCAATAAAGTGCCTTAAGATCATGGTACATTTTAGTGCAACCAGGATGAATAAATAGACGAGAATTGTGCACTTCCTTCAAGATCAGATACCGGTTCCCTCCAATGCTAGGTACCCAGATTCAGGACCTGTATGTCTTCAATCCCCTGCTGTCATCTTGTAGTTGCTCCTTCATCTTTGTCATAACTTCAGCCTTCAGATTTGCTTTTGTTAAGGCTTCTTGCTGAGCCTCCTTCAATCGAGTGATAAGATCAGAAACAATAGTGATTTTCATAAATTTAATGGTATCTGTGGAGCCCTTCCAGCTTAATGCATCAACCACCACATTATCCTTGCCCGAGTGGTATTTGATTTCGCAGTCATAGTCATTAATCAACTCGATCCACCTGCGTTGCCTCATATTGAGCTCCTTCTGCGTAGAAACATACTGGACGCTCTTATGATCAGTGAATACCACACATTTGGTGTCATATAAGTAATGGCGCCACAATTTCAGAGCAAAGACAACAGCTGCCAACTCCAGATCATGAGTCGGATAGCTCTTCTCATGTGGCTTCAGTTGACGGGAAGCATAAGCTATCACTTTGTTCTTCTGCATAAGGACACTTCCCAAACCTGCGTAAGAAGCATCACAATAAACAATAAAGTCTTCTAACCCATTTGGCAGAGTCAGAATTGGAGCTTGACATAATAATTGCTTCAATGTCTGGAAGGCCTTATCTTGTTCATCAGACCACGAATAGGGAACATCCTTTCGTGTAAGCTTCATCAAAGGACCTGCAATCTTGGAAAAAATATGAATGAACCGCTGATAGTAACCGGCAAGTCCTAAGAAGCTACGAATCTCAGATGGGGTCTTGGGAATTCCCCAATTCATCACCGCCTCAACTTTAGCAGGGTCTACCTTAACACCATCCCTGCAGATAACATGGCCAAGAAAATACACCTCACGAAGCCAGAACTGACATTTAGAAAGTTTGGCATAGAGTTGTTCTCCCTTAAGAGTCTCGAGAACTTGACGAAGATATGATTCATGTTCAGCTTCGGTCTTCGAATAGATTAGAATGTCGTCAATGAATACTATTACAAACTTGTCCAGAAATGGATGACAAACATGGTTCATGAGATCCATGAAGATAGCTGGTGCATTGGTGGAGCCGAATAGCATCACCAGAAACTCATAATGGCCATAACGGGTACGAAAGGCTGTTTTTGGAATATCTTTAGCCTGAACCCGTACTTTATGATACCGTGATCGAAGATCAATTTTAGAGAAGCAAGTTGCCCCTGTAATTGATCAAATAAGTCATGTGTACGTGGTAAAGGGTATTTGTTCTTTACAGTTCGCTTGTTAAGCTCCCTGTAATCTATGTACATTCGCATAGTACCATCCTTCTTCTTTACAAATAAAACTAGAGCTCCCCAAGGAGAAGAGCTCGGGCGAATGAAGCCCTTGTCAAGTAAATCTTGGATCTGATTCATCATCTCGCGAACTTCACAGGGAGCGAGACGATACGGAGCTTTAGCCACTGGGTTAGCTCTGGGTACAAGATCAATCCTATAATCAACATCCTTGACTGGAGGCAGTCCGGGTAATTCATCTCGGAAGACCTCAGGGTATTCTGACACTACCCTGATATTTTCAACTGGTTGTTTCTCCATTTTAGTGTTAATAACGTATGCAAAGTATGAGACACAACCTTTTGTAATAGATTTCTGAGCTTTAATAACGGAGATGATAGGAATATCAGATTCCTGTTTCTCACCTCAAGCTACTGCATAAGATCCGTCAGGTAAAGGAAATCGAATTATCTTCTTTGAACATAGAATTTCAGCATCTTTACTGCTGAGTCAATCCATCCCGATCACAGCATCAAACCCCGCGATTGGCATAACCAGAAATGAAAGAGGGAAACTAGTCCCATCAATGTTAATCAGTGCCATAGGAACTCTATGAACAATAGGAACTATCCTACCATTAGCAACCTCAACGCCTATTGGATCAATCAATGTACAAATAGGCAGTTGCAGTTTGGCACACAAAGATGCAGAGATAAAAGAATAAGTTGCTCCTGTATCAAATAAAGCACAGGCAAGAGAATTGTTAACAAGAAAAGTGCCAGTGATCACATCACCTGCGGCCTTAGCCTCATCGGCTGTCATCTGGAATGCCCTGCCCGGTGCATGTGGTGCAACATTCTTCCCCCGACCCGAGGAAGATCCTCCAGCTCCTCCTGATCCAGGGTTAGGACCCGATCTGCAATCAACGATCGATGTCCCGGCTTAAGGCACTTGTAGCACACATTGTCTTTATATTTACAGCTATCCGTTGTATGCCTCTTCTGCCCGCATTTAGGACACCTTGCAGTATCCTTGGTACAATGCCTTGTATGCTTAGTTCGACACTGAGCACACCATAAATCATCTGCGGGACTGTACCTCGAACCCCCTGTTGCTGGTGTTGCTGTTGCTGTTGCGGTCGCTGCCATGAACCTCCACCTATACCCTTCGACCTCGAATACTGTTCAAACATCCTTTTGGAAGTTCCCCCAGCCTGCTGTTCGTGATCACTCTCGTACCGGCGAGCAAAATCAAAAGCTTTATCCAAGGTGGTTGCAAACCGGATAGATGATCGATATTCAGGTGGCAGAGCGAGTGCAAAGCGGTTAATCTTTGCCTCTTCATCAGGCAAGGAACCCTGCACAAATCGTAGCAATTCGGTATACCTGGTAATGAGCTCCTCCACTGATATGTTGCCTTTATACAAGGCCCTGAACTCATTATCCACAACTTCCAGTGCTTGGGCTGAACAGTATTTAGCCCGCAAAATCCTCAGAAAATCTGACCAAGTCATAGCATTTAGGACTACAGCTGGTGTAGATGCAATCACCGTATCATACCAAGAAACCGCGCGACCCCGCAACATCTTCCTTGCATAGGCCTGTTTCTTGGCATCCTCAGCTTTACAGGTGTAACACCACAATTTCAACCCATTTTTTTTAAATTCTACGGAAGCGATAGATTAATATATATACATATGTTTACAAAGATAATACTTAAAGCCAGGGTTAATTGTTTTCAAAACAACATCAACAGTGTAGTGTTACATAAACCAATGGCTCATCAAACAAAATCAGAGTAGCAGTCAATTATTCCCCAAGCATGCCACTCAACAGCTGAACCATCATCTTACCAAAACCTGTAAAATGGAGTGAGAGGTGGGGAATTAGCACAAAGCTAAGTGAATGGAAGTTAAACCAACAATTAACAACAATGCAACCGAAAGATACAATAATAATCAAGTATCCGAGAAGACCGGCGATTCTGCAGGAACCTACAACCAATGCCGGCCAAAGCAAAGGTTTACCGATAGTTCATTTGCTATTCTGACACAGTATTACCCTTAAGTTGCAACAAATGCATCAAAAGATCAAAATACTGATTAGCCGATAGCAAACAAACCCAGCCCATATGCCCAGCCGAAACTGACTTCTCATCCAAATCATGTGCACATACGAAAGGTTAAATTAACACAAACCAAGTAATCAATCAGCAGACAATAAGTCTATCCAAGTATTAACCAAAACAATTGCAACCAAACCGTTACAACTAAACCAATTGTGAGTTAAACATCCACTCACCTTAGATCTCCGAATCTCCAACTCAGTAATCTAATTTCACCGAGTCTTGTCTCCTCCTGAGAACACAAGATAACCAGAATTAGTAATCAATTCATAGTTATCTCAAAATATCAAGTTTATTACCAAACGGGTCAAAACCAAGCCGATGCATTTCACATGTGAAAACCAATATTTAGAATATGCCTAAATTGTAAAGAATTTATATTCAAGGTACTAAACATGTTACAAGCACCAAAACATGGACAGAGTGCATATACATACCAATTTACTCATAAACGGGTCAAAACCAACCCGTTATACCAAACATGTAAAACAAACTTGAAATACATATCCAATAGTCAAGAATCACTTCAAATAAAATACTTAACATGTAGGAATCAATGAAACTTGCATAAACCTTTCCAAACATCCTATCATGATTTCAAGTAAGCATAAATTCCAAATAATAATCCATATATGTTATCCAACATTAACTAACCCAAGTAGAACAACTAAATCATGATTAGAATCAAGTATAAACAATCAAAACTGAACATAACTGAAATAATGTAGAAAAACAGACAAAACTGTTTCTGTCAGCAGGGAACGCGTCGCGTTCCCCTCTTGGACGCGGCGCGTCCGTGGCCGAACAGCAACAGGTCTGCAGTTTTACATTGCCCTGCACCAGCAAACCATAAACACCCCAAATGACCATTTCAAGGCTGGAAAATTTAGTTGCAACAGTTGTCTAGCATTACCAAACTCATATAACACCTAAAACAAAACCATAAACACTTCAAAGTTTACCAAATCATCAAAACCCATTACTATCTTCAACCTCCAACTTCTAAAATGGAGTTCTAATGCTTCCATTAAATTAAACACATAACTTACACATGATTTCAGTACCATATCATCATATAATTACTACCAATTACATAACCAACCTTAATTTCATCAATTATGCAAATACCTAAAACTCAAGAACCCTAAATTAACAAGAAAATCATGGAAGAAGATAGAACAATTCAAGAACCAATATATACCTTCAAATTTGGAATTAACCAACACAAAGATGCAAGAATTAATCAAGTTAGAGGCTGGATTCTTGGAAGTTCTTCAAGTTCAAGTTCAAGTTCAAGAACACAAGGGAAGTTATAAGTCTAAAATGCCAAGGAGGTGGTGGCAAGGCTGCCTATGACTCACGACTACACACCACACAGTGCACTTATCTGCCTTCTAACTCACAGTTAACTAATTAAGCGGTCCTACTCAATTAATTATAAACCAATGAGGTATTATTCGTGACCCTTATCTAAAAACGAATCCAAATAATCAATTAAATCCATAAAAATATAAAATATATATTTCCCCTTTTTTTAACCTCGTGGCTTTAAATTAAATTAATAATTTTCTAAAATAAAGCTAATAAGCAATTAGCACACATACCAAGACACGTCCTACCAAGCCGGTGACTAGGGTGTTACAACAGGTCTCAAATGCTAACTCTGTATCACGAATCCATCTCTCTGTGACTACCAGATCCATACTACCATCAAAGGTAGGTAGTTTGCACATCATGAAGGCTTTCAAATCCATAGCCATCTTTTTCTCTAGTACTCGCTCCTCGGAAGCTTTGAGACGAGCCTCTTAGTCACGAATGTATGCCTCTCTATCGTCACTTCCGGACATTGTTAGTCTTTAAATTCTGTTAGATCATTAAAGTCAGATATTCTTAGTACACTTTTCATACTTGATTAATCATATGAATCAGATAAGCAAATAATCAACAACAATGTCAGTCATGTGAATCATATCAATCTCTCTCCCACTCCAATACCTCCCGAGGAACACTTAAATAATGGTCGAGCCTGAATTTGAGACTGAGCACTCGTTCAAGTACCCAATTCACTCAAACTTAGGCTCTGATACCAGCTTGTAACACCGTGATTTCTAGGACCAAATTTTTCTTTTTAAAATATTAATTTATAATTTTCATATAAAACACGCAGCGGAATATAAAACACGTGGCAAATATATTACATTCAAAATTGCCACATACACGTTTTGGTGTTACTGTTATTTATCCGGTCGACCAGTATCTATTACAAACATACAGAATATCAGAGTTATACAAAACATAGTGTTCCTCCTAAGAAAGCAAAACTACTCGTAGGCTCCCAAGCTCACTGAGGATCACCTACACATGTGGAGAGTAGTATCTGTTAGCTATAATAGCTAGTGAGTAACAAATAGCATGCAATCAATATAAGTACATCACATATCATCAATCATGCTTAGATAGTTCTATCCTAGCATCTCACGATGAGTTGGCGTAGTCAGAAGGTAGCATATCTCGCAGGGGAGCTAACCCGGCTCAATGCACCAAACTAGGGTACCAGACACATCAACCACTCCGGTGGGTGAGCTGTAAAGCGGCCTACCATTGCATTTTGCAATCAACCAATTCCTCTATTGTACAGCATAAGCTATACCCGAAGAGGACAACTTTGTCCTTAAGTAGAACAACTTTGTTCTTGTTGTAGGACAGCTTTGTCCATAACAGCTTTGTCCATAAGATCCAGACCATTCACAAACAAATAATCTGATCCAATCGGATCACCAATCAATGCGTGCATATATTCAATTATCAACATAGCATACACCTAATCAAGTGCATACTACATTGTGTCAACATGTTAAATTCTAGCATCATCATGCAACCTACACTTAAACAAGTGTGTGTACAATTCATGGTATACAATTCTGTAACCATTGTTAATATATGTTATAGATATATTAATCGTTATGTTATTAGGCACTCGCCTGTCGAGCTAGAATACTTTACTCTACTATATAGTAACTTCTGGACCAACTAGAATACCTAAACAAAGTTTCTAGATATTAAAACACTGCAAAACAGATTTTGCCAGAGGCAGGGCACGCCCATACTTTGCCAAGGCACGCCCCGGGTACGCTCCGTACCTGATACTCAGGTACACCCCGTGACTTCAGGGTACCCCCGGGCTTGCTAGGGTTAGGCACGACCCGTAACCTTGGGAGGTACAGCCATGCCTCCCAAGTACGCCCTGAGGTACGGTCTGTTCTTGAGAGGCACGCCCGTGCCTTTCAATATACAACAGCAGGTTCGTGCAGAACCTGCTGTTTTCCCAATCAAATCATACCAAAACACAAACAGAACATTACCAATCGGTTTCTAAGGTTCACATATGAAATAACATGTCTAAACTAACTCAAATACATCATTTTTACACATCAAAACAACCAAAACAGAGTTTGGGACCAAAATCATCATTTTGACCCATTTACCACTTTAATTCTTGAATTCCATCCAAATCATTAACTTAATTCCATTTCCTGATTTCTATACACTTAGCAACACAATAGAAACATATTGGTAACTTCAGAAACAAATATTGGCATCTAATTCAACCAAACCCAATTGAGAACCCAACTTGGTGAAACTAGAAAATCAATAACAAAGATTAAGAGCTCACTTGAAGATTAGAAAGATGGAATTTATCAGCAATTGGACTTGAATCAACACTTGAATTCAGCAAGAATAAGTTTGCTAATTGATCTTCTTAAATCCTGTTCAAAGTGTAAAGAAGAACACAAAGGCAAATGAGAGAAGAAGAAAGTATCTGTGTTTGTGTAAACGTGGAGAGGCAAGGTGTTGGGGAGATAATCACTTCACCCAAATAATCAACTCTGCCTATCCTAAAACATAGAGTTTGATGATAACCAAACCCTACATTCAGTATGACTTAGAAAAAATTCAAACATGTGTTGTTTGAATCAGTTTATGTAAAAATATGCTAAGTATGGAACCATCAGCCAAGGAAAATAAGCCATCAACTGAGCATCAGATCCTACTCAAAGTATCAGCCAAAGGATATCAGCCAAGGAGTATCAGATGAAGAATACAAGTAAAGAAGACCATCAGCTGAGTGAAGAATTTGATCAGCTGAGTGCCTACTCTATCAGCTGAGTGAACAATTGGATCAGCTGAGGCCCAGAGCATCAACTAAGTAAGTCTTCCTTTACACAAGTCATCTCCCCTTATAAACTGATGTATTTGATTGATCAGCTGAGCATTCTTGATCAACTGAGCATTCTTGATCAACTGATCATACAAATACATGAGCTAATGTCCTCCTAAGTTTACTATTGATCAGCTGAGCATCTATATGATCAGCTGAGCAATATGTATCAACTGAGTCCTAGCAAAAAGTGATGAACTGATATATTTTGTCAACTGAGTAGTGAATATCAGAGTTCCTAGTACAATCTGTTAGCTAAGTCGTGAAAAATGTCAAATCTACTCTATCTTTTCATATTGTAAGTCATACGTAAAAGGCAGTTAATGTGTTGTTCTATTATGCCTTAGATCTTTGTTTGTAAAAGTAAAAATGCACTTTTTGGATCAAGTATGAGACAAAAAGGTTTGATCTTATCCTCTGGAAAAGGATAATGATACCTCAAACAGACGAAGATCTTGAAGATTTGTTCAAGCAACTAAGTATGGCTGGCAATCCCATATTTGGTAAAGTCAAATCAATCAGAAGCATGGTGTTGATTAAAAGTACAATCATGAAAAGGGAAAGATACTTCTACACGACAATAGATGTGGACTTTAATATTTTATATTGTGAATGGGTTGCACTTTTGCAGAAAAGTACAATTACTTTTATCAAAACATTTGATTAAAGTAACTTTACTTTTCACCCACTACCTTTAAAATTAAAATATTATATTTCCACATCCTCTTTGACTCTTACCTTCATGCAACCGGATCCACCAAGACTTCTATATATACTCATGCATGGTGGACATGCAAAAATTACAATACACAATACAACAAAGTAAAGTCTCTACTACACTAAAAGAAAATCTCATCAGTTGAGAAATTCGTAGAGTATAAGCATTATGTAGAATCAAACTTGTTCATGTGTTGAACACTCTATATACATTAGTTGTTTTAGAGTTAGCTTGTCTATGTGTTAGACAAATTGATTGCCACCTTTTATTGTACTTAGAATTTCCGCTTCTAGTACATGTAATTATTTATTCATATCAATAAGAATTATATAAAAGTATATAAGTGTGTCTTTAATTTTAAAAGATAAAATTTGTATTCAACCCTCCCCCCTTCTACAAACATTGGTTGCTGCGTACTCAATCTAGGACTAACACAAGGGTACCTGCTTGTGGGTTGATAATATCCACAAGTGGGTATCTTGTTCCCCTTTCCAACTTACAACTTAACGCACGAATACCCGTTTTAACTAACGGGGATATTTTTGAAAACCTCGTTCTAAACCATTTAATATTTTATTATTCTTATCTATTTATCATAGTATTTTAATATTATCATTTCTTTATTATTTTCTTCCATTTTATCCCATTAATCAATTATTTATGTATAATTTCTTTTATTCAATATTTAAATAAGATTTTAGACGTACCAGATTCAAACACGACTAGGCCCAATCTGAGGTTGTTACAAATATAGTTATATGCGTAGAAATTGATGTTTAATAATTTTTAACCATCATCATTTCGGTGGTATCGTAATATTTTAAATATAATCAATGTGTCTGTTTTGTTTGTTTGTGGTTTGTTGAATAAATAGATTGGTGTGTTTGCATCTATTTTACATATTTAGTTTTTGATTTTGTTATAAGTTAATATAACAAATACTAAATTTTTATTTAGCGTACGTAATAAAAACAAATAATACAAAAGCAAGAAGTTATAATCATATGAAATATAAAAAGACATCATAAATGTGAAAATATCTTTAAAAACATCAAACTAGTTCACTATGTCAAAAAATAGAATAAAATAAACATTGTTTCACTAAATATCTAGTAATTTAATTTCCTCCGCTTCTCGCATGTTCGGCTCATACTTTATCTCGCTCAAATCCGTGCACATCAACATATTTTCTAAAAAATAAATATATAATTTTGCTATTAAATTGAAGTTCTATAAACAAATAAAGAAAAATTATAATTGTTAAATAGTTAAAAACATATAGTACTTTCTCTCCTATACATAAATTTAACTCGAGTAACAAAAATCACTTTTTGACCTTTATTCCTAGAGCAATAGGTACCGGATATTTGGAGCACTAATTATGCAACCTCATTATCATTCTTCACCGCTAGTAATAATTCGATCATAATTATCAATTAAAAAGATAATCGCCTTTTAGTATATATATATATATACATACATATATATATATATAAACACACATGTATACTCATCTATATAAACTTACGTGATATCCTTTGACGTTAGTTCTATAAAGGACGGTCTATGATTATTCCAGGGAGCTATAAACCTTATAAGCTTTCCTCCAACAATTTTTCTAACCACGTCTAAAGCAAGTCACAAAAAATTACGTAATGTTAAGTTATAATTCTTTATACCAAAAAACATATTGAAATTAAAAGAATACATATACCTATCAGCATTTTTCTCTTTGTTTTATCATTAGCAGCATATCAAACGTAGGTGGTTTAGGATACATTGGAAGCTCTAGTTTTACATCTGTAATATCCAACCGAGAGAATTTGATTTTTTTATTAATCCATAGCGTCCATTCAGCACGATGTATTGAAAATCCATCGTATCTTGGGAAATCATCGTAACCACGTCCGTTGAATTCAAAGCGCTCGATCGTAAACACAAACCCCTCCAAATTAAGCGTGTCATATTGTTCAACGAGATAAGTAGAAACAACCGCCACAACTCTATCTCTCTAAAACCCGCAAGTTCTTTAATCATTCAGAAATCATATATTAGCTTATTAATTAATTTGGATAAATTTATAATCACTTACATTTCTATCGAGTAGAAACAAATATAATTTGTTTTCTAGTGTGTCCTTGTAGATGGAATAAACTCTCACAACATTTTGAGGTAAAGCCCCATTTATGTTTACTTTATTGTCTAAACGCAAAACCCTAAACGCATAGCATTTTGGAAACGACAATCAACAAAACCCTAATCGTCGCTTGGGGAGGTGGATGATTGCCGATCGTGGAATATAGACAGTTGGTTTGTAAAGAATCAATGGTGTAATTGATACTTCTTGAAGGAATATAGATGATTAAGGATCGATTAAGATGCAGAGACAAATTGAAACTTCTTGGACTTTTGCTCTTGAACTGTAACTTTTCTCATCTTAATATAATTTTGGAATGTATTAGGAATGTATTAGGTTTCCGGATGATGATACATTATATCTATTTTTTGATTTCGTGAATCTCGCATCTCATAGCTATCTCCGGTAGTTTTTTTTATATTTGTATAATTTGATTTGAGACCGAAACTATGTAATGGAGCTACATAGGAAATAGATACACCAAATTCGTGTACGAACAATCTTAATATAGAGGATACATAATATCTAAAGGCTAAACAAAGTTGGGTAAATTAGATATAAATTTACATAAGAAATTAAGCAACAAGATAATATCCAAAAAAATGCAGAAAAATTGTAGCATTTGGCACTGCCCTTAAAATTCAAAATTTTGAATATAGAGAAACATGAATTAGAGAATCTCATCTACAAAGATTTATTACCAACAATAAAAACCATAAACTCCAAATGAGATGATGCAATCAGAGGTTAAAATGAGCTTGAAGATTGAGGACATGTAGGACTTATAGCTTTAGACAATTCAAGGTATAAGACTGATAAGATTCGAACAGTTTTCAACAAGAATCAAAACCAAGATGAAATCTGATTTGATGGACCAAATAAGAGTGCCTCTTACTTTTAGAAGTACTGGCATATCAATAATTAGAGATCTTGTTGCACAACACCTCTAACAGTCACCCTATTGCCATGTTCCTCGTTTGGTCTGGTAGGATCTTAGACATATCAATAATTTAGATTTAATCTCAATGATTTACTTGTTCTAAAAGTTTCAAATTTGAATCTTCATGGTATACTGATTCACTGATTTTGAGAATTAGTATGACTAAAAGTTTACATAACATGAAATAAGGAGAGAATACAACTACTTGATTTCAATCAATAATGAAGGGATTATTGATTTATGACACATTAACACCCCTAATCGCTAAGATTGACGTGTAAGAGCAATGAAGGAAAGAACATGAGAAAGTTACTAATCACTTGTCATGCCTTTTTTTTTAATTTGCAATCAAAGAAAAAGAAATGTCCTATTACACAAATGGGGTTATCATATATTGACTCAAGATGTCAACTTAAAAAATAGAAGCATGCCTCCTGGAAGATGCTAAAATGCATAAATACTGTGTTTAGGTTTTCTTAAGTAATTGAAGCTTAAGAGTATTAGCTTCTAACTTACTATAGGTTAGATAGCCTTATATTGTTTGCTGCAGTTTCTAACTATATAGAGGTACTTCCAATTTTTTATTTTTTGTTGTTTGTAGACTTATTTAGAGTTTGACAAAGTTTGCATAGAGGTATTTCTAAATTCTAAGTAATTTCATGTTTTGTATTTGTATATATTTTAATATTCTTGGGGCCTCTTTTTTATTTTTGCCCGGGCCTAAAAAATGTTTGGACCGGCACTAGACATAACCAAAGATGTTCCGCTTAGAAGTTAAGCATCTATTCGCATTTATGAGGTTAATGTATTGTTTCTCATTTCGATATAAGTTATTATTGGTCTGCCGTATATGTTTCTTGTGGACATGATTATTAACTTTTAGAATTCGTTGTTTGTTTGTATTAAAAAGTTACTAATCACTTTTCATGCCTTTTTTTTAATTTGTAATTAAAGAAAAAGAAAGGTCCTTTTACCCAAATGGGATTATCATATATTGACTCAAGATGCCAACTTAAAAAATAGAAGCATGCCTCCTAGAAGATGCTAAAATACATAAATATTGTGTTTAATTTTTCTTAAGTAATTGAAGTTTACGAGTATTAGCTTCTAACTTACTATAGGTTAGATAGCCTTATATTGTTTATCATATCTTATCTAGCCTTGCTGCAATTTCTAACTATATAGAGGTACTTCCAATTGTTTATTTGTTGTTGTTTGTAGACTTATTTAGAGTTTGACAAAGTTTACATAGAGGTACTTCTAAATTTTAAGTAATTTCATGTTTTGTATTTGTATATATTTTAGTTTTCCCAGGGCCTCTTTTTTTATTGTTGCCCCGGGCCCAAAAAATGTTTGAACCAGCACCGGACACAACCAAAGATGTTTTGCTTCGAAAGTTAAGCACATATTTCATTTATGTAACACCCCAAGGTTCGAAAATTTATTTTTTACTATTTGAGTGTTTTATGTAAGTAGATGGCTTTTATGTATATTTTTTTGTATTATAAAGTTCAGGGACCAAAGCTGACAAATTTAAAGTTCTTTAAGTTCAGGGTTTATTGTGTAATTCCCTAATAGTTGATTATATATATTGGAGTTGAATTTGACTTTAGGAAGTCAAGCTCTTCTTTGCAGCCATTTCACTTCTACCGGCCAAGTTTTAGCTAAGTTTTGGATCTTTTTATCAAGATTAGAGTTTCATAGAATCAGCCGAGCAATCCCAAGTACGCAAGGTATGGATTCTTTATGTTTTAGCGTGTTTAGAAGTTAAGAAAATGGCTCCATGGTGAAATCTATGTTCTTTTCATGTTGATGATGTTTCCTATTGATTTAGTTACTGTTTTTAGCTGTAAGGGGTGTAGGAAAACACCCCAAGATGATCTGAATCGACTTTGGGTCGAAGTTTTAGCCAAAACAACGTCTATAAGGAAACACGGTCGGCTGTACAGTGATGTACACGGCCCATGTTCGATTTAGGAGGGCGTGTAGCCAACGCGTGTATATGCAACACGGCCCGTGTAGTAACCTAGGGCGGTCACAAGCCATGTAGGGATACATGGTCGTGTAGTATGGCGGTGCATGGTCCGTGTACAGGTACACGGCCCGTGTAGAGTATTGGTCAAACACAGGCCATGTAGCCTAAACCAGGTCGTGTGGGGTGCAGGGGACACTGCCCATGTAGGCTCCATTTCAGGGCAGAGTTCCGGGTTTATAACACTTTGTTATGTTATTGTATAGGGGAGTTATTGGATACAACACTGTTCGCATAATCATTTACCACTGTAGTTATTTCAGGTGAGTATACTATTCTCCTGCATGAGCAATACGTGATTATAAAAATTGAATAGTATGATAATTGTGTTATGTGTTTCATCCGTTTCGGATGCAAGGCGTCCTGGGGAGTTATTACTCCTGTTAGTTGGATGATAGTCATCGTGGGGAGTTGTTACTCCTGTTAGTTGGATGTGAGGCATCCTGGGGAGTTGTTACTCCTGTTAAAGCAGGGTATACAGTAAGTTGTATACCGAGATTAGCTGGGGATAGGCTATACGCGAGGTATAAATAAGCCCCAGCACTATAACAGTTTGTGCAGGTTTGCAGGTGTTTAAAATTGGATGTAAGACATTCTGAGAAGAGTTTATTCTGGTCTTTTGTTACCAGTTTTTAGTAGCATACTCACTAAGCGTTAGCTTATGTTTCAGTTTTGTATGTGCAGGTTCTGCGGGTTCCAGCAAGGGTAAGGCTCCAATCCACTGGATAGCTTCTAGATTTTGAGAAGAAACTTTAACACAACTTTTGTATAATAATAGTATATGTAATTAGAAACTATGTTTTGTGGTTAAACAGATGTTGGCTTTTGAAGAGTAAGTTCTTAAATTATATTTTGTGTTTCATAAGTAAAAAGTGGTGTTACAATTTATGAGGTTAGTGTATTGTTTCTCATTTCAATATAAGTTGTCAACATGCTTATTAACTTTTAAAATGCGTTGTTTGTTTAATATTAAAAAATTATGTGGCTTCGTTTTAGTTAGTTACTTCTTTTCTTACAAAAGTTTTGTACGAACTTAAAGATAAATGTAGAACATCACTAATAGATTTAATTTATTCATAAGAATCAAATCAGTGTTTTCAAAGTACTACATGTGTCAAACTTAAATTCATAATAAAAAAGGAGATAAACATATAACATAAATTATGCTAATCTTCATCGGATTCATCCATAAGCCGGTAAAATTTATTCCGGCTAAAAATCAAAATCTGATTTGTGTTCTTTCTTTTGACATTTTCCATCAATAATGCTTCATCATCATCATCAGAGGTGTCGATATTAATTACATCATCCCACTTACAAGTGGTCAAATTTTCTTCCCTTGTTCGTTTTTTTGAATTCTGTTAAAAACAATATATTAAATATTAGTTGTTATTTTGGTTTTAATTTATATATTTTCATTGTGTTTGTTGAATTAAAATATTTTGATCGTATTTGAAGACACTCTAGGTGATGTGAAGCTAATGTATAATGATTATTTTGTAACTATTTAGTTACATACATCAACACAAAAAGACAAATGGTTGATCTTAATTAGAAAAAAATGCAAAAATTTTGGCACAATTACCTCATCAACAGGAATCACCTTGTCATTGATCATATGCGAGTCATGTTCGACGGCCATCAAAGCATCTTGATCATCGATTTCCATTTCCTTTAAAAAAATTCAAATTACATATTAGTGACACAAGATGAGACAATCTGATGATAATAAATGATGTTACAGATTTACATGAAAGTAGTATGAGACTATGGGATGTAACAATTTAACTCACTGTAGTAATAACGATAAATCACAATTTAAGTATGAGTTATGGTTTTCTTTATACTCCGAGTTTTATATTGGCTTGAAGCTTTGATCCAAAAGTGATGATTGTTAATCTTAAATAACAATAAACACGGTAAAATAATATGGTAGAACACAAATTTAAGATTTATGTTACTATAGCTCATTTGGAAAGACAAACATAGTGATACTAATATTACATGGTCTTAAGATCCAGATAAAAAAGTCCCTTTAAAACACAATAGACCCATAATTACATCAAAATGTTTGTTGATAGCATTTTAAATTTTTAGTTTTAGTTAGAGCTTTGGCTATAGCTTTTCATTGTTATTATGGGATAGAGGTTTTAATATATTTTAACACCCGCAAACCCGGACTAGTCGATAGCGGTTTGGCGGTATGTGTTTATGTGATTACGTGTTTATTATATTAATATTATTATGTGATTATATTGAATAATTAATAATCTTGATAATTAAGTTAATTAATTGCATGAGTTAATTAATTAATTAACATGTATGTATGCTTGTATGTGAATATGTAAGTATGTATGTATGCATGAAATAAATGGATAAGTCTTGCATAACACCTCCTGCTTTGTTTTGTGGGGAAATATGTGTACGTGTGCTAAAGTAGATATCACCTCCTCATTTCTTATGAAGTTTGAAAAGTGTATGTATGTGTAAAATTACTTCATTGAGAAGAAAGTCAAGAACTTGCAAATTTGAAGTTTGAAAACTGAAGATTTTGTGTTTTTAATTCAACTCAAAGGTTAGTTTTATTTCTAGTATGATTATAATTACCTTGAATTGTTGTTAGATTTCATGCTTGAGTATGTGAAGAACCACCATGGATGAAGTTACATGAAAACTAGTTAAATGGGTTTTTGTTTGATTTGATATTTAAATGGCTAAAAGGTGTTCTTGACAATAGTTGATATGTTAAATAAAGTTTATACATGTATTGGTTGAGTTTTGATAAGCTTCAAATATGTGGTTATTTATTGTTATGGGTTCTTGAGTGTTTTGGCGATGAAGAAGAAGAATCTGGAAGTTGGTCCTTTAAAGTTCGCGGCGTGACAGGTCTTAAAGTCGCGGCGTGATCTAGTGGTTCGAATTCGAAATGGTTGCTCAAAATACTTGTTCGAAGGATTAGCTTGAAGAGTCCGCTCGAAAGGACTTCGCGGCGCGACATAGATGATTTCTACTTCGAAGTAAACCTGCTCGAAGTGTACTTCGAATTCGAAGGAGGGGGCACTCGAAGGCACGTCGCAGCGAGACGTGTGGTTGGTCGCGGCACGACCAGGGTATTCAGCAAAGAGAATTGTTTGTTGAACTTTAAAGCTGTGGGATATGTGTATGTTATTATGTGAGAAGTCAATATGTTGTATATGGGCATATGTGATATAAATATATGTGGGAATATATAATTATGAATCAGAAACTAATTTCGGTGTTGCTGTGTTTTCAGAAAATACCAAGGCTTGTTAATATTAGACATCTTAGTGCAGCGTTTGAGAAAGAAGAGGTGAGTGGATGTTAACTCTCGGATGGTAAAGATTATGGTTGATATGATTGATGTGATACATACGTTTGTGATTGATAGACGGTTGAGTCTGATTATTGTTGATGGTTGATTGATTACCTGATTGTATGATTATTTGGCCGATACGCATTCTTTGGATGATATTGAGTTACGTTTGAGAAGTCAGCTATACGTGGAATTGGGATGGGCTCGTCTGCTGATTGGTTGAACAGTTGTAGTCCTATTGATGCATGCGTTGTGTCAGAGGGGAATTTGACTGTGCTAATTCAGCGGAGGGCTATCGGTAAACCTTTGCTTTGGCCGGCATTGGTTGTAGGTTATGCGCCAAACCGCCGGTCTTCTTGATTGTGTGGTTACATGCTTTTGTATCAATTATTGATGTTTGCTTTCGTGTTTAGCTTCCTCTCACTTAGCTTTGTGCTAATTCCCTACAATTGATTTTTTTGCAAGTTTGTGAGTCTGTAGTGTTTGTGAAAAGAAAAGTTGACCCTGCTCTGATATTGAATTTTGTTTGAAACGAGCCATGCTTTATTTTGTAACACAACAAAGGAACAATGTTGTATTGTAACAGATGTTTTTAATTTGTGGTTATGTAAATTATGTTGTTTAAAAGCTTCTGCAGCGTGTTTAAAAAAATAGCTTAGGATTTTATGGTGTTACATATATAGAAGTGTATGTACTTTAGAAGTAAATATAATTATAACCTTTTACAAGAAAATAAATTAAAGACATGCATATAAATCCATTTTCTAACATTGTATAAAAATGTATAAAACAATTATATAAATACAGTTATATAAACATGAAAATAAATATATGAACTTACTTCTATAAACATCTGATACCTAAGTTTTGATATCTCTTTTTAGTTTTTGTTTTGTTTGTCAGGTGAAACAAAAGCTGTGTTTGATCGACTAAGTGAAGATGCAATGAAATTGATGGAGGATGGCGATTGCAGTTGAGACAGTCTTCTTTTAAATTTTCTTCTTAGGATCTTATTTGAAGTTCATTATGTTTTGATTTATTCTAAAAAATTGCTGCAGATGCTTATGATAAAAAACAAGAGGTCTTTCATAGGTAAGCAGGTTCGAACTACACCTAGCCTTTTTCTTTTTCTTTCTTTTTGGTCATCATAAAGATTCCTTCCGAACAATTTTTACCATTCAATTTGAGAATCATAATTTGTTAGTTTCTGTAAGAGTGAGTATGAGATAAGAATTTCTATCCATTTACTTATGATGATCATTTTTGGGTTGTGTTTTATTTCAAACATGTCAAATATAAAAGGTACTGTTGTTTTTGTACTTGTAATTAATGAAATAATTGTTTCAAAAATAGTGTGTTTAACACAAACTTTTAAAAGGTTCTTGATGATTTTTGTAAATAATAGAAAAGTAGGAAACCATAAAAGGTGTCCGTCTGCAGAAAATAAGTTATTTTATCTTATTTAGTCGTAAATTAGATTTGTTTTCTCTTGTTCTAAGGGGTGTTTGAGTTCTCTTTGCAAAATAGTGTGTTTAAAATTAGATTTCTTATTTTTTGGATTATAAGCAATTTGAAAGTTTTAATATATCAGTGTATGTACTTTAAAAGTAGATATAATTATAACTTACAAGAAAATAAATAAATGATATGACATGAAATTATGTTGTCTTGTGTTGTAACAATTATTATTTTTGTATGTACTTTAGAAGTAGATATAATTATAACTAACAAGAAAAAAAATAAACGATATGTCATAAAAACTACTGTTTTGTGTACATACCAAGCTCATCACTTTTTGTTTTAGTGTTTATACAGAATTCTTACGCTGTTAGTGGTCTTATTTGCCTACTTTTAGTAGTAATTTAGTTTGAATACTTACATGGACAATGTATTGTCCTGCAACAGCTTAATGACGATCTTCTGTTTCCACCATGTTGTTGGTTTGCGAGCTGTCCTGATATCGGGGACAAAGTTGATCATTTTCGTGTTATTGTGTAACGTCCCAAAATTATTATTTTTTTAACAATTAAACCAAGAGTACGATTAATAATCACCACAAATAAAACATTGTATATGTTAGATACAACCCCGGATGATAACCCGTAGAACTTGAATGTAATTGTTTGGAATACATTGTAAAACACAAAACAGTTTGAACATTATGAAAGCTTGTGGAGTATGAGCTATCAACCGCGTGCTGGAGCCCCGCCGTGGCCATCACTTGAAAAGAAGGTTAAACAACAACCGTAAGCACGAAGCTTATCGAGTACACTTACTTACAATCAACTATAAGGCATCAACTCATCTGTTTCACATACGTGTTACTTCTTTCATTCCCGCTACCGTAGTAGACAGTCCCAACATTCCCGCCACCATAGTGATCGGTCTAATCATTCCCGTCACCGGAGTGAACGGTCTCATCATTCCCGTCACCGGAGTGAACGGTCTCATCATTCCCGTCACCGAAGTAAGCGGTCTAATCATTCCCGTCACCGAAGTGAACGGTCTAATCATAACATAGCATGACACATTATCAGTTCACCAATTCATCAGTCATTATTTCACTATTTCATCATTTCAACATTTCATCAATTCAGTAATTCATCATTCATCAATCATATAGCATGTAGAACATTAAATACATACACCATAAGGTTTAGATGGTAAGTAAGAATACTCACCTGTCTTGTAGTTCAATCTCACAGTCTTAGCTTACTAGAACACTTGTGATTACTTGCCAATCGACCGTCACCTACAATGAGCCTAATAAATCAATACCGTGTACGAATCCCTCGTTCGTTTTATCCCCGTAAAGCATTCGGGTTTCACAAGGCAAGTAACAATAAGAAATGCACTAAGTCCATAAAGTTGGGGACGCGTCGCGTCCATTAAACCGACGCGTCGCGTCGAGTGTAAAGTGTCGGATTTCACAAATCCGGCCTGACTGTCGGATTTTAACTCATGATGCAACTATCGGATTTCCACTTATCCGGATTTCGAACTCATCCAGATTCTCAACTAAATGCATAAGTCGCATGAAAGGTAATTGTAAGTCGCATGAATACTCAACATGGTGCCCCATGCGACAGTCGCATGGGGTGTGTCATTCTAAGGCACAAAGGTCGCATGAAAGGTTAACATTGTGCCCTATGCGAAAGTCGCATGGGCTTAAACAAAGTCGCATGAAGCTTTTCAAAAGTCGCATGATGCATCACCAAAAGTCGCATGGTGCCATACATTGCTAACAGTCGCATGAAACTATATATATAGGCTAACATGAAAGTCGCATGAAGTGTTACTACGTGGGTGAAAGTCGCATAATGCTCATATGTAACAACATGAAAGTCGCATGGGGTGCTACACCTACACATAAGTCGCTGGAACATCTATGTAAGTCGCTTGGAAGTACTTTGGTATATAAAAGTCGCATGAAACAATTCTAAAAGTCGCATGGGACTTTGAAAGTCGCATGGACCATCTCTGAAAGTCGCATGGACCATCTCTGAAAGTCGCATGGGACTTCTGAAAGTCGCATGGACCCCCATCATCTTCATCAGCTCATCATTTCTAAAACCCAGACCCCATGGTCAAAAATCAAACTCTTTCAAAACTTAACCAAATCGTTTTATTTTTGTTTCAAAACATTTCTCCATTCATTTAATCACTTCCTTCAAGATTTAACTACATTTTATCAAATATTGAGGCTTATATCTCACATTTCTTTCTCTTGTTCTTCATAAACCCAAAACCCCAAGAAACCCAGATTATAACTCATGCTAGCATCATTCAAACAAGATAAAATTGGTGCCTACAGCATCCTAGTGAGGTAAGAAACATTACCTAATGAATCTTTCAACAATTCTTCAAGTTCCAGATGATTCTTGGCTCTCTTTCTTCCTTGTTCTCGTCGGTTTCCACACACACAAACACACACTAGCTTTCTTTCAATGTAATAGTATTTTTGAGAGGGTGTTGGGGGCTGTGCCCGAATCCTCTCTCTCTCTCTCTCTCTATATATATATATATCCAAAAAGGCCTAAGCCCATATTTCTCATAGATTGGGCCCAAGAACATAATTCAATATCACACACATGTCCAGCTCAATAACATATATATATATATATAACTAGTCCATTACTCCTTACCCATTCAAGCCATAAACTCTCTAACATATATCACAATTAAATTCACAAGCTAATATAACTTACCATTTCTCAATAAATATTCTTATTTATTTTTCGAAGTTCGGGTATTACATATTGTCCATCTACTTCAGTGAGTTGATTTTTCGTTGAGACAAAGGGGTATGAAAATGGAAGAGGTGTGAAAGCTAAAGCATAAAATTTATTTATACAGTGCTCGAGTTTTTCCATGTTTTTAATAATTTTAATAATTTCCTTTTTTATTTGCTGATCATAGCCAATCCTGCAGATTGCATAAGAATGAGTAGGGAAACTGCACATTATATTCTTCGTGGTATGGAAACTGCATATTGCAACTTTGTGTTAGCCTGTTAGGGATTTCATTATGGTTGGAAACTGCTCATTATATTCTCCTTTTTGTATGCTGATTATGGCCATTCCTAATGTCTATTATCATTTTAATTTCATCTTATAGTTTCCGGAAGATGAAATCATGGTAGGCAGTTATTTATATAATTATCTTACATTTTCCTTTATTTTTTGCTCATCTTATAGTTTCCAGAAGATGAAATCGTGTTACACAGTTATTATATTTTTCTTTTTTGTTTGCAAATCATATCAAATTCAAGTTGGTGGATATTGATTTTCTTATATTTTCCTTTTTCAAGTCTGTTATATTTTTCAAGTTCGTGGATATTAGTTTTCAAATTAATTTCATGGGTTTAGTTGATTAGTGTTTAGTGGTAATTTAGTATTTTTAGTTTACTTAAAAGTTAAGAGTTTTAAAAGTTGTAAATGCTTTACAAAAGAGCCACCCCAAGATGAGTGCTCTCCTATTCCGACTTCCCGAGAGCCTCCGGTAGCACAGCCGAGACAGCGACGGGTATATATATATATATATATATATATTGAGGATCGGATGCGAATGTTCGCATCGTGAGGCCTTGGAAAACCAACAACATCTCACGCGATGCTTAACATCTCAATGCCTTGCACCATTCTTGAATTTTTTTTCTATGTAATTAATTCTTCCATGTGTCAAGGAATTCATCCATGAAACTGATTCTAATTAAATTAATTCCCAATTTAATTTTCGTTCGCAATTTCTTAGGTTTTAGATGCAATGTTTTAAACTGGATGTAGTGTTTTTAAATAAAATGTAGTTGTTTTTTAAACCAGAAGTTATTAAATTCTTCAATAAACATGTAGTAATTTTTACGGTACCTTATGTTTATTTGCCGGGATGTAACGATTTTAAGTTGGATGAGTAGTGTTTATATTTAACACTGTTTCTATTAGATACTCTCTCTCTCTCTCACACACACACACATATATATACATACTAGTGGGGTACCCGCGTAATGCGGTAGCGATTATAATCGGTATCATTAAATGTGTAACAAATATAAAATATATTATAATTTATTTTTAAAAGGATGTGCATACCAAATAGAATATTAGTTTCAATTTTTAGAAAATTTTAATCTATTTTGGAAGGTTAATAATTGAATAGACGTGATTAATCAAAATAAAATGGATGATTAGAATGAAATATTGATTGAAAATTAAGAACTCTTAGATTGATGAAGTGAGAGAATGTTATATGATTTATAAAGTAGTATAGAAGTATAGATAGTATGGATATATGGCTGTTAAAAAAACCCGAACCCGACTCGACCCAAATAAGAGAAATAGGGCGGGTTTATTCGGGTCTAAACTCCAATCGGGTTTATTCGGGTCAACCCGACTAACCCGATATATTAATAGTGTAACATCCTGAGATTGGGCCTAGTAGAACGTAGGCTTTGGGTATGTTACATGTGAATTATTATTTGATTAAGTTTATTTTAATTCAAATTAAGTAACTTGATTAAGTGATTAATTGTTGTATATATATATATACTAACATCATACCCGCGCAATACTGCGGCGGTAAATAGATTTTGGTTTACAATATGTCACTTTCAAGAATGTAATGATATGTTATTCGCGCGATTCAATGTCATGGAAAAGTTTTCTACAGCAACATATCCGGTTTTTTTCAAATTTTCTTTTATTTAGATTTAACAATTTTATTAATTTTAGAAATAAATTCTAGAAGACAATAAAATAAGAAAAAAGATTTATATTGATGAAATAAAGAAAAGAGTTAATAAAATTTTAAAAATTATGTTGATGTGGGTGGATAATTGTATTAGTATGAGGGAATATATTTTGAATAAAAAGTTAAAGTAAATTAGGAGAGAATAAAATAGTTAAAGATTGAGTGGATGAGATTAATTTATATTAAATGAAGGGTCAAGATTATATATTGATTGAATTTTAAGAAGTCTTAAAATTTAAGAGGAGAGAGAATGTTAAATACTTTATATAGTAGTATATATATATGTATACGGTATTGTGTGTGGGGGTGTGTGCATATGATTAAATAAGTTTAAACCTGCCACCTCATGCTTGTAAACATATATACGTGGGCTTAGTATTGTTACTTCACTTTGAAGTTTGCATGTGTGTGTGTGTTTTTGTGTGTAAAACCAAGAGCAAGAAGGGAAGGAAGAACAAAGCAATCGAAATTCTGTGATTTGTGAAATTGTGAATCAAGCTTAAAGGTTTGTGGATTCTTGTTTGATTCTTGTTGATATGCTTGGATTAGTATTAACATGCTACGGTTTTGAGTAGGTTTGATATGAACATGCTCTATGAGTGTATTGGATTTGGTGTTCTTGGTGTTAAAAGGTGTTTTAGATGCATGTTTATATGTGTTTTTATAAACTTGTATATGATTTGTGTGTTCTGGAAAGATGAATTATACATGGTTTGAAGTGATCGGATTATGGGACTGATGAAGGTGGCGGATTTTGGTGATGATGTTGAAAACCGATACAATAAATCCGAAACAAGTGAAATCCGGAACTTAGAATCTAGAGCATGGTGAATCCGATACTTAGAATCCGATACTCTTGAAATCCGGATGTATGAAATCCTAGTGTTAAAATCCGATGGCTTGAATCCGATGGTGGATTCCAAGCATGAAATCCGATTGTGGGTGCCAAGTTAAGACACAAGTGTAGAAATCCGATGAAAGTTGCGGATTTGGTGCAAATCCGATGGAAGTATCGGATTTCTCATGAAATCCGATAGTTTGGCTGTTGTTTGCATTGTTTAATGCTTTGTGATATATGTGCATGCATATGTGAATCTTACATGTTTATGTTTGATTAAATGGATATAAATATATGATTGGATACTGATTTCAGTTTGTTGTGTTCTCAGGAACAGACAAGGCTCAGTAACATTAGATCACTGAGTGGAAAGCTGAAAGCTTGAGGTGAGTGGATGTTTGCTCACAGGTGATATTAGTTGTAATGGTTTGGTTGCAACTATTGTTGGATAGATTGTATATCTGTTGGTTAATTAACTGTGAATGTTAATTGTTGTATTCTGTGATATGTATACATGTTGGAAGGGAAGTCAGTTTACGACTGGGCTTGTGGGCTGGGTTCATTTGCTATTGGCTAAGCAGTATCAGGACCTTGGGATGCATTTGTTGCTACCAAAGGATGATATTGTGTGAGGATAACAAATGGACTATCGGTAAACCTTTGCTTTGGCCGGCATTGGTGTAGGTTCTTGCAGAACCGCCGGTCTTCCCAGTGTGCTTATTTTGTGGTTGTTGATATCATGCAGTTCAGGCTAATATATCTGTTGTGTGTTACTCCATTCACTTAGCTTTGTGCTAATCCCCACCTCTTACTCTTTTTACAGGTTTTGGTAAGTCAGCGGCTCGGCTGAGTGTGGTTAGCTTGGGGAGTAATCACCTAGGACTCTAATAGATTATTTATGACGAGCCGTGTTTTGTAATACTGATATTTTGTAAACAGTGGTTTGTAATTAGTTGTAATTACTTTGGTGTTTATAAACGCTTCCACAGTGTAATTAAAAGTGAATATTTTTGGGTTAAAAATACGGTGTTACAAATAGGGTCGGGTTTCAGGTTTATTTGTATGCATTTTTTCGGGTTTGGGTCAACCCGACTAACCCGATTTAGAGTACTTTTATTTATCTTTAATATCTTTTAATTTTGTCTACTATCTCTTATTAATTAACTTTATTATCAATTTATGCAGATTTAAGATAACAAGAAGTTGCAAGGTTATAAATTTGAGAACGGGAGATTGAAGATTGAAAAGTGAAGAATGAAAGCTTATTTTTTGTCAATTAAACACTTATTTTGGAATTACACGAGCCGACTTCAAACTCATTTTATTTGGTTGCTATTTGCTATTATGTTAAATCGTTGGTCGTATACTCGTTCTATGGTATATTTACTAAACTTATTATGCCTAATTGCTTATTTCCTTAATATGTTGCAATATTAGACAATTAAGTGTCATTTATGTGATGTAATGAACAAGTATTCAAAACCTATAATTTCCAGTTCACTCGTGCTTTTACTAAAAGCAAACTTCATACGCACTATATAATTCAAATAAGTAGTTGTACAATCAAAGATCACTACAACAAAAACTATAAAAAATACAATAAACCCTACTAACCCGAACCCGACAAACCCGATCCTTAATAGGGTCGGTTTTCGGGTGAATTTTCTTTAACGAAAAACCCGACCAACCCGACCCGAATAACCCGAAACCCGATCGGTTGACCCGATTAACAGCCCTATATGAATATATGAGTTGTGTTCAATAAATTCTATTTTAAAAAATATAGTTCTAACATTTTAATATTCAGTTATAGGTGATTTAGTATACAATCACATGTGATTTGTAAAAGTATCACATGTGAATTACGAAAAATTACTAAAATGCTACTCCGTCCAAATTTTTAAATTTTAATCTGGACTATTGATAACATTGATCAAAAAACTAAAATTAATCTCTTAAAATTATAAATTAAATATGAACTATATTAAATATTGTTCTTGGATGTATATGAAACCAAGCGGCTGTTTGTTAAAACAGAATGATTAAGCATTGAATGATTCCGTGGTCTAAATAATTTAAAGACTCTAAATAAATCTGGCTCTAAATGTGACATGTTATTTGACAAATATTCTAAATAAATAATCTGAATGATGTAAATTATTATTTTAACCTTAATAATAATATATTATATAATAATTATTTAATAAGAGAACGCGTGAAAAAACTATAATAATCCAGAAGTTACACGTCCACAGAAAGGCGGCGCCACCGGATTACCACCGTCAAACTAGATCCCCTGTTTCTTTTTCCCCCTATATATATATATATATATATATATATTATAACCAATGGTTATCATTTCAGCCGACATAATGTGCATATCAGTGTTCCTATGGCAAGCTCATCCACTCTACCCGTTTCTTCTATTGCTCAATCGAGATGAATATCTTGACCGGTAAGCAGAACTTAATCGGTTACTTTAAAATCACCGATACTTTAGTCTAATGTACTCAAATTTCTGGCCAATTAGGATTTCTTTAATTATTTGTCAATTTGATCTGAAAATGGGTAAATCTTGTTTCTGTAATTTTGACCAATTGTTGTGTATGTAAGACCAACACAGGCGTTAAGTTGGTGGGAAGGTGGAAAAATATTGGGGGGCAGAGATGTGACCGCCGGAGGAACGTGGTTGGCATCCAGCAGGGCAGGAAGGGTAGCTTTTGTTACGAATGTTCGTGAAGTTAACTCGATATCTGCTGCAAAGAGTAGGGGAGATATCCCAGTTCGTTTTTTGCAGGTTGGTTCTTATGTTTGACATTGTATTGAATTTGTGCACACCACCTGCTTGTTAAAATTCCTTTGGTGTATATACTGATATATCCTGTTTAGTTGAAGAAACCATAACTTTGACTAGGATTTATGTTTCATAAAGCAACGGTAGACATCTACGATTCACAATTTGATCAGAACATTTAGGTTTGATTTATGATTTTATACTAAACGCCTCTGATAGTGACAAGTTATGGCTTTTGATTTTGATTAAATATTTTCGCTGTAGCCATGGTTTTAGGATTATGTGTCCTTAAATCTTAATACCAGGTTGCTGTCGCTGCATCACTTTTTTTGTAGACTACTAAAGTTTAGAACTCCATTATCAAGATTTGTAAAGTATTTCCTCTCTTCCGGGTGACAATGGTTTGCATTTTGTAAATGTAATTGTTGTAGAGCAATAAAAACGCGATGGAGTTTGCAGAAGAAGTTATAAAGGAAGCAGATGAATACAATGGATTTAATTTACTGGTTGCTGATGTTTTATCCATGAATATGGTTTATGTAACCAATAGACTAAAAGGAAACAATTGCTACATGGCTGCAGTTCAACCCGGGGTTCATGTGCTATCAAATGCAAGTCTCGATACCCCCTGGCCTAAGGTGAGCAAATATAAACATAAATCTGCTCTTTGTAACAAAAAAGAAAAAAGAAAAGAAAACGGGGTTCTAATGTTTTCTTTAGTTGCTTTTTTGTGCTGATACTTTCTTATTTAATATGTGTTAAGGCTCAAAGGTTAGAGCATGGTTTTAGAGATATTCTGGATAAATATGGTGAAGCTGAAATTCCCATTAAAGAGATGGTTGATAAGCTGATGGGAAACACTGTTAAAGATGACATCAGCATACTTCCTCAGATATATGCTCCAGATTTTGAATACCAGTTGAGTTCTGTATTCATTGACAAAGTATCTGCAAAGGTAAAAGAAAAAAAGTGAAAGATATTCTGGCATCTTTAATTTTCTTTTGATATTTTAATGAAAAATTGCCGAGCAAGGTGACATATATATCAAAATTTGCCAATAAAGGTAACATGTAATTAGTTGTGTTGAGGAAGGATTATAAATATTAATTTGTTATGAAAAAAGGTTTGTAGATTTCAATTTTGCATAAAAGGAGATTGTAGATTTTACTTTGGTCATTAAAAAGAGTATCATGTGTGAAAAATCAAGATTATCAAGCCGCTATTCCTTTTTTATAACAAATTAAATATATACTTCTTTCTTGGCCAAAAAAAATACACATTACCTTTATTGGCAAATTTTGATATTTATGCTACCTTTCTCAGTTATTTGCTCTAATTCAATCTTGATGATTGTTTTTTTTTTGAGCAATGATAGTTGTTAATGTTATGTAGAGAAGTTATGGTACACGAAGCACCTCGGCATTGGCTGTAAAAGCAAGTGGTGAAGTATTCTTTTATGAAAAGCATCTCGAAGATGACACATGGAAAGAGGTGACAGAAACATACATGCTAGAGAAAACTTAGATGTGAGTGAATCATGTATTTGTATAAATTTTGGAACTTCATGCATGAATAATGTATAGCTTTCATAAATAATCTCTGTTCTCCATTTGGGAGCTTTTAGTGACACAAGTTATGTATGGAAAAGTGTTTATAATCATGCTGCTCATGAACTTGCAAACAACTATCATAAATGACAAAAAATAGCAATTGAGTTTCACAATATTCTCCTATATACAAGTGATATTATACATAGGTTGAAGTTGGATAAAAGATATAGGCACAATTCATTTTCCAGGAACAAAGTTTGTGGCATACGCCCAAGCGTTGTTGCTGACGGGGTCAGCAAGATGGTCAGCAAGATTCTCCAACGGACCCTTCCCTGTCACAATAGCTTGTACAAAGAAGCCAAACATCGAGAACATGGCTAGTCTACCATTCTTGATCTCTTTGACCTTTAACTCAGCAAAAGCTTCAGGGTCATCAGCAAGTCCCAATGGGTCAAAACTCCCACCTGGGTAAAGAGGGTCAACCACCTCCCCAAGTGGTCCTCCGGCTACTCGGTAACCCTCTACTGCCCCAATCAGGACAACTTGTGTGGCCCAAATGGCTAATATACTCTGTGCATGGACCAAACTTGGGTTACCCAAGTAGTCGAGTCCTCCTTCGCTAAATATCTGTGCTCCAGCCTTGAACCATACTGCTTCACCGAACTTGACACCATTGCGGGCTAAAAGCTCCGGGAAGACACAACCTAGAGCTCCAAGCATGGCCCATCTGCAGTGGATAACCTCAAGCTCACGGTTTTTAGCGAAGGTTTCAGGGTCAGCAGATAGACCTGCGGTGTCCCAACCATAGTCACCAGGGAACTCACCGGTTAGGTATGAAGGAGACTCGCCAGAGAATGGTCCCAGGTACTTGACTCTGTCTGGACCGTACCATGGGCTGCTAGACGGAGCAGCTTTTGTGGCAGATTTCTTCATAGACACCCTTCCGTTACCTGAAACACCAGATGCAAATGGAGCGGGATTCACCGACTGTCCGGCAAAAGACGAGGAGAGTGCTATTGTTGAAGCAGCCATGGGATTTGCCTATTTCCAGAATAGATTTAGAGGTTAGTCTGTTGGTAGCTTGAGTTTCATAAGCTGCCTTCTTAGATGTATATATAGGTATAAGAGATTGGAGAGTATGATCTATTGGGATATTAACTTGTATACTATTGGTTGATGATATCGGATATCAAATCCACTTGGATTTATAAGTAGATATGGTATTAGAAATCTAACAAATCTACTAGCTGATAGGTTATTTTACATTTTTTTTTCCTGAAATGGAAATTTACAAGGTGGACAAATATGATGAGCTAATAAGCCATTTTGTAGGGTAAGGCAAATGCTAGTGGCTAGAACTTGTAGTGCACAAGTGACATCTATTCTATGGCCTGGTGCATTGTGGGTATGGATGGGTAAGGAATACTGATCACTCTGTTTGAAATTGGTATAATATAAAATATTAAGTTTTTGGAAGAGTTTTTGATAAACTTTGATTAATAAGTGAATTTACTGATAAATTGATAGTAATAAACATAAATAAGATGCTTATGGGTGTTTGGGATTGCATATTGTAAATGAATTTCAGCTTTTATGATTTGTAACTATTAAAGGGTGTTTGTTATTATGTCTTGAAAACATGATTATGTGTTTTTAAATAGAAACAACAACATTTAGTTTGCAACTTTTAAGAGGTGAATTCAGATGATAAGTAATTATATATTTAATAGAAACAACAACATTTATACAATATAGTTTGCAACTTTTAAGAGTTTTGTAAATAATTTCTAAATAAAAGAACCTTTTTTATTAAATGTTTAAAAATACATTAGATAAAGTCATAATACACATGTTTGGGGTCTTTTCTTTTAGAGGGATATAATTAGGCATTCTAACAATCCATTTGTGCATGTTAACTTTTTTAAGCAATCAAGCAAGTTATATAAAGCTAATCAGATATCATGCTTATATTTACTATTGTACTTCTATAGTAAATTTATTTGTATGCAATCTTAAGTGTAATGAGATATTATACTTGAGAACTTAATTTATGAACAACTTTTATTGTATAGATTTATTTACCTTGTCTCTGGTTAGGTTTGGTTGAGCAATTATCTAGTCCTCATCTTTTCTAGTTCCACCTTGTTCGAAAGTTGCTTTCAATGAAATAAGAGGTGGATTCAGATGATATTCATCTTGATATATGTAGTTTATTTTTGTGAAGAACATATAAGATTACAGATATAAGGTACCGTATTAGCTTGAACATTAGGAAAAAGAATTTACAGTTTAAGGCAATGATAAAGTTCTTGAAACTGATGCATACTCATCTTTGGTACCTGGATTGAGATTATATGAGTGCTTGCAGTAGTCGTAACCTGCAAGTTACTTGTTTTTTCAAGGATCTTGGTATCTTTAGAAGAAAATTATAAAAAAATGTGTGAATGCTTCCGTAATTAGTTTTCTTTGATTATGGATGTGTTTGGTGAGAAGCTTTTCAAAGCTTTTAGGAAGTTGACCACATTACTCAAATACACCTAATTTTTTGTGTTTACTATTTAGAGTTCTAGTTGTTTGTTCTTTACAATCCTTTTACAGTTTCAGCTACAGCTGCAGAAATCTTTGCCAAACACCTTGATACAAGTAAAGCTTGTGCTAAGACTCCCTGCTTCAACCACAGTTGGTATGAAATAGAAATCCGTAAGTAGTAACTAAAAACCAACTATTAGCATGCTGGCTAACATAGATTTTGTCCCAACATGTAGGAAAATAAAAACTGGCTCCAAACTAGTAGAAGCAAATTTTACACGGGCGAACCCCGTTGGATGTCAGGGAAAGCATGTGCCTTTGGTCAAAATTTGTTTATAGTGTTAATTTTTTCGTAATCACTACAGCTGCAGAAATCTTTGCCAAACACCTTGATACAAGTAAAGATTGTGCTAAGACTCCCTGCTTCAACTGCAGTTGGTATGAAATAGAAATCCGTAAATAGTAACTAAAAACCAACTATTAGCATGCTGGTTAACATAGATTTTGTCCCAACTTGTAGGAAATTAAAAACTGGCTCCAAACTAGTAGAAGCAAATTTTACATGGATGAACCCTGTTGGGTGTCAGGGAAAGCATGTGCCTTTGGTCAAAATTTGTTTATGGTGTTAATTTTTTCGTAATCATATTTTTCTATACGAGTTCTACTAGTGAAACTATAGTTTTAGCTGATGGACTTTGAAGATGGAACTGTTCCAGATCATGAATTTAATGTTTCCTAGAGCACTCTTTTGGTTGAAGTGGAAGTGGAGTATCTTTTTTATTCCTATTGGCTTGAAGAGTTTATTTGCCTTGTACAATAGTGAATATAAGCATGATATCTGATTAGCTTTATACAACTTGCTTACCTCTTTTCTATGTGAATATTGTACTTGATATATATCCTGATATATGTAGTTTATTTTTGTAAAGAACATATAAGATTACAGATCATGAATTTAACTTATGCTAGAGCATTCTTTTGGTTGAAGTGGAAGTGGAATATCTTATTTATACCTATTAGTTTGAGGAGTGTCCCAAATCCACCATTTTGTTATAGAAACATTAGCAATAAGAGTTTATTATAGTTTAAAAAGATGATAAGTTACTCACAAAATTATGTAAACTCATATTTGATTCCTAGACTGAGATGATAATGAGTGCTGGCACTCGTGGTGAGCTGCAAGTTACTTGTGTTTCTAAGAATCTTGGTATCTTTAGACGGAAATTATAGAAAAGGCGTGAATACTTTTGTAATTAGTTTTCTTAGATTATGAGTGTGTCTAGCGGGAAATTTCTCGAGAAATTAGAGTTTTTTGCTTCTAAATAAGTTCACGTTGAAAAGATAAGCACTATTAAATTGTCCTTCAAGTATAGGTCATAGAAATGAGGTAAACTGGCACACCCAAGTGTGGAATATTCAAATTTTATACTTCTCAATAATTCACAAGCTATGTTATTTCCTATTCAATTCAACTTCACTTTCCAGGAACAAAGTTTGTGGCATAAGCCCAAGCGTTGTTGCTAACTGGGTCAGCAAGATGGTCTGCTAGGTTCTCCAAAGGACCCTTCCCTGTCACAATAGCTTGTACAAAGAACCCAAACATCGAGAACATGGCTAGTCTACCATTCTTGATCTCTTTGACCTTCAACTCAGAAAAAGCTTCGGGATCATCAGCAAGTCCCAGCGGGTCGAAACTCCACCGGGGTAAAGCGGGTCAACCACCTCCCCAAGTGGTCCACCAGCTACTCGGTAACCCTCAACTGCACCCATCAAGATTACTTGTGTTGCCCAAATGGCTAATATGCTTTGAGCATGGACCAAATTTGGGTTACCCAAGTAGTCAAGTCCTCCCTCGCTAAAGATTTGTGCTCCAGCCTTGAACCATACCGCTTCACCGAACTTGACACCATTGCGGTCTAAAAGCTCTGGGAAGACACACCCAAGAGCTCCAAGCATGGCCCATCTGCAGTGGATAACCTCAAGCTCACGGTTTTTAGCAAAGGTTTCGGGGTCAGCAGATAGACCTGCGGTGTCCCAACCGTAGTCACCAGGGAACTCACCGGTTAGGTAGGAAGGAGACTCGCCAGAGAATGGTCCTAAGTATTTGACTCTGTCTGGACCGTACCACGGGCTGCTAGAAGGTGCAGCTTTTGTGGCGGTTTTCCTCATAGAAACCCTTCCGTTACCCGAAAGAGCAGATCCAAATGCAGCTGGTTTCACCGTCTGTCTGGCAAGAGACGAGGAGAGTGCCATTGTTGAAGCAGCCATGGGATTTGCCTATTTGCAGAATAGATTTAGAGGTTATTTTGTTGGTTGCTTGATTTCATAGGCTGACTTCTTGGATATATATAGGTGTAAGAGATTGCAGAGTATGATCTGTTAGGATTTTTATCTTGTATACAATTGGTTGATTATATTTGATATCATATCCAGTTGGATTTATATGTAGGTATTTTATTAGAAATCTAATATAAATATATATCTATAAACAGATGAGTTATTTGGCATTTTGTAGGGTCAGGCAAATTGTGGTGCATAAGTGACACCGGTGACACTTATTTTGTTGATTCATGAATCATGACCATTAGATATATTTATGGCTTGTGGTTATTTATGGTAAACGGATAGTGTATTTGAAATTTTTAAAGAAGGCTGTAATAAGTTTTTGTGAAGTGTTTAATAAACTTAAATTACTAAGGGCATTTAGTGATAAAGTGATTGTCATAAACGAACATGAGAAGCTTGGGGTTTTTGGGATTGTGTCTGGTATTGAATTTCAGTTTTTCCGGGTTGTAGACATCAAAGGGTATTCGGTGTTGCGTTTTAAAAAGATGATTATTTTTCCCAAACATGATTTTGAAGAAGCAAGTCAAAATCTTCTTTTGTTAAAAAAAGTTCTCCAAACGTGAATAATAAGAAGGGTGTGGTGTTATAGCAAAAGTATAGACATCTTGAGACAATTTCTTGAAGACTACCTTGTTGTATTACCATCTCCAGCTGCTTACAACTTGCTTGCCAATTATATGAAGTTAGGTAAGTATTTATTTTATAGAAACAACTACATTTACAGAATATAGTTTGCAACTATATTTATGTATACATAATTAATTATAGAATGCTAGAGATAAAATTTAAATTAGAGAATTTTTAAAAATTACAAATGTTTGAGGTCTTTATTTTAGAGGGCCTTGTTTGTGCCATTCCAACAATCCATTCTGTATGTGAACTTCTTTAAGCAATCAAGCAAGTTATATAAGTCCAAAAGAACATCATGCTTATATTCACTATTGTACTTCTTTAGTGAATTTATTTGTATATAATATTAAGTGTAACCGAACAGGAATTTGAAATATTATACTTGAGATTTGAGAACTTAATTTATGATCTACTTTTATTGTATACATAAATTTATCTACCTTGACCACATTACTCAAATACCCCTCAATTAATTGTGTTTACTATTTAGAGTTTTAGTTGTTTGTTCTTTACAATCATTTTATATTTCTTAGCTACATTTGCAAATTTCCTTGCCAAACACCTTGATACAAGTAAAACTCATGCTCAGACTCCTTGCTTCAACTCCGGTTGGTATGATATAGAAATCCGTAAGTAGTAACTAAAAACTAACCATTAGCATGCTTGTTAACATAGATTTTGTTCTAGTGATATGAATCAAACTGGAAATCAGAAAGAAAGATAAAAAGATGGAATAATCGACTTTCGAGAGGTCAATTGGCTCTCTTATAGTTTACTTTCGAGAGGTAAACCAACACTCTAATGATATAAAAACTATTATTCAATTTCTACAAAATGAATATTACAACCCTAATAGCATATTTATAGTCAAAGATAACAACCTACTCCTAAAATAACTCTAACTACCTATCCTTATCTAAAATAAATCCTATCTAAATATAACAACTAAATAATAAACATATCTAATATTTATAACATACCTAAGTAATAAATCTTATCTAATATAAATCCTAACTAAAATATCCGGATCATATCATTACTCCGGCCCCCAAAAAGCACCTTGTCCTCAAGGTGTTGCCAAGATTGAACCAAATTCGAGGATCCCATATCATTCTTTGAATCTTTGGGGTTGTCTTCTTATAGGTTGACAATACAAAGGATCCAAATTATACAGATTAATAAATCCAAGTTCATGTTCAAAATTCTAATCTGCTTATGTTTTCCGGTTGGCCCAAGAATGATTGTAGACTCCTCCCAATGTGTCACCCATAACCATCTTTTCTAGTTCGGCTTGACGCAATCTCAAACTCCTTTCAAAATACCGTCCCTTTCGCCACTTCATTGTGTTGTTGTGGTTTTGGTTTAACCTCGAGTGAATGAACTTCTTGTCGCTTATTCTTCTCTTCTACTACCTACTTTTTTTCTACATTCTATTCTCCACACGTTCTCGTTTTGTTGATTTTGTCTTCCAAATTCTCCACCACCCTAGTTTTTTTTCTTGTTTGTCTCTCATTTCCTTTTCATATGCTTTCCGAGCTCTTTTACGCCTTGTTCTCGAGTTTAAGTAGGGGAGGAAAGGAAAAGAAAGGAAAGGATTTCCTTTCCTTCCAAATCATCCCAATATTGGGAGGATAGTTTTGACATCAAAATAAGCCTACATTCCTCCTCCAAACCCCTCCATTTCCTTTCTTTTCCTTCCTCAAGTGAAACTCAAGAACACCTTTTTTAAAGCTTTCTTTCTAAATCCTTTCCTTTCCTTAAAAAAACTCGAGAACAGGTCATTAAGGTCATGCCACCCATTCTCTAAATTCCTTCCCTTGACCATTCAAAAACCATATATTTGTAACAAATTCACAAGCTCTTCATGTTGCCTTGGACTTTGCGCCCTGTATTCTTCAATCGATCTCTAGTCTCTTAAAACCGATCATACTGGAAAAGGAAAAATAGTTTGTTTCTTTGGTTGGATGAACAGTAATGTTGTAAACAATGCTACCGTGAGCAGTGCCGCCATGAACAGTATTCAATATTTCCTTTTTTTGTGTGCCCAGAACTGATGCTCTAATACCAATTTGATATGAATCAAACTGGAAATCAGAAAGAAAGATGAAAAGATAAAACAATCGACTTTCAAGAGGTCGATCGTTCTCCTATAGTTTACTTTCAAGAGGTAAACAAACACTCCAATGATATAAAAAGTTAAAAACTATCAATAAATTTCTGCATAATGTATATTACAACCCTAATGGCATATTTATAGTCAAAGATAACAACCTACTCCTCAAATAACTCTTAACTACTAATCCTTATCTAAAATAAACACTATCTATATATAACAACTAAATAACAAACATATCTAATTTCTAAAACATACCTAAGTTATATATCATTATATCTTATCTAAAATAAATCCTAACTAAAATATCCGGATCATATAATCCAATTTCTAGGAAATTAAAAATTGGTTCCAAAATAGTAGAAGCAAAATTTGTTTAAGAAACATTACAAGGGCGACCCCTGTTATGTGTCAGGGAAAGCATGTGCCTTTGGTCAAAATTTTGTTTATAGAGTTAATTTTTTTCGTAATCATAGTTTTCTATACGACTTCTACTAGTCAAACTAAAGTTTTAACTGATGGACTTTGAAGCTGGAACCGTTACAGATCATGAATTTAACGTTTCCTAGAGCACTCTTTTGGTTGATGTGGAAGTGGAATATGCTTTTTCTTCCTATTAGCTTGAGGAGTGTCCCAAATCCACAATTTTGTTACAGAAACATTAGCAATAAGAGTTTATTATAGTTTAAAAAGATGATAAGTTACTTACAAAATTATGTAAACTCATATTTGATTCCTAGTCTGAGAAGATGATGAGTGCTGGCATTAGTGGTGAGCTGCAAGTTGTGTTTTTAAGAATCTTGATATCTTTAGAAGGAAATTATAGAAAAGACATGAATAATTTTGTAAGTAGTTTTCTTAGATTATGAGTGTGTCTAGCGTGAAGTTTCTGAAGAAACTAGAGTTTTTTGCTTCTAAAAATAAGTTAATGCTGAAAAGATAAGCCCTGTTAAATGTCCTTCAAGTATAAGTCATAGAAATGAGGTAAAATTTTAACCAGAGTCTGGAATATTCAAATTGTATACTTCTCAATAATTCACAAGCTATGTTATTTCCTATTTGATTCGACTTCACTTTCCAGGAACAAAGTTTGTGGCATAAGCCCAAGCATTGTTGCTAACTGGGTCAGCAAGATGGTCTGCTAGGTTCTCCAAAGGACCCTTCCCTGTCACAATAGCTTGTACAAAGAACCCAAACATCGAGAACATGGCTAGTCTACCATTCTTGATCTCTTTGACCTTCAACTCAGAAAAAGCTTCGGGATCATCAGCAAGTCCCAGCGGGTCGAAACTTCCACCGGGGTAAAGCGGGTCAACCACCTCCCCAAGTGGTCCACCAGCTACTCGGTAACCCTCAACTGCACCCATCAAGATTACTTGTGTTGCCCAAATGGCTAATATGCTTTGAGCATGGACCAAATTTGGGTTACCCAAGTAGTCAAGTCCTCCCTCGCTAAAGATTTGTGCTCCAGCCTTGAACCATACTGCTTCACCGAACTTGACACCATTGCGGGCTAAAAGCTCTGGGAAGACACACCCAAGAGCTCCAAGCATGGCCCATCTGCAGTGGATAACCTCAAGCTCACGGTTTTTAGCAAAGGTTTCGGGGTCAGCAGATAGACCTGCGGTGTCCCAACCGTAGTCACCAGGGAACTCACCGGTTAGGTATGAAGGAGACTCGCCAGAGAATGGTCCCAGGTACTTGACTCTGTCTGGACCGTACCATGGGCTGCTAGATGATGCAGCTTTTGTGGCAGATTTCCTCATAGACAACCTTCCGTTACCCGAAACACCAGATGCAAATGGAGCGGGATTCACCGCCAGTCCGGCAAAAGACGAGGAGAGTGCTATTGTTGAAGCAGCCATGGGATTTGCCTATTTGCAGAATAGATTTAGAGGTTAGTCTGTTGGTAGCTTAAGTTTCATAGGCTGCCTTGTTGGATGTATATATAGGTATAAGAGATTGGAGAGTATGATCTATTGGGATATTTATCTCGTATACTATTGGTTGATGATATTGATATCAAATCCAGTTGTGTCTATAAGTAGATATGGTTTTAGAAATCTAACAAATATACAAGCTGATAGGTTATTTTACATTTTTTTTCCAAAAATTGAAATTTTCAAGCAGGACAAATATGATGAGCTAATAAGCCATTTTGTAGGGTAAGGCAAATACTAGTGGATAGAACTAGTAGTGCACAAGTGACACCTATATTGTTGACTCATGAATCATGGCCATAAGATATATTTCATGACTTGTGGTTGGAATGCAAGGTGGCCTGGTGCATTGAGGGGACATTGATCACTCTGTTTGAACTTGTTTTTGTAAAATATATTAAGTTTTTTGAAGTGTTTTTGATGAACTTTGATTAATAAGGGAATTTACCGATAAAATGATAGTAATAAACAAAAATGAGATGCTTATGGGTGTTTGGGATTGTATATTGTAAATGAATTTCATCTTTAATGATTTGTAACTATTAAAGGGTGTTTGGTATTGTATCTTGAAAACATGATTATGTGTTCTTTTTCCTTGTAAATGTGATTTTGGAAAAGCAGGTCACACCATGTTTTGTAAAACGCTGTTTTCGGAACGTGAAATAATCCCAAACACCTTTTTAGTGTTTGATTAATTTTGATTGTCAAAGAAACTAATAGATATATCATACATGTAATAATGAGAACTTGAGAAGAAATTCACTGTAGACTACTGTGTTGTAATACCATCTTCACCTGTTATACAGCTTGCCTGTCTCATGTTTTATTAGTTTCAGTAATATGAAGTTAAGTAATTATATATTTCATAGAAAGAACTACATTTATACAATATAGTTTGCAACTTTCAAGAGTTTAGTAAATAATTTCTAAATAAAAGAACCTTTTTTTATTAAAAGTTTAAAATATACATTAGAAAATGCTGTAATACACATGTTTGGGGTCTTTCTTTTAGAGGTCCATGATTGTGGCATTCTAACAATCCATTTGTGCATGTTAACTTTTTTAAGCAATCAAGGAAGTTATATAAAGCTAATCAGATATCATGCTCATGTTGGCAATCTAGTTGCAAAAGATCACCCTTTATATGCAAACAACGAACAAATCACAGAAGGAAAATATTTTGAAAGCTGTGAAAAACGTAAATTGCATTAATTGGGAGCTAAATGACTTACAACTCTACTCTTGCTTAAATAAAGCTAAAAAATAACAGCCCACTAACTAAAAAAAAAGGAAGCATACTCACGCTTCTAAATTTACGGTTCCAGCTTAACACTTGGTCAAACATAGCAAAGTCAAAATTAATTGCAACTTTAAAATACCGATCCTTGACACGTAAGCTACCCGTTATATTCACTATTGTACTTCTATAGTGAATTTATATTTATGCAATCTTAAGTGTAATGTAATATTTTACTTGAGAACTTAGTTTATTGACAACTTTTATTGTATAGATTTATTTACCTTGTATCTGATCGAGTTTTGGTTGAGCAATTATCTAGTCTTCTTTTCTAGTTCCACCTTGTTCAAAAATTGCTTTTAAATGACAAGACGTGGGGCATGAATTTAATTTTGCTAGAGCATTCTTTTGGTGGAAGTGGAAGTGGAATATCTTATTTATACCTATTAGTTTGAGGAGTGTCCCAAATCCACCATTTTGTTGCAGAATACTTAGCAATACGAGTTTATTATAGCAAATTAGCAATACTCACTAAATTATGTAAACTCATATTTGATTCCTAGTCTGAGATGATAGTGAGTACTGGCACTTGTGGTAAGCTTGAAGTTACTTGTGTTTCTAAGAATCTTGGTATCTTTAGACGGAAACTATAGAAACAGCGTTAATACTTTTGTAATTAGTTTTCTTAGATTATGAGTGTGTCTAGCATGAAATTTCTCGAGAAACTAGAGTATTTTGCTTCTAAAAATAAGTTCATGATTAAAAGACAAGCACTATTAAATTGTCCTTCAAGTATAGGTCATAGAAATGAGGTAAACTGGCAACCAAGTGTGGAATATTCAAATTTTATACTTCTCAATAATTCACAAGCTATGTTATTTCCTATTTGATTCAACTTCACTTTCCAGGAACAAAGTTTGTGGCATAAGCCCAAGCGTTGTTGCTAACTGGGTCAGCAAGATGGTCTGCTAGGTTCTCCAAAGGACCCTTCCCTGTCACAATAGCTTGTACAAAGAACCCAAACATCGAGAACATGGCTAGTCTACCATTCTTGATCTCTTTGACCTTCAACTCAGCAAAAGCTTCAGGATCATCAGCAAGTCCCAGCGGGTCGAAACTTCCACCAGGGTAAAGCGGGTCAACCACCTCCCCAAGTGGTCCACCGGCTACTCTATAACCCTCAACTGCACCCATCAAGATTACTTGTGTAGCCCAAATGGCTAAAATACTCTGTGCATGGACCAAACTTGGGTTACCCAGGTAGTCAAGTCCTCCCTCGCTAAAGATCTGTGCTCCAGCCTTGAACCATACTGCTTCACCGAACTTGACACCATTGCGGCCTAAAAGCTCCGGGAAGACACACCCAAGAGCCCCAAGCATCGCCCATCTGCAATGGATAACCTCAAGCTCACGGTTCTTAGCGAAGGTTTCCGGGTCAGCAGATAGACCTGCGGTATCCCAACCGTAGTCACCTGGGAACTCACCGGTTAGATACGAAGGTGACTCACCAGAGAATGGTCCTAGGTACTTGACTCTGTCTGGACCGTACCACGGGCTGCTAGAAAGTGCAGCTTTTGGGGTGGTTTTCCTCATAGAAACCCTTCCGTTACCCGAAACAGCAGATCCAAATGCAGCTGGTTTCACCGTCTGTGCGGCAAGAGACGAAGAGAGTGCCATTGTTGAAGCAGCCATGGGATTTGCCTATTTGCAGAATAGAATTAGAGGTTATTTTGTTGGTTGCTTGATTTCATAGGCTGCCTTCTTGGATATATATAGGTGTAAGAGATTGCAGAGTATGATCTGTTAGGATTTTTATCTTGTATACAATTGGTTGATTAAATTTGATATCATATCCAGTTGTATTTATAGGTAGGTATTTTATTAGAAATCTAACATACAGATATATCTATAAACAGATAGGTTATTTGGCATTTTTTATCTGAAAGGGAAATTTTACATTTGGGACATATATGATGAGCTAATATGCCATTTTGTAGGGTCAGGCAAATTGTGGTGCACAAGTGACACCAGTGACACCTATTTTGTTGATTCATGAATCATGACCGTTAGATATATTTATGGCTTGTGGTTATTTATGGTAAATGGATAGTGTAATTGAAATTTTTACAGAATGCTGTAATAGGTTTTTGTGAAGTATAGACATCTTGAGAACAATGTATTGAAGACCACTTTGTTGTATTACCATCTCCACCTGTTTACAATTTGCTTGTCAATAATATGTTTGAGAATGTTGAAAAATTACAAATGTTTGAGGTCTTTATTTTAGGGGGCCATGATTGTGCCATTCCAATAATCCATGAGAAATTTGAAATATTATATCTGAGATTTGAGAACCTAATCTATAATCAACTTTTATTGTATTGATAAATTTATATATCTTGTATCTAGTTTGTATTTGCTGGGCAAATGAGCAATGTCTTTAGCAGAGGTGGATTTGGATGATATTTAGATCAATATGTAGTTTATTTTTCTAAAGAACATATAAAATTACAGATATAAGTTACCATATTAGAATGAACATTAGGAAAAAGAGTTTATAGTTTAAGACAATGAATAAATATCCTGAAACTGATGTATACTCATCTTTGGTACCTGGATTGAGATAATAATGAGTGCTTGCAGTAGTCATGACCTGCAAGTTACTTGTGTTTTCAAGAATCTTGGTATCTTTAGAAGAAAACTATTTAAAAGGCGTGAATACTTCCGTAATTAGTTTTCTTTTGTTATGGATGTGTTTGGCGAGAAGCTTTTAGAAAGTTGTAGCTTTTTACAAACCACATTACTCAAATACCCATCAGTTAATAATTTTTACTATTTAGTGTTCTATACTTCTGTTCTTTACTATCATTTTACATTTTTCAGCACCGTTGCAAATTGCTTTACCAAACACCTTGATACAAGTAAAAGCTCCGCTCAGACTCCGGCCTTGGTTCGACTCCACTTGGTATGGAATAAGTATCCGTAAGTAGTAACTAAAAACTAACAATCAGCACCGGTGCAAATTGCTTTACCAAACACCTTGATACAAGTAAAATCACCTGTTTTACAACTTGCTTGTCTCATGTTTTATCAGTTTCAATAATATGAAGTTAAGTAATTATTTCATAGAAACAACTACATTTATAGAATATAGTTTGCAACTTTTAAGAGTTTAGTAAATAATAAATAATGAACCTTTTTTTATTAAAAGTTTAAAATATACATTAGAAAATGCTGTAATACACATGTTTGGGTTCTTTCTTTTGGAGGGCCATGATTGTGGCATTCTCACATTCCATTTGTGCATGTTAACTTTTTTAAGCAATCAAGTTATATAAAGCTAATCAGATGTCATGCTTATATTCACTATTATACTTCTATAGTGAATTTATCTGTATGCAATCTTAAGTGTAATGACATATTGTACTTGAGAACTTAATTTATTAACAATTTTTATTGTATAGATTTATTTACCTTGTATCTGATTAGGTTTAGATTGAGCAATTATCCAGTCCTCATCTTTTCTAGTTCCACCTTGTTCAAAGGTTGCTTTTGAATGGCAAGAGGTGTATTTAGCTGATATTTATCTTTATATATGTAGTTTATTTTTGTAAAGAACATATACGATTACTGATCATGAATTTAACCTTTCCTAGAGCACTCTTTTAGTTGAAGTGGAAGTGGAATATCTTATTTATACCTATTAGTTTGAGTAGTGTCCCAAATCCACCATTTTGTCACAGAAAAATTAGCAATAAGAGTTTATTATAGTTTAAGAAGATGATAAGTTACTCACAACATTATGTAAACTCAGGTTTGATTCCTAGACTGAGATGATAATGAGTGCTGGCACTAGTGGTGAGCTGCAAGTTACTTGTGTTTTTAAGAATCTTGGTATCTTTAGACGGAAATTATAGAAAAGGCGTGAATACTTTTGTAATTAGTTTTCTTAGATTATGAGTGTGTCTAGCGTGAAGTTTGTCGAGAAACTAGAGTTTTTTGCTGTTAAAAATAAGTTAATGTTGAAAAGATATGCACTGTTAATATGTCTTTCAAAGTATAGGTCATAGATATGAGGTAAAATGGCAACCAAGTCTGAAATTTTCAAATTTATACTTCTCAATAATTCACAAGCTATGTTATTTCCTATTTGATTCTACTTCACTTTCCAGGAACAAAGTTTGTGGCATAAGCCCAAGCGTTGTTGCTAACTGGGTCAGCAAGATGGTCTGCTAAGTTCTCCAATGGACCCTTCCCAGTCACAATAGCTTGTACAAAGAACCCAAACATTGAGAACATGGCTAGTCTACCATTCTTGATCTCTTTGACCTTCAACTCAGCAAAAGCTTCAGGATCATCAGCAAGTCCCAGCGGGTCGAAACTTCCACCAGGGTAAAGCGGGTCAACCACCTCTCCAAGTGGTCCACCGGCTACTCGGTAACCCTCAACTGCACCCATCAAGATTACTTGTGTAGCCCAAATGGCTAATATACTCTGTGCATGGACTAAACTTGGGTTACCCAAGTAGTCAAGTCCTCCCTCGCTAAAGATCTGTGCTCCAGCCTTGAACCATACCGCTTCACCGAACTTGACACCATTGCGGGCTAAAAGCTCTGGGAAGACACACCCAAGAGCCCCAAGCATGGCCCATCTGCAATGGATAACCTCAAGCTCACGGTTCTTAGCGAAGGTTTCCGGGTCAGCAGATAGACCTGCGGTGTCCCAACCGTAGTCACCTGGGAACTCACCGGTTAGATACGAAGGTGACTCACCAGAGAATGGTCCTAGGTATTTGACTCTGTCTGGACCGTACCACGGGCTGCTAGAAGGTGCAGCTTTTGGGGCGGTTTTCCTCATAGAAACCCTTCCGTTACCCGAAACAGCTGATCCAAATGCAGCTGGTTTCACTGTCTGTCTGGCAAGAGACGAGGAGAGTGCCATTGTTGAAGCAGCCATGGGATTTGCCTATTTGCAGAATAGATTTAGAGGTTATTTTGTTGGTTGCTTGATTTCATAGGCTGACTTCTTGGATATATATAGGTGTAAGAGATTGCAGAGTATGATCTGTTAGGATTTTTATCTTGTATACAATTGGTTGATTAAATTTGATATCATATCCAGTTGGATTTATAGGTAGGTATTTTATTAGAAATCTAACATAAATATATATATCTATAAACAGATAAGTTATTTGGCATATTTTTATCTGAAAGGAAAATTTTACATTTGGGACATATATGATGAGCTAATATGCCATTTTGTAGGGTCAGGCAAATTGTGGTGCACAAGTGACACCAGTGACACCTATTTTGTTGATTCATGAATCATGATCATTAGATATATTTATGGCTTGTGGTTATTTATGGTAAACAGATAGTGCACTTGAAATTTTGCAGAAGGCTGTAATAAGTTTTTGTGAAGTATAGACATCTTGAGAACAATGTAGTGAAGACCACTTTGTTGTATTACCATCTCCACCTGTTTACAACTTCTTGTCAATAATATGTTTGAGAAAGTTGAAAAATTACAAATGTTTGAGGTCTTTATTCTAGAAGGCCATGATTGTGCCATTCCAAGAATCCATGAGGAATTTGAAATATTATATCTGAGATTTGAGAACTTAATTTATTATCAACTTTTATTGTATTGATAAATTTATATATCTTGTATCTAGTTTATATTTGCTGAGCAAATGAACAATGTCTTTAGCAGAGGTGGATTTGGATGATATTTAGCTTGATATATGTAGTTTATTTTTCTAAAGAACATATAAAATTGCAGATATAAGTTACCATATTAGAATGAACATTAGGAAAAAGAGTTTATAGTTTAAGACAATGATAAATATCCTGAAACTGATGTATACTCATCTTTGGTACCTGGATGGCTGGATTGAGATAAAAATGAGTGCTTGCAGTAGTCATGACCTGCAACTCTGCAAGTTACTTGTGTTTTCAAGAATCTTGGTATCTTTAGAAGAAAACTATTTAAAAGGTGTGAATACTTCCGTAATTAGTTTTCTTTCGTTATAGACGTGTTTGGTGAGAAGCTTTTAGAAAGTTGTAGCTTTTTACAAACCACATTACTCAAATACCCGTTAGTTAATAATTTTTACTGTTTAGGGTTCTATATTTTTGTTCTTTACTATCATTTTACATTTTTCAGCACCGTTGCACATTGTTTTACCAAACACCTTGATACAAGTAAAAGCTCCATTCTGACTCCGGCCTTGGTTCGACTCCACTTGGTATGAAATAAGTATCCGAAAGTAGTAACTAAAAACTAACAATCAGCATGCTAGTTAACATAGAAATTTCTACCGGCTTGTAGGAAATTATAAATGTCTCGAAAATAGTAGAAACAAAATATATTATATCAAACTAAATTTTTAACTGGTTAGCTTTGAAGCTGTATCCGACACAGATCATGAAATTTATGTTTCCTAGGGCACTCTTTTTGTTGAAGTAGAAGTGGAAAATCTTATTTATTCTTATGAGCTTGAGGTGTGTTCCAACTACATGACAATTTCGTTGCAGAAACATTAACAATAAGAGTTTATAGTATAAGAAGATGATAAGTTAATCACAACATACAGTCATTTGATTCCTGGATTGAGTTAATAATGAGTGCTTGCAATAGTCATGAGCTGCTAAGAATCCTGGTATCTTTTAGAACGAAATTTTTAAAAAGGCCTGAATACTATTTAGATTATTGTACGTGTCTCACGAGAAGTTTGTCAAAGCTTTTAGAAACCAGCGGTTTTTGCTGCTTCTAAAAATAAGTTACTGTTAAATAAAGAAGCACTATTAAAAGTGGTGAGCTGCAAGTTACTTGTGTTTTTAAGAATCTTGGTATCTCTAGAAGGAAATTATAGAAAAGGCGTGAATACTTGTGTAATTATTTTTCTTAGATTAGAGTGGGTCTAGCGTGAAGTTTCTTGAGAAACTAGAGTTTTTTACTTCTAAAAATAAGTTAATGCTGAAAAGATAAGCACTGTTAAAATGTCTTTCCAAGTATAGGTCATAGATATGAGGTAAAATGGCAACCAAGTCTGAAATTTTCAAATTTATACTTCTCAATAATTCACAAGCTATGTTATTTTCTATTGATTCAACTTCAATTTCCAGGAACAAAGTTTGTGGCATAAGCCCAAGCGTTGTTGCTAACTGGGTCAGCAAGATGGTCTGCTAAGTTCTCCAATGGACCCTTCCCAGTCACAATAGCTTGTACAAAGAACCCAAACATCGAGAACATGGCTAGTCTACCATTCTTGATCTCTTTGACCTTCAACTCAGCAAAAGCTTCAGGATCATCAGCAAGTCCCAGCGGGTCGAAACTTCCACCGGGGTAAAGCGGGTCAACCACCTCTCCAAGTGGTCTACCGGCTACTCAGTAACCCTCAACTGCACCCATCAGGAGTACTTGTGTAGCCCAAATGGCTAATATACTCTGTGCATGGACCAAACTTGGGTTACCCAAGTAGTCAAGTCCTCCCTTGCTAAAGATCTGTGCTCCAGCCTTGAACCATACCGCTTCACCGAACTTGACACCATTGCGGGCTAAAAGCTCCGGGAAGACACACCCAAGAGCCCCAAGCATGGCCCATCTGCAATGGATAACCTCAAGCTCACGGTTCTTAGCAAAGGTTTCCGGGTCAGCAGATAGACCTGCGGTGTCCCAACCGTAGTCACCAGGGAACTCACCAGTTAGATACGAAGGAGACTCACCAGAGAATGGTCCTAGGTATTTGACTCTGTCTGGACCGTACCACGGGATGCTAGAAGGTGCAGCTTTTGTGGCGGTTTTCCTCATTGAAACCCTTCCGTTACCCGAAACACCAGATGCAAATGCAGCTGGTTTCACTGCGTGTCCGGCAAAAGACGAGGAGAGTGCCATTGTTGAAGCAGCCATCGGATTTTTCTATTTGCAGAAAAGAATCAGAGGTTAGTTTGTTGGTTGCTTGAGTTTCATAGGCTGCCATCTTGGATATATATAGGGACAAGATATTGGAGAGTATCATATATCGTCATATTTATCTCGTATACTATTGGTCGATGTATTTGATATCATATCCAGTTGGATTTATAGGTAGATAGTGTATTCTAAATTTAACATAAACATATATCTATTATCGGATAAGTTATTTTACATATTTTTTACCCGAAATGGAAATTTTACATTTAGGACAAATATGATGAGCTAATAAGCCATTTTAGTAGGGTATGGCAAATAATAGTGGCCAGAACTAGTGGTGCACAAGTGAGTGAGTGACACATATTTGTAGATTCATAAATAGTGACCATGGAGATATATTTTTAACTTGTGGTTGGAATTTAAGGTAGCTTAGTGCATTGTGGCCTTGTGGGTTATGGATGTTAAAGGGTTAGCAAGTTTTTTTAAGTGTTTGAAAAACTTTGATTATTAAGGGAATTTTCTGAGAGTGATTTTAGTAAACAAGCATAAATTTGGAGAAGTAGGTTGAGATCTTTTGCAAAACACCCTGTACCAAAGATGATGCCATCCCAAACAACTAGGGTTTGATTAATTTTGGTCTTGAAAGAAAGTAATACATAAAGATAATAATAAGAATATTAATAAGAGAAGTTCTATATCCGCCTACTAAACATTCTTAATTATCCTCCTACTCACTTGATTAAGACTAGCGTCGAAATCAATAGATGAGATGAGGAAAACGTACAAGTCACTAAATAAATTATAGCCTTTTACGGCGACACTTTTTGGGGCGACAAATGTCACCTCTAAAGATGCAATAAAAGACCAAATGTTAAGTCATTTTTCGCAGCAATTGTTAAAATTGTCGTCGCAAATAAATTTTTGGGACGAGTTTTAGCGGCAGATCATTTTTTGCCGCAATAGTTAAAATTGTCGCCTCAAAAGAGTTTTTGCGGCGACTTTTTGCTGTTTTGCGGCGACATTTTGTCGCCTCTAAAAGTCGTTTTTTTTGTAGCGAGTGCATTACACATGTCAATCTTTGAGTAGGTAGGAAGATAAGTAGGAGGAAATAGCATTTTTCTAGTAATAAAAGTATTGACATCTTGTGAAACTAGTATTCAAGAAATGGTAATTAAGTACCCTTTGATAATTTGCTGTGTTGTAGTTGGTATGAAAAAACTACCAGCAACTAATAACATATATAGTGCCTGTCCATTGACTCCATTCATCTTTTAGACCTGGGGCAATCATTTTAGAAAGGGTCTTAACATAAAAAATTTACAGTAAACTTATTCGCATATGGTATGAATCGAGAGAGGAAAGTTCTGTGTAGGTGTGGACTAAGGTTGGCAATTATCGTCACGACACAATCCCGAAACGCAAATAAACGGGTTTGGGTTGAGCATAAATGGGTATGGGTTATTTTCGGGTTGACCCAGCAACTCATATAATTGTATAAATAAACAGGTCGTGTTAGGGTTGGATAGCAGGTTGACCCACCAACCCGTATAATTTTTTGATTTATCTATTTACCTCTTTATTTTCCATGTTTCCTATTTGGTTATTGAGCTTTTCCTCATTTTTCAATCCTCGTAACCCTAACATGAAAGAAATTCTCCCTTTCCCTTTTATTTTTTCGCCGTTTTAAGACCATCGACAATACGGTCTAATCATCAACGTTTCATAATTTGTAGCTAAATTTTTTCTTAGTAGTGGAAGTTTTTGTCTTTGGATTTAACTATCTAGATAGGTTGAACTTTATTTGGTTTTTTGTATGTGTGTCATTTTTTTGACAAACAAGGGACAAAATTAGATAAATTAGACTTGCTAACTCACCAACCCGATTATGACCCGTCAACCGGGTTGCGTGAGTCGGGTCGTGTTTCCATGTATACAGGTTCATGTCTCTTGACACAAATAATTAGACGAGTTGTACCCGTGTCAAGACCTGATGATTCGCAAACCCGAACATGACAAGATTGCCACCTCTAGTGTGGACGGTTGGTGTGGATAAATAGACTAATAGAGGAGAGTGGGAGGAGGTTTTATATGTTCCATTTATTTGCCTCAGGTTCTACAAATAAATGGGATTCTATACTGATCCTGCTTATACACGCATACATATAGGAAAATGGGACTCCTTTAGTCCATGGGTTCTAGACGGTTGAGTCTTTCGTCCACGCTCAAGACCGACTCTGATACTACAAAACTAATTTTTTTCGAATTCTAGTTGTAATAATTAGATAATGAGTTTCAGAACACAGTACACAGATCCAAGTAACAATTTAGTAAAAGCATTTTGAGGAGCTGGAGAACAGTAAGCATGAGAACAATTTACTGAAGACCGCTTTTACTTGTTGTATGACTATCTCTACCTGCTTTAATACTTGCTTGTCTTGTATTCTACAGTGGAACAACTATGTATTTGATAATGTTGTTTATTTTGTTCTAGAAAGAGACCTTTCTTAATATGCTCTTCAAAATTTACTAATGTTTCTTAGTGGCCTTTCTTTCCAGATGTATCTCCATGATCATGACTGTCATGAGCATGAGCGAACCAGGTTAGGTGTCAAGGGTAGCCCGTGCCACTGTTCATATTTGCGTGTATAGTAGGACTACGTTTTAGGATGACACGAAGTGAGGCAGATCATCTAGTGTTTTATAGACATTCATAGTACTACTATACTTGATACTTCATGTTGATGACATAGTAATTAGTAGGAATTATCTCATCACATGTTCAAACATTTTTAGACAGATTTAGGACATGGGAAACTAAGATACTTCCTAGGCAGGATTCTCATTATCTTGAAATTATTCTTTAATATCCTTGACGAAGTCAAAAGATAGTTAAGTCGGTCTAATAGATTGCAAGCCGGTTGACACTTTGATGGATACTAATGTTAAATTCCTACCACGACACACGAAGCCTATAGAAAATCAAGGGAAATGTCGAAGACTAGTTGGCGAGCTTAACTATGTTGAAGTAACCCGACTAGATATCTAATATGTTTTTTTTTTGAAAAGAAATTATCTTATTTGTTGCTAGTCATAGAAATGAAGTGAAATGGCATCCAAGTTGGCAATATTCAAATTTCAGGCACCTTTACTTCTCAATATATAATTCACAAGCTATGTTATTACACTTTCCTTTTGACTCAACTTCACTTAATTTCCAGGAACAAAGTTTGTGGCATAAGCCCAAGCATTGTTGCTAACAGGGTCAGCAAGATGGTCAGCAAGGTTCTCTAATGGACCTTTCCCTGTCACAATAGCTTGTACAAAGAACCCAAACATAGAGAACATGGCTAGTCTACCATTCTTGATCTCTTTGACCTTCAACTCAGCAAATGCTTCGGGATCATCGGCAAGTCCCAAAGGGTCAAAACTCCCACCAGGGTAAAGCGGGTCAACCACTTCCCCAAGTGGTCCTCCGGCTACTCGGTAACCCTCAACTGCACCCATCAGGAGTACTTGTGTTGCCCAAATGGCTAATATGCTTTGAGCATGGACCAAACTCGGGTTGCCCAAGTAGTCAAGTCCTCCCTCGCTAAAGATCTGTGCTCCAGCCTTGAACCATACCGCTTCACCAAACTTGACACCATTACGGGCTAAAAGCTCGGGGAAGACACACCCAAGAGCTCCAAGCATGGCCCATCTGCAGTGGATAACCTCAAGCTCACGGTTCTTCGAAAAGGTTTCGGGGTCGGCAGATAGACCTGCGGTGTCCCAACCATAGTCACCAGGGAATTCACCGGTTAGGTATGAAGGAGACTCGCCAGAGAATGGTCCTAGGTACTTGACTCTGTCTGGTCCATACCATGGGCTACTAGAAGGTGCAACTTTTGTGGCGGTTTTCCTCATAGAAACCCTCCCGTTACCCAAAACACCAGATGTAAATGGAGTGGGTTTCACCGCCTGTCCGGCAAAGGAGGAGAGTGCCATTGTTGAAGCAGCCATGGGAGTTCTAAGGTGAAGTTGGGATTTGCAGAAAAAAGAATGAAGGTTAGATGAGTATTTTGTATGTTGGAAGAGAATGTATATATAGTGTTACAACTTAAGATGGAATCAACTATCCTGATCTGTTGTAGATATTTACCTTTGTTGCTATTGGTTGACACTATTTTCGTTATCTATTGATGGATGTATCAGAGAAGCCAATGAGGTACTCACACGTGTCATTGCATCTCATATATGGGAACATGGATTTATTTAAGAAAGACATCAATGGACATTGGTAAATGCTTATGTGCCAAAAGTTGTGGGGTTAGAAGTGTTTGCAGCCATGTAAAAATGAGGAATCAATGGTTTTTTATTTTATTATTATTTCTTCTAAGGCAATCTTACATATTTATGAGAGTAACCAGCATTATTATTTTTCCTCTAAAATTAGAGTGACATTTATGTAAAAAATGACAATTTTCTTAAAGTTTAGTTAGATAAAGGGTTTCTGCCTAAAAAAGAAAAAGAAAATAGGATTTTATCTACAGAAAATGAAAATTGTAATAAGATTTTTCTCATATTTTACACATTGAATAAATAATATGGATGGAATTCTCAACTCTCAACCGTTTGGCTTGACAAATGAATAATATGAGCCTAAATAGGAGATTAGGCTCATTGGACATCCTTAGAATCCCAATTCCATGTTTGCATCTATACACAGTAATTTTTAACCATACATAACAAGATATAAATATAAGTTGGTTGATAAATAAAATTATTGTATATGACTACTTTTATTGTATAAGTATCATCGCCCATATGAAACTAGTGTTATATCTGTATATTGTCCGGGTTAGTTTTTTTAATAAATACATGTCCTAAAATACGTGTGTAATTATTAGTTGTCAACGTTGTTAATGAATCTAAAGTATTTAATACATTTTTATTATATATTTTCTATAATATGTGAGAGTGTCAAAATTACACTAGTAAGTTGCAACATATATGGACTTGTGCATATCTTTAAAAACGAAAAGATGAAAAAAGTCGAACAAAAAAAACTAAAAAGGTTAAATATTTAAAGATGTTAGGTAAAGAACATATAAGAAAATAAAAAGTTCTTTATTCAAAATCATAAAATTATTGTAACATACTGTAATTAATTTTTGCCGCGATTCAGGATCAGTGGTTGAAGACTGATCTCTGTTATTTTTGTTACAATTAAAATGTTTACTGAAAAAAAAATAAAAAAAAATGCAATTATATGAATTATCTTATGACATTACGAATGTCTAAAACTTAGAGAAAAAAATCAATTATTAACTTACTTGAATTGAGATGAATAAGTTTAACCCGGAACGTAAATATTATTAAGTTATCTCTTATTACGACAGCAAAGATGTATTTTCGAAAACCGGGATGCAAATATTATTAATTTATCTCTAAGCAAAGACTTATTTTCGAACTATTATACACGACCAACTTAATTAGGCCACCCTGTTAATAGGTGAGATATAGTTAATAAAGAAAAAAATAGCTATTATAATAATAATATATATATAAAAGTATGAAAGATATAACAAAAAAAATTCATGTTTGATAAACATAACAAAAATATAATACAAGTGTTAGCTTACTTTCTGTAACACTACAAATTTCAACCTATTTTTTTAAATATTTGCGGAAGCGATTAATATAACTATCAAACTGTTTACAAAAGATTTAAGTAAACAAATACATACGGTTATGAAAACCAGTATTTCCAAAACCCAATGTTACATAGTTTTACAAAAGGCTCATCATTCAAAATATATATGAGAGTGGCGGTCAACTATTCCAGAACAGCACCAACTCTCAGCTTAACAACTGTATTTACCAAAACCTACAAAATAGAGTGGAATGAGGGAGTTTAGCTCAAAGCTAAGTGAATGAAAGTTTAACCAACGAAATAGCACCAGCCACAACAGAATGACACAACAATAACAAGTAATGTCGGCCTAGCAAAGATTTACCGATAGCACATTTGCTACTTTCACAAAGTAATTCCCTTAAGTTGTAACAAATGCATCAAAAGATTTAATACTGATTAGCCTATAGCAAACAAGCCCAACCCATTGTCCAACCAAGCTGACCTCCTCTCATCCATGTGCACATATCAATGACGCAATGATTAATTAACACATCCGGTTCATTAAACCAGGATGTCATCAATAAATATAATTACAGATTTATCCAAAAATGATCGACAATTCCAGTTCATTAAATCTATAAATACAACAGGTGCGTTAGTTAAACCGAATGACATAACTAAAAATTCATAATGGTCATACCTGGTATGAAATGCAGTGTTAGGAATATCCTCGTCTAACACCGTACCCGGTGATAACCCGATCGAAGATCAATTTTAGAGAAATAAGACGCGCCCTGCAACTAATCAAACAAATCATCAATTCTGGGTAAAGGATATTTATTTTTAACCGTTCTCTTATTTAATTCCCGGTAATCAATACACATCCGCAAAGTACCGTCTTTATTTTTAACGAATAAAACCAACGCGCCTAATGTGCGGTTTACGTACTAGTTTTATATTTATAAAATTCAATTATTTTGTACCAAAAACGATACGAATAGGCAAGAGGACTTAATTGGTTTTTCGAGTATAGTTAAATAAAGGTAAAATGTACATTTTTAAACAATTACGCATCATTTTTGGCGTAAAATAAATGGATATCGCGTGAAACAAATATATAATAAATGAGATATCAGCGCCCCACGGTGAAGAACTAGGACAAATAAAACTCCTATCTAAGTGAGTCATAATCTCCCTAATTTCAGAAGGAGCTAACCTGTAAGGAGATTTAGCCATTGGACTTGAACTTGGATTTAAATCAATTTTATCCCGAATATCTGAAAATGTCTGCTTTTCCTTTTTCATATCAATAACATAAGCATGAAAACATTCACACCCGTTGGCCAGAGATTTTCTAGCCTTCATGAACGAGATAAAAGGAAAAGTAGACTTAATCCTCTCTCTCTGCGAGGCACTATGTGTGACTCGTCAGATAAAGGAAAAGAAATCAAATTTCTATGGCATTTAATACTAGCCTTATGCCTACTCGACCAGTCAATGTCCAAAACCACATCAAATCTAGTTATAGGCAATAAAAGAAAGGAAACCGGAAAACATCTACCATCAATATCAATTTCAGCTCCAGATTCAGAGGTTGTGACTGGAACCATCTTACCATCGACTATCTCTACTTCAAGTGGGGTAGGAACATCGTATGTAGGCAATCCAAAAATTGCTTATAAGTACACTGTTGTTTGAATTCCATTTGTGGTGGAAATCCCAAGTAAGGATACGTAAACGATCCTTGAGACGGTATATGATAATAGAACTAATGTGGTATTTTCTAAGATATAGGAGGAAATGGTACCGTTACGGGAGGTGTCACTGACTGTGTGGTAACCACTAGAGGAACCTGTGGTTGAGATGAGAAGTCTAGACCTGCCTCTGTTGTTGCAACTCCTTTACCACACCACTGAGCTCTAACATTAACGGATATATATATTCCTCCCTATCTATGTCAACATTCATACAAGAAGTACAAGCTTGAATAGGAATCTCATGTGAATTAGTAGAAGTTCCCACTTTTCTCGAGGTCAAGGGGGCACTGATTAGATATATCCATTAGTACACAGCCATATCTGTGTCAATCAAAACATCTCACCACTTATTAGATATATCCATTAGTACACAGCATACTAACCTCAACAACAAAACTCACATTCACCCTAATCCCCATACACAAGGAATATGTGACCCAACTCGAGCCAAGATTTGGAATTTGAACACCCTAATAGTGCACACATCCCCAAACCTAGGCTATGATACCAAATTTGTAACACCGCAAATTTCAACCCATTTTTTAAAATATCTACGGAAGCGATTAATATAAATATCAAAATGTTTACAAAAGATTTAAGTAAACAAATACACACAGTTATCAAAAACCAGTATTTCCAAAACCCAATGTTACATAGTTTTACAAAAGGCTCATCATTCAAAATATATCAAAGTGACAACAATTATTCCAAAATAGCACCAACTCCCAGCTCAACAGCTGTACTTACCAAAACCTGCAAAATGGAGTGGAATATGGGGATTAGCTCAAAGCTTAGTGAATGAAATTTTAACCAATGAAATAGCATCAGCCACAACAGAATGACACAATAACAAGTAAACAAGCAACCGAGAGGACAGGTGGTTCTTCAGAACCAACAACCAATGTCGGCCTAGCAAAGGTTTAACAATAGCACATTTGTTATTCTCACACAGTAATGCCTTTAAGTTGGAATGAATGCATCAAAAGATCTAATACTGTTAACCGATAGCAAACAAGCCCAGCCCATTGCCCAGCCAAGCTGACCTCTCATCCATGTGCACATATCAATGACGCAACAATTAATTAACACATAACCAGTTAATTAATCATCAGACTAAACAGTCTATTAATGCATCAATCATCAAACAGTTGCAACTCTAACCGTTACAACTAATAACCACCCGTGAATTAAAATTCCACTCACTTGTGTTCTCCAATCTCCATGCTCAGTTGTCTAATATGACCGAGTCTTCTCTTTTCCCAAGAACACAACACAACTTGAATTAGTAATCAAGTCCCAAATAACTCCAAAATCAAGTTATTTCACAAACGGGTCAAAACTAACCCAATTCAACCAACACATATATATCATCATAAAACACATGCTCAACTAGTATATAACCTATTTACATGCTTTCTAACATATAGAAATCAACTAAACATACACAAGGTTCATCAAAGTCCACTTCTTAAATTAAAGTGTACAAATAACACACATATCTCCATATATAGCATTCATTAACAATGTTAATCCATTTATCTCAAATAAACCATGTTAGAACTAAGTGCGATAGAATAAACATCAAACATCTAAAATACAAAGCACACAAAAACACATGCCCTTATAGCCGCAAGAATAATCATTTGTGGGCACAAAGGGTACACTAAACAAAGGCCCTTACGGGCGGAAGCATTTCCTTTTGCGAGTGCTAGGAAACTCGCCACGCCCAACAATGTGCAGTTTCTGTACTCTGTTCCAGCAGCAACCAATACCCAAATTACCAATTTTCCAGATCTGTAATTCGACCTTTAGCACTTCTACAACATCATAAACTTCAAGTAACAAGTAAAAACAACTAAAACACATTAACATCACATGGCATCAATTCCTCTTCAATTTCAAAACTCATCATCATCTTCTTCCCTATTAATGGAGGTTTAAGCTCAACTCCACAAAAACACAGAAATTGAACATTGAATTAATACCAATTCAACCTAAACCTTATAACTAAACGTAAGAACACTTCCACTTATCATATAGCACAAATTCCTCATGAACCCTAGAAGAGCAATTGTAACATCCTCAAATCGGGCCTATTCGCGTGCTCCATTTGGTATGTGATATTTAATTAAATGAATTAAATAAGAATAATTATTAGAATTAATAGAAAATAGCTATTGGTCAGTTAAATGTGGAATTAAAAATTGTAATAAAAATAGAAAAGAATTATAAAATAATAACTGGTTTCAAACGAGGTTTCCAAAAATATCCTCGTTAATTGAAACGGTTACTTGGGTGTTGTGTTGTATGTTGAAAAGGGGAACAAAATACCCCTTGTGGATAACTTAAAAACCAAAGTCGGTTTTTAAGTCACCAACACACACACACAACACACACACATACGGGAAACACACACACACCTCACCTCTTGGTGCTTTCTTGTGTTCTTGAAGAAAAATCCAAGTAAGGATCAATTAAAGTTGGAATCAAGCTCAAATCTTGCTCATTAATTGTCTACAATCTGCAATTCATCATCTTCCTCACCTTTTGTAAGCTCTACCTTTCTTGTTCTTCATCTTGGAGTTTAGGTTAAAAATGGGTAAAACGAATTTAGTAAATCAAGCTTAGATTTTTGGATTGTAATATGTTCTAGGATCATCTAGGAGTTGATTGGAACTGATTTTAGTAATTAAAGTTGCTATCTTGGTTGTAATTCAAGAATTTGACCAAATGGGTCAAAAATGGAGAATTGATGATTCAACCTGAATCTTATGTTAAAATATGTTATGTTAGTGTTTATGAACTTCTTTAAGTGTCCTAAAGCTTGTCCATGCCCTGGAATTAATTAAGAAGTGATAAAATTGGATTTGGAGTGGCTGAATTCTGGGCAGAACCAATTTATCGTGGCCCTGGTTGAACGTCGCGGCGCGACCCTTAAGGGTGTCGCGGCGCGACCGGCTGTGCAGCAAACAAAAACCTGTTTTGCAATGGATTAAGTGTAGGTAATGAACTTGTGTCATATTTTACTCAATTGAGAGATGTTTTAGGATGGTTTGAGCACTTTGCCAAGTTAAACACATAAATAGGATAATAACACTAGTATTAGTATATATATGTGGTGATCTAAATGGAATCATATGTAAACGATAGGTAATTAAGCATTCAAGGAAGGCCAAATCCATACTTGTGTTATATTTGAGCACCAAGGTGAGTACCGACTTGTATGAATTCAATAAAGGAAGTTTTTGAATGCTAATTGTTTAAATGAACACGGTATGTTAATTTTATGCAAATAGACTGGTATATTTATATATATAAGCTTAGAAACAAGTTATTGACATCAAGTATGATATATTTGGCATGTATTTAAATATATGCATATTAATTGAGATATCTGGATATATATGATTTCATATGTGAAAGCATGCATGCTATGATCTCTTTTATGAGATAATGATGAGCTATGTGAATGTCCGGACATATTTGTGATTAAGGTCAGCTTCGGCTGGATCTTATGAGGCCTTCGGGCGACAGTTCAGGATCAATGGTACTCGAGTGCCATTCCTTAGATATTTGGGGTGATTACCTTAACTGGCTGAGCCTAATGAGCCTTTGGCTCCGTAACGAGCAGGTGGAATTACTTACGTGATGATACCAGCACGGTTGGCGGTGTTTGATTCCCCCGGTGGTTGTTATTGAGCCGGACTAGCTATCTGGCAAGATATAGCACTGCTGGACATGTCAGCATTACCGCTAATTGTTAGGATAGCATTGTATGCTCATATTTGATTCATGACTTGCTATTATTGCACTTATACTTGTCTGTATTCACTAGCTATTTTATATAGCTAATCTAGTTGTTGTTTCCTTTTTCCAGACAGAGTATAGGCAGGCCTGGTGAGACGGGAACCTTATGCTTTTGTACGGGCTTTGAGGAACACTGCTTTTGGTTATATAATATATATACAATGGTCGGTTTAGTTTAAAGTAACACCGGTAGTCGTGTTTGGCAAGTTTTGTTTTGTATATTTGTATATACGCCAAACACGTGTTTAAATTGTAATAGTTTAATAGGCTTGGGTTTGTTTATTATTTTTGAAAATTCCGCTGCTTTGTTTTTGAAATTCGGTTAGGATAACTAACAGGTAAACATTCAATTTACAAACGGACCCATTCAATTTAAAAACTCAAATTTTAACAAATTATTAAGGTTTCAAAGGCGGTGTTACAAGTTAGGTATCAGAGCCTAAGTTTGAGGGAATTGGGTACTTGAAAGAGTATTCAATCTCAAACTCGGGCCCGACCATTATGAAGTGTTCCTAATTGGGTAAAGGGGTTTGATTATGAGAGTTATATGATAAGTATTTGTTATTAGCTAGTCTATATGTATATGTGTAAATATGATTGCTATAATGAATGCTCCTTCTTTCATATAGCAAAAGTTGAATATGTCTGCACAACCGGGTGCTACTGAACAAGCACTCAAAGAAATGGAGGACGAAGCCTCCCATATACCTTCTCAGCAGGCTGCAGATCAGCAGTCTGAGCACCATTCTGAAGGTGCACCAGCTGAAAATGTGCAACAGGCGTACATCAGACGCCTTGAGGAGGAGCTCCGTACTGCAAAGGAGCTTCTACTCAGCTCGGCTTTGGGTAGACCAACCCGCAAGCCATGTTCATATAAGAAATTCCTATCATGCCACCCACCTACCTTTGAGGGGAGTGATGACCCCGTTGTTACCATGAGGTGGATCAGAGAGATGGAGCAGGCGTTTGAATCCTGCGAGTGTGAGTCCGAATACCGCGTCAGGTATGCTGTTCGGATGTTGAAAGGCCGTGCCATCTACTGGTGGGACACGGTCAAAGCCTCTATCAGAAAGGAGGTACTTGATTCTTTACTTTGGGAGCAATTCTCAGAGAAAGTACAGAAGAAGTACTGCACTGAGTATGATATGGAACGCTTGGAGCGTGAGTTCAACAATCTCCAAAAAGGAGATAAGACTATGGAGCAACACATCAGTGCTTTTTCTGACAAAATGAGGTTTGTACCTCATTTATTAACTGATGAGAATCTGAAGATAAGAAAGTTTGTTGCTACATTACCCTTGGAGTTTCGACCACATGTCAGAGCGGCAAGTGATCTGGATCGAGCTTTTGAGATAGCTCGACAAATGGAGGGTGATCGCATCCAATGTAGGGGCGAATCTGCAGGAGGAAGCAACAAGAGGAAGTTCCAGTCTTCTTCTAACCCAAGTCCTTTAAAAGGACAATCTTCTGCAGGTACCAAATCTGGTGATTATAAAAAGCCTAAATCTGAAGGCTCGTGGTGCAATCAATGTCGTTCCACTCATTCTGGTGATTGTTCTAAAGCTACCGGAAGGTGTCCTAGATGTGGTATCAAAGGTCACCCAGTGGAAGATTGCAGGTTTAAGGAGGATGTCTGCTTCAGATGTCGCCAGCCTGGGCACAGAATAGCCAAATGCCCACAGGGTTCTAATACACGAGTTGGAGGATCATCATCAGAGCCAAAGAAAGACGGCGCCCCACGTGCTAAAGGGCGTGCGTTCCAGATGACGGCCGAAGAGGCCAAAACTGTAGGGGATGTGATTACGGGTACTTTTATTATTGAATCTACCCCATTATGCATATTGTTTGATACCGGAGCTACTTACTCTTTTATTTCAATATCTTGTCGTAAGAAGCTGCAACTACCTGTTACTGCATTAATTGATCCAATTAAAGTAGAAGTAGCTGACGGTAAAGTAGTTCACGTTACCGAGAAAGTCCCGGTAGCACTTGTTTATATCGACGGGCATAGTTTTCCAATTTCATTCCTTATTATGCCTATCGCGGGATTTGATGTTGTGATCGGGATGGATTGGCTCTGCAGTCGAGATGCTGAGATTATATGTTCTAAAAAGATTATCAGATTTCCTTTAAATGACGGGTCTTATGCAATAGCAAGGGGGAAGGACGGGAATCTGACATTCCTATCATCTCGGTTATCAAAGCTTCAAAATCATTGGCGAAAGGTTGTATATCCTACTTAGCATATGTAATTGATGCTATGATGGAGAAGCAACCAGTTGAAGACATCAGGGTAGTGTCAGAATATCCTGAGGTGTTTCCAGATGAATTACCTGGGCTACCTCCAGTCAGGGATGTTGAATACAAGATCGATCTTATTCCAGGAGCTACTCCGGTGGCTAAAGCTCCATATCGTCTCGCTCCTTCAGAGATCCACGAGATGATGAACCAAATACAGGAACTACTTGACAAGGGCTTCATTCGCCCAAGCTCTTCTCCTTGGGGAGCTCCAGTTTTATTCGTCAAGAAGAAAGAAGGCACTATGCGAATGTGCATAGATTACAGGGAGCTTAATAAGCGAACTGTAAAGAACAAATATCCACTCCCGCGCATAGATGACTTGTTTGATCAACTGCAGGGAGCAACGTGCTTTTCCAAGATTGACCTTCGATCAGGGTATCATTAGGTACAGGTTCATATTGAAGACATACCGAAGACTACCTTTCGTACACGTTATGGCCATTATGAATTCCTTGTTATGCCATTCGGCTTAACCAATGCACCAGCTATCTTCATGGATCTCATGAACCGAGTTTGTCGTCCATTTCTGGACAGGTTTGTGATAGTCTTTATTGATGACATCTTGATCTTTTCAAAAACTGAAGCTGAACATGAATCACACCTTCGTCAAATTCTCGATACTCTCAAGCGAGAACAACTATATGCCAAACTTTCTAAATGTGAGTTTTGGCTTCGGGAGGTGCATTTTCTTGGCCATGTTATCTGCAGGGATGGTGTTAAAGTAGACCCTGCAAAAGTAGAGGCTGTGATGAATTGGGAGGTTCCCAAAACTCCTACAGAGATCAAGAGTTTTCTTGGTCTAGCTGGCTATTATCGGCGGTTTATCCGTGATTTTTCTAAACTCGCTGGTCCTCTTACTAAACTGACACGGAAGGATGTTGCTTATGTGTGGTCTGATGCATAGGAGCAATCCTTTCAATCCTTGAAGCGGCTATTATGTGAAGCTCCGATTCTTACATTACCTAACGGGTCGGAGGATTTTATCGTCTATTGTGATGCATCTTATTCTGGATTGGGTTGTGTTCTAATGCAACGCGATAATGTGATTGCCTATGCTTCAAGGCAATTAAAACCACATGAAAAGAACTACCCAACACATGATCTTGAACTCGCAGCAGTTGTATTTGCATTGAAGCTGTGGAGACATTATTTATATGGCACAAAATGTGTCGTATGCACGGATCATAAAAGCTTACAATATGTCTTTTCTAAAAAAGAACTCAAATTGAGGCAACGACGCTGGATTGAGTTAATCAAAGACTATGATTGTGAGATCCGTTATCATCCAGGCAAAGCTAATGTAGTAGCTGATGCCTTGAGCAGAAAAGGGGTTTCAACTGAAGCCAAATTCATGAAGCTAACTGTGATTCCTGATATTATTACAAAATTGAACGAATCACAGCAATTGGCTCTACAGGAGGAAAATCTGAAAGCTGAGACTATGAGAAAGATAAAGGATCACCTAGTTGAAGATAGTCGGGGTTTGAAGACTTTTCAATCCCGAATCTGGGTACCATTAATTGGAGGCAACCGTGAGTTGATACTAGAAGAAGCTCATAATTCCAGGTTGTCTATTCATCCAGGCATTACAAAGATGTATTATGATCTCAAGAAGCTGTATTGGTGGCCTACTCTTAAAAGAGACATTGCTTCATTCGTGGAGAAGTGTCAAATATGTGCACAGGTCAAAACCGAGCATCAAAGGCCTTATGGCAATCTGCAACAGCTTGATATTCCAGAATGGAAGTGGGATCATATTACAATGGACTTTGTCACAAAGTTACCTAAGACACTGAAATGGCATAATATGATTTGGGTCATTGTTGACCGTTTGACCAAAAGTGCCCATTTTCTTGCTACAAACGAATCTGCATCATTGACACGCCTAGCTCAACTCTATATCAACGAGATAGTCACTCGTCACGGTTTACCTTGTTCTATTGTCTCTGACCGTGACTCTCGTTTCGTGTCTAACTTCTGGCAAAGCTTGCAGCGTGAGCTTGGCACACAGGTTCATTTGAGTACTGCTTATCATCCATAAACGGATGGTCAGTCTGAAAGAACAATTCAGACTCTTGAAGACATGCTTAGGGCATGTGTACTTGAATATGGTGGTTCTTGGGATTCTCATCTTCCTTTGATAGAGTTTGCTTATAACAACTCTTATCATTCTAGCATTGGGATGCCACCATATGAGATGTTATACGGGAGGCGTTGTCGCACTCCCACTTGTTGGCTTGAACCGGGTGAGAAGCATTATGCCGGACCTGAAATTGTGCAAATCACTTCTGATAAAGTCAAGATAGCACTGGAGAGACTTAAAGCGGCTCGTGATCGTCAAAAGATATATGCAGACCCAAAGCACCGACCTGTTGAATTCAGTGAAGGCGATAGGGTATTCTTGAAGTTATCCCCTTGGAAGGGTGTAATTCGGTTTGGACGCAAAGGCAAGCTGAGTCCACGTTATATTGGTCCATTCAGGATTATTCGAAAAGTCAACGAGCAGACTGTATCTCTTGAATTACCTCCTGAGTTATCTGGTATTCACAACACTTTCAATGTATGCTATTTGAGAAAGTGTAAAGTTGAGGAGAATCAAGTTCTGCCTTTGCAAGAATTGAAGGTTGATTCGGCTAAACGCCTTGTAGAGAAGCCAGTTGAAATTCTTAACGCGAAGACAAAGAAGCTGCGTAAGAAGATGATCAGACTGGTACTTGTCAAGTGGAAGCACAGCCTAGGTCCCAACCTGACATGGGAAACCGAGGATGACATGAAGGCACGATACCCTCACTTATTCCCAGAAGAATAGATTCCGAGTACGGAATCTTCTTAAGGGGGGTAGAGTTGTAACATCCTCAAATCGGGCCTATTCGCGTGCTCTATTTGGTACGTGATATTTAATTAAATGAATTAAATAAGAATATACTTATTAGAATTAATAGAAAATAGCTATTGGTCAGTTAAATGTGGAATTAAAAATTGTAATAAAAATAGAAAAGAATTATAAAATAATAACTGGTTTCAAATAAGGTTTCCAAAAATATCCTCGTTAGTTGAAACGGTTACTTGGGTGTTGTGTTGTATGTTGAAAAGGGGAACAAAATACCCCTTGTGGATAACTTAAAAACCAAAGTCGGTTTTTAAGTCACCAACACACACACACAACACACACACATACGGGAAGCACGCACACCTCACCTCTTGATGCTTTCTTGTGTTCTTGAAGAAAAATCCAAGTAAGGATCAATTGAAGCTGGAATCAAGCTCAAATCTTGCTCATTAATTGTCTACAATCTGCAATTCATCATCTTCCTCACCTCTTGTAAGCTCTACCTTTCTTGTTCTTCATCTTGGAGTTTAGGTTAAAAACGGGTAAAACGAATTTAGTAAATCAAGCTTAGATTTTTGGATTGTAATATGTTCTAGGATCATCTAGGAGTTGATTGGAACTGATTTTAGTAATTAAAGTTGCTATCTTGGTTGTAATTCAAGAATTTGACCAAATAGGTCAAAAATGGAGAATTGATGATTCAACCTTGAATCTTATGTTAAAATATGTTATGTTAGTGTTTATGAACTTCTTTAAGTGTCCTAAAGCTTGTACATGCTGGGGAATTAATTAAGAAGTGATAAAATTGGATTTGGAGTAGCTGAATTCTGGGCAGAACCAATTTATCGTGGCCCTGGTTGAACGTCGCTGCGTGACCCTTAAGGGTGTCGCGGCGCGACCGGCTGTGCAGCAAACAAAAACCTGTTTTGCAATGGATTAAGTGTAGGTAATGAACTTGTGTCATATTTTACTCAATTGAGAGATGTTTTAGGATGGTTTGAGCACTTTGCCAAGTTAAACACATAAATAGGATAATAACACTAGTATTAGTATATATATGTGGTGATCTAAATGGAATCATATGTAAACGATAGGTAATTAAGCATTCAAGGAAGGCCAAATCCATACTTGTGTTATATTTGAGCACCAAGGTGAGTACCGACTTGTATGAATTCAATAAAGGAAGTTTTTGAATGCTAATTGTTTAAATGAACACGGTATGTTAATTTGTGATTAAGGTCAGCTTCGGCTGGATCCTACGAGGCCTTCGGGCGACAGTTCGGGATCAATGGTACTCGAGTGCCATTCCTTAGATATTTGGGGTGATTGCCTTAACTGGCTAAGCCTAATGAGCCTTTGGCTCCGTAACGAGCAGGTGGAATCACTTACGTGATGATACCAGCACGGTTGGCAGTGTTTGATTCCCCCGGTGGTTGTTATTGAGCCGGACTAGCTATCTGGCAAGATATAGCACTGCTGGACATGTCAGCATTACCGCTAATTGTTAGGATAGCATTGTATGCTCATATTTGATTCATGACTTGCTATTATTGCACTTATACTTGTCTGTATTCACTAGCTATTTTATATAGCTAATCCAGTTGTTGTTTCCTTTTTCCAGACAGAGTATAGGCAGGCCTGGTGAGATGGGAACCTTATGCTTTTGTACGGGCTTTGAGGAACACTGCTTTTGGGTATATAATATATATACAATGGTCAGTTTAGTTTAAAGTAACACCGGTAGTCGTGTTTGGCAAGTTTTGTTTTGTATATTTGTATATACGCCAAACACGTGTTTAAATTATAATAGTTTAATAGGCTTGGGTTTGTTTATTATTTTTGAAAATTCCGCTGCTTTGTTTTTGAAATTCGGTTAGGATAACTAACAGGTAAACATTCAATTTTCAAACGGACCCATGCAGTTTAAAAACTCAAATTTTAACAAATTATTAAGGTTTCAAAGGCGGTGTTACAGCAATATCAAAAGTTATGTCAAGAACAAGTAAGAACACAATTACTACCCTTTAATTGGAAGCAATACCACACAAAATAACAAGATTAGGGGCTGGTCTAGAGGTTTATCAAAGGATAGAAAGAACACGTATAAACATATGGGATAATCACCAAAAGAAAGAGGGAGAAAGTGCCTAAGTCGGCGACCCACACACACATTGCACTTACTTGTCATCAAACATACAATTGATTATTTAAGCGGTTCTACTCAATTATTTATTAACCAATCAGGTATTATTTATGACCCTTATCTAAAAACGAATCTAGTAGATCCATTAACACATAAATACATAAAATTATATATTTCCACTTTTTAATCTCGTGGTCAAATTTTTAATTCAATAATCATATAAAATAGCAAACAAATAAACAATTAAGTTACCACCAACTTGCAACTACCGGTCCAAAAACTAGGATGATACACTTTCCATCTTTCAGAAATAGCTTACAACCACCACCATGACGTATTCGGCCTTCTCCAATAATTTTACCCACAACATCTAAATAAATTATTCATAATAACAAATGTAATATATAACTATTATATTATATATGTGAGAAACTACGAATATAGTAACCGATTGCATACATACCTATCAACATTTTGCATTTAGTTTTATCACGCACCAAAGATTTAATAAGAGGAACCAATGGGTAAATAGTTGTCATTAGACGACATTGCCTCAAGTGTTGTCTAATTGTTGTTGATCTCTATTTGCCACTCATCATGGACAAAATTGTACGATTAGTTGCCAACGGTTCCTTGCAACCGAAAATGTCGTAAAAAAAATAATTTAGCAAGAAAATCTCATCTTTTGTAGGAAGGAATCAACCTATGATAGGTAATCGCTACCATGTTGTTTTTCTAAAGTAGAAAATAATTTTTGACAATTATATTAAAAATAGAAGTACTTATAATGACATAAAATCTTGATATTTAAAGAATTTGACAATTTACCTTCTTATCCGGTAAAAATAAATAAACTTATTTTGTAATGCCCATTTTTTAAGCGTGCCACAAGAAAATAACCATAATATTTTATTAAAAAGGGCAAAAACTGGCTCGGGTATAAACTTTCTAGTATGTCCACATGGCAGCTTCGTCTGTCACATGAAAAGAATAAACAACAATAGGAATGAGCTAGAAAGCCCATTGAGTAACTCCACAAAATACTTAAAAGATAATAATCAAAATGTAATTGCTATCTCATATAAATCACACGAAATACTACGGTAGTGCACTAGAGGTAGTCTTACCTTTACACCACTGTCCCCTTACCGAAGTAGTAACATACTGCTCATGTAATCATATATAAAATATAACATTAATTAAAAGCTGTAAAATGTACTGTAACGAACTGAAAATTCGAGATAAATATTGTAATATTATTTTACAAGAGAAATAAATAATATTAATGGAGTTTATTTATTTTATTGATAATTGGGGATATTATTACTAATTAAAGAATATATTGACAGTTGGAAAAAAAATAAAAAAAATTTCGAAATTTGAAACACATCGCGACGCGACGCGTTAGAGGGTTGCGACGCGACGCGTTGTCAGATGCGTGCGTCAGTCCTTTGCGTGTGTTAGGCTTTGCGTGTGTGAGGCTTGGCATGTGTCAGGCTTGGCGTGAATGGGGAGTCGCGACGCGACACGACGCGTTCCCGACTGGGCTATATATATGAGTTGTTTGGCAGCCATTTTCACACACAAACCTCAAGAGTCGTTACTCTGCTGAATTTCCGAGTTTTCCCGAGATTCTTGAGCCTACATGAGTGTCGGGTTTCGTTTGTAAGCATATTCGTAATTCCGGGAGACCGGAAACACCGTCACGGGCGTGGTTTTGACCAAGGCTTCGCGTGGGTGAACTCGAGAGGTATATTTATTTAATCTTATGCTTCTATTTCGATTATGAAGATGTTTAGGCGACATGCATGTCGAGTATATGCGTTTCTATGAAGTTTCTAAGCACGTGAAATGATATCGCCAAATTTAGATATATATTTTAAGCGATATCTGTTTTATTTTAGCCTGTTATTGTTCGTAAAGAAGTAAAAGATACTTAATTATCTTCACTTATTGAATTTCAGGCGGATGATGAAAAGTTTTGAGCAAAAACCGAAGAAATATGAAAAGCTGTCCGCGCCGACACAGCTCCATTGTTTTGATCATATCTCACTCATACGAACTCGGATTGAGGTGATTCAAAAGGCCACGGAAACTAGACTCAGAGGGCTACAAAATAATTTTTATGGTCGAAGTCTAAAAAAGCGATGTCGCGGCGCGACACCTTCAAGAATCGCGGCGCGACGGAGCTGTTCAAGATAAGGTCCAAAAGCTCGCCACGTGTCATCGCGGCGCGACAGTTGCATGGGTCGCAGCGCCACGCGTCAGATCACGTCAGAATTCAATTTTTAAAAGAGTTTTGGATCGCGTCAAACTCACCCGTCGCGACGCGACACTTACCCGTCGCGGCGCGACGCCTCTGTTTTCAGTTTTCTATATAAACGAACATCTAGATCGGTTTTGAGGAGAACCACCCAATTTATACTACCCAAACTCTGCCAAAACACATCCAAAAGTCATTCTAGGAGCTGTGGAGCTTAGTTTGAAGGATTGAAGCTTAATTTAAAGATTAAAGTGGCTAGGAATCTTTGCTTATTACGGTTTTATCATTCTTTTCTTTGTTCTCATGTTTATTTATTACGTCCAGAAACTTGATATGACTGTTATTGGCTAGTTTTCTTGTTTTCCTCCCTAGAGGAGATGATACTTTGTAAAGATGCTTGATTTCCTTTGATTAGAACATGTTTTCATCTCATAATTTGTCTTACAAGCTTACCATTGATCCGTATGTGTTAAAGATCCGTTCTTTTGATTATTTATATTCTGTGTTTATAAAAATTAGAGGACCAATCTATTTTTATAGCTTTTATCATGAATAATCAAGATCAATATTTAATCTTGACTAGTGGTAGATCAAACCCTAGGCTTAGATAATCAAGAATGGAACTTTAATGTGTATGATTGACACGTAATGACCTTTATTTGTCAATTTAACAATTTAATAACAAAACAATTGTTAAAGGTGGAGTCTTGTTTGACATGAAATTATATACGTCTAATTATGCACTTAAACGATATCTTGACCATAGAATTAAATAAATGCATGATTATAGGGTTATAACTCTGACCAAGAGTCTATCCATTATAGAAATCGGTATGAGATGAAACAAATGTTCATTGCACGATTAATCGGAAATTAAATGTATTGAAAAAGTAGAAATCGAATCTAGGGAGGGAAAGCTTTACTTTGATAAGTTTAATCCATAAAAATCTTTGCTTTTGTCGTTCTTGGTTTGCTTTTGAGTGTTTGCTATTATTTAGTGAGTTGGATAATAAAGTTTGAATCTTTATTCTAAATTCCCCCTCTTACTGCTTTAAATTAGTTTAATATTTAATTAGTATAGTTATATTCAAATTCATACCCGTTCCCCTTGTGTTCGACACCCGTACTTATTTACTATACCACGATACGATTAGGTTCTCTTGCCTATTTGTGTTGTAGTCGTGCTAAATAACTCGGATTTTATAAATTTAAAACTGATACGCTACACGCACATCATGAAGCGATAATCTTTGGTCGGGAGTTGTTATTTTGCATGTCTAAGTATAATAAGCTAGATTGGACTCGTTTAGGGTCTTTGGATTATGTTTTTAACGTAGTCACCTTCATAGGTTGTTCGAGGTGTTTGAGTTTATGTTTTTGACGATCGGGAAGTGTCCATTTTCTTTTTGGGATTGTGTATTTTGTTATCGGGACTGAGGTGAGTTCAATATTTCTCAAAAACCGAGTACTAGACAAAAATGATATATTTTCAAAAGTAATGATTTACTATACAATGGTAAGATACGTTTATATATTACCTATGCAAGAAATATGTGATATATGTATGACTATTACGTGTTATGAAATTGTATGATGATTATGCTATGTTATGAAGTTATGAGTTTTAACATAATATTGATTTATGAGACCTTGGGATGGGAGTAGTCCTATCCTTATTAATGATGCCTAGTAGGTTGAACCTTCTAGGAAAAGTGCTAGCCATTTGTGGGTTACCGGATGTTCATGACAAGTCCGGGACAACGTGATGATGTATTTATACTCATTGGAATGATGTTTGGTACTAGAGGTTGTACCTTATTAAATATCATGTGGGTGTAAGGAGGTGTAAGAGGTAAAACGCCGTTATTACTTCACCTGAACGGCATTGTGGAATACGTTGTATACCACATCGCCGGAGTAGCGATAGAGGGAGATGTTACAGTCTAAGAATTATTGGAAGTCGCGCTCTAATGATTCTTAGACGGGTAATAACCTAGCTCGTGAACTGGGTATATATCTTGAGTTAAGTTAATATTCCTAGACCATTAAGGATGATTGAGATGATGATGATAATTATGATTTAAAGAATTGCGATAACGGAGTATATGAAATGACTGCTATGAGATACTATGATTAGTTGACTGTTATGTGCTGAATGTCAAATGATGGGTTGGTCAACTATGTGAATGGGTGGGAATGGATTATTATTTATTCTGATATTACCGCCTAAAGTATGTTATGTTTTAATTGAACCTTTTCATAACTCTATTGACTCACGAGGCTTTAAGCTCATAGTTTGGTAGTGTACTGTCTTAGATGATACCATTTTGTTTTATTGCATCAAACAATTCATGTCTTTATGATTAATGTTTATGAACGTGATGTCGTGATTTTCATACTGATGTAATCTCTTAGGGGGTGTTTGGTAGAGAGAAAATAAATTGGGAGAAATGGAAATGGAAATAGGGGAGAAATAGAAATGTGTGGAGAATTGGAATTGATTTCCTTGTTTGGTATCAGAAATGAAATGAAATAGAGAAATGGTGGCTCAAGTTGCCGGACGGCGGTTGCGGCGTTGGCCGCCTTGCCGGATGTCGACGATGATGATTAGAATGCTGGAAACACATCGCAACCAGACATCGACAATGATTAGTAGACATTGGTTGTCATTTCTCTCCATTTCTCCACAATTTGAAGAGAAATGAAAATACAAAGGAAGGGGAGAAATGGAAATGGGTGGAGAAACCATTTCTCCTCCCAAAACTATAATCATTTCTCCCAAACAAGAGAAACCAGTTATCCCCATTTATATTCTCTCTACCAAACACACCCTTATCGTTCGGTAAGATGTATTTTATGACTAAGACTTCCGTTGCATGTTTTTCTGATAAAATAGCAAGATTTTTTGTAAATGGTAAATTTTGGGAAATCGCGGTTGTCACAAGTTGGTATCAGAGCCGCGTTGTGAGCAAACTAAGCATTGAGTCCGATGCTTAGACTTACAACTGTTAACAACTCGTTAAGAAAGAACAAGACTTCTAAGGGGGGAGGGTGTGTGCTGAGTGTTATAGGAATTCTAGATCTTTTCCTTATAGTTTAACTCTACCTCTTTTCCTTATAAGAATTGTTGTACATATCTACGATCTTAAGAAGTATATTTCCGACTCATTTCTTGTGTCTTCCATAGAAGATGGTGGTTACACGCAAGAACAATGGTAAACAAGGTGCTAATCAAGGGAGTGGAGCTGGTGGATCACGTTCACAGCACGAGGATGAGGATGTGGGAAGCTTTCACTCACAACCACATGTTGAAACAGTTCCAACTACTATCAAAGGGACTGCGTCTACTAAGGAGTATACGGAAAGGAGTAGCTATAGTGGGGCAAGCACAATCAAAATTGCTTCTTTGGAGCAACAATCGAAGATTCGAGATAATCAAATAGCACAAATGAGGGAGGCTATGATAGCTGCGGGACTCCTTAAAAATACCACTGAACAGGACCAGAATGATGAAAGTGAAGCAAGCAATAAGGATAAACGCCATGGTCTTGAACCTCATCAAAGGACTACTAAGGCAGAGGGTAGTTCGTTTAGAGTTTTCATGTGCTTCAAACCTCCAGTTTTTAAAGAGGTGAGGATCCATTGGTTTGTTCTCGGTGGCTGATGAAGATGGAGCAAGTTTATGATTCAGGGGATTTTACTGATAGTTCGGAAAGAGATTACTTGGTCCCAGTTTGTTGAGAAAGTGCAGAATTGTTTCTGCAATTTGGGTGCACAAAGGCGAGATGAGAGAGAATTTTTGGAGTTGAAGAAGGGGACGATGTCGATCAGCAAGTACAACACGACCTTCTCGGATAAGCTTACTTTTGCCAGGAGACTTTGTCCTGATGAAGCTTCTTTGATAAACCAGTATATAGGAGGTTTACCATTTGAATACCGGTCTACTATCCGTAATAAGTCTACCCTGGATGCAACAATGGAGGAAGCGAGGAATATTGAGGAAGATTTGGGTCCGAAGAATCCCGTCAGTGGAGAGAAGAGAAAGTGGGAGGGGCTGTCTTGGTCCTCAAAGAAGAAGAAGTTTGGGTCCAAGGGCAAGAAGAAGGACCCAAATTTCTGTAAGACTTGTCACTCTTCCCATAAGGATCCCTGCACTAAGAGCACTATGAGTTGCAGGAGGTGTGGTAAGATGGGGCACACTAGTTTCGAGTGCACAAGTTCTGAACTTATGTGCTATTACTGCAAGGAGATGGGGCACATGGCTTCTGCCTGCCCGAAACTGAAAAACAAGAGTGCTGATGGTAGCAAGAAGCCTGCTGCGGGTAAACCTACCGGGCGAGCTTTCAAGATGAGTACTGATGATGCTCGCAAGAATGATGAGGTGATTTCTGGAACTTTTATGATAAATTCTATGCCTGCTAAAGTACTATTTAATTATGGTGCTAGTCGATCTTTTGTTTCGCATGCCTTCTGTGCTTGATTTGATAAACCCTGTAGTACTTTGGATTCGGATTTAGTTGTTGAGATTGCGGTGGGAAAACCCATCACTATTCGTGATAAGTTTAATGATTGTGTTATTTTTATTGATAGTAATGATTTTATGGTGACACTACTTCCTCTGGAGATAGAGAGTTTTGATGTAGTAATAGGTATGGACTGGATGTCTAGTCTTAAGGCTGAAATTATTTGTTCTAAAAAGCTTGTACACATACCTCTTTCTACTGGAAAGTTTGCTATTGCCTTTGGAGAAAGGTGCCCAGGATTCTACTTTCAGTGATGAAAGCACGTAAGTGCTTATCCAAAGGTTGTTCAACATTCTTGGCGTACGTCATATCTTCTGCAAAGAAGAAGGTCGAATTACGGAATGTAGAGGTGGTAAAGGATTATCCGGACATTTTTCCCGAAGATTTGCCTGGATTACCGGCGACACGTCATGTTGAATTTCAGATTGATCTTGTTCTGGGTGCAGCACCGATTGCTAAGGCACCTTACCATTTAGCTCCGTCCGAGATGAAGGAGATGATGACTCAACTAGTAGAACTTTTGGATAAGGGTTTCATTCAACCAAGTTCCTCACCTTGGGGAGCGCCAGTTTTGTTCGTTAGAAAGAAAGATGGAACCATGCGGATGTGCATTGACTATCGGGAGTTGAACAAGGCCACTGTTAAGAACAAGTACCCTTTACCAAGAATAGATGATCTTTTTGATCAATTGCATGGTGCTTGTTACTTTTCGAAGATCGATTTACGTTCGGGATATCATCAAGTGAAGGTCCGAGATGAAGATATTCAAAAGACGGCATTTAGAACTCGCTATTGCCATTATGAGTTTCTCGTAATGCCTTTTGGTTTGACTAATGCTCCGGCTGTGTTTATGGATTTAATGAACCGAGTTTGTCGTCCTTTTGTGGACTAATCGGTTATTGTATTTATTGATGATATTCTTATTTACTCTCGTAGTGAGGATGATCATCGCAGGCATTTGCGTGAAGTTCTTGATACTCTTCGCCAAGAGAAACTCTATGACAAATTTTCGAAGTGTTATTTCTGGTTGCGAGAAGTCTAGTTTTTTGGACACGTGATTAGTCAGGATGGTTGAAAGTAGATCCAGCTAAGATTGAGGCGGTCGAGAAGTGGGATTCGCCCAAAACTCCAACTGAAATTCGAAGTTTCTTGGGTCTAGCCGGATATTATAGGAGATCTATTAAACATTTCGCAAAGATAGCGACCCCTATGACCCGTTTGACGAGGAAGACAGAACTCTTCAAGTGGACTGAGAATCAAGAAAATGTTTTTCAAACTTTAAAGAAGTGTTTGTGTCAAGCTCCTATTTTATCCTTACCAGAAGGTAATGAAGACTTTGTTGTATATAGTGATGCATCCTACTCGGGTTTGGGATGTGTTCTTATGCAACGAGGGAAGGTGATTGCCTACGCTTCAAGGCAATTGAAAGATGCAGAATTGAATTATCCGACTCACGATTTAGAACTTGCAGCTGTGGTTTTTGCTCTTTAATTGTGGCGTCATTACTTGTATGGGACAAGGTGTGTCATCTACACCGATCACAAGAGTCTACAATATATTCAAAATCAGAAGGAACTGAATATGAGACAGAGGGGATGGATGGAACTTTTGATAGATTATGATTGCGTGATTAGCTACCTTCCAGGTAAAGCTAACGTGGTAGCTGATGCGTTGAGCCGAAAAGAACCGAGGTCATCCTACCGACTTAAATCTATGGGTATTATTGTTAGATTCGACATCTTTGAGCAGATCCAAACCGCTTAAATTGAGGATTGAAGGAAGAGAAGCTAAAATACGAAGTCATGGCTAAGCAACATGCGGATTTAACTAAAGATAACCGCGGGTTGAAGACTTTCAAGGGTCGTGTTTGGGTTCCTAAAGCGGTGGTGTTCGTGACACTTTGTTACGCGATGCTCACCGTTCTAAATATTCTATCCACCCAGGAAATACTAAGATGTATCTTGATCTAAAAGCCAAGTATTGGTGGCCAATTATGAAAGTAGATATTGCCGATTATGTGGCAAGGTGTGTGACGTGCTCTCAAGTCAAGGCGGAACACCAGATGCCGTATGGGGAATTGAAGCAACTTGAGATACCAGAATGGAAATGGGACAAAATCACCATGAATTTTGTAACCAAGTTGCTTAAGACTGCTCGTGGAAACGATATGATCTAGGTATTTGTTGATAGGCTAACCAAAAGTGCTCACTTCTTAGCCACCAAGGAGAACGAAAAGTTAGAGAACTTGGCTAAGTTGTATATTCGCGAGATTGTCGGGAGACATGGGATACCTTTATCGATTTTTTCGGATCGAGATAGCTGGTTTGCATCAATGTTTTGGCACAAATTGCAGGAGGAATTAGGTACGCGAGTGCACTTGAGAACGGCGTATTATCCTCAGACGGACGGCGAGAGCGAAAGAACGATTCAAACTTTGGAAGATATGTTAAGAGCTTGCGTGATATAGTATGGCGGTAGTTGGGATTCTTACTTACCTCTAGTAGAATTCGCATACAACAACACTTATCATGCAAGTATTGGTATGGCTCCGTTCGAAATGCTTTATGGTAGAAAATGTCGCACTCCTACATGTTGGTTAGAACCGGGTGAAAAACAGTTTGCGGGTCCGGAAATTGTTCAGCTCACTGCAGATAAGGTAAAAGTGGCCCGTGAACGTTTGAGGGTAGCTCGGGAGAGACAAAAGAAATATTCTGACAAGAAGCACCGACCCAAAACTTTTGAAGTCGGTGAGAAAGTGATGTTGAAGGTCTCGCCCTGGAAGGGTATTATCCGTTTTGGGAAGCGGGGTAAGCTTGGACCTCGTTTTATCGGTCCGTTTTTTATACTTGAACGTGTTGGAGAGCAAGATTACAAACTTGAGTTGCCACAAGAGCCGGAAGGAATACACAATGTGTTCCATGTATGCTATTTACGAAAATGCTTGGCCGAGGAACCGAGTATACTACCATTGGACGAACTCCATGTTGACGAAAATAACAAGTTGATCGAGGAACCCGTCGCAATCTTGGATCGTAAGGTCAAACAACTCCGAAAGAAACGGGTGAAGTTAGTGAAAGTACAATTGAAGAATAAGCACGGTGGGGATATGACGTGGGAAACCGAAGATGAGATGAAGGCTAGGTATCCCGGCTGTTTTCTTAGTCGATTCCGAGGATGGAATCTTTTTAAGGAGAGGAGAATTGTAACGAACGGAAAATTCGAGATAAATATTGTAATCTTATTTTAGAAGAGAAATAAATAATATTAATGGAGTTTATTTATTTTATTGATAATTGGGGATATTATTACTAATTAAAGAATATATTGAAAGTTGGAAAAAAATAAAAGAAATTTCGAAATTCGAAACACATCGCGACGCGATGCGTTAGAAGGTATATTTATTTAATCTTACGCTTCTATTTCGATTATGAAGATGTTTTGGCGACATGCATGTCGAGTATATGCGTTTCTATGAAGTTTCTAAGCACGTGAAGCGATAATCTTTGGTCGTGAGTTGTTATTTTGCATGTCTAAGTATAATAAGCTAGATTGGACTCGTTTGGGGTGTTTGGATCATGTTTTTAACGTAGTGACCTTCATAGGTTGTTCGAGGCGTTTGAGTTTGCGTTTTTGACGATCCGGAAGTGTCGATTATCTTTTCGGGATTGTGTATTTTGTTATCGGGACTAAGGTGAGTTCAATATTTCTCAAAAACTGAGTACTAGACAAAAATGATATATTTTCAAAAGTAATGATTTACTATACAATGGTAAGATACGTTTATATATTACCTATGCAAGAAATATGTGATATATGTATGACTGTTACGTGTTATGAAATTGTATGAATATTATGCTATGTTATGAAGTTATGAGTTTTAACATAATATTGATTTATGAGACCTTGGGATGGGGGTAGTCCTATCCTTATTAATGATGCCTAGTAGGTTGGAAGTCATGCTTTAATGATTCTTAGACGGGTAATAACGTAACTCGTGAACTGGGTCTATATCTTGAGTTAAGTTAATATTCCTAGACCATTAAGGATGATTGAGATGATGATGATAATTATGATTTAAAGAATTGTGATAACGGAGTATATGAAATGACTGCTATGAGATACTATGATTAGTTGATTGTTATGTGCTGAATGTCAAATGGTAGGTTGGTCAACTATGTGAATGAGCGGGAATGGATTATTATTTATTCTGATATTACCGCCTAAAGTATGTTATGTTTTAATTGAACCTTTTCATAACTCTATTGACTCACGAGGCTTTAAGCTGACACTTGTTTCTTGAAATGTGTCTTGTACTCGTGCAAGTTGCTTAGAGATTGCTTGTGAGACATGGACTTTGGGTAGTGTACTGTCTTAGATGATACCATTTTGTTTTATTGCGTCAAACAATTCATGTCTTTATGATTAATGTTTATGAACGTGATGTCGTGATTTTCATACTGATGTAATCTCTTATCGTTTTGGTAAGATGTATTTTATGACTAAAGACTTCCGTTGCATGTTTTTCTGATAAAATAGCAAGATTTTTTGTAAATGGTAAATTTTGGGAAATCGCGGTCGTCATATGTACCATTGCAAGTAGTGCCATATAAGCTGTTAACTCTATAATTGTGCAAAGCTATACTAGTTGCATAGCGATACACTAAAACCCTATAATACACACACACACACACCCCAAAAGGGTTAGTATGGCCTCCCTCCATAATTTACTTGGTACCAAGTTAACCCCATATATGTGCATAGCTATACTACTTGTGTAGCGATACACCTACAACTCCATATTTGTGCATAGCTATACCACATTCATAGAGATACACCACAACGCCACATTTGTGCATAACTATACCACTTTCATAGCGATACACCACAACTCCACATTTGTTCATAGCTATACCACTTGCATATCGATACACCACACCTCCACATTTGTATATGCACCGTAATCATAGCATATAAGCAAGGATATCATATATGTCACACAATAAATTCATTATGCACATATATTAAAAGAGAAGCAGTAAACTCGCATTATCTCTTATACACGTATATCTATACACACACACCAAATTCTCCGTTGTTACGCACAATGTCACATTGACACTCCATAATTATTACAATTATAGTTTCACATACAATATTTATAACCCTAATTATGCTCTTACTTTGGATTCATCAATCAAGATGTAAGTACACACACACACATATATATATATATATATTATTACATATTTACACCCTCTCTACCTCATTCTTACATATTTCATTCGTTTCGTTTCACTTTTTCTTTTAATGAATATATATATATATATATACATACATATATAGACATATATAGACATAGTCCATGTTACTCAGATACTCTTATATTTAATTCTCTGATATGTTTCTCAGATACCACTTCTCTTAGTATACATGTGTATTCTTAATGTATATAATTATGTATTTGTCTCCGAACCCTTTAGCAATTAGTTAATAGCAGTTCTCTTGGTATCATCAGATAATAACGATCATATAATAAACCTCCCTCTAATATTGAATACGTATATGTGACATCCGTCACCAAGGCAGGCTGGTTGACTTGACCTATAACCGCCATTAGTCATTTAACATTATCTATGCGCCCGAGTGAACTCTTGAAATCTAGGAAGTGCTAAGTTCTAAGTGTTAAGCATGACAAATGCCTCAAATATTTTAGTTACTCTAACAACCAAAAGAACACAATCTCACAAACTTGATCAAATTCCTAATACCCGATTTAAGTCGTACAAGTGTTTTTGGTGTGATAAACGGGTGAATTGAGCCATCAAGTAAATATACCACATTAAATATTATGTAATTAATGAAATAAAGAAATAAGTTGTACTAAAAATACTGTTCTAGACAACAAATCCATCAAGTAAACATTGTAACATACATATAACACGTAAAACGACTAATGCACCTACATAGATTGTCACATTAAAATACAACTTAATAACTACATTAATAAAAAATAAATAATAATGTATAAATATATGTAAAAAATCGGCCAAAGAGGACGGGGGAGGAGACCAAGATCTCTCTTTTGGAAACCCCATCAACTCAAATTTGGAAATAAGGTACCTTCAATCTCTATACACCCAGTACCCTTATTCTTTTCCTCATTCCATATTCCCCACCCAACCTTTTTCCTTTCTCTCTCTCTCTAGATCAAATTCTTCCACCCCATTCTCCCACCTTCGACTTTTTGAAGGACAAGAACAAGCTTTGGGTGTGTTCCTCAAGATTTTAAGAAATCAAGTCACTTTGGTCATCAATCGAAAGTACTTTGGTATGTATCTATTCTTATGTATCTTAGATCACTTTCTTGTTTCTTTTCCATAACCTTGGCTAATGAATCAACACCTAAACCAAACACTCAAGAACATTCAAAATCAAGTTTAATACTCATGAGTGCCGATTTTTACAAATACTTGTGTTATACTTGAATCAAAACTACTTTCATTTAAGTTTTTGAGATCTGGCAGTTTTTGGTGTCGACTTTGGTAGACCATAAGTCGACCATCATAAAGAATAAAATCAAGAATTTTATGTTTACAAACAAGTTCAATGTTTCTAATTTCTTTTCCAACCAGTTTCATGCCAAACCGATGTCGTTTGGTCATCCAAACAACTCTAAACGTTTAAGTGCGCAGATCTGGAATTCTCGAACAGATTTTAGTGCATCTGGTATACATTTTAACTAGATCTACAATACGAATTTAGTAATGGAAATTTCTGAGGATTAACTTATAGGTGTCTTAAATCCACTGTATGAAGTTCATAATTTTCGGAATTCATTTGGTATTTTAACTATATTAGAACTCTCTGTTACGCAAAACAGTGATTTATTCAGACCAGTTGGCTAATGCAAATTATTAAAAATACTTAGACTACCAAATAAATTACAGGAAAATTCCTGTAATTAATTGACTCAATGAAGCACCTATGATACAAATTTAAGGTCCTAATTCAATTATTTTAGGTACTTTAAAAATATCTCAAATAACACTAAAATTTCAGTAAAAGTTTAAATCTATAAACAAATGCCAAAACCCTAATTTATACCTAGGTATTATGGGTATGTGTAATAGCTAAGGAGTTACAAACTTATAATACATCAATTATGGTGCTAAACATTATATAAAACAACTTCATCAATTTCGGTTACAATGGTAGGGTTTTATACGCCTTGCTTAGGTAACTTACACACACTTATATGATGTAGATTGTTGAGTCGTAGAATTCACGCTTTATTGCATCTGCTACTAAGGTGAGTACTCGTAGCCCCTTTTTACTATATTTCTCGGGAGAGAATGACACTCAAACTCTCTTTTACACTTTTTATGCCGTGATGACTATTTCTTATTTCTTTTGGACAACTTATATGACGTATATGCAAAAACTACTTGTTGTTGGTTGATGACAATTGATTCCTATATTCCTATGAGCCAACGGTTTATGCTCCAGTTGGGTATGCTATAATAACTGCTTGGAAGACAATGATTTGATTCCTATTGAACCTGGTGGTTTGGATGTTGTTACAACGTCTACGCACTTAACATGCTATACGTGCACATCTGTCATACTTAAACACTTTACACGGAAACTATGCTATTTCTACAAACCTGCGAGCTCACCAACTTTATGTTGACATTTTCGAGTGTTCATTTTCAGGTATTGCTAATAAGAGCGCATAAGGAATCTAGATATTCTCTAGTTGGACCTTAGCAAGACTCGTCGCATGTTGAGACAATAAACATTTATTTGTGGTGATTCATTTCCTTTGCATGAGATTTAAATTATTAATTGGTTTGGACATGTTGTCCTTATACTCATCCCGGGTTGTGGGATTTTGACAATTGTGTAATGTGTAGTTTTTTTACTATGAATGTCGTGGAATTGACTTACGATGGCACAAGTCTCCGTTTGTGTCGAGGGACGCCGTGACATGTTGGTTGTATACATTTAGTAAATTATCTATTTCATATCCTCCAATGTGTTATGACGATCCTCTCTGCTACGCCTCGCGTTTCCGCCAAAGGCGGGTGTGACAGTATAATTACACGTAATTAATATCTCTAAATACCAGGTTGAGAGGTACTCACATGTAGTCCAAGATAATGCTATCTTCCAATGATGCCATTAATATGTATTTCAACCTAGAATTAAAGCCCAAGCATCAAAAAAGAAAAACCACAAAACTACACTATGAGGCCCTCAACGTGTTGCGTCCATAACACCGACACATTGGGTCACACTTATTTAGGCTGGACGTGTTGCGACCCTCATTCCGATAGTCACATCAGTAACAGCAAGAAACTGTCATTAATTTACAGCACTCTAATCAGATCGAAAACCATATAAATCGATACCCAATCATTTTCTAGTACTTATAAAGGTTGTTTGGGACTTTTTATACACTTTTTTAACATCAAAATCTTCAATCAAAACATCAAAATCTAAAGATTAAGACAACAACTCATTTGACCCATTAATACCTCAAACTCAAGAACAAGAATACTTACTTGATTCCCAAATGGTAGATGTAATATCCCTTCTCTAATCTCCAATTAAAGCTTGACTAAATCTTATTGATAGTTAATGTTATGTATGTGTGTGTGTTAGATGAGACAAGAGAAAAGAAAGAATAGAAAGAAAGAAAGGAAGAAGAAGAATCAAGAAAGAAAAGGAAGAAAGGGGGGCGGGTGCTGCCTCTTAGGTTGGTGGTCTCCTTTTTGGCGGGTATCCCACTCCCCTATTCGACTTACAACTTATCAATACACTATCCATAAACTTCAATGAAGATATATTTGGATTCATTATTTTAAACCATTTAATAATTTATAACTTTTGTTTATCTTCCTCTACTTTTACTCAACACCTCAATTTAATAACGTTTATATAAGTTTGGAATGTTACATATTTCCTTTTTCATCTTTCCAAATATACCCCACGAAAACCTTCCCAAAGTTTCACCACGCATTTGGTACTTTGTGTTCTGAAAAGACTTTTGCCTCTAAATGACTGTCCATCTTCTACTAATTAAATTTATTTGCAAATGTATAGAATTATTTATTTTCAATTAAAGAATAATATTATTTCTATAAATAAATATTGATACTTTGAACATGGTTTTTTTTTGAAAATTTGTATAGGCATCCTCATAACCATGCAACAATCACTTGTACATCTTGTTAAAAAAATACTGTCAGTTACATAAAATTTAAGGTTATACTTATTTTTGTAACATGCTACATGAAGATATTGTATTTAATAACAATGATGACATAATGAATAACAATGATAATGGCGGATGAGAACAAGGATGTGATACTAAACCATGGGTATTTATAAAAGCATAATAAGTTCAGTTTTTTTTTTGAAAAATTGTTTAAAGCTCACGTAAAGAAGATAAACAATAAAAAAAGAAAACCATAAAAACTAAAATGACAAAAGTAATATAGGAAAAGATATCGTGAATAAGGTATTTTTAAATATAAAGACAAGTGACTATACACGTCTTGTCAAATATTAAACCCAAACCACTTATGTATCCCCCTTGTCCGTTTCGAGCTTCTCACAAGCAAGATCAGTCTCGGGTGTATCCTTATGAGAATTATTTGAATTCCTTGTATAGCATATGTAGAAGGATCATCAGTTTTATCGGTGGCATCAATGTCATGTACTTCAATTCGAGGTTCAATGTCATCAATCTCGACATTGGTGCTCGTTTCACATGAATCATTAATGGTCTACGTATCCATGGTTCTAGCACATGCAGACAGTGGCAACGTTGTCATCTATGTTGATCGGAGGTACAATGGCATCAAATTTGATATTGGTGCTATTTTCGCATGCCTCGTTAATGTTCTCCGCATTCGAGGTTATAGCACTTTTAGAAGGACCTTCCGGTTCTCTCATTACAATGGTTGCAATTGTTCTTTCGGTTACTGGATCAATATGATATTCATACGACATCTTGGGATCTACCTCACTGGTGCAAGTCACACATATAGTAAGAGAACCAATCTGTGGCAGTCATAGACTTTATGCTCATTTGATGTGTAATGCAACCAAGTTCAAGTTTGGTAATTTCCTCACGAGTCTTGTCCATGCTCTGCTGGTGTGAATTTGTAGGACTTGTAGGAGGACCTTTAATTTTGTGAAACACCAATGATGATGTTGCTTCGGATCTTGGACCCCATTGTATTTCGTCCATCATTTTGTGCTCTTCTTCAGTGACATATGGGGAAGATTCATAGTCGATCTTTTCATGGTCGTTATCAGAAGGAGCACCCACAACTGACATTAATGTTGGCCTTACTCTTGACTCTGGGCGCTCGTATTTCTTCAAAACACCAACGTCATCACCATAGTACTTAGTAACCGCAAACCTACATGCATATTTAGGTGCTAGATTATACTCATATACTTTGATGCCGAGGATGACCCTTCTAGTGATTAAATTGTCAATAAAGAAATCCTGAATCCAACGGGGATCACCAACACCCTGATAAAGAAAAGATGTGTGTTAAGACAAGATACATATTAATATAAGACCGAAATCAGTATGTATTAAGTCGAACATGTATTATGGAGATGCTTTTAACTCATGTTTGTCATGGATTCATGACATGAGATCGACAAAGACTGTAGTTATAAACGAAGGAAAACTATGCACCTTAATACTTCAAGCACAATGGAAGCAATGACCATAAAAAATGAGATTTCGGGTATCTCAAGAACATGAAAGGGTTTCCTTTTGGTGGATCTAGACTACAAGAGCATATAGAAACTAAAAACATAAACAAAAGGGAGATAAGACCATACCCTTGATATCTCTGGTCTGATTTATGTGGTGAAAAGGATGTATGAGCCCAAAAATGAACTCCTCTATTAGTATCCACACCAAGTAAGCGACATCCCACCTTGATAGCATCCCTAACTCAACCTCACAATGTGACTTAAGCACTTGGAACAATAGCCTTGGAACCTTAGAAGCTTGTGTGTACACCTACTTAACCCTTAAAGAGTACAAGTGTGCTTAAAAGTGTATATTAGAGCAAGTATCAAAAGGTTCTTCAACGAGAGAAATAGATGACTTTTATAGACACTCTGGAAGCCTAAACGGTAGCAGAGGTCATCCATATAAAAAGGATTTGACTGATCCAACTAAAAGGTCCAATAAGATTAAAGTGTCACTTTGACTTTTTCCTTCACGGGCTCTCACGGGCCGTGAATCCCTCGTGAAGAATGTGCCCGCACGACTACTTTTCCGGGCGGTGAAACCTCTGTAGGGAATCCATGCACGTCAACACCTGAACGCAATGGAAGCAAACAAAAACAGGTTTTCGAGTATCAAAATCAACATGCATGTACTCCCATAGTGGATCTCAACTACAAAGGGAAATATAGCAACTGAAAACTAAAGCAAATGAGGAGAAATATACCATCTCGAAGTGGATGGAACAAGGCAACAATAGGAGGATGTGGAGAACTCGAACCCTCACTCCTCTACCGAAAGTCCACACCAATTGAGAGAGATTCCACCATACTAATGGTCCTCAAACTCGAACAACTCCGAAGCTTTCGAGCTCTTGGAACAACACCATGTCTCTTGTCTTGTTACACCAACTCAACCCTTTGATCAAGAGTTCAAGTGTCACTTATGTGTGTATAATGTACAAAGAGGCAAGCGTTACATAAGACATAATTAGTGCCCTTATATAGGCTGGAATAAAGTTCTAAGGACACTAGGGTCGGCTGAATGGTTACTGATGTGTGTTTTACGTACTAATTTTAAATTTATATTTTACCGATTTATTTACAAAAAACTACACGAATAGGCAAGTGAACCTAATCGTTTCGTATTATAGTTAGTAAGTCGGGTGTTGAACTCTTGGGGAACGGGAGTTAAACTGAATTTATTAGATTAATCTAGAATTAACTAATTTAAACGAATTAAACCAAATTAAACCAAATAAATACAATTAAATTAAATAAAAACAATTAAACTAAATAAATGGGAATTGGTTATCAAGATTCAAACTTTATCAATCTAAATGAATTACTACACTACTAAATTGCCAAAAACAAACCAAAGAGATTGCAAAGCACTAAAATTGATTGGATAAAACTATTAAATGAAGACGCGTCCCCCCTAAATTCGATTCTTTCTTTTCAAGTTGATTAATTTAATTAAATAAGTGCAATGGACTACCAATTTACTATGTACCGATTTCTATACAGATTAGAATCTTGGTCCGAATTCTTATCCTTATAATCATGCTAGTTATCTATCCTTTGATCAAGAAATCAACAAAGAGCACAATTAACCATGTTTAGTTCGAATCAAACAATTTTTATCTTTAATGATTAATTAGATCAATATATCATTAAATCAACACACAAAGGTCATCATGTGTCAATCACACACATTAAAGCCTCAATCTTTTCATGCCTAAGCCTAGGGTTTGTTCTACCACTAGTTAAGATTAATTAATGGTCCTAATTAATCAAGATTAAAGCCTACAAACGGATTGGTCTTCCAATTTGTAAAAACTCGGATTATAAGCATTAGAAATCAAAAACTAAAACACATGTGGATCTTTGATAAAACTTGCAAGACAAATACATACTACATTGTATCCTTTAAACATAAATTAACCAACCATTCAAGAAATCATCTCCTCTAGGGAGGAACACAGAGAAGTCTAGCCTATAATTAGCATACTAACATTCTGGAAATCATGAAATAACATTAGGAATAGAGTAGAATGATAGAACCGTATAAATCAAAGCTAAACAAGCCACAATCTTCAATCTTCAAGCTTTTATACTCCAAATTCGTGCTCCACAGCTTTTGGGATGTTTCTGGACTTTGAATGTCGTAATATGGGTGGAATATGAGAGGTGGTTAACCCCAAAACGGATCTGGAGTTGAGTTTATATAGAATTCTGAAAACAGAGGGTTCGCGCCGCGATGAGCAAATGTCGTGCCGCGACCGAGACTTTCATCGCGATCCTAAGTCTTTTGAAATTAAAGTCCGCCGTTATCTTGATGCGTCGCGCCGCGACCCCACGTGGCAGCTGGTTTGACCTTATCTTGATTACCTTCGTTGCGCCGCGACCCCTGAAGGTGTCGCGCAGCGATCCCTTTTTTCACGCCCGGTGGACTCTTTTTCTTTGGGCTTTGTTTGTTTTGGGCCTAATTTTCTCCTTATCTCTTTGGGCTTCATTTATTTTCTTGATTTCTCTTTCTTTTCTCGACTTTCCTTGGGCCGATTGTTAGATAAATTTATCTTTTCGCCTTTTTAGCCTGCAAAACATAAAAGAAACGATAAACGCACCTTTTTACAATTAATTACATATTTTTCGGCTAAAACTAACCCGATATCGCACAATATTTATATATAATAAACGCAATATCAAAATACCCCACACTTGAACTTTGCTTATCCTCAAGCAAATCACACTCTATCCAGACTAAAAATTTAAAAAAACTAACACTATTCTCGAAAAATTAAATATCACTTACGAATGTCAAAAAGGTTGATTCAAAACAAAACATAAATTATACTTAGAATTATGCACAAACCCATGATTATATCCTTATTAACTTTCTACCACTCATAAAGAATATTCCTATCTATATATATCCAAGCCTTAACTTAAAAATTGCATTTAGATTTAAATTTAGTTAAGTTACCATTTAAAAATCCCCTGACCTCAAGACTTATTGTAGATTTCCACTTTTACTTACACATATGCTTTTTATCTTTTCATTTCTTTTATATAAGCCTATGACTTTCTATGGAACCCATGTAGCGAATCCTCAACTCAACCAATCCCAAACCAGTTGGCTTCAGGTGTCTAGGTGTCGAACACCCCTCAGAGTTTACTAATTCGAATTCCAAATGCCATGTATTTGACTTATATATATTTTTCTTGCACTTTTGTATTTTTTTCATTTTTGCACATTGGCTTTTTTCACTTTTTTTTTTCTTTTTCAAACATATGTTTATAAAAATTAAAAATTCAACCTAGTCTATTTTTGTTAAGCTTAGGCTCAAAAATGGCTTAACCTTATATTTTATGTAGCAATTCAAAAATTAAAATTTGGATACTATAAACACAAATGTCTAAGGCATGGCGAAAAGCCACAAACACTATGCATAACAGCTAGATATATCCTATGAATTGTTTATAAATCAACAAACTTGACAATCTTAAATAATATCTAACTTTTAACTCGAATGATATTAAAAATTTAAAATTTAACGCCCAAATAAAAATAATAATTTACTACAAGGACAAATTAAGTTCAAGTGAGGAATCTTTTTCTAACCCCCTACCCCACACTTAAATTGAACAATGTCCCCATTGTACACAATAAAAATATATCAAGGTAGAAAAAGATTAGAAATAGCTCCCTGGATATTATACAGGCGAATGGAGCAATAATATAAGCAATCGCTGAACTGACTTCCAACATATAAGCACACTCCAAATATTCAACCAAACATGCTGAAAATTAAACAACTCATGCAGCATCTCTCAATCCTTGTCCTCCGAGTCGTTACCCGCATATCCAAACAGCCCCGGCATGTGGGTCTCTGATGAGGGGAAGCGCAAACGCCAGTATGGATATGAGGGAGGGTATGGTGAGTACGGCGGTGGTGGATATCCAAAATGGGTCAAGAGGGTGGATAGACCGGAGTGTATAGACTGCTCGTTCTCCTTGCGCATCACCTGCCCGCGTGCACCTGATTGGTGTAGTAACCCAGTCCATCTATTCTCAAAGACATGCTGTCCATTTGGTTGGACAGATGGTAAATCGACCCGGATATCTGCTGCAGTGAGTAAGGTTGCGCCCCCTCATCCGCGAGCCCCGACGCCCGTCTCCTACAGCGCACATGGTGCGGCTGCTGCTCCTACTCTTGCTCGTGCCTCGTTCAACCTCTGGCTCAGGCCCATGAGCATCTTCATGCAAAACTCGGTAGCCCCCCTCATACATGCTCTCCAGGACCTGTATCGTCTCCAAATACCAGATACTCATTAGGTGCGGCTCGTACCGCACCTGCCTCGCCTCCTCCTGAAATGTCAGAAGCCCATATGAACGGGCCAACCTGGTGACAAACTTGCCACCACAGATAGGACTCGTCTGTTTGGACCCAGTGGCCCGACGAGCAAGGAAGAAGGCCAAGTGGAACGGCACGTTCAGAAACATACCAGGAGTCAGGATACTGTAGAGAAACATCAGGTCAACCCCTGTGACCTTCTCGCCACTTCGGCGATGAGAAATGGAGGTGGAGATAAGATGGTGGAGCAGCCGGTAGACAGGAAGGCGGATGCTGCTCTCGACGGCCCTACGGGGCTTATACCCCCTATTGGCAATCATTGCTCGAAGCTCGTAAGGAATTGCTCGAAGAACGGGCTGGAGGTCTCTACTGGCGTGTACAGCCCCATGCGGCGGCTGAATTCCGCGAGACTACACTCGCGGCTCACTCGTCCAAGATGAAATGACATAAACCGACGATCAATAACGTCGGCGGTGACCAAGTTGAGGTGGACTGTGGAGAAGAACTCCAAAGACAACTCCCGGAAAACCGGCTCACGTAAGCAGAATAACCGCTCCCACGCATTGCAGGTAAACAACACAGTCCCGTCTGCAACCCGGAACTGTTGTTGCAAAAAGCCAAGGAGTTGGTTTGTCAACCTAACTCCATCAGTAATGTCCCAGTCCAGAGAGTGGGGAATGTCGATCTCTCTATGAAGATGCTGTGTCAGCCGTGAGATATAGTCTGCTCGTAGATGGGTAGGAAGAGTAATGACAAACACCAACCATGGGTGGTAGACCACAAGGCCTTCTGAGATGGCAATCTCTTCTTCTTGTTTGGACCTTCGTCCACGTCCACGGGTAGCTATTGCTATGTACAAGGGCAAAAATCGTTGTTAAGCTCAGAATATTAACAGATCTGGCCCAGATCAATAGGATACATGCAGAACTACCACAAATGTTCACCAAAAAACCATTACAAGGGTAGAAACCCTAGTTTTGGCAAAAAAACCCATAGTCGGAGATAAGCTTTGCAGAAAGAGAGATTATAAAAACGAATGTAACGTAGCTGTACGGTGCATGAGTGCTTAAAATGACATGTTAACGATAATTATCAGTTTTAAGCATAAGATCAACGAAAAAAATCAGATTTTATTTTCGGGTTTTAAAAACCCTTACTGTTCTTGAAGCAAGATCTGATATTTTCGCATGCATAGCCGAAAATATTGTTTAGATATGAATCTTTAGAGATTTTAGCATGAATATGAGTAGAACACACCAAGAAATCGAGAAACTCAAGAAAATTTATGGGAATCATGACTTGAAGAACGTGAAAAATAACGTAACGTGGGAAGAGAAACACTTACTATCGTGTTAGATGGTGAAGATCTCACACGAAAATGAGGAGAACCGGCCTTGGAAGCTTGTTATCCGAGAAAAACTACTCTTCGCGGCGCTAAAGTGGCGATTTTGTGTGGAGAAGATGACTGCCGACGAAAGATATTTAAAACCAATCTCAAGGCACGTCGCGCCGCTAAATACACAGGTGTCGCGCCGCGACGACGCGTGTTGCAAAAGGGTTGCATCTGGACTTGACACGTCGCGCCGCTACCCGGACAAGTGTCGCGCCACTACGACGTGTGTTGAAAAAGGGTTGGCTCTGATACTGCCACGTCGCGCCGCTACACAGGCACGTGTCGCGCCACTACACAGGCACGTGTCGCGCCGCTATGACGCATGGCACATTCTAGGAAGATCTTGAAAAACCAAGATAGTGCTGCGATAGTTTGGAGAGTCGCGCCGCGATGACGCGTGGCAAGCTCTGGAGTGACGGGACATAAAGTACATCGCGCCGCGATCTCGTCCTTTTCCACATTTCTTCGTTTAGAGATTTCGCGTGCGGGTTTTGACAACGGATAGTTCCTATGGCTGGAGATATCATATATGAGTGTGTATGAAGATCGGCTTAGGATAGGAATCTCGGAAAATGACAAAACGAACGAAAAATGAAAACAAAGAAAAACCTAACTCACTTTCGTAGGAATCACGGTTGCATTTAGAGTGTGCAACAAGCCTTTAAACCCCTCGGTAGCCCGAGTGGACGAGTTATAATCTCGTGAGGGTTTCTAGGCAACACACCCACAAAGTTGGAATACGGGGTGCCTCCCGAAAGCGATTCTTTAAGCGAGTCGTTAGCTGGACTCCACCCCACACTTAGGGCTTTAGTACGGTGAGGTTGATATCCTCACCTTCCTTCTCTTCGGGCACTCCTTCCAAGTAATGCTTTACTCGGTGCCCGTTGACTTTAAAGGTAATTCCTTTAGAATCAAGTAATTCGATTGTGCCGTATGGGAATACCTTACTAACCACGTATGGGCCGTACCATCGGGTTTTGAGTTTTCCAGGAAACAACTTCAACCAAGAATTGAATAGAAGAACCTTGTCGCCCGGTTCGAAGTGTTTGATTTCTTTCAGATGCGCATCATGCCATTTTTTCGTACGATCTTTAAAGATCAAGGAATTCTCGTACGCTTCGTTTCGTAATTCATCAAACTCGTTTAGCTGTAAGAAAAGTTGGCACGTGCTTTATCTAGATCAGGATCGCATGCCTTCAGTGCCCAGTACGCCTTGTGCTCTACCTCTACTAGTAGGTGACATGCCTTTCCGTAGACTAACCTAAAGGGTGTGGTACCTAAAGGAATCTTGTAGGCAGTCCTAAACGCCCAGAGTGTGTCATCAAGTTTATCTGCCCATTCCTTACGGTTCCCGTTCACCGATCGTTCTAGAATTCATTTCAGCGTGCGATTGATAACCTCGGTCTGTCCGCTACTTTGTGGATGATATGGTGTTGTAAAGCTATGGTTCACACCATATTTCTGCAGCGCCTTCTCCATTAAGCTGTTAGCGAAGTGCGTACCCCTATCATTGATCAAGGCTTTAGGGATACCAAACTGAGTGAATAATTTCTTTAAGAATTTCACTACGACTCGGGCATCGTTGGTGGGTAAGGCTTGTGCCTCGGCCCACTTTGACACATAGTCGACAACTACTAAGATGTATTTATTTCCGCGGCAGGAAGGAAACGGACCCATAAAGTCTATACCTCACACATCGAAGATTTCGCATACTTGGATGTTGTGTTTGGGCATCTCATTTCGGGAAGATATATTATTGGCCCTCTCACAGGCATCACACTCTTTTACGAGGGTGTGTGCGTCTTTAAAGATTGTGGGCCAATAAAATCCGGCTTCAAATACCTTCTTTGCAGTGTAGACCTCACCGGTGGTGTCCCTCGGTGGGCCCACTATGGCAATCCCTCATTACTTCCCTCGCCTCGTCTCCCGAAACGCACCTCCGGATAATATTATCTGCGTAGTGTCGAACTAGATAGGATTCATCCCATAAGTAGTACTTCACATCTGCAAGGAATTTTCTTCTTTTGTTGATGTGTCATACATTTCAGGAGAACTCCTACATCAAGGTAGTTCACGAAGTCAGCAAACCAGGGAGGCTCATCGCTGACCTTTATTAGATGCTCGTCTGGGAAGTTATCAACGATGTCCGACTCTCGTAATTCGTCTAGATGTGGATTTTCTAATCTTGACAAATGGTCCACTACCACGTTTTCTGCTCCTTTCTTGTCCCTGATTTCGATGTCAAATTCTTGCAGAATCAAGACCCTTCGGATAAGCCTAGGCTTGGAGTCTTGTTTGTCAAACAAGTACTTCAAAGCAGAACGATCAGTGAATACGATAGTTTTAGATAGAATCAGATAAGACTAAAATTTATCGAAGGCATAAACCACAACTAGGAGTTCTTTTTCAGTAGTAGTATAGTTCTCCTTTAATGTATTAAAAGCAGTTAAACACTCGTTGGATAACTCGAATTTAACGTCTTTTAATAGGAGTTGTGTTAGAGGCCTTGTTATTTTTGAGAAATCTTTAATAAGCGGTGATAGAATCCCGCGTTGCCTAAGAAACTCCTCACCCCTTTCACATTAGTAGGTGGTGGTAGTTTAGAGATAGTGCCTATCTTACCTTTATCTACCTCTATGCCTGCTTGTGAAACTTTGTGTCCCAACACTATGCCTTCTCGTACCATGAAATGACATTTTTCCCAGTTAAGCACAAGGTTGGTTTCTTCACAACGGGCAAGCATTTTGTCCAGATTAGATAAGCACGATTTGAAAGAATTTCCGAATACCGATTAGTCGTCCATGAAATCTTCCACCATATCGTGGAATATGGCGGTCATGCATCGTTGAAAGGTTGCTGGAGCATTACACAGACCAAACGGCATCCTCCGGTAAGCAAACGTCCCATATGGACATGTGAAGGTTGTCTTTTCCTGGTCCTCAGGTGTGATGGGAATATGGAAGTAACTAGAGAAGCCATCTGGGAAGCAATAAAATGCATTACCAGAAAGATGTTCAAGCATTTGATCTATGAATGGGAGGGGAAAGTGGTCTTTACGAGTGGCATCATTTAATCTTCGGTAATCAATGCACACTCGCCAACCAGTGACAGTTCTGGCAGGAATGAGGTCATTCTTTTCATTAGTTACCACTGTCATCCCTCCCTTTTTAGGTACCACGTGGATTGGGCTAACCCACGGGTTGTCTGAAATAGGATATATCATACCGGCGTCTAAGAGTTTGACAATTTCTTTCTTCACAACCTCTTGCATTTTAGGATTTAAACGGCGCTGAGGTTGGACTACCGGTTTGGAATCATCCTCCATAAGAATTTTATGTGAACAGTACGATGGATTGATTCCTTTGATGTCGGAAATGGACCACGTGGTCGCATTTTTCCGTTGTTTAAGGACATCGACAAGTTTGATTTTCTCAGACTCGGATAGTGCCGATGATATGATAACGGGGAATGTAAAATTCTCCCCTAGATAGGCATACACCAAGTGTGGAGGTAATACCCTCAGCTCAGGATGCGGATTTGACAATGGAAGTGCATCCTTGGCTATGTCTGGAGGTTCTGGATCCTCCTTTACTTCGACAGCTTCTATGTGCGATGATGCAACCTGTCGCGACACGTTCATCGCGCTACGCGTCGCAACGCTGAAAATCCTGCACATCAGATCTTGGCTCTGGTCCTTCTGCCAGCAGCCTCTCTAACTCCTCCAGGTCTCTCTCAGCATCCAAGAGACCTTCCCCTAGTGGCATCTGCCCTTCAGCTCCATGTGTGTCGAATTTCTGCAGCTCTCTCTTAAGAAGGATATCTACTATGTCCACAAAGAAGGTAGAGTCATCACAGACTTTGGAATGTTTCATGGATTTATCAATCCCACATGTGATAGCATCTGTGCCTACCCTGAGTGTTACCTGTGACTCATGAATATCGAATAATGCACGAGCTGTACTCAGGAAGGGTCTGCCCAAGATGATGGGAACTGTATCATCCTCTTCCATATCTATAACGATAAAGTCCGCAGGAAAGATGAATTTGTCTACTTTAACTAGCAAGTCCTCAACTATCCCACGTGGATAGGTGACGGACTTGTTTGCAAGATGTATAGCCATGCAAACGGGTTTAGGCTCAGGAAAATCTAGTTTGGCGAAGAAAGAGTATGGCATCAGGTTCACGCTTGCTCCCGAGTCAGCAAGTGCATGACTAACGGGTAGATTGCCAAACTGGCATGGCAATGTAAGACTCCCAGGATCAGTCATCTTCTTTGGGATCTTATTGAGCATGGCTGCTGAGCACTGATCGTTTAGAGTGACACTCGACACTTCTACCATTTTCTTGTGGTTATTAAGAAGGTCTTTCTTGAATTTAGAATATTTTGGCATCTGAGCCATAGCCTCAACAAACGGAATGTTGATGTGAACGGATTTCAGGTGCTCCAGAAATTTCCGGTACTGCTTGTCTTGCCGAAGACGCTGCGGATAAGGTATCGGAGGACGGTAAGGTTTCACGGGTGGCGGAACAGATGGAACAGATGGAGTAGGTGGAATAGGTTCTGGATCAGGAGTGACCTCCTTCTCCTTCCCTTTCCCTTTATCTGGCTGAGTGGGCGGTGGCTCGATAGGATCATCATGGGAGCTGGAAGGTGGTGGTCCTGCAGCTTCTTTTCCATTCCTAGTGGTCACAGCTTTAATTTCGGCCTTTGGGTTCGGTTCACTGTTACTAGGAAGAGTGCCAGGAAAACGGTCCTGGAGAACCCTAGAGATCTAGAGATTTGCCAAATATAGGTCTCTATGTTGTGGATAGACGCCTGCTGGTTCCTCAGTGCAGCCTCAGTAAAAATGCGTATCTTCTTCACTAACTCCTCAGTCTCCTTATGCCTCTGATCTGATGCTTCTGCGAAGCACGTGAGCATATCCTCGAAATTAGGCTTCATCTCTTGCGCTTTTGGTTGTTCTCTCTGATAGAACCCTAGGCCAGACTGCCTAAATCGCCCCTCCATCTCCTTGCGGTATTCAGGATATGGTTTCCAGTTTGGCTTTCTATTGCGGAAGAAATCCTCGTCCTCTGGATAATCATATTTATCCCCAACTGAATAACATGCAGATTCTTTGAGATTCCCACTCTCTTCATATGGGCAATCTTTCACAAGATGAGGTCCATTGCAATTGTCACAACCGACCTACATAGCGTGAATGTTTTGATTCACCTTTTTAATGTCACGCCCTAGTGTATCCAGCTTGGCACTAAGGGCCGCTATGCTATCAGATGAGTCAGCTGTGGCTGTAGTCTTCCTCCGGTAGGAAGAATCTCGAGAAGAATGCCACTGATGGGAGTGATGAGCCATCTCCTCGCGTACCTTTCGGCAGGTGTTTTCTTTGGTATTGGTCCCTGAGAGTCGACCATCTGCCTAGTGCAGACATTAATACCATTATAGAACGTCTGGACAACCTGGTGAGCATTTAGATCGTGTTGTGGACAATTTTGGAGCATCTCCTTAAATCTGTCCCAGGCGTCATAGAGATTTTCGTCCTCAGATTGCATGAAGTTTTTGATTTGATCTTCATTTTGGCAATCTTCGATGGAGGACTGAATTGTTTGATGAAGCGAGTTTTGAGTGCCTCCCGTGTACAGTTGGTGGGCTCGGATCGTAACCAACGTTTGGCTGCACCCTGGAGTGTTATCGGAAACACTCGCAGCATAACAGCGTCACGACTAACTCCCGGCATGTGGAAGTAATCAGCAATCTCGAGAACGACCTCGACATGCTTGTTGGCGTCCTCGTTATCCTTTCCGGTGTATGGAGTCTCGCGCAGAAGGTGAAGGAACTGGCCTTTGATCTCGAAGGTTCTCTCCTCGGGTATTTCAGGTCGGTGAATACCCACTCCGGTGCCCTCGCGGACACGGCTCGCGTACTCCTTAAGTGACATGTTGTCAATATTCTCCGCCATTTTTCTCATGTTTAAATCGCAGAAGTCGATGAAATTCGCGTTCCGGTTCGTCAAAAGGCTGAACTAAATCAGAAGTGGGGGTCTAAGGTCATGTACTGCCCTAAAAACCCTAGTTGAGTCTACTGAATTAAAGCACTGAACTTAATAAGGCCCGGAATGCAAAATAAATAAAAGCAAAAAAATAAAACAGAAATATCTGTTCTGGTCGCGTCGCGTCGAGGCGAGACAGAGGCCTTTGTCGCGGCGCGATCAGTGGATAGAAACTCAAACTTGTTCCTTTTGAGCTGAAACTCGCGGGAAACAACTATTAATACTAAATTAACGCAATAAAAACAGATTAAGACCGCTCCCCGGCAATGGCGCCAAAAACTTGAAGTGCGTTTTACGTACTAGTTTTAAATTTATATTTTACCAATTTATTTACCAAAAACTGCACGAATAGGCAAGTGAAGCTAATCATTTCGTATTATAGTTATTAAGTCGGGTGTCGAACTCTTGGGGAATGGGAGCTAAACTGAAGTTATTAAATTAATCTAGAAGTAACTAATTTGAACTAATTAAACCAAATAAAGACAATTAAACTAAATAAAAACAATTAAACTAAATAAATGGGAATTGGTTATCAAGATTCAAACTTTATCAATCTAAATAAATTACTAACACTACTAAATTGCCAAAAACAAACCAAAGAGATTGCAAAGCACTAAAGTTGATTGGATAAAACTACTAAATGAAGACGTGTCCCCCCTACATTCGATTCTTTCTTTTCAAGTTGATTAATTTAATTAAATAAGTGCAATGAACTACCAATTTACTATGTACCGATTTCTACAGTGATTAGAATCTTGGTCCGAATTCTTATCCTTATAATCATGCTAATTATCTATCCTTTGGTCAAGAAATCAACAAAGAGCACAATTAACCATGTTTAGTTCGAATCAAACAAGATTTTATATTTAATGATTAATTAGATCAATATATCATTAAATCAACACACAAAGGTCATCATGTGTCAATCACACACATTAAAGCCTCAATCTTTTCATGCCTAAGCCTAGGGTTTGTTCTACCACTAGTCAAGATTAATTATTGGTCCTAATTAATCAAGATTAAAGCCTACAAACGGATTGGTCTTCCAATTTGTAAAAACTCAGATTATAAGCATCAGAAATCAGAAACTAAAACACATGTGGATCTCTGATAAAACTTGCAAGACAAATACATAATAAATTGCATCCTTTAAACATAAATTAACTAACCATTCAAGAAATCATCTCCTCTAGGGAGGAACACAGAGAAGTTTAGCCTATAATTAACATACTAACATTCTGGAAATCATGAAATAACATTAAGAATAGAGTAGAATGATAGAACCATATAAATCAAAGCTAAACAAGCCACAATCTTCAATCTTCAAGCTTTTATACTCCAAATTCGTGCTTCACAGCTTTTGGGACGTTTCTGGATGTCACACCCCGCTAAAGCGGAAACACGAGGTGTCACAGCACAAGATATCATCGCACAAGGTAAACAGACAATAACCATTATATTGACTTAACAAAAATAAGTAGTTTAGGTAAAACATAAATAGAAGTTACATAATCGAATAAAAGTTAAATGACATTATCTTGTACGATGCGAAAATTAAATAGATATTGTTTTTATAAAACGTGACGATGAAGATGAAGATGCCACACATCATGTTTGTATGCATAAGGTACCTAACAACGATCACCTGAAAGCACGGGTAAAAGAAAAGGGTCAACTACTAGAGTTGGTGAGTTCATAGGTTTTTAATATATGCACAAAATATCTTTTAAATGAGAAAAGTTTAAATAATTGATGGAAGTTTTTGAATAAAATCCAAGTATGAAATAATGATATAAGATGTATTATATTGCCCAATACGTTGCACATGGTAGTAATAGACTATGATGATTATTGCTTGAGCCATTATCCAACCTAGCCGACAACCAATTGCCCATGATAAACCTAACGCCTATATTAAATGACGTTAGTAGTGGTAAAGTACATCTATAGTTCGTCAACCATAAATGGGAGACGTCGGAATCTCCAAATAGCGCTACTTACAAATACCATCGGCTCACTAGCGGAGTTAAGGAATAATGTCCAACGAAAGGGCCTTACAACGATCACCCAAGCACATCAAAGAATAATACCATAAGTGCTCAAAATAATATTTGAAATAAATAAGAAGATAGGCAATAAAATTTTCATGAAATATATACACATGCTTTCACCCCAAAATAATATGAAATACGGTAAAAAGGGGCTATGATACTCACTCGGTATGCAAAGGTGTTTTCTTGTAAGGATTTCTTGTTCCTACCGAAGCTCCTTTCCTAATATAAAAAGGTATGTAGCTCTATTAGACTTATTTTATTTATTATTTTGTATTATTTATTTGTTGTTAACTTATTTATTTAAATAGTTAAAGGTTGTCTCTATTTTTCCATTATTCATAAATGTTCACTGAAATTTTCAGTTCTTTGAGTTGAACTTTAAAAATTAAAAACTGTAATTTAGGAGTCATATTAAGGCTTGATATTTTAATATAATCTTTCTATATGTTTCTATAATGTCCAGTAAAAATATAGGAATTTATAATCCATGTTTGGTATTTTTAATAATTAAAAGTGTATAGGATGTCCACTGATCAGTGTCTGGATGACATGTTGTTACTAAAACGTCTGTTTAGGGCTCATACGACCTCCTTTTTACATGATTCAAACTGGAAAATAACCACGACTCACAGATTAAACTTTTAAAAAAAACTAGACGTAATTTGACCCAAGAATGAGTTAGTTACACGCGTTTAAAGTGTACCCTTCTAAATCTGCCAGACTTCCAGATTCAACATATGGGTCTTTTTAAATATGTTTGAAGGATCAAACGTTCATGAAAATTAGTGAATCCAGTTTTAAATGAAAGGTAACACTTTAAACTAAGATTAGCAAAAAGAATCAACTGATTTTTATACCTAGAACTCCAGATATAACAAAAACAAGTAGGGAGTTCTAACATCAGATTCTGCCAGATTTGTGATTCTTTTTGCTTATGGGTCATAACTTTAATATAACATGTTTATATTCATGATTAATCATCTTGTATGAGTTTAAGCTTTGATAATCCATGTGTTCTTACAACAATGGTAGGATGATACACATTTTATGTGTTCCTTACAACATTTGTTAAGATGAAACACATGCATGATCAAAGTCTTATTTTCTTGATTTTTAGTTGATTAAGTTCCATACAACAATGGTAGGATGATGCACATTTCATGTGCTCCTTACAACATTGGTAGGATGTTTATATTCACATGATTATAGATATATATAAAGAAATAAGATGAACATCAAAGAAAAAAAAGAAGAAAGAAAAAAAAAAGAAGAAAAGAAGAAAAGTAGAAGAGTAGAGATGAGTGTGTTATGATCATCTTACCAACTCTTTTCTTTGATTATGTGTTTGATCTTCACAAGATGAACAAGAGTTGGATGTTCTTGGGAGATTTTTGTTGGTGAAAGAAGAAGAGAGAAAAGAGAAGAGATGGAGTGTGGTGGTGAAGGAAATGATGAAGAGTAGTAGGGAGCTTATATAGAGCATGGGGGAGATCAAGTGGTGGTTCTTGGGAAGAGAAGGAGGCAAGAGAAAAGAGATGGGGGGTTTCTTTTATTTTTTATTTTTTATAAATTATGTGTAATTAGTTTAAATAAATTTGTATAAATGGTGATTTTGTTTAAATCTTTTAATTAACAAAGTTTTAATTATTTTGATGAGTTTATATATATGTTTTATATTTTAACTTATTTATATTTATTATGATGTATTTAATTATTTTTATTGTTATTATTATTATTATTGTATATGATTTGTAATTCTTGACTTTTAATAATTCGATTTTTCGAGCTCCGGAAGGTTCTAACCATATCGGCGGGATTTCTACGAAATCTAATATTATTATGGATGTATTTAAGTCATAAATACTATTTTTAGTCATACTAGGCTTAAAATTGGAATTTCTAATGGCTAACGTCGGAAATTTGTTGCCGAATGTCACAGTCTCCCCTGATTAAAAGAATTTCGTCCCGAAATTAATCGTTGACGTCTTGGACTTGCTTTTTGGCGAAGAGGTGTGGATATTTGAGTTTCATATAATCCTCTCGCTCCCAAGTGTATTCAGGCCCGTGCCTTGAGTTCCAACGAACTTTTAAGATAGGGATCCTGCTTCTCCTTAGTCTTTTGACCTCCCGGTCAAGGATTTCGATTGGTTCTTCTACAAAGTGCAACCGGTCATCAACTTGCACATCTTTTAATGGTAAGATTAAGGTTTCCTCCGTTTGGCATATCTTTAAATTCGACACATGGAACGTGTCATGGATGGCGCTCAGTTCTTGTGGCAGTTTTAGCTTGTAGGCTACCGGTCCAATCCTTTCGATTATCTCGAATGGCCCAACGTACCTGGGACTTAACTTGTTCTTTTTACCAAAACGCACTATCCCTTTCCAAGGTGATATCTTTAGTAGAACTTTATCGCCAACTTGAAACTCTAGGGGTTTCCTGCGATTGTCGGCGTAGCTCTTTTGTCGGTCCCTAGCGGTTTTGAGCCTTTCCCTGATAATCTTTATCTTATCAGTGGTTTCCTGTATGACGTCTGGTCTGGACAATTGTCGGTCTCCGATTTCCAACCAGCTGAGCGGGGATCTACATTTGCGTCCGTACAACGCTTCATAAGGTGCACACTGGATACTGGTGTGATAACTATTATTGTATGAAAATTCAACCAGTGGCAAATGCGAGTCCCAGCTCCCACCAAAATCTAACACACAAGCACGTAACATATCTTCCAGCGTTTGAATAGTCCTTTCCGATTGTCCGTCTGTTTGGGGGTGGTAAGAGGTGCTTAAATTGACTCGCGTTTGCTTTCTGAAGTGATTGCCAAAATCGGGAAGTGAAGCGACTATCCCTATCCGAGATGATAGAGATGGGCACTCCATGACGCATGACGATCTCATTGATGTAGATTCGTGCCAGCTTTTCCATCTTGTAATCTTCACGAATGGGTAGGAAATGTGCTGACTTTGTAAGCCGGTCTACTACTACCCAGATGGAATCGTACCCTTTTGCGGATCGGGGTAACTTAGTCACAAAATCCATAGTTATCTGTTCCCATTTCCATTCCGGGATTTCGGGTTGCTGCAGTAATCCAGAGGGTTTCTGGTGTTCTACCTTAATTCTTGCACAAGTCAAACATTTCCCCACGTATAGGGCGACATCCTTCTTCATTCCGGGCCACCAATAGTATTCCTTCAAATCCTTGTACATTTTATCGGCTCCGGGATGAATAGAATACTTAGACTTATGTGCCTCATCCAATATCGTTAACCTTATGTTATTCACCTTGGGTATCCAAACCTTTTTTTTTTCAAAGTAATGTACTCCATCAGTTCCAATCTCGAATCTGTGCTCCAAATGACGGAGGGTTTCCTCTTTTAGATTTTCTGCTTTTAATGCTTGCTCCTAAGCTTCAAGGATCCTTCCTTTCAGACTTGTTTGCACAACAGCTCCTAATGCTCGTACTCTCGTTGGTTTTACTCTTTCCTTCCTACTCAACGCGTCGGCTACCACATTGGCCTTGCCTGGGTGATATTTGATTTCGCAATCATTGAGTAGTTCTACCCATCGCCTTTGTCTCATATTGAGCATCTTTTGATCAAAAATATGTTGGAGACTCTTATGGTCAGTGTAGACGGTACACTTGGTGCCATATAAGTAGTGTCTCCATATTTTGAGTGCAAACACTACCGCTCCTAGCTCTAAATCATGAGTAGTGTAGTTTTTCTCATGAACCTTCAATTGTCTCGAAGCGTAGGCGATAACTTTGTCTTTTTGCATTAAAACACATCCCAACCCTTGGTGTGATGCGTCGCAATAGACCACAAAGTTTTCTGATCCAGTTGGCAATGCCAAGATAGGTGTGTTGCATAACTTCTGCTTTAAGGTTTGAAAGGCTTCTTCTTGCTTATCTCCCCAAATGAATTTCTTATCCTTCTGAGTCAGAGTTGTTAATGGTTGAGCCACGCGTGAAAAGTTTTCGATGAATCGCCTATAATATCCTGCCAAACCCAGAAATTGTCGAATCTCGGTTGGCGTCTTTGGTGCTTCCCACATTTTGATTGCTTCGATCTTTGCTGGATCGACATGAATTCTGTTTGAATTAACTATGTGACCAAGGAAGTGTACTTCTCGGATCCAAAATTCACACTTGGAGAATTTGGCATACAACTTCTGGTCTTTGAGTAGTGTTAAGATTAATTTCAAATGTTGCTCATGATCTTCCTTGCTTCGCAAATAGATGAGAATGTCGTCTATGAACACTATTGCAAACTTATCTAAATATGGTCTACATACCCTATTCATTAAGTCCATAAAAACTGCTGGAGCATTAGTCAACCCAAAAGGCATAACTAAGAACTAAGAACTCGTAATGTCCATAGCGGGTTATAAAGGCGGTCTTAGGGATGTCTTCTTCGCGAACTCTCAACTGGTGATATCCCGAGCGAAGATCGATTGTTAAAAAAAATAGTTGGCGCCTTCAAGTTGGTCGAACAGGTCATCGATTCGAGGGAGAGGGTATCGGTTCTTGATAGTTAACTTGTTGAGTTCCCGATAGTCGATACACATTCGTAGAGATCCATCTTTCTTTTTTTGACGAATAGGACTAGGGCTCCCTATGGTGAGGTACTTGGTCAAATAATTCCTTTGTCGAGTAGCTCTTGAAGATGTGCAGACAATTCCTATATTTCCAACGGGGCTAACCGATATGGTGCCTTTGCTACGGGCGTGGCTCCAGGGATTAAATCAATCCAAATTTGTCTTGTCTAACTGAGGGTAATCCAAGTAATTCATCCGAAAACACCTTGGGAGAATCCCGAACGATTGGAAAATCGTGAATGTGCTTTTCCTAAACCTCCGTTTCTACAACGTGCACGAAGAATGCGATATAGTCCTTTCCTAAATATTTTTGCATTTTCATGCATGATACCACCTTGACGTTCTTCCTGTTCTTTTCTCCTTATACCACAAGCGTTTCGTCTTGTGATAGTGGAATCTAAATGATCTTTGCAAAACAATATTTCAGCTTGATTTTTGGATAGCCAATACATACCAACAACTATATCAAAGCTCCCTAGTTTGATTGGTATGGTCTACGTTAAAGTTTTTGCTGGCTAAGTTCAAGGTACAGGTAGTGATTATATCTCTAGTCTTGAATTCTTGTTCATTAGCAAATTCCATGAAATAGGCCTCTTTCAATATTTGAAATTTTAGATTGAGCTTTGGCCTAAAAACTAGTGGTACGAAGCTTCTATATATTCTAGAGTCAGATAGCATTGATGCATTATAATTGTTCAGAAGAAACATACTAGTAATCACATTCGGGTCTCTCCTTTGTACAAATTCTACTTAGCTAGGTTATGGTGATCCTAAGATATAAGGTCTAACAACTAACACTCCCGTTCAATCATATAGCAATGCATGTAAAATTTTAAAATCATACATTTCATAACGTGATTTAAGCAACACATGTTCAATCATATAGTTCCCAAAAGTACCAAAATGATTTCCTAAAAGACATCAAGTGATTAATGTTTAACAAATCATCAAAATAAACCACCAAGTTTAATGATCGAAAGAAACTCCAAATCTTTCACTAATTCAATCTCCTTAAAAACAACCCTAACGTACCATCATACTTACTAGCAATCTCACCATCACTATAAAAAAAATATCCTCCCAAGCACATATATAAATACATCATCTACACGGCCCTCCTTGTTGCAATGGTGGTACCCACAGCTCTTAACGCTTTACGGTGTTGCGACTCCGAGTGCATAGAAAAATTTACATAGGACATGGTGCCGGTGGTCTAAACTAGTATGATGAATACTCAGTTCTAGTGATATGCTTTGTACCCACCTTCCCTCTTTAGGGGTCACCCTTAATGTCCTTACGATAGTTCCCGTTACTACTCAGGGTGCTTCTATGTGCTCCCTAAATCAGCAGTTCTCTCCCTCCTAATGAAAAGGTCACGATGTTACTCTCGTTGGTAAGGGGACTCTTTTCCTAGCCGTGAGCCAAACACATGCTTCACAGGAAGTTGGTGTTGATAATACACTAGGTCGTGAAACTCGGGGACTCTCCTACTAAGTTTCTATTCTAACCTTCATGGATAAAGAATATGTAATCTTAGTGCGTCAACCTAATGATGACATTACAGACTTCGATGTATATAAAATTGGTTACTAAGTGTGCTAATATATGCAAGTACTTATGATATGACATGCTTATGCACACACACAATAATCGTGATCTAGAAAGAAAGTAAATAAAATTTTGTTTCTAAGTATATTTTTATTATAACTAACCTAAGTGCCATATCGTACATAGCTAAATTAGACATAGGTGATCAAGCTTTGTCTAATTGAGGTATAACAATGTGGTACTCAGCTTAATTATATTATCAATACACTTGATGCATTTTAAACAAAATTATTTGGAAAATTATTTTTATAAACCTTTGGTCATAGTTGTTGTTTTCCCCCCATAAGAAAAACAACATTCCCTATAACCTTAGGCTCTGATACCAAATCTGTCACACCCCGCTAAAGCGGAAACACGAGGTGTCACAGCACAAGATATCATCGCACAAGGTAAACAGACAATAACCATTATATTGACTTAACAAAAATAAGTAGTTTAGGTAAAACATAAATAGAAGTTACATAATCGAATAAAAGTTAAATGACATTATCTTGTACGATGCGAAAATTAAATAGATATTGTTTTTATAAAACGTGACGATGAAGATGAAGATGCCACACATCATGTTTGTATGCATAAGGTACCTAACAACGATCACCTGAAAGCACGGGTAAAAGAAAAGGGTCAACTACTAGAGTTGGTGAGTTCATAGGTTTTTAATATATGCACAAAATATCTTTTAAATGAGAAAAGTTTAAATAATTGATGGAAGTTTTTGAATAAAATCCAAGTATGAAATAATGATATAAGATGTATTATATTGCCCAATACGTTGCACATGGTAGTAATAGACTATGATGATTATTGCTTGAGCCATTATCCAACCTAGCCGACAACCAATTGCCCATGATAAACCTAACGCCTATATTAAATGACGTTAGTAGTGGTAAAGTACATCTATAGTTCGTCAACCATAAATGGGAGACGTCGGAATCTCCAAATAGCGCTACTTACAAATACCATCGGCTCACTAGCGGAGTTAAGGAATAATGTCCAACGAAAGGGCCTTACAACGATCACCCAAGCACATCAAAGAATAATACCATAAGTGCTCAAAATAATATTTGAAATAAATAAGAAGATAGGCAATAAAATTTTCATGAAATATATACACATGCTTTCACCCCAAAATAATATGAAATACGGTAAAAAGGGGCTATGATACTCACTCGGTATGCAAAGGTGTTTTCTTGTAAGGATTTCTTGTTCCTACCGAAGCTCCTTTCCTAATATAAAAAGGTATGTAGCTCTATTAGACTTATTTTATTTATTATTTTGTATTATTTATTTGTTGTTAACTTATTTATTTAAATAGTTAAAGGTTGTCTCTATTTTTCCATTATTCATAAATGTTCACTGAAATTTTCAGTTCTTTGAGTTGAACTTTAAAAATTAAAAACTGTAATTTAGGAGTCATATTAAGGCTTGATATTTTAATATAATCTTTCTATATGTTTCTATAATGTCCAGTAAAAATATAGGAATTTATAATCCATGTTTGGTATTTTTAATAATTAAAAGTGTATAGGATGTCCACTGATCAGTGTCTGGATGACATGTTGTTACTAAAACGTCTGTTTAGGGCTCATACGACCTCCTTTTTACATGATTCAAACTGGAAAATAACCACGACTCACAGATTAAACTTTTAAAAAAAAACTAGACGTAATTTGACCCAAGAATGAGTTAGTTACACGCGTTTAAAGTGTACCCTTCTAAATCTGCCAGACTTCCAGATTCAACATATGGGTCTTTTTAAATATGTTTGAAGGATCAAACGTTCATGAAAATTAGTGAATCCAGTTTTAAATGAAAGGTAACACTTTAAACTAAGATTAGCAAAAAGAATCAACTGATTTTTATACCTAGAACTCCAGATATAACAAAAACAAGTAGGGAGTTCTAACATCAGATTCTGCCAGATTTGTGATTCTTTTTGCTTATGGGTCATAACTTTAATATAACATGTTTATATTCATGATTAATCATCTTGTATGAGTTTAAGCTTTGATAATCCATGTGTTCTTACAACAATGGTAGGATGATACACATTTTATGTGTTCCTTACAACATTTGTTAAGATGAAACACATGCATGATCAAAGTCTTATTTTCTTGATTTTTAGTTGATTAAGTTCCATACAACAATGGTAGGATGATGCACATTTCATGTGCTCCTTACAACATTGGTAGGATGTTTATATTCACATGATTATAGATATATATAAAGAAATAAGATGAACATCAAAGAAAAAAAAGAAGAAAGAAAAAAAAAAGAAGAAAAGAAGAAAAGTAGAAGAGTAGAGATGAGTGTGTTATGATCATCTTACCAACTCTTTTCTTTGATTATGTGTTTGATCTTCACAAGATGAACAAGAGTTGGATGTTCTTGGGAGATTTTTGTTGGTGAAAGAAGAAGAGAGAAAAGAGAAGAGATGGAGTGTGGTGGTGAAGGAAATGATGAAGAGTAGTAGGGAGCTTATATAGAGCATGGGGGAGATCAAGTGGTGGTTCTTGGGAAGAGAAGGAGGCAAGAGAAAAGAGATGGGGGGTTTCTTTTATTTTTTATTTTTTATAAATTATGTGTAATTAGTTTAAATAAATTTGTATAAATGGTGATTTTGTTTAAATCTTTTAATTAACAAAGTTTTAATTATTTTGATGAGTTTATATATATGTTTTATATTTTAACTTATTTATATTTATTATGATGTATTTAATTATTTTTATTGTTATTATTATTATTATTGTATATGATTTGTAATTCTTGACTTTTAATAATTCGATTTTTCGAGCTCCGGAAGGTTCTAACCATATCGGCGGGATTTCTACGAAATCTAATATTATTATGGATGTATTTAAGTCATAAATACTATTTTTAGTCATACTAGGCTTAAAATTGGAATTTCTAATGGCTAACGTCGGAAATTTGTTGCCGAATGTCACACTGGACTTTGAATGCCGTAGTATGGGCGGAATATGAGAGGTGGTTAACCCCAAAACGGATCTGGAGTTGAGTTTATATAGAATTCTGAAAACAGAGGGTTCGCGCCGTGACAGGCAAAAGAAACGATAAACGCACCTTTGTACAATTAATTACATACTTTCCGGCTAAAACTAACCCGATATCGCGCAATATTTATATATAATAAAGGCGATATCAGCTATACATGATTAGACCAAACAAAAGGTCCAATAAAATAACAGTGTCACTTTGACTTCTGACTTCATGGGCTCTCCCGGGCCGTGAAGCACTCGTGAAGGTAGCGTCCCCATGACTACCTGTCCAGTTGGTGAAGCCTCATGGAGGGTTTCTATTCATGACCCCTACACGACCTGTGAAGGTCGCTAAAAACCCTAATTTCATATTCTTTCATGTTTGGGTTGTGCTGCAAGAATCTACCCTTGGCGTGTGACCTGATAGGCCCGTACCTCATTAGTAGTGATGCTAGTGCACGTGTATCAGTGGACACACTCCCACTTGCACAAGATACAACATCACTAACATCATAGACATGCAGCGGCTCTAGCAAAGCATTCTTGCCCCCAAGTCAGTACGATTTATCTCATCCTCGACAAATCCTGGTAGCCATGAAAGGCTAAGAGGTCCTATAGATAAGTGATCATAAGCATCCCTTTGTTCTCGATATCCTTGTGAAAACTAGACATAGATAAAGGTCAATCTCTAGAGCGTTCATGATTATGTTTCTCGATTCTAGATTAGTGGTGACATAAATAATAGGTTGCAACTGAACTATTATCATTGGAGCTTGAGCATGGCCATGCATATTTGGTGTCAGCTCCCAATGATCAAAGGGCCAGGGATATCTCTATAAACAAAGGAACAAATCCTTTTGACTACATAGTCCTGCCACATGCTTCATAATTTATTTGAAAACTCCCTTTATAGTAGCTAGTTATGAACTATGTTTGAAAGCAATAAAAAATAAAGCGGAGTCATGCTTTGGATTCAAATGTATATTTGGTCTAAGGATAAAACGATATTATTATCCTGAGTCATTTGTGACCATAATCCATGAAGTGAACTCAGGTGTGAATCTTCCAGTCACTTGAAACTCATTTCAAGCACATGTTAGTCTTGTGTCACTTGCATTTAATCCTTGATTAATGCATGACCAAACCCTAACCTTAGTCTTAAATCAGACTTTCTTCCCATGAAGGATGAATGACTGTGGAGATCTAGCTAAAAGTGCATAAGCACTCATGGAAGTGGTTAAACATGCTAAGATGAAACACAATAAAGACTAATGAAAGTAACCGCATCTTGTGTATATATAGTCCCTACTATATATTGAAAACAATCAAAAGTTACAATACTGCTTGTAGTTCCCAAAGCTAACATAAATCAAACAATAACTAAAATAATATTCAAGCCAAGTTATATGCATAAGGAATGAATGTTGACCTAGTATGATAATCATCATTAGTCTATGACGACGGCTTAGCTAGTGGTTTTGCAATGCAACATCCATATGTACCTTTTGTTATTTAACTTATATTTTCTTTGCCATACCACTTTCGAAGTGTCCGTCAAAGAGATCATATATCAAAGTGCTAAAGAAATCACATCCTCATTTTTACAAAAGTTCACAATAGGTTAGTGATACTTGAGAACTTATTCTAATCAATAATCAATACCAAAAAGTAGGATCATAAACTTCGATCAAGATCGACGGTTCCTTAATACAAACCAACATTAGAGTAAATACTTACTCCAAGCCTATTCTAGTCGTCAAACATCAAGAACATATCTAAGTATTTCTTGAGCTTTAAAATTTCCAATTTTGTATTTCCTAAGTGTTATCATGAAGAAGATCCTAACCACATGGATCTACTTGTCTCGTTTATATGGTGAAGTTGATTATTTCACAAATATAACTTATCCAAACTACTTTGGATTGCGAATCAATTATTTATGAATGTTTTATTACTTGCAAGATAAGCTTTTGTAAGTCGTGACACGGATAACTTTGATTTTAACAACCATCAAAATATTTTTCCTAACAAAATTCAAATTTCAAGGATAAATTCATCGTCATCAAATGTATAGTTGTATGCCACACAAGGCAAAACAACACATGAGCTATGACATGAATAAACTTCAAAATTGAAAAAATAATATGCAAAATCTTTTACATCAAATCTCAAAATTTCAAAATTAAGCATACAAAGAAACACAATTTGCCACGCATGGCAACAAAATAAAGTAATAAATAAACGAGTAGTAGAGGCGAGATCAATACTCCTAATTCTCTTGTAGAGGACAATCATCCTAGTTTCCTCGTTCGAGATCCGGTTCTTCATGCTTTTCCTTCCTCCAATAAGTACCTACACTTTGTAACAAAAATAAAATTGTGACAAACGTGAGTCGATTAGCTTGGGTCAAAATCCTAGCTTATAGAAGAATATCGATGAATCATGAATGTACCTTAAGAGGGGAAAGTAACTCTTTCTTTCCTTAGACGTTTAATATCCTCTCGGCACGTAGGGCAGGCGTGACGGGCCTAATCTCCAAATCTTCCGCAGAAGTAGCAAACCACTTTTCTTGAGTCTTTTCTTGAGGCACCTTTTCTACGTCCTTAACCTCAATGCTAAGGATAGGCTTGGAAACTCCAACCTTTCCTTTTGGGGTTGGTTTCTTCTTCCTTTTCTTTCGTTACACGGGAACGGATGAGATGGAGTTGTGATTGGCCATGTCAGATTCTATAGTCTTCAGCATGCCATTTAATTCACTTAAGGATTTCTCCATATCATGTATGTGATAGTTCATGACAAACTGATCATATGATGCGGGCAGGGACTTGAGTACAAAATCCACAGCGAGCTCCCTCTCAATGGGAAATCCTAGCATCTCCAATTGGTCCTCGTATGCCTTCATCTTAAGGATGTGGACACTTACATTCCCACCTTCTTGCATCCTACAACTGACTAGGCTTTTAACACACTCATAGTGTTCCTGCCTAACTTGCTATTGGAACATGTCCTTCAGCTTGTTTATCATATATTACACTCTCATGTGCTTGAACTGCTTTTGCAGCTCTGAGCTCATAGTTGACAACATGAGGTAGGCAACATCGTGTGTATCCTTAACACGCTTTTCATATGTGTATCGGACAACCCAAGCCGTGTTGGTAGCAGGTGGCTCAAGAAGTGGTTCCTCAAGGATGTGCAACTTTGACTCTTTGCGAAGGACAATTCTCAATTGCCTAAGCTAGTCAATGAAGTTCACCCCTGTGATTTTATCCTTATCTAGAAACATGTGAAGTGAAATGTTTGACGTGGTGTTATCATGGTTTGGCATATATAAAGAACACCAGTACTGGTTTAGTTAGTTTGATATAATCCTCATTAAAATAATTACCCATAAAATTCTGAAAAACAATTTATCTTAACAAGGGCTAAGAATCATATTTCACTCCAATTCATGACGGGTTTGCCGTGGATCACTTCATGTAGCTATTTATGCCGGTAACCATCTTACCGATTGCAATCTCTATTGCAACTCTTAGACACTGGCGAGATCCAATGACATCCATCAATCGTTTGGCATGTTTGATCCCTACTTACACTAATTCCAAATTAAAATTGTTGGTTGACTCATGCTAAGCTCGAAAATCACATAAGGATTTTAGTTTGTAATTGTAAATCGTCCAATTAAGATACATGGTGACACCCTCGACAACCATTGGCTCATGCTAAGCTCGACAACCAATAATACCGAGTTGCTACACTCACCTTCCACACAGATCCATATGGAATAACTCGTGCTAAGCTAGACAATCATCCCATGCTTTACTTGAATCGGGTGGTGTCATCTTACGGATTGTGCGTGATTTACATTTTTAGGAAACAATCTTTTATTTCTTAGATTAAATCCATGTTTTAGCTTTGATTAACAAAGTAAGTGACGAAACTAATTTTCACTTTCGAATATAATACCGAGGTTATATTGTCTTGTTAACCATGTGCACGTGAGAGTTGTTAACCATATATAACTCTTGTGATTTTATTAACTTAAAGTTATCAAGCAAGCGAAGAAATATAAACAACAATGCAAGAAAATAAATCACATCACACGCATACAAGGGGTTGGTAACCAAGCCAAAAACCAATGCGTCCTACTCGCGAGCCAAGCCGGGAGGATTAGGTCTACTAGGGACAAAACCTAGACTATAAAGTTCTCCTACTGAATCCACTACCTCCATCTGGACTCTCCGGATCCAAGGTCTTCAAGACGTCATCACCTAGACTCTTGATAGTGGCCTTCAAGATACAAGTACATAAAAGAAAGGAAATAGCATGCAAGACACACACTTCCTATCATACTAGTACAAGTACATGGAATAAATGAAACGACGTGCAAGCCATGATAAATAATTACATATCAAATTAATAAATAATTAATTACATCTCATGTGACACAAAGGTCACCAAAAGAACAAACAAATACAAAGCAACCACAAAACATAACCACAAGGTCTAGGGCAAAGGTTACTAACCTAAGGCAACAAACAACAACCAAACAAGCACGGTGTGCCAAAACCGTGACTAAATAATAGTTTGGTTAGAATTTCCAAAACAAACACTCAAGGTACATAAGGAAATTCTTGTACATATGCATTAGGGCAAAAAACTAATTTTTATACCCATATTCATAAATACAAAACATATGTGTATGAATCTCATGCCAAGACCATACATACATACCCATATTTTTATGAAAATATACAAGGGAATTTCAAACAAATGGAATCTACATAAATAGAAACTCCTTAATGACCCGAAAAACCATCATTTTTTTCTTTTTAAGGACAAAATTGACTAAGAGCCCTTCACTGCCCCTCACAGCTAGTGAAGCCCAAGGGCCTCATGACCGATCACAGGTATGAAAAACTCGTGACCCTAAAAACCAAGTTTCACGACTAAACTGCTCACGAGACGCTTCACAACCCCTAATGGCTCGTGAAGCGCAAGAGCTTCACAACCAGTCACGGGCCAACATCACTCGTGAAGTCGGAAAACGAGTTTCACGAACACTTGTCGTGTGGCCTTCACGACTTGTGAAGTCTCCTTCACGGCCTACTTGATAGAAAAAAATCTTCCAAAATTGGTTTTTCGAGCCATTTTCGTGCTATATCTTGTAACTATGGATCTGAGACCATTGTAGGGAATCAATGCACGTCAACACCCGAACGCAACAGAAGCAAACAAGAGCAAAAACTGGTTTTGAGGGATCAAAACCAACATGCATGTACTTCCAAGTGGATCTCAACTACAAAAGGAAATATGGCAACTGGAAAATTAAAGCAAAGGAGGAGAAATATACCACCTAGGAGTGGCTGGAACGAAGCAACAAAAGGAGGACGTGGAGAACTCGAACCCTAGCTCCTCTACGGAAATTCCACACCAAGTAAGCGAGAGTCCACCTTGCTAATGGTCCACAAATTCGAACAACACCAAATATTTTGAGCTCTTGGAATGACACCACATCTCTTATCTTGTTACACTAGCTCAACCCTTTGATCAAGAGTTCAAGTGTCACTTATGTGTGTATAATGAACATGTTGGAATATGCCCACTCACATACACGAGTTGGTATCATTGCTGATGAGGCATAGGCCTATTGGGTCACACAGCAAGTGTTGATTCCGACAACACCTTTGAGTGAGAGAGAGAGAGAGAAAAATGCCAAAAAACGGTTTTCGTGGTGCTATGCACGGTTGTACTTCTTGTTGGTACGACCGTGGTGTGCAAAGAACGTCCGTGCTTCTTGTTGGTACGACCGTGCTTATGGTCAGGGTACGGGCCCAAGTCATGTGTGACTTGGGGCGTGCTCGTTTGGGCTAGCACGACCGTGCTTCATTTTGCACGGCCGTTGCTCACGCTGTAAGAGCCTATTTAATTAGCCTTTTAAGGCGGTTTTGAATGTTAATTACCTTCAATATGGACTTGACTAGGGACGTTTTTTGGCTGACATAGTTGGTCTATAAGAGGTGTTGAAAGTCTAATTCATGGAGGTTAGCCATTTTGTTTAAACCATGACATATATCTCTCTCAATAGCATCCTTGGTAGACTTGGTTAAGTGCTACAAGTGAGTGCACTATTAGGTGGTGTTCTTGTTGGCATACAAGTACTCTAGTAAGTGGGAATCATACAAGTTTAGTGTGGATACCGGTAGAGATACACTCCTTTGTGTACATATCTTCCAAAGACAAAAACATGACTCAACAAGAAGACTAGATTAAAGGGTCCATTTCTACCTTCTTGTTATTTATTTTGTCGAATTGCTATTGTCTAGAGTATGATCCATTAGGTAGTGTGTTGGTCGCATTATCTTGAAAATTATTTTACTCATTGTTCTTCCACTACATTTTCTAGATGCCACCGAAACCCAACAATGGTATCAAAGCCTTCTCTAACATGTATTTGCACTTTTGGTCTTAAAAACTGGAGTTTTCTGTCAAAAATGATTTTCAAGTGACCAGGCACGGCCGTACCTTTTGGGGTACGGGGCGTGCCGGCGGCCCGGGCACGGCCGTACCTTTGGGGGTGCGGGCCGTGCCGGTAGGACTTTAAACAGATTAAAAATGTTTAATTACTGTACTGGCACACGGGCGGGCACGCTCGTACCCTTCACAGGGCACGCCCATGCCTATCGTGTTTTTGGCCAGAATCTGGAATTTTGAAACAGAGTTTTTGGTAATCTTAAAAACCAGGTTTTTGACTGTTTTGGACCGGTCTTGGATCTTGTCGAATCCCACTATATTTTGATTCCTAGAATTTCTATAATTTGTATGGTTTGGCATGAAGTGCATAAAAATATATATATTTTGTAACACCCGCAAACCTGGGCTAGGAGGATAGCAGGGTTTGTGGTAAGTGCTTAATTTTTTATTATGATTATATGGGTAATTATTTGATTTAATTTTAAAATATGTGATTAATTATGTTATGCATGTGTTGTATGTATAAAACCATATGTAAGTATGCATGTATATATGTGTATACGTGGTGACATTTGAGGAGGTGATGCCACCTCCTGTTTTCTAAATTGTATACGTGTTAAGCATGCATTATTCAAATTGAAGAAAAGTGAAGTGTGTGTGCAAGTGTTTTCTCTCTGCCAACAAACCGAAGAAGAGGAAGAAGGAACCATCGGATTTTCAGGTTTAGGGTGTTTGAATTCAAGATAGAGGTTAGATATATATTTCAAGTGTTTGTATGCTAGTTTGATTAGGTTGATCATTAAAATAAACACGAATATATGAAGAACACAAGAATCGGTTTTGTTGAAATATGAGTTTTTATGGGTTTTGTGTGTTCATAAGATTTATGAGTCTAAATGATGTTTTGATGCATGAATATATGTTTAGAAGTATTTAAACATGTTTGTGAAATGATATGATGAATGTTTAAGGTTCTAGGTTTTGAGATATGATGACTTGAAAGATGGCGGATTTGATATATCCATGAACTATCGGTTTTGGTGGTAAAGAAGAAGAGGAATTTCGATTGTTTAGAAACCCGTATGATAAAACCGAGAGTAAGATCTATAGATTAAATCCGATACAAGCAAAACCGACACTCTAAATCCTACCCTTGAGAAACCGATACTTGTAAACCGAGACTCAAATCCGATAGACTTGAAATCCAGATTAGTATAATCCGACAACTTAGAATCCGATTCATTCTGAATCCGAAACTTGAAAACCGGTAGCCCTTAAAACCGGTACTTAGTGAAATCCGACAGTTAGTAGAATCCGACATAAAGTAGCGGATTCTTGGGAATCCGATAGTTTTAGGAAATCCGATATTTTGTATATTGAACTTGGGATTGTTTATGGATTGATTATTATTGTTTGATGAATGATTTATAAATATATGGATAGATATATTTATGAGGTTGAGACTGACTTGGTTGTTGCTGTGTTTTCAGGCAATCCAAAAGCTCAGTAAAATTAGATATCTGAGTTCAAGCTAAAACTGAGGTGAGTGGACGTTAATCACGGATGGTAAAGATTGTAGTTAATATTATTAATGTAATGCATGATTATGGATTGGAACTAGATTGACTGAACTGCTGATTGTGATTATGATTGTTGATAACTGCTGCATGACTATTTAGGATGATTTTGAGTTGCGTTTGAGAAATCAGCTATACGTGGACTTGGGCTGGGCTTGTCTAACTGGTTGGTTGAACAGTAGTAGCCTTTCTGGTTGAATTTTTTGCTCAGAGGGGAGTTAATGTGCCAATTCAGTGGAAAGCTATCGGTAAACCTTTGCTTTGGGCGGCATTGGTTGTAGGTTCTGATCCGAACCGCCGGTTTTCTCGTGATATGTGATTACATGATTGATGATTGATTGTGAATGTTTGCATTTGATGTTTTAGCCTCTACTCATTTAGCTTTGTGCTAATTCCCCTCAATTGATGTTTTACAGGTTCGTGTTAGAGTTGAAGAAGGAAGAGTTGACCACACTCTGATACTTATTTTCAAAAAGAGACGAGCCAGTCATTTTGTAACACCAAACAATTAATGATGTTGTTGTTGTCTTTTGAACAAATGATTGTATCTTTGTAAATATTGGTTTAATGTATTTAAGTTGAGTTGAATTAGCTTCCGCAGTGTAATTTAAAAAAAATGGCTTGTGATTTTCCGGTGTTACATATTTATAGGTGTATATATGAATATGTAATTTTAAACTTGGTATTAAAGTTACTAATGCATATGTACAAGGATTGCCTTTTGTGCCTTGAGTGTTTATTTGACAATCTTGATCTAAATATATTTGACATGGTTTTTGTGGCACACCATGGTTTTGCATTGGTTGTGTTTGATTGTGGTTCCGTAACTAGATGCCCTTTAGACCTATGTGTTGTGGTCGTTGGTATATTTGGTTTTTGGTGGCCTACATGCCGTATTGTTGTAATTTTATTATTATTTGGTGCGGCTTGCATGCTTTTTATTTATTCCCTTGTACTAGTAATAGTAGCATAGGATTGTGGCATGCGCACCATTTCTTTTTCTATGTTATTTGTAAAATAGTATAGAAGTTGATTTTATTTGTAATACACCAACTAGAGTCACGACGTTGATGTCTCGGCGATATGGAGTCTGGATCGCTTATGGAGATGCCGGCTTCAGTGGGAGCACACCCAACTGTAGGGCTGTCAATGGGGCAGATCGGATCGGATCTTTTAAGGATCTGACCTGACCCGTAGACCCATTTAATTGGATTTGGATGTGAACCATTAGCATTAAGATCCAATTACTTGGATTTGGATCGGATCCATTACTAATGGATCTTGACCCAGAGCGACCCATTTAATATTTTATTATTTATAGTATAATTTATCAAATATTTTTCAACCACAACCCCACCCTACGTCCCTACCCCACCCCACCACGCCGCCACCCCTACCCTACCCACCCCACCCCTAGTCCCCACCCACCCTACCCCTACCCCCACGGACCACCACCGCCGGCCACCACCGTCACCACCACCACCTCCACCGTCGACTACCCGCCGCTGCATCCGTCACCACCACGACCGACCACCACTCGTTATCGCCGACACTATCACCACCGCCGGCCACCACCCGCCACCGTGACCACCACCCGCCGCCGCCGCCACCATCACCGCCCACTACCCGCCACTGCCACTATCACCGCCGGCCACCACCCGCCGCCGCCGTCACCACCACCACCCAATAGCCGCCGTCACCTTCACCGCCGGCCACCACCCACCGCCGCCGCCGACACCGTCACCACCGCCACCTTAACCGCCGGCCACCACCTGCCGCTACCGTTGTTGTCATCACCGCCACTATCACAGCCACCGTCACTGCTGGCCAGCACCCCCCACCACCGTCGACACCGTTACCACCACCACCACTGCCGCCGACACCGTCACCACCACCACCGCCAACCACCAGCCACCGCCATCGTTGTGGCCAGCGGTGGCGGCAGCGAGTGGTGACCGGCGGCGGCGGCGGCGGGTGGTGACCGGCGGTGACGGTGGCGGTGGCTGGTGGCCGGGGGGTGAAGGTGGCGGCAGCTGGTGGTCGGCGGTGGTGGTGACGGTGTCGGCTGGTGTTGGTTGGCGGCGGCTGGTGGTTGTCGCCGGTGGTGGTGACGGTGGTGGTAACGGGGTCGGCGGTGGTGGTGGTGGTGGTGACGGTGGTGGTAGTGGTGGTGGTGGCCGGCGGTGATGGTAGTAAAGGTGGTAGCCGGCGGTGGTGGTCGGTGGTGTCGGCAGTAGCAGCGGGTGGTGGTCGGTGGTGTCGGTAGTAGCAGCGGGTGGTGGCCGGCGGTGACGGTGGCGGCGGCGGGTGGTGACGGTGTTGGCGGCGGTGGGTGGTGGCCGACGGTGATGGTGGTGGCGGTGGTGGTCAAAGTGTTGGCGGTGGCCGGCAGTGACGATGGTGGTGGCTGGTGGTGGTGGTGGTGACGGGGTGTCGGCGGCGGTGGTAGATAGGGGTTGGCGGTGATGTTGGCGGCGGCCGGTGGTCGGCGGTGGTGGTGGTGGTGGTGGTGATGGCGAGGACGGGTGACGGGGGTGGTAATAGGCGACGGCGGTAGCCATGGTGGTGGCGGGTAGTTTAATATTAAATGGATCGACCCAGACAGATATTGGATCGACCCACGTAGTGATCCAATTAAATGGGTCGACCTATTGGATCTCTTATTGGGGTGATGGATCTAATATTTAGACTCATTGGATCCAATAAATGGGGCAGATCGGATCTGATCTGGGCAAGATCTGACCCATTGACAGGCCTACCCAACTGGGTACTTTGGATCTTTGATTTCTTAGGATTTGGACATGTTACCCAACTATTGTGGATGCGTGGTTGTGTTTTTATTATTTATTATTCTTGCATGGATATGTTGGAAATCGCATGCTAGATAACTTTTGATAAAATAATAAAACACAAAGATTTGTAAAAATGGTTTACGTTTCTCCGCGCGTATAGAATTAACAGAATAATATAAAATTGTATTATATTATAAGGGGATAAAAATTGGTTTTATCACTTGAGTGAAATATAGTTTCTAGCCTTGTTTAAATAATTGGTTTTTGAAAAAGTATTTGGGTAATTCTTTCTACAAGGATTATATCTAAATAAACTAAAACGCGTACTCTAAAATTGTACATGACAAACGTTAACAAGGAAACACCGAATTTATCACTTTGTTCGTTTCTAGAGAAGGAAAAACTCGTAGGCGTGAACTTTGTGGATTGGCATAGGCAATTGCATATTGTCCTTAGCCATGAATCTAAGTTGTACATCCTTGAGGAACCCCTTCCGGAACCAGCTGCTACCAACATGAGTTGGGCCACTAGATACTCCTTTGAAAAGTGTGTCGAGGACACAAAAGAGATTTCTTCTTTCATGTTATCGACTATGAACTACGAGCTGCGAAAGCAACTCGAGAATATGTAACATCCTGAGATTGGGCCTAGTAGAAACGTAGGCTTTGGGTATGTTACACTTGGATTATTATTTGATTATGTTTATTTAATTACTAATTAAGTAATTGATTATTGTTAATTATATATATATTGTTGGTTATATATATATATGTATGTATACGGTTGTGTGTGTGTGTGCATGTGTTTAGATGACTATAACCATGCCACCTCATGCTTTTATATGTTTAATACATGGGTGGTGTTAAACAATCCTTCACTTTGAAGCAAGTGAGTGTGTTTGAATTAGTGTGTAAAACCGAGAGCAAAAGAAGAAGCAAGAAACAATCGGAGTTCAAGTATTTGAATTGTGAATTCAAGTTTTGAAGGTTGTTGATTATTTCATGATTCTTGTTAACATGCTATTGATTAGTATGAACATGCTACGGTTTTGAGTAGATTTGATATGAACATGCTTTATGAGTGTATCTGATTTGGTGTTCTTGGTGTTCAAAGGTGTTTTGATGCATGCTTGTGTGTTTAAACATGTTTATATGTGTTTTTATAATCTTGTATATGAATTGTATAATCTGGAAAGTTGGTTTATACAAGACATGAAGTTGTCGGATTATGGGGATGATGAAGGTGGCGGATTTTGGTAATAATGATGAAAACCGAATGTCCAAATCCGAGACTTAGGAAACCGATAGTGTGAAATCTGATACCCTTGAAATCCGAATGTTGAATCCGATGGTGGATTCTAAGCATGAAATCCGAAAGTGGGTGCCAAGTTAAGATACCAAGTGTGGAAATCCGATGGGTGTATCGGATTCCGATAGTAGTTGCGGATTTGGTGAAATCCGATGATAGTATCGGATTTCATATGAAATCCGATAGTTTGGCTGTTGATTTGCATTGTTTAATGCTATGTGATATATGTGTATTCATATGTGAATCTTACATATTTATGTTTGATTAAATGGATATAAATATATGATTGATATATATATTTATGAATTGGATACTCATGGTTGGTTGTTGTGTTCTCAAGGATAGACAAGGTTCAGTAAAATTAGATCACTGAGTGGAAAAGCTGAAAGCTTGAGGTGAGTGGATGTTTACTCACGGGTGATATTAGTTGTACTGGTTTGGTTGCAACTAATGTTGAATAGATTGTATATCTGTTGGTTAATTAACTGTGAATGTTAATTATTGAATTTATTGATATGGATACATGTTGGAAGGGAAGTCAGTTTACGACTGGGCTTATGGGCTGGGTTCATTTGCTATTGGCTAAGCAGTATCAGGACCTTGGGATGCATTTGTTCCTACCAGAGGATGATACTGTGTGAGGATAGCAAATGAACTATCGGCAAACTTTTGCTTTGGCCGGCATCGGTTGTAGGTTCTTGCAGAACCGCCGGTCTTCCCAGGGTGCTTATTTGTGGTTGTTGATATCATGTGGTTTAGGCTGATATATCTGTTGTGTGTTACTCCATTCACTTATCTTTGTGCTAATCCCCCACCTCTCACTCTTCTTACAAGTTTTGGTAAGTCAGCGGCTCGGCTGAGAGTGGTTAGCTTGGGGAGTAATCACCTAAGACTCTGATAAAGTATTTGTGACGAGCCATGTTTTGTAATACTGATATTTTGTAAACTTAGTGATAATTGCTTTTATGTTTATAAACGCTTCCGCAGTGTAATTAAAAGTGAAAATTTTTGGGTTAAAAATTCGGTGTTACAAGTTTGGTATGAGAGCCTTGGTTTGGCAGTGTAGGCACCGTGGACGTGTTACATTCCCAAATCTTGGCTCGTGGTAGGTCGATTACTCCTTGGGTGTGGGATTGGGGTGAATTGGAGTGTGGGATTGGGGTGAATTGGAGTGTGGTGGAGTTAGTATGTTGTCTACTAACGGATTTATCTAATAAATCGTGAGGTGATGTGATTTTTACAGATAACAATGGCTGGACGTGATTACTCAACCGGTACCACTACTGTCCCATTTACTGCTGAGGTCCCTACTGCTACAATTGAAGTTCCTACTAGCGCTAGTACATCTGGTACATCAGTTGATGAGAGAGATGAGTACATATTTCAATCGGAGGGTCAGCTGCAAGATTTGAGAACAGAACTAGAGCAGGAGAGGCAGGCTCCTGCAGTACAACCACCAGTTATTCCTATAACATCAACTACAGTTGCGATACCACCTATCTTTCCAGTAGTGACTACATTGGCAGAGGTTCCTCCGATGTCAATGCCAATACCACCATTTACTCAACCGATGACACAACCCTTTTATTATCCTTTGTTTCCTCAGGGGCCCTATCCGTAAGGATCTGTTCCACAGGGGTTGATGCCACAAGGGTCGTATTCTTATCCTTATATGGGATTTCCACCAGGAATGGGTTATAGGCAGCCATGTACTTATAAGCAGTTCTTGGATTGTAAACCAGATGAATACCACGACAGCACGGATCCTAATGTTACCTTGAATTGGCTGAGGGGTACTGCAAGGATTTCGGATGCTTGCAACTGTGAGGATGAAATGAGAGTATGCTTTGCTACCCGTATGTTGAAGGGCAAAGCGATGGTTTGGTGGGATTCCATTAGCACACATTTATCAAGAGCACAAATGGATTCAATTACTTGGAACCAATTTCGGGATAAATTGTGTGAAAAATATTGCAACGCCTTTGAATTGAATAAAATAAGGCAGGAGTTCATGGAACTGAAGATGACAAGGAAGATGACAGTGGATAAGTTGATTGAACAGTTCAATTCTAAACTGAGATTTGTGACTCAGTGGGTGCCTGACGAATCGTCCCAGGTTCAGCACTTTATTAGGGCTTTGTTGTCAGAGTACAGGAGCACCACGAGATTGGCTGGATCTCTGTCCTAGGCTTTCACCTTGGCAAAAGAAGAACCGGCAGGGTAACTAGTCCTAGGGCAACCAAAGTAGAAAAGCTCCTATAGGAGATTCGGGGAATAAATCACAGTGGTGCATGAGATGCAGGTCTTCTCACACTGGGCAGTGTACTGCTCAGACTATGCGTTGTGTGAGATGCGGAACTCATGGGCACGAATCCAAGGATTGTCGGTACCCCCGAAACGTATGCTGGAACTGTCATCAGGAGGGTCATAGAGCCGGTGACTGCCCTACAGGGAGATGACCCGGGGCTAGGACAGGGTCAGGGATAGGGGTAGGGGTGGTTGGGGGCTCGTCTGCAGCGGGAGGGCAGAAAAGGAAGAATCCTCCAACTCCGGAGGGTAAGGCGTTCCGGATGACAGTAGATGATGCTACTACCACAGATGATGTGATCACCGGTACGTTCTTTATAAACTCCTTACCTGCTCGTGTATTATTTGATTCTGGAGCGAATCGCTCCTTTATTTCTGTAGCATTTTGTGCTAAGTTGAATTTGCCTACTACTAGTATATCTGTGCCGATTGATATAGAAGTAGCAGATGGTAAGATAGTTCCTATTACGACTTCTGTGATGGGTGCTAGAATTGACATAGATGGTAAGTGCTTTCCTGTATCATTCTTATTGATGCAATTGGCGGGTTTTGATATGGTTTTGGGGACGGATTGGCTAAGTAAGCACCGGGCAAGTATAAAATGTCATAGGAAGCTGATTTCGTTTCCGTTATCTGATGGGTCGCGTGTGGTGGCTTGATGGTAAAGGAACAAGTCTGTGTTTCCAATCATTTCGATGTTGAAAGCCAATAAATCCTTGAGTAAGGGATGCGAGTGTTTTCTAGCATATGTGATTGATGCTAGAAAAGTGAAACGGGCAGTTACTGATGTGCGAGTCGTATCAGAATATCCTGAAGTGTTTCCGGATGCGTTACCTGGGCTACCTCCCGTTCGAGAGGTAGAGTACAAAATTCATCTGATACCAGGTTCTAATCCGGTGGCTAAATCTCCTTATCGGTTGACTCCTTCTGAAATAAGGGAGATGATGACACACATTCAGGATTTGTTGGATCGGGGATTTATTCGTTCGAGTTCTTCACCGTGGGGTGCACCAGTATTGTTTGTGAAAAAGAAAGATGGTACTCTGCGAATGTGTATTGATTACAGAGAACTGAATAAGAGGACAGTGAAGAATAAATACCCTCTGCCTAGGATTGATGATTTATTTGATCAGTTGCAGGGTGCTTCGTATTTCTCGAAGATTGATCTGAGTTCAAGTTATCACTAGGTACGGGTTTCTGACGGGGATGTTGCTAAGACTGCTTTCCGTACCAGGTATGGCCACTATGAGTTTTTAGTCATGCCGTTCGGTTTGACTAACGCACCTATAGTGTTTATGGATTTGATGAACCGGATTTGTCGACCATTCTTGGATAAATCTTTGATAGTATTTATTGACGACATTTTGGTTTACTCGAAATTTGAAGCTGATCACGAGGTTCATTTGAGACAGGTTCTTGAAACTTTAAAACGGGAGAAATTGTATGCCAAGTACTCGAAGTGTGAATTCTGGATGCGGGAAGTTCACTTTCTGGGGCATGTCATTTGCAGTGATGGAGTTAAGGTTGATCCGGCAAAGATAGAAGCAGTGATGAATTGGGAGGCTCCGAAATCGCCTTCTGAGATTAAAAGCTTCTTGGGATTGGCTGGGTATTATAGAAGATTCATTAAAGACTTTTCTAAAATTGCGAATCCCATGACTAAATTGACTCGCAAGGAGGTTCCGTTTAAATGGAGTGATGAACAATAGAGAGCTTTTCAGACGTTGAAACAACTCTTGTGCCAGGCTCCTATTCTTGCTTTACCGGATGGGTCGGATGACTTCATAGTTTACTGTGACTCGTCATTGGCAGGGTTGGGTTGTGGGTTGATGCAACGGGATAGAGTGATTGCGTATGCTTCTCGTCAGTTAAAACCTAATGAGAAGAACTATCCAACCCATGATTTAGAACTGGCAGCTGTGGTTTTTGCGTTAAAATTGTGGAGACACTATCTTTATGGTACAAAGTGCGTCATTTGTACGGATCACAAAAACCTACAGTATGTGTTTTCGTAGAAAGAACTTAATATGCGACAAAGGTGATGGCTGGAACTTGTTAAGATTATGATTGCGAGATTCGTTATCATCCCGGGAAATCCAATGTGGTAGCCGATGCTTTGAGTCGCAAGGGAGTTAGTGAACATGTCAAGTTTATGCGAATTGAAATAGTCTCCGACTTGATTGACAGATTAAAGGCAGCTCAGTTGGAAGCCTTGAAGGATGAAAACCTGAAGTCTGAGATTATGACTAAGAAAAAGAATGACTTGACTGATGATTCTAGGGGATTGAAGGTTTATCAATCTCGTGTTTGGGTGCCTTTGCTTGGAGGTCTTCGGAACTTGATTACGACCGAAGCTCACAAGTCTAGACTATCTGTTCATCCAGGTAGCACAAAAATGTATAACGATCTAAAGGTTCTGTATTGGTGGCCTACAATGAAGATGGATGTTGCACAGTTTGTGGAGTCTTGCCATATTTGTGCACAGGTTAAGGCAGAGCACCAGAAACCCTATGGATCATTGAAACAGTTGCAGATTCCAGAGTGAAAGTGGGAGCACATAACGATGGATTTCATAACGAAACTTCCACGTACGCAGAGGAATAACGATATGATTTGGGTGATTGTTGACAGACTGACCAAGAGTGCTCACTTTTTGGCTACCAGTGAGACCGCATCACTCAGTAAGTTGGCTCAGATATATATAGATGAAGTTGTTTCCCGACATGGTATACCGCTTTCGATTGTGTCAGATAGAGATTCCAGGTTTGTGTCAAATTTCTGGAACAGTTTACAGCGGGAGTTGGGTACACGTGTGAATCTGAGTACAACATACCATCCACAGACAGACGGGCAATCTGAGCGAGCTAATCAAACACTCGAGGATATGCTGCGAGCATGTGTGTTAGAATATGGAGGTTCTTGGGATTCCCATCTGCCATTAATCGAATTCGCGTACAACAATTCGTATCATTCGAGTATCGGTATGCCGCCTTTTGATATGTTATATGGTCGTCGCTGCCGTACTCCTACGTGTTGGTTAGAGGCGGGTGAGAAAAAGTATGCAGGGCCTGATATTGTGCAGATCACCGCAGATAAAGTGGCTATTGTGCGAGAAAAGTTTAAAGCTGCGAGGGATCGACAAAAGATGTATGCTGATCCACGTCGTAGGTCGGTGGTATTTGTCGAAGGGGAATTGGTATATCTGAAGGTTTCTTCGTGGAAGGGGGTTATCTGTTTTGGGAAGTGGGGAAAGTTGTCTCCGCGTTATATTGGGCCGTTTCGTGTCCAACGGGTGGTTAATGATCAGACGGTTACTCTCGACATTCCGGCAGAATTATCAGGTATTCACAACACCTTCAACGTGTGTTACTTGCGGAAATGTAGAGTTGAGGATGAAAGTCAGATTCTACCTCTACATGATCTTAAAGTGGATTTCAGCAAGAGGTTGGTGGAAGAACCCATAGAACTATTGGAACGGAAAGTGATGAAACTACGAAAGAAACAGATTCCGATGGTTCTAGTTAAGTGGAAACACAGTTTGGGTTCAGAATTGACGTGGGAAACCGAGGCCGACATGAAAGCTCGTTATCCGTGATTGTTTGATGATGAATAGATTCCGAGGACGGAATCCAGTTTAAGGGGGAAAGATTTGTAACATCCTGAGATTTGGCCTTGTAGAAACGTAGGCTTTGGGTATGTTACACTTGGATTATTATTCGATTATGTTTATTTAATTATTAATTAAGTAATTGATATTGTTAATTATATATATTGTTGGTTATATATCTATGTCTATGTATACGGTTGTGTGTGTGTGTGCATGTGTTTAGATGACTATAACCATGCCACCTCATGCATTTATATGTTTAATACGTGGGTGGTGTTAAACAATCCTTCACTTTGAAGCAAGTGAGTGTGTGTGAATTAGTGTGTAAAACCGAGAGCAAAAGAAGAAGCAAGAAACAATCGGAGTTCAAGTATTTGAATTGTGAATTCAAGTTTTAAAGGTTGTTGATTATTTCATGATTCTTGTTAACATGCTATTGATTAGTATTAACATGCTACGGTTTTGAGTAGATTTGATATGAACATCATATGAACATGCTCTATGAGTGTATCGGATTTGGTGTTCTTGGTGTTCAAAGGTGTTTTGATGCATGCTTGTGTGTTTAAACATGTTTATATGTGTTTTTATAAACTTGTATATGAATTGCATAATCTAGAAAGTTGGTTTATACAAGACTTGAAGTTGTCAGATTATGGGGATGATGAAGGTGGTGGATTTTGGTAATAATGGTGAAAACCGAATGTCCAAATCCGAGACTTGGGAAACCGATAGTGTGAAATCTGATACCCTTGAAATCCGAATGTTGAATCCGATGGTGGATTCTAAGCATGAAATCCGAACATGGGTGGCAAGTTAAGATACCAAGTGTGGAAATCCGATGGGTGTATCGGATTCCCTCAAATCCGATAAAAGGTGGTGGATTCCGATAGTGGTTGCGGATTTGGTGAAATCCGATGATAGTATCGGATTTCTCATGAAATCCGATAGTTTGGCTGTTGATTTGCATTGTTTAATGCTATGTGATATATGTGTATTCATATGTGAATCTTACATATTTATGTTTGATTAAATGGATATAAATATATGATTGATATATATATTTATGAATTGGATACTGATGGTTGCTTGTTGTGTTCTCAGGGACAGACAAGGCTCAGTAACATTAGATCACTGAGTGGAAAAGCTGAAAGTTTGAGGTGAGTGGATGTTTACTCACGGGTTATATTAGTTGTACTGTTTTGGTTGCAACTAATGTTGAATAGATTGTATATCTGTTGGTTAATTAACTGTGAATGTTAATTGTTGAATTCTATTGTATGTATACATATTGGAAATGAAGTCAGTTTACGAATTGGCTTATGGGCTGGGTTCATTTGCTATTGGCTAAGGAGTATCAGGACCTTGGGATGCATTTGTTGCTACCAGAGGATGATACTGTGTGAGGATAGCAAATGAACTATCGGTAAACCTTTGCTTTGGTCGGCATTGGTTGTAGGTTCTTGCAGAACCACCAGTCTTCCCATGGTGCTTATTTGTGGTTGTTGATATTTTGTGGTTCAGGTTGATATATCTGTTGTGTGTTAGTCCATTCACTTAGCTTTGTGCTAATCCCCCACTTCTCACTCTTTTTACAGGTTTTGGTAAGTTAGCGGCTCGGCTGAGAGTAGTTAGCTTGGGGAGTAATCACCTAGGAGTCTGATAAAGTATTTCTGACGAGCTGTGTTTTGTAATACTGATATTTTGTAAACAATGGTATGTAATTAGTGATAATTGCTTTGATGTTTATAAACGCTTCAGCAGTGTAATTAAAAGTGAAAATTTTTGGGTTAAAAATATGGTGTTACAGCATATGAGTTCGCATAACATGATTAATCGGTTAAAGGACATGTTCCAACAGTAGATTAGAAAGGAACACTTTGAGTATGTCAAGGACCTTGTTGGTTGCCGGATGCAGTATGGTGGGAAGATTAATGTTCATGTTCTTCGTATGAAGACATACATTGACCAAATGGAAATATTAGGACTTCCCATTAGGAGGGAGCTTGCGGTGAATATGATTCTCTAGTTCCTGCCTGCGTCTTATGATGAGTTTATAAAAAATTATCAAAAGGACAAAATTCCGGAATCCTTAGACGAGTTGCATGGCATGTTGAAGGCTTTCAAGTCTAACATGGCCAAACGCAAGTTTTTGCCCACCCGGTTATTTAAGGAACGTAAAACTGAGAAAGAGAAAACGACTCCTTAGGAAGAAGTTTGTTATTTTTGCGGTAAAAATGGAGATTGACGCCGCCACCCATGTCCTGAGTGTTTGAAGGAGTTAAAGCTTCCTATAAGGCAAGGGAATGGCTCCTCATCATCAGGTACCTTCATGGTTATCTCTATTGCTTTTCTACTTCTTAGCTAGATTTTTTGAAATGCTGGCTATAACACTCGTGTTTGTTGCAAAAATGGTTTGTTACAAAGTGCAGGTGTTAACGAAAAAGTAGTTGATAGGGCATGGAGAGTTAGAACTCAAGATTGGGAAACTTAGATGTTGTCTCGATTGAGAAGATTGGAAGTTTTGACCTCATTATTCCATCAAGCTATTTTATAACTAGATTAATATATTATCTACCCTGCGTGGCGAGAGAATAATTAATTCTATTATGCATTGGTTGACGATGGATATTACTTTGTACTTGATATATATTTGTGGTTTATTTATTTCAAAGTTTATCCATGTCGTGGAATTTATAAGCTTTTCCTTAAAAGTAATAAAATGATCATGAATGATATGTCTAAGTCCAAAAATTTTTAGATGAGTTATCCGAGTGACGAGATCAATTTAGCCATGTAAACAAGACTTGCATCACCAAGGTCTGTCTGGTATGGAATCTTGGGTACATTTGATAGTTGATCAAATGTTGGGTTCGAGAATTGTTTATTAGGCTAGATGACTTGTACATCCTTCATTGGCGTATGTAAGAGGATTGAAAGCTTGTTGAAATTAGTTCACACTTGTGTGGTTAATTTGTTCAAGCAATCCATGAGGATAACTACACATACTTTGTTACCTTTACCGGTGGTGGTAGAAGGGATGGGTATGTTTGAAACCTTTGAGGTATTCAATAATTACCATGACGAGGTTTGTGGGCAAAAGGTTAAGTTGCTTAAATCTTGTAAAAATGTTAAGTATCTTATTTGTGAATTTTGTAACCATCATAAGAATTGTGAGATTTATCTCATAGTTTATTTCTCCTAGGACACATAGGCATATGGTGTCGCATAGAGGAGGAACTGAACATTCTTGGATATGTTCGGGTATTGATGGATCGCAAATTCATACCCAAAGTTTTGGGAGCTCAAATGTGGCGGGAAATGTTCTATATATAAAACCAACAAAGATGGACTAGTATGCATCTTAGGAGATAAAGACTAGAAAGAGTATCTTTGTTTTTCTATCTCAAAACCTAGATTGTCCAGCCTACGTGTAGACGTGAGGTGGAAGAATCCGGGGACTAGAGATGCTACTCAATTAGGTATTCTGCTAAGACCATCAGATATTTGTTTTACAAACTTTGTGGAAAAGTTTTTGTCGCTCAATAGCAAGTGGAAACCTAATATGTGTAGAAGCCAGTTGGAGTAAACTGAGCCTTGAATGGTAAAACCTGATGTTGGCACTAGCATACAATCAATAGTGATTGGAACTCAGCATGGCAATGCTGGAGTACCTGGCATAATTCATTACTCTTCCTACATCTGATATGAGTTGTCGTAAGTCCGGATAGATATATGTTTTATATCTAGAGGAAGACAACTCGATGATGGATTAGTTGAATTCATCAACTATCGGAAGTCGTAGTGGTCCTAGAGTCGGCTAAAAGGAGAGAGATAATGAGTATGGGATGCAATCCATGTTGGATATCCAAGTATTGGACTTGGTTGATCTGATGCCTTGGTATAAACCTAAGGATGTACATGGATTAAGATGTAGACAGCTTCAAATACCGACTAATGGTAAAAGTGCTGATACGATTGATCATGAGGATGTTATCATAAAAGAAAATTTTCCCCGTGGTTATGTTGAAGCCAGCTCGGATGACTTATGGTTTATCACTACCTTCTCATGGCGATGAAGGCATGACACTGAAATGTAAAGACCCTATTCCTTCATAGGAATCTTGAGGAAATGTTTTAACACTCCCCAAGAGTCTTGTACATTGTAAGTATACTTGTAAAGTCTACAAGCCCAAGAATTCTATTCATGGGCTTGAATAAGCATCTCAAAGTAGTAATCTTCACTTTAATGAGAAAATCATAGATTTGAGTTTTCGAAAAGGAAAGATTAAACTTGAATGTATGCCAGAGCTAGTGGGAGCGCTTGTATTCCCAAATATTGTGTATCTTTGATATAAATCCTATTAAGGATAATATCCTAACTTGGTGGTTCATAAAACCGGGGTTGAGGAATTATTGCTTCATAGGAAGATTTAGGAGATACAAAATGGAATTTTTAAAGTGGCAAAACTAAGAGAATGATACTGAAACATGATGAACGAGTGTGTTAATAGCAACTTGGTATATCACATGGTTTCTTTTCTCTCATTTTGACACACTTGGAAGAACTTTTTGTACATTGTTCTTCAAGTTGATGTTTGGTGGTGACAAGGAGCTTAGAGTAAAGTATTACTCTTGGTGAAATTGTTGTTGTTGTTGTGTTGTTAAGTAGAATGTTATCGACTAGAATGATTTTGTAAGCATTCTTGACTCTATTGGGTTCTTTTGATACAATGAGAGTATGATGGCTTATACATATGAATCATAGTCTTGTCCATTGTGACTCTATTGGTATCTTTTTAGACAATGAGAGTACAATGACTCATAGACGAGAACTATTGTTTGAAACATCGGGGACTATATTGGGTTCTTTGAAACAATGAGAGCACGAAGGCTTGAACAAAGGACCATGATCTTGCCGACGCACACTTTATAAGTGATTGGTCGAGAGAAGAGATATGGTGATTGTTAGAATACGCATGGATATCACTTTGTGAATCCATTTACTAAGCTATTGTTGCAAGCTAGTGATGATTTTTCATACTAGGCTTGCATACACTTGGTTTACAAGTGGTTTTGGCTTGAGTTTGTTTTAGTTGAATTTGATATGTTTGAGTTAGGAAAATTAAGCAATAATGTGCTTGATTGTATCGATTATCAAATAGGGATCTGATAATGCGCGCGGAGCGGGTACTTTTGATAGCCCTTATTGTGTTCCATCTTAGCATGTTTAACCGCTTCCTTGAATAACATGGTTATTCTAAATGCTCCATAGTCGGTCGTTCTTCATGAGGAAGGAAGAAGTGAATTAATATTGAGGTAAGTAGTTGGTAAATGTATTCATTTTGGATAGAATACATGGTTACACAACACTTATCCTGTAGTTGATAGTGGATCAAGAGACTAGAGGACCCGCACCTGAGTTTACTTCATGGACATGGTCATGAGTAAATCAGGATGATAATATCGTTTATCCTTAGACCAGAGATACATGCGATCTCTGAGTATTAGCTTGTCTTGTTTTGACTACTTTCTAGCACAGTTCGTAACTGGCTGCTATAAGGGGAGTTTTCAAGTAAGATTTTGATACTACGATGGGACTATGTAGTCGAAAGGATTTGTTCCTCTTTTAGAGAGATATCTATGGGCCCCTCGTTGACTGACCGCTGACATCAAATGCATGGCCATGCTCAAGTTGAATTGATAATGGATCAATTTTGGAACTTGTTTTTGTTGGTCATGATCGAGAAACATAATCGTGGATGATCTGGAGGTTGACAATGTTCCAAGCCTCGCATTCACATTGGATATCGTGAACAAAAGGATGAATGATCGCTTATTTATAGGCCATTCTTTTCAGGTTGGTACTTGTCATGAATGACATACCCTATGCTAACTTGGGGGCATAGATACCTTGCTAGAGGCCGCTCTATGTTTGTGCTGCCTTTCGTCGGTGTGTCATGTGCAAGTGGGAGTCTGTTGGAATATGCCCACTGACACACACGAGTTGGTATCATTGCTGATGATGCATAAGCACAGTCGACAACACCTTTGAACGAGAGAGAAAAACGCCAAAAAATGGTTTTGGCGGTGATATGCACGGTCGTACTTCTTGTTGGTATGGTCGTGGTGTGCAAAGCACGACCGTGCTTCTTGTTGGTACGACTGTGCTTATGGTCAAGGTATGGGCCTAAGTCATGTGTGACTTGGGGTATGCTCGTTTGGGCTGGCACGACCGTGCTTCACGTTGTAACAACCGATTTAATTAGCCTTTTAAGGCTGTTTTGAATGGGTGTTAATTACCATCAATATGGACTTGACTAGGGACATTTTTTGGCTGACTTATTGCTTGCGTAATTATCTGCTACAACTTCATATTTTTTTTAGTTTGTTGTTTGTCATTGACAAGTATCATGTTTTTTATTTAGATTAGTGTGTTTCAAGATAATCTGAAATTATGTTTTTTTTAAATAAATTTACAGCCTAGTGAACATGGATTATATGAATGATATACGTACAGGTGACTCTTGAACACCATATGGGAGATAATGGTTCAATCACCGATAGTTGAGTAAGTTTGTATGATAACTATAAGTCTCATGTGTGTGTTATTAACAAGATCTCTATAGTTTAGTAACCATTTAATTTCAATTCATGTTTTCCTATTTCATTATGATTATCAGGCAAGTAGCATTAGATTACAAGCTTAAATTGAAATATGGAGGCTTCTTTCATTTAGCCAGAAACTCATGTAGGAAACTATATTGTTTTGGCTTGCAAAAATCTATCTACATGGACACATATTCATATAATTTGAGCGATTTAGTTGAAAAGGTCTTGAAGCATTATCCATGAAGGAATGATCTTGTCTTGTCAATACTTTTTCTTGATAAGTATTCAAAAGAACAATCTTTTATTCAACTTGAATCTCATGAGAACTTCATGATGATTCTTAACATGTACAAGGAGGAGAAAGAAGTAACAATTTATGTGACTACGGATAAGTTTATCCAACAAAGGTATAAAATTTTAATTAACGTATTATGCATTTATGTAGTGGTGTAGATACTTAGATTAACTCAAGTATAATTTTTGGTATAGTGATCAACATGAAATTAATGATGAATCTGATAATGAAAATGATTCAGACTCAAATTGTCCAAGTGAAGATAGTTATGATAGTCGTCACAATACCAATAATGAAAATGAGTTTCTCATTTACGATTGTGAAACTTATGGATATAGTAAGAAGAGTAAAACCATGAAACTTCATTCGAAATTTCCGAACGTGGATTCTTTTAGAAAAGCTTTAAATCATTATGCATTAACTCATGATTTTGAATATGTCATTGAGAAAAGGGATCAAACACGACTTATAGCATGTTGTGATAATAAAGCATGTGAGTGGAGAATTCATGCTTCTCTTACTCAAGATGGAGTTACTTTTGAAGTAAGTATATGATTTAAGAAATGATATATTTTTTAACGTGACTGTTTTGTTAACATTATTGTTTGTTTTTTATATACATTTTTGTAGATGAAGAAATTTATGGAGAAACTTTCTTGTACTCGAAGCAACAAGTGTGGTAATAAGCATGCCACTCAAGGATGGATTGCTGATGTTGTCACCGACAAGCTGAAATCAGATGGAGATGTATCTTGTGTCGGACTCAAGAATTATCTTATGAAAACCTACAATATTAATGTACGTTATATGAGAGTCTTTAGATGAAAAGAACAAGCTTACAATGATATATATGGCAACTAGGATGACTCTTTCTTAAAAATTGATGATTTCAGAGAGGAAATACAAAAAAGAAACCAAGGAAGCGTGTCATTTGAAAGAAAAATTCAATGGTGTACTAGATGCTGCCACAAGTATCGATGGTAACAATGGCATGTTTCCGGTAGCATATACCGTGCTTGAATCAGAGAACACAAAATCTTGGACTTGGTTCCTTGAGTCGCTAAAAAAAGCGATTGGCACACCAAACGGTCTTGTAATATCCTCAGACATGCAAAAGGGGTTGGAGGAAGCTATCACACAGGTGTATCCAAACGTTGAGCATCGAGAATGCATGAGACACTTATATAGCCACTTCAAAAAACATTTTCGAGGTGATTTCTTCATGTTAAAACTGTGGCGTGCTGCAAATACCTACAATATTAGTAAGCATAATAGATTATTAAGTGAAATTGCTAGTGTACGTGGAGAAGCAATTGCATATCTAAATCAGAACTATAAATTTTTTTTGGAGTAGAAGCAAATTTCTTACAATGGTCAAGTGTGATTACATTAATATCAATATTTCTGAAACTTTTAACTCCTGGATTGGTGAAATACGCTAAAAACCAGTTCTTGATCTTCTCGATGGCATAAGAAAAAAGATTATGGAACACTTTGACAAGAAAAAGAGGATTGTGACCAAATGGAGGGGTGCATTACTTCCTAGTGCTAGGAAATATCTCAAGAGAATACCTAAGGCGAGTTGTACGAAATATTGGTGTAAATTTTTTATTTAATTTAAATTTTTTTATTTACTAATACTGTTTATTTTTTTCAAGTAGAACTTGGTTGAATTCCAAGTTTGTAGAAGCAGTGACAATCGAGCTGAAGTGAAGTACAAAGAAAAACGTTGGGAGGTTCTACTTGATGAGAGGACATGCAATTGTCAAATTTGGCAAGTTAAGGGTCTTCCTTGTATGCATGCAGCAGATTTTATTGCTTTCACAAGAGAGGTTGATTGGGATAAATATCTTGATCCGTACTTCACCGTTGAGAAATATAAAGCAGCTTACGCATTGGAAATCGCTCCGATGCCTAGAAAAGAGCAATGGGAGCATATAGAAACAAGTGATAAAATATACCCGCAAATTATCAAATGCCCGCCTGGAAGACCGAAAAAGAATAGAATCGTTGCGTCTGATGAACCTAGAAAAAGACATAGGTGTCCACGTTGTGGTACATATGGACACCATCAAGGGACATGCAAGAATCCGGCACCATTTTCTAATACACCTCAAAGTTCTCATTAAGCATCAACTAGTAAAAGGTTAATTAATTCTCGATTAATATTTTGTTTTATTTAATAAGTAATTTCAAAAACAATTATATAATCCTAATGATTGTCTATTTTTCAGAGAGCGAAGAAGAACACACTAATGAATGCAGATGATTGCAAGCAAGAACTCTTTCTCAAAAGCTACTGGTTTTATTTAGTTATGTAAACTTGTTGATTTCGTTATGTAATGAACTTGAAATTGATGGTTTATTCTCGTTATGTGATGAACATGGATTTGGTGGTTTTATTTAGTCATGTAATAAATATGGATTTGGTGGTTTTATTTAGTCATGTAATGAATTCTGTTTATTCTATTTTGGTGTAAGTAATTCGAAATTGGATCTTTTATAGACCTTATATACAAACTCATAATAGCCACTTGCTTAACAATATGGATCCATTAAATTTAATTAATTAAAAGAAAAAAAAAGAACACATAGCAGTCTATTGAAACCAACCTAAGGGAACCCTAAATAGGCTTAGAGACCCAACTAGTAAAACAAAAAATAAATACATTCAGGACTAGGGAAGCACTTGCGAAAGCCTAAGAATCCAAATCCCGCAAGTCCAAACAACAATAATTGAACCAGAATTTTCCCTTACCGAAGCCTCAACCGATAAAGCCAAAGGCAAAAGGCCTATAATTGAGGAAGAGGAAGAGGTCGAAGTCCAGCTGATCAATATCCGCAAGGTCTTCACTATAGTTAATAGGGAGCTGCTAGACATTTTTCCACCATAACAGGGGCAATTCAATCTTGCACCCATAGATCTTATCAGTCAGTAGCAACCTCAAAGACCTGAACAACAAGACGGTGAGTGGCCCGTACATGAAACCAATCATGGAGGACCCAAACTATTTGCCACTCATAAGAGAATAATAGAAGAAAGGCTAAACATAAGAAACATCAGGCCTAGGGAAGCACTTGCCAAAGCCCAACCTCGCTGGTCGACTCAGTGGCTCAATGCTTCGTATCTTGAAGAATGAATTCCTCAGATCTTCTCAGAGGAGGTCAGAGAGGTTGATGATCTGTACGTGCTAAACTCTTAAGAGCATGAGAAGTCAGTCAGGTTCACCGCCACCTTCCATGGAAGCTCGAAACAACAAGTGGCCTCTAAATTTCTGATAGTCAAAATCAAATTCCTATACATGCGCAACTTCCTCAGCTACTCGATGGTTCAATTCGACGTAACAAGAGCAGATGGGAAAAGATACACATTTCATGAAGTTGAATTAAGACATCTAAATTTGGGGGACATCACTCATATGGAAGAAGAGTTGGCTTGCAAAACCGGCAAGAACTGGGAAGAACAGAGAGCTCTCCAAGTATTGAGAGACTTCAAGAGAAAGAAAATCCTCCTATGCAGAACTAATGATCTACAGTTAGGTCCTGAGGCCGATCTTGAAAAGATAAATGTTCGGAGGCCCAACCAGCAGTACTCAAAGCTTGAAAAGTATAGAAAATACAGGATCATTAAGGAATATTATGAGGATTATGAAGGGGCCGATGGATTCATAATGTCAAATTTGAATGGCGTTAAAGCTTTCTTCAGACTCTCCGAGGTCAACGCATATTCTGACGGAACACTTCAAAGATGTGTTAGTCCTATGTTTAGAAAAGTTAGATTTGATGAGACAAACCATAGATATGTATAGATGATAGGTTAAATATTAGGAATTATGTAAGTCTGTTGTAGACTGACTAGTCAGCTTAGGCTGAGTAGTCAACGTACAAACAGATATAGAGTTTTCTATGTAAGTACTAGATGACTCAGTGACTTCTAAGCTGAGAAAGGTTTCAAGAGTGAAGACTTGAAAAATTGAAGACTTGAAGATTCAAGAACTCAGCTTGACAATGTCAAGCTGGGTTAGTCAGATCAGCGCCAGAAGTCAGTTTAAAGAATTTAAGTATGTTTTAAATTCTGTCATAAACTCTCAATATCTACGGCATTTAAGTTAGAGTATCTGAACCTAATTTAAACTATCTATTAGTTGGATCGAAATCTCAAACAAAATTAGTTAGATATGTTCTAATTAAGGAGTTTGTTACGGTTTTAAAGAAAAGATAAGTTCTATCTTTAAACTGCGATTTATTCATAGATACATCAAGTATAAGTATAAACCTTTTATGGGTTTACACGCAGCATGTGAGACACAGAGCATGAACTGCATAAGTTGCGAAGCCTGTGTTCATACTTGATATGCGTTTGTTGCGACAACTTTTTGAGTTCAAAGTTAAAGAGAGTTTTCCAGAATTCTTGTTAATCAGTTTTAACAAGAAGTTCGATCATCAATTAGTTTGTGATCCAAGAGTGTTTAGAGAGAAGTTGAGTTTATAATCAGTGTAATATCAAATCATCCTGTTGATTTGATTAGAGAGTAAAAATTGTAATCAGTTCATTTGATTAGTCAATATACATTTGATTAAAAGGGTGTCCTATTTTTGATGGAACTGACTATCCTATGTGAGAGTTCAGAGCTATGCTATATCTGAAGTCCGTGGATCACAGGATGAGTACCGTGATTCAAGATGGCCCAATAATACCCATGATCCATATTACTGCCCCTGACAAATCTGTTCCCTCTGGAGAAACTCCCAAGCCTGAAGCATCTTGGACTGAAGAAGATCGTAAACTATTCAACCTTGATGACAAGGCACAGAGCATTATAGCAATTGCTTTGACAAACCCTCTTCTGCATACTGTGGCTGGGTGCCAAACTGCAAAAGAGATGTGGGATACTCTCAGTGTTACGTATGAAGGCACTGACTTGGTCAAGCAACATAAGAAGACAAATCTGAGTCGTTCTTACGAGACTTTCTTTGCCAAAAGGAATGAAACTCTGGCTGATCTGTTTACCAGAATTCAATGCTTGATTAATGATCTGCTCTTGGTAGGTATCAAGAAAGATGAGAGTGAGTTGGTACTTAAGTTCTTGGATGTGTTACCAGAACAATTCAATGAGATCACCATTGCGCTTCATGCTGGAGGAACCTTAGGAAAATATGATCTCAGATCTATCTATGGTTTCCTTTTACATCAACAGATCATGAAACAGAAGAAAGTGGCCCAGCAACAACTAAAAGAATCTATCAATATTGCTGGATCTGCATTAGTTGTAGAAAAGAAGAAGAAAGGATCTAAAAAGTCTCAAGCTGAGACTGACTCTGAATCTGAATCTGAAGAAGTAAGTCCTAACTCAGATTCAGATGATGAAGAGATGGATGCTCTTACAGAACAAATGGCAATGTTAGCAAGGAATTTTAGAAAATTCAGAAGAGGACGGGGTCAATCTGACAGAAGCAAAGGTGGTAAGTCTACTTTTGATCCTAAGAAAGCTAAGTGCTACAACTGTCAGAAGATAGGACACATAGCTGCTGAGTGCAGAGTTAAGAAGGGAGAATTAGCTTCAGTGGCTGACAAGAATGCCTACAGAGATGATAAATATAAAAAGAAATATCAAAGACTCAAAGCCAAGCCAGATGAAAACACTAAAGGTCTTCTTGCTGAGACTTGGGATACTGAATCATCTACCTCAGACGATGATGAGCCAAATAAGTGTTTGATGGCCATTGAGGATGAAGAGGAACAAGTTGACTATGAGTTAGAAGATAGTTCCTTTGATGAGGATCTAGCAGAAGCGGCTAAGCTGAATAAGCAAACCAACAACTGGGATCCTGCCTCAATGTATAAGGTAAATAACTTCAGCTTTTACACTGATGAACAAAAATGTTTAATGTTCAATTATTTGTTGAATGATTTCAAAACCTCTCTCAATGTTCAATCTGATTTAAAAACTGAAATATCAAAATTTAAAGATGAACTTAAACACTCTGAAACTCTCATAAATGCTGGTAAAAAGACTCAAAGTGATTATGAGTGTCAGCTTCATATTAACAAACTTCTAAGTGAAGAATTACAAGAATCAAAAGAACAAGTTGACAATCTAAGAAAGATCTCTGAATCTTGGTGTAAGTCATCAAGGGAAGCAGAAAAATGTATCAACCAACAGATACCAAATCAAGTAAAAGCAGTGCTCGGGGGAGATTATAGTGCTGCGGCTGATGAGATCATCAAAGAACAAGTCAGTCTTGAAGACAAAAATGTGAAATCGGATGAAATACTTCCAAAGACATTTTTAAGGAACAAGGATGGAAAACAGGTCAAAACCAATAAGTTTTTGAGACCAATCCAAAGCCCCCAGGTCATTCATACAAATCATCAAGTTGAATCTTCCAGATCCAACAGAAACTGTAAGTCAGTTTTCAAAAGATTGGATTACAATCCTGTTAGAACAACTGTCTTTGATAGAATAACTCCAAATAAGTAAAAGAGAAATAATTCTCTGGTTAGTTCTGAAAGAAGTTATAAAAACAGGAAGTTGTCTGTAAGTCAGACTTTACCAAATAAGGGTAACCATAAAGTTGACAAAGGTAAGTCCAAGGTCAGAGAAAATCAAGTAGACAATCTGTCTAGAAGGATTGAAAGGTTATCCATATCCTATGACCCTAAAACTGAATCCAAATTTAATGTTGGAAAACTTAAAGAAATCACCCAAACACCTATATTTAGAAGAAAATGCTATAAGTGTGGTGACAGAGTTCATGAAGCCAAAGATTGTGTAAGTACCAATCTTAGGCCTGAAAAAGTAAAGGATGATCAGTCTAAAACAAACTCAGAATCTGTTCCAGCTAATCAGTCAGCTTCCACTGGATTAGCTAAGTGCTCATCCTCAGAACCCACTAAACAGTGGGTTTCCTAAAAGTAACTAATATGCTTAGTTGATCATGTGCAGGGCTCCTATAAGTGGTACCTAGACAGTGGATGCTCAAGGCACATGACAGGAAGCAAGGAGATTCTAAGTGAATTCCAAAATAATGAAGGACCTAAGGTGACATTTGGGGATCATTCTCAAGGAAGGACTAAAGGTTATGGAAAGATAACTGCTGGAACAGTTACTTTCAAAAAGGTAGCATACGTTGAAGGCCTTAAACACAATCTGATAAGTATCAGTCAACTGTGTGATGAGGATTATGAAGTCACCTTCAGAAAGCATGCAGGAACAATTTATGATAAGAAGGGAAAGCCAATACTGATGGCACAAAGAGAGAGAGATATCTATTTGTTAGATATCAGCTCTGCAGATCCTTCAACTGAAACCTGTTTGTATTCTGACTCAACCACCAAGCTGAGTTGGTTGTGACACAAAAGACTGTCACACCTAAATTTCAAATATATTAACAAATTGTATAGCAAAGAATTAGTTTCTGGTCTACCAAAGATCACATTTGCTAAGGACAAACTTTGTTCAGCTTGTGAGATGGGAAAACATTATAAGGAATCTTTCAAGTCCAAGCAAAATTTTTCAATTACAGAACCATTGCATATGCTGCATTTGGACTTATTTGGACCTATAAGCACCTCAAGCCTAAGTGGCAAAAAGTATACCCTAGTGATTGTTGATGAGTTTACCAGATTTACTTAGGTAATCTTCTTAAAGGCCAAAAGTGAAGCTGCGTATGAGTTAATTAGCTTCATAAGACAAGAAGAGTTACAGAAGGGTAAGTCTCTTAAGCAGCTTAGGAATGATCATGGAACTGAGTTTAGAAACTTAGTTCTGGAAGGCTTTTGTGAAGAAAAGGGAATCATCCAGAATTTCTCATATGTAAGAACTCCACAACAAAATGGAGTTGCTGAAAGGAGGAATAGAAATTTAATTGAAGCTGCCAGAACTATGTTATGTGGAGCAAAGCTTAAGCTGAGCTTCTGGGCACAAGCTGTAAGTACAACCTGTTATACCCATAATAGATCTATAATAGTTAAAAGACATGGTATAACATCCTATGAGATGTATCATGGTAGAAAACCTAATATTGGATATTTTCATATTTTTGGTTCAACATGCTATGTGCTAAACCAAAGAGATCAGCTCCATAAGTTGGAACCCAAAGCTGATCAAGGCATATTTGTTGGATATTCTTCAATCTCTAAAGCTTACAGAGTCTATAATTTTAAAAGAAAGGTCATTGAAGAGTCAGTACATGTTACGTTTGATGAGACAAGTATTGATCGATCTGACAAAGCTCAAGCTGACCCAGTTAGTCTGAGTGAGCTTGAAAGAACCAAAGAAGATCTCACATCAAATCCCATGTATGTTATGGATGATTCTGATGATGAGGATGGTGGCAAATCTGAAAAGGTAATATCCACTAAAGAAGACGCAAATATTGAAGATGATCACATCAATTATTATGTTGAAACTGATCATCAGCCTGAGAATCTAGGTGAATCATCAGGTACAAGTCTGATTGAAAATCTAAGTGATCTCTCAATCCCTACTCAGACTGAAGAAGTAACTCCTGTTCAGCCTGAGAGACACTGCTCAGATTCAGACCCAGAACCACAGTCTCCTAATACAACTTTCAGAGTATTAAAAGATCATCCACTTGATGACATTATCGGTAACATTGAAGATGGTGTGTTAACTAGATCCAAGGCAAATGCAAACTATGTTTCCTACTCTAGTTTTCTATCTCAAATGGAACCAAAGAAGACTGAGGAAGCTCTAAAAGATGAAGATTGGATTGAGGCTATGCAAGAGGAGCTGACAGAATTTCAAATAAATAAGGTCTGAACCCATGTCCCTGCTCCTAAAGGAAAGACAATTATAGGCACTAAGTGGGTCTATAGAAACAAAATGGACAAGGATGGAGTAGTGATCAGAAATAAGGCAAGGCTAGTAGCTCAGGGGTATAGACAAGAAGAAGGTATCGACTTTGAAGAGACCTTTGCCCCTGTTGCAAGGATTGAAGCTATAAGATTGTTTCTAGCCTATGCAGCCTTCAAAAATTTTAAAGTGTATCAAATGGATGTTAAAAGTGCTTTTCTAAATGGAGCATTACAGGAGGAAGTCTATGTGAAACAACCTCCTGGGTTTGTTGATCCTAAACATCCTGATTATGTCTATAAGTTAGACAAGGCTCTGTATGGACTCAAACAAGCTCCAAGAGCATGGTATGATACATTGTCCACCTATCTACTTTCAAATGATTTTATTAGAGGAAGCATTGATAAAATATTATTTATATGAAAAAGCAGAGGACATGTCATTCTGGTTCAAATCTATGTGGAATGACATTATCTTTGGTTCAACAAACCAAGGTCTATGTGATTGGTTTTCAAAGATAATGTCTAATCAATACAGAATGAGCATGATGGGTGAGATGACTTATTTTTTTGGGACTTCAAATTAACCAGAAAGAAGATGGTATATTCATTAATCAGAGCAAGTACGTTTTTGATCTAATTAAGAAATATGGATTAGACTCAATCCATCCTGCAAAGTCTCCAATGTTACACAATGTGAAGTTGCACAAGGACATTGATGGGAAATCTGTATGTCAGACTACTTATAGAGGAATGATAGGTTCATTACTCTACTTGACAACAAGCAGACCTGATATAATGTTTGCTACATGTGTTTGTGCACGATATCAGGCAGATCCAAAGGAAACACACTTGCTAACTGTTAAACGAATTCTCAAATATCTGAAGGGAACACCTAATTTAGGTTTGTGGTATCCCAAAGGATCAGGATTTGAGTTGATAGGGTACTCGGATTCAGACTTTGAAGGTTGTGGTCTAGACAAAAAGAGTACTACTGGAGGATGTCAACTGTTGGGTGGTAAGTTAGTCAAGAGGACAAGTAAGAAACAAAACTCAGTGTCAATCTCCACAGCTGAAGCTGAGTATGTTGCAGCAGGGAGCTGTTGGGCTCAAATATTGTGGATGCAACATCAGCTAAGGGATTTTGATTTGCAATATTCAAAGACTCCCATATTCTGTGATAATCAAAGTGCTATTGCCATTACACACAATCTAGTTTTCCACTCAAGAACAAAGCACATTGAGATAAGACATCACTTCATCAGAGACATAGTTGAAAAGGGAAAGATAGAGTTAGTCTTCATTGAGACTGAAGATCAGCTTGCAGATATCTTCACTAAACCAATTGAAGGCACAAGATTCATAACTCTACTTGGCAAGCTTGGTATGCTCAACCCTTAATTTGGTATGTTCCATTAGTTCTTTATCTCTGTTTAATATATGCTAAGTGCTAACCTTGACTGAGTGCTCATTCTGAGCTGAGTACTCATTCTGAGCTGAGTGCTAAATCTGAGCTGAGCAATCAGTCCTGAAGTGTGGTCTGTTCCACATGCCTAGGTTAGTCTTAACAAATGGTAAGTCCAAAATATTAACGGTATGTCCTATTTTAAAATAAGAATAAGTCGTTTATAATTTTTTACCGATCTTGATAAAATTCGGATTAATATAACAGTGTAAGTTTGGGTAACTTACATTGAATATAGCCGTTATATCAAACTGCTTAGCCGGGTGTTACAGTAACGGTCATATTTATTACCGTCTGACAACGCATCATTGCTCTGTGCTAACCCCTACTACTGCTAAGTGCAATCAAATACGATCAGTTCGAAATCAATGGAGGGCTACACTCTAAATCTGACAAATCAGATGATCCGAGGAGGGACGTTTAAGAACAATGCCCTTCCGGTGTACAAACAGAACAATGTACAAGCGTGCATCGATACTCCTCAATCAAAACGAGGTCACGGATATGAGGAGTGGGTCTCCTACATTCGCAAAGGACCTCTAACGCATGTCTTTCTTGATGGTCCTGACGTCCTAGTTCCTCAATTGTTGACAGAGTTCTGGTATACCTGTCGCTATGAAGCTGATCTATGAGTAATAAGGGGAACTGTCCTAAGTGGACAACAAGGAATGATGGTTGATGTTATTGTTTTACGAAGGATCTTACAACTACCTATTGTTAATCATTATGATGCCCTTGTTTCTAGGGAAACAGCCAGAAGTGTGCTCCCACTCTTGGGTCATCCGCACATAACCGATGTAATCAAGAAGTCAGTCTTCCAAACCGGTTGGGGCTTTATGGTATCTACAGTGGTACGTTCACTGGGGTACAAGGTTGGTGGTCTTGATAATGTAAACGACTTCGAAATGCAGCTCATATACGACATGTATTATGGGAGAAATGTAGATTATGCAGAGTTAATCTTTGAAGTTCTCAGATCACAACTCACCAAAGCGGTGAGAGATGTCAATGTGCCTTTCATCCGCTTTCTATCAATGGTGTTCGAAGACAGGCTTGGAGTCCTATAATCAAGCAGATATGAAACCACTCCAACCCCTGCCCTCAGCCACAGAATGTTCAAGGATGACATCTTCCCGGGGCATCCTACAATGAGTGCTCCGATGAGGGTGTATGCACAGCTTCCGACCCCAGAGTCGAGTGAAGCTGAGGAAGTTACAAATGATGAGGAGAAAACCGAAAGCATCAATGCTTCTGGAGCTGAGTCCTCCACATCTAGCTTTGAGCAAGAGAGTATGTTCCCTAGCTCAGAGTCCTCGCTAATTGGTGTAGGTATAACTTCTCTTCCCTCCTCTCCTTCTTTCTCTCATATTTCTCCATCACCTAAACAAGGAGATGAGACTGAGTCAAGCCCAACTCGGTCTAACCCCTCTCCTCCACCACAAACTTCTCCATCTATCTTACACTCTACAGCCTACTTTGGTTAGCCCACTGCTACCAAGGTTATATCTCACACCTATACCAGAAAAACTGCCAAAGGTGGTCCTTCATCTCAAAAGGACCTTGGAGCTGATGTCACATTGACACCTCTACCGGTAGGAGCTGAGGGGGAGACACCTTCTCTTAAGGTGCCAACCTCGAAGCTCAGTTCAACTAGTCAGCCTAAGCCGGGTATGGTGTCTACTCAACCCATACCTATCCTAGCCATGGGAGAACCCGCTACTGTGCCTTCACAGACCCATGAAGGTTACATTGAACAATTGATCTCTCCCCAGGATCAACTAACCCCCTCCTTACTACTCAGACTAGCCCAACCTATCACCCAAACACACAACATTGGTCCTTCTACTTCATTTCTCTTCTCACACCCTATTGCACGACCTGTCAATGAATCTTTCATACACCAAGAAGGTTTACAGGGTCCCCAGTTTGGCCCCCTTGATTCCTTAGGTCAGCACCAACCTATGGATATGGGGCCCACATTCTCACCTATTAAGGAATACTCAACAGCCACTCCTACAGTGGAACTACATTCCTCCACTGGATAGGAGGACTTTGAGTTTACAAAGAAACCGGTGGAGCCCATAGTTCCTGAACAGACTGATGTTAACTCCATCATGGTGTATCTACAAGCTCAATTTGAGCTTTTGCACAAGAAGAGGAAGAGTGATAAAGCCAAGTTGATGTGCAAGCTGACTGATCTATCAAACTCTGTGGCCAACTTGGAGAACTTTGTGCTAAAACTAAGACCCTCCCCTATTGATGATGACAAAAAGGGGAAGGAAGAATCAAAGAAAGATGATGATACAGTTGAGGGGGAGAATACCGAGGAAGTGCAAATAAAAGAAGAAACTCATGATCAGTTCACGAGTACCGTAGATCAACCCTCTCAACAACATTCAACTCAACCAGACATTCCACTTGCTGTGATCCCTCAAGCTGAGCTACCAAAGTTTGTTGAAGTTGAGTCTGTTCCAACTTCACAAATGGATAAAGGGAAAGGCAAGGTGTTTGAGACGGTAAAGAGAAAGAAAAGAACAAGTACTAAGTCTCAAGCCAAGAGAAGGAAAGTCATCATTTCAAAGCCTGAGCAACAAGGTCAGTCCCAAGTTGCTGAAGCTGACTCTGACTCTAGTGATGAAGTTGATGCAGCACAGATGGCCAGTAATATATTAGTTGAACAAATGTTACAAGAAATTCCCAAAGAACTGGGTATGTCATTAGAAGAGTTGAAAGAACAGCAGAGGCAAGCTAAACTACAAAGAGAACAGGCCAAAGCTGATGTTGCACTAGCTGAAGCTGAGGTTGACTATTTTGGACCTAGAGCAGAGCCAATTACATACACTGACGATGATCTCAGATACTGCTACAAGAGAAAATATTTTGGTCATAAGATTAAAACTCTAACTTTGAGCAGAAAAAGTGAGTTGGTGCTACTCAACTTTGTATTAGAAAACAAAGCTGAAGTAGGATTGGATCTGAGAAGATTATACAAGTTGGGATTCTCCGAGTTAAAAATAGTGGCCTCAATTGTGCGAAAGATGAATAAAAGTCAGATCAAACAAGAGGTCATTGATGAGCTGAAGAGAATATTTATTAAAATTCATCAGCTTGGAGAAGTTCCCACAGCAGAGTTTGATGTCTTCTTAAACAGAAACAAAGCTGCAAGAGAAAGAGCAGCAAGGCAAAGAAAAGATAGAACTCTCAGCTTACAAGTTCCCAAGGCTGTTGAATTCAAGGAGAATACATATATTGATCAACCCCTAGCAGGCTTCATGTACTTGGATGTCAAAGGAAATAAATGTTTCTTGGAGGAAACCAGTATGCACTTGGCTAGCTTGGAGCAAATTATGTATCTGAGGTTTCTATGTGATGACTCAGTTCAGAACTCACCATTCAGATATCAGCTTAACAGGGTTATCTGGTCCAGAAGGGATGAGATGAAAGAATATCAAGATGGTGAAGAAACTCTTATCAGTGCAATCAAAGAAGTAGTCATCTGGGAGCTTAAGTGTTATGATATGTGGTTAGAATTTGGAGATCCTGTTGATTAAATAGATTAGTTCTATAAATTTTTGTAAGCACTAAGTGTGCATAAGCTGATCAAAATTATCAAGCTAAAATGTAAATGATATGTTTATTAATGAAAATTCAAGTTTGATATGTTCAATGGTTTGATGTGTTCAAATAAACAGCTTAGTAAGTTTAAGCTGACTATTGATATGTTCAAGTATAAACTGATAAGTTCAGTGTTAAAAGTTTTGTAAGTTAAGAACTTAAATAAATTCTGATAAGTTCAGTGTCTAAGTAAATGTATGTTCAAATACTTAGAATACAAGTCTTAGAGTAGATTTATAACCTAAAGACTTGTAAGTTCAAGAAATGATGAAAAGGTATAGATCAGTTCAATACTTATTTCAAAAACTAACTTTGGTCAGTTCCAGAGTTGTTCAACATAATTCTTTAACCTATACTTACTTTGATTCAATATTTTGTCATCATCAAATAGGGGGAGATTGTTAGTCCTATGTTCAAAAAAGTTAGATTTGATGAGACAAACCATAGATATGTATAGATGATAGGTTAAATATTAAGAATTATGTAAGTCTGTTGTAGACTGACTAGTCAGCTTAGGCTGATTAGTCAGCGTACAAACAGATATAGAGTTTTCTATGTAAGTACTAGATAACTCAGTGACTTCTAAGCTGAGAAAGGTTTCAAGAGTGAAGACTTGAAGAATTGAAGACTTGAAGATTCAAGAACCAAGGATTCAAGAACTCAGCTTGACAATGTCAAGCTGAGTAAGTCAGATCAGCGCCAGAAGTCAGTTTAAAGAATTTAAGTAAGTTTTAAATTCTGCCATAAACTCTCAATATCTACGGCATTTAAATTACAGTATCTGAACCTAATTTAAACTATCTATTAGTTGGATAGAAATCTCAAACATTAGTTAGATATGTTCTAATTAAGGAGTTTGTTACGGTTTTAAAGAAAAGATAAGTTTTATCTTTAAATCGCGATTTATTCGTAGGTACATCAAGTATAAGTATAAACCTTTTATGGGTTTACACGCAGCATGTGAGACACAGAGCAAGAACAACATAAGTTGCGAAGCCTGTGTTCATACTTGATACGCGTGTGTTGCGATAACTTTGTGAGTTCAAAGTTAAAGATAGTTTTCTAGAATTCTAGTTAATCAGTTTTAACAAGAAGTTCGATCATCAATTAGTTTGTGATCCAAGAGTGTTTAGAGAGAAGTTGAGTTTATAATCAGTGTAATATCAAATCATCCTGTTGATTTGATTAGAGAGTAAAAATTGTAATCAGTTCATTTGATTAGTCAATATACATTTGATTAAATTTGATTGGTTATTTAAAGTGTAGTCATCCCCCCCCCTTCTACACTGTATCGGTTCTTTGGGACCAACAAGATGCATATCCAAATTCCGTAGAACTTGCTTCAACAACAGACATTGAACAGATCAATATGAATTGGTGAAAATGACCCGGATTGTGGATCAGCTGGAGGAAAAGATACAAGAGAGAAAGACCATCAGAAGCTGGGAAAGACTTCTTGGCCAAAGGAGTAAATGATTAATACCTGCTCAGCACAAGGCAAAAAAGGGGGAGAATGTTAGATATTTATTAGTTTGTTGACCTTGTGTTTCTTTTGTTATAATTAATCTATTATTATGAGACTAGATATTGTAATGGGCTTCGCCCACTTTAATATGTAATTCCTAATTTAGTCTAGTTTAACTTTTTTTGGGCCCATGTGGCTTTTAGGCCCACAAGGCTTTTGTATAAATACCTTGCAAACTAGGTTTGCAAGGTAACCTTTGCCATATTGTAATCTCTTATTGTATTCAACGTTCAAAGCTTTAATCAAGAGAAACTTCAACTTGCATGCAAATTGTTCATACTTGTTCATACTAAACATCATCATCTTTTCTTCAAGTATTCATTGTTACTCATCTTCTTCACTAACAAAGGACTTTCAATTGGTATGAGAGCCAACTCCCTACTGGATTGGTTCAACATTACCTGAAAGTAATATCTTTGAGTGAGAAACAAAAAAAACCCAAGAGAACTCTGTTCTTGTTTACGTGAGAGATTTGGAAGCCAAAAACCTATTTTTCTCAAATCTTCTTGTTTTCAAGTTCTTTGTTGTCTTTTAGAAGTGTTTGAGTAAGATAAAACCTTTTCTAGTGTTTTTAGAACAAACAAACAACATTTGGGTCTTTATTTTAAATTTTTCTTATTCTTCAAGTTTTTGAAGTTCTTTACTGTTCCATCAAATTCTTCAAGAATTTGTTGTTGTTTTGGGTTGAAATTAGTTAAGGAAAGTGTTTTTAGTGATAAGGAAGGTCAAAAAAGTTAAGTGAAATTTTAGTGTGTTTTAGGCAAAATCAGTAGTCTGCTTGATAACAGAGGTTAGACCTACAAGTTTTTGGATAATTATCCCATCCGACTTTCAGGTCATCCGACTTTTGATTGTTGGTGTATGCGACTTTTGGTTCATCCGATAGTTGCATAAGAGTGTTCATCCAACTTTTAATTTAAGGTCATCTGACACTTGCCCATCCGACAGTCGTGTAACTTATGACTCATTCAACCTTTGAAACATTTGTTCCATTCGACACTTGAGCTTAAGACTCGTCCGATTGTTGCGTTTACCTCATTCGACACTTGACTCATCCGACTCTTCAAGTCATCCAACACTTGGAAGTCATCTGACTTTTGGAAGTCATCCTACACTTGAAAGTCATCCGACTCTTGAGCCATCCGACTTTTCATGTCATCCGACTCTTGAGCCATCCGAGTCGTGAGCAATCGAAATTTTTGACTCATCCGACTGTCACCTACAACGTCCATCTGACAGTCGCATAGAACCGTCCGACTTTCAAACACTTTCATCCGACTTTCAAACACTTTCATCCGACTTTCAAAGTTTCTCACAAACAAACTCACCAATCCACATCAGGGAGAAAGATCCAAGCAAAAAGATGAGTTCCAGCAATGAGATTCTTGCCATTGGCACACACACTAAACCTCTTGTACTTTACAGAAACGAATATAATGTATGGAAAGGAAGGTTTATGGACTGCATAGAACACAACGAAAAATATGGTGATATGATGAAAGATAGCATATTAAATGGTGATGTCATCTTCGAAAAGATTATCAAGGTTGTTCCTGATAACAATCCACCAATAGCCGCCGAAAGAAGACGCAAACTCCCGTTAGAATTAACTGATGAGGAAAGAGACCGTGAACGCGCCGTGAAAGACGCAAAATATTATTTGAAACAAGGGTTATGTGTAGAAATCTATTCTAAGATAGATAGCTTGACTTCTGCCAAGGAGAGTTGGGATGAAGTAAAACAGTAGATGCAGGGAACTAAACATGGATCTTTTATTAGAGAAACTCAGTTGGTTAACACATTGAGAGAATTTAAAGCCATGGAAGGAGAGCTTTTGCATGATACATACAGTCATTTCTGCAGACTGTTAAACGAAATGAGAAACCACGGTGTAACGAGATCCGATCCAGATATAAATGTCAATTGGATCAATGCTCTTGATCCAGAATGGAGTGAACATGTTCGTCTATATAAACATGTTAACCGGAATCTCAAGGCGGTATCCCACCACTCAATCTATGAGGACCTGAATCAGTTTCAGGATGAGGTCCTCACTAAACTATCAATGAAGCAACCATCTCAAGGTGGTATCCCACCACTCAATATGCAGATGTTGTGAAGGAATCTCTTGAACTTACACAACAAACATCTACTGCTTCTACATCAAGACCTGTTGATTCAGCGGTAGACCCATTCTTTGTTTTGGTTGAACGGTACACTGCATCCAACTTAACTGTTAACACTGCTGACGATGCAGATACTGAGAACCAAGGAAACACTACACCTCAGTACAATCCAGATTCATCAACTACTGAGGCTGAAACATCCACACAACAACGGCTGGATGAATTCTTTTCTCAGGATACTGATGATGAATTTACCGATAACCCCAACCCCAATGTGACCAAATGGACTGTCGCACATCCCGAAATGTAAATCATTGGATACAAAGATGCTGGCATTCAAACTCGATCCGCCACAGTGAATGAGTGTCAGTTCTCTAGCTTTCTCAGCATGACAGAACCTACACGAACTACAGACGTACTGCAAGACGCTGACTGGATACTTGCAGTGCAAAATGAGTTAGATCAATTCACGCGTCTAAAATTTTGGAGACTAGTTCCTAGACCCAACGACAAGACAATTGTTGGCACCAAGTGGGTCTTCAAAAATAAGAAAGATTCAGACAGAGTGGTGATTCAAAATAAAGATAGACTGGATACAATCAGCAGGAGGGCATTGATTATGATGAAACCTTCTCTCCTGTTGCCCGTAGCGAAGCTATTCGGGTATTCCTCGTGTATGCTGCTTACAGGGATTTCAAGGTCCATCAAATGGATGTGAAAAGGGCATTTCTAAATATCATCCTTAAGGAGGAAGTCTACGTATCCCAACCGGAAGGGTTTGTTGATCCCAAGAGACCAAATGATGTCTATATACTTGATAAGGCCTTATACGGACTCAAACAAGCTCCACGGGCTTAGTACAACATCCTATCAGCCTATCTGATAAATGAAGGTTACTCCAAGGGACGAATTGACACCACACTGTTCACCAAGAAGATTGGGGATGACTATCTCTTAGTCGAGATATATGTAGACGAACCCACAGTATAGTCTCGAGTTTTCAAAACTAATGGCAAGCAATTATGAAATGAGCATGATGGTAGAAATGAATTTCTTCCTTGGATTACAAGTCAAACAAATTTCAAACGACATTTTCATAAATCAGTCTAAATACATTAATGATTTACTAAGAAAATATGAAATGTCTGATTGCTCGTCCAAATCCACCCCCATGTCATCCAAAACCAAGTTGTCTACTGATCTTGACGGAAAGGCAGTCGACTTGAAAACCTATAGGGGGAGATTGGCTCTTTACTGTACCTTACGGCTAGTAGAACGGATATAATGTTTTCTACGTGTCTCTACGGTCGTTTTCAAGGAAATCCAAAAGAATCACATCTTCTTGCTGTGAAACGCACCCTCAAATACTTGAAAGAGACTTCTGACCTTGGTCAATGGTATCCCCGCGAGTTGTCATTCGAATTGCTTGCGTTTGGACTACGCCGGATGCATGTTAGATAGGAAGAGCACATCCAGAAGTGCACACTTCTTAGGAGATTGGTTGGTCTGCTGGAGTACAAAGAAACAAAATTGTGTGTCTCCATCCACTGCTGAAGCTGAATTTGTCGCTGCGGCCAGTTGCTGTTCACAGAGTCTGTGGATGCGAACTCAATTGTGGAACTTTGGTCTCACTTACTATAAGATTCCTCTATTGTGCGATTCTCAAAGTGCAATTTCTATCTCTTGCAATCCTGTCCATCACTCCAAAACCAAGCATATTGACATCAGGTATCACTTCTTGAAAGACAATGTAGAAAAGGTCTAATTGAATTACAGTACATTCCCACCAACAATCAACTGGCTGATGTTCACCAAACCACTGGATGAAGCACGGTTTACATTTTTGGTGTCTATGATTGTTATGTTGAATCTCAAACTGTAATTCCTTACTTCTTATCTTTCTTGAACATAATTACGCGTGGTTGTGTTATTTTTGCAGAAATACAGATGCTCCTGTCTAGGGGGAGCAAAGTGGTTCGCTCGTTGACACGAATGCTTTCCGTGCATTCGTGTAGAGGAAAAATTCAAGAATTCATCTAAAATCACACAAACACTCGCAGTTTCAGATTTTAAGATGACTGATTTCCAGATGCTTACTTTATATCTATTTATCATTTCCAGGGGAGTTAAATGAACTAGAAAATAATAAAAGCAAAAATAATCAATTTATTTCTAGCTTTTGGGCTTAAATAGTGTAAAATTTTAAGTCTTGGGCTTAAACAGAATGAACTGGGCCTTGACAAAAAGCAAACACTATTCATCTTCTTCTGTCTCTCTCAACTGCCTTCGATCGAAGCTTCCCATTTGTGAAAATATGTGTTTTTTCAACACTAAAATGAAAAGGTAAGATCATTTCAACAAGAAATGTAGAAGCATTTGCACATTTAGGTGCTAAAATCGAAGTTTGCATTGTGTTTTTACCTATATTTATCAAACAGTGGGTTTTTATCTGAAAATCGAACCTTTTAGATCTTAAATGCTGTTGTTTGTGGTGTTTGATTAAAGTAAATCATGTTTCTTATGATTGTGCATGTCTTGAAACAAAAATGGTGGTTACATTCGTTGAAATGAGTATTTCAGAAATGGGTTTTCAAGAACTAAGGGTACTGTTCATCTTTTTCGATGAACACGGGTGCTTCAAGTAAAAAATGTAACGCCGGTCTTTAAATTTCATAGTATAATTTTTTTAATTTAAAACACGTGCGGAAGCTAAATATTTAATTCACATTATACAACTTATATAAGTATAAGTTGTATTATAAAAGTATTCTGTTTAACAACATTCCAAACGTTACCAACTTGTTCGACCATTACTCTAATTATTACATAACATTGTATTTACATAGTGTTCCCCAAAACCTATCATGACATCCCTGCAGGTACCCGAACTCACCTTCAATCTATTTACCTGCATAAGGAATGTACATGAGAGGGTTAGCTATAAATAGCTAGTGAATAACAATTAACGCGGAAGCAGTATATCAAGAGTATCACAAACACATTACATGCATCACATAACTTCATTCATGTCTATCCTACCATATGGTGAAGTACCGGTTGTCAGCAGGCATCACGTGTTGCAGGGTTATAAGCCCGGCTCAATGATCCTCACTAGGGAAACCGTTACTTCCTCCGTGCCGGTGGAGAAGCGGGTAGCGGTCCACCATTACGTTATCGGGAACATATCCCATTTGGGATCAGTGGGAACTGAGAGCCCCGAGTTAGTATCGAGGGGAGGCAGTTTAGCAAGAACCATGATTCGTGATCATCGAATCTCCGCACATCCTTGCTGGCGACACAAGGCCGCAACTCAAGACCCAGATAATCTGGCCCCAATCTCTACAAGGTAGTACCAGCACTCAAACAATGGCCTACTTCGGCCTTATCACAAACACAAATGGTCTACTCCGGCCCTTAACATATCGATAGTGACCTACTATGGTCTTTAAACATGCATACATATCATTTGTATCACAGAATTAGTTCATTAAACCTTTAAACATGCAAACTACAATTTCTTGGTTTACAACATACAAAAGATCTTACAATAATATCAATATCATGCTTGAGTTAACTGATACTCACCTGTGTAGTTATAACAGGCAAGCACTAAGTCACAGGTGAATCTTGAACAACTGGTACACCTAAACAAACATTCTGAATGTCAAAACAACGCGATAAAGCAAACTGTTTGCTGAAAAAGAGTTCCTTGCAACCACAAGCAGCATTGCTTGCGCCCATAAAGACTGACAGGTCCTTGCACCCACAAGGGCTGGCCTTACGGCCATAAACAAGGTTCCCTTGCTGCCGCAAGGGGTATTCCTTGCGCCCGCAAGGACTGCTGTGCAGACGTGCGATTTCCAGCCTTTGTTCTTGCTGTCTTATACCCCAAAACTTAACCAAATGATTCCAAATCAAATTCCAGTGTTCACATTTGAAATGGTCAATACAACTAAGCTAGAAACAACACCTAATTAACACTTTAACATACAATTCAAGGATTTGGACCAAAATCATTATTTTTTACCTATTTGAGCTTTCTAACTAAATTCAATCAAAAACACCTCTTTAATTCAAAAAGTAGATTGCTAAACACTAAGTATTGATATAGAAACATGTAGGAATCATTGATTTTAGTTGAGGATATCAATTTGGGTTTTTTACCCATTTGACCTAAATGGTCAAAATATCAAGAACAAGAAGAACATGGAGACTTACAAGAACAAGTAGGTGAAGAAGATGACAATATCAAATTAGAACTTGAACAAATCTTTGATTCACAACAGATCTTGAACTTGAAAAGCTTTCTTCTTGAATTCTCCTTCACAACCAAAGCAAGAACACACCAAGGAACCGACTTGTGGGTTTTCAATTATCCACAAGTGGGTATTTTGTCCCCCTTTTCAACTTACAACTTAACGCACGAGTACCCTTTTTAACCAACGAGGATATTTTTGGAAACCTCGTTCTAAATCATTTAATATTCAATTATTTTTTTATATTTTTATCAATATTTTATTTACTCATTTAAATAACTATTTTAGTTATTTTTCTTGAATATTTACAAATATATATATTTTATTCAATTTATTAATTTAATACACGTACCACGTCAGCATGCGTCTAGGCCCTTTGTGAGGATGTTACAAATCTACCCTCCTTAAGAAGATTCCGTCCTCGGAATCTGCTCAGCAACGAACAAGTGTGGGTAGCGTGCTTTCATCTCATCTTGGCCTCCCATGTCAAGTTAGGACCCAAATTGTGCTTCTATTTGACAAGTACTAACTTGATCATCTTTTTACGCAGCTTTTTGATTTTGGATTCCAAAATCTCAATAGGTTCCTACACAAGACGTTTAGCTGAATCAACTTTCAACTCTTGCAGAGCTAGGATCTGATCATCATCAACCGTGCACTTCCTCAAATAGCACACATTGAATGTGTTATGAATACCAGATAGCTCTGGAGGAAGTTCAAGTGATACAGTCTGTTCATTGACCCGTTGCAGAATTTACGGACCAATAATCTCAGGCTTAACTTACCCTTTCGACCAAATCGAATCACCCCCTTCCAAGTTGAAACCTTCAAGAATACCCGGTCACCCACTTCAAAAGTAATGGGCCTCCGTTTTGGATCCGCGTACATCTTTTGCCTGTCTCGTGCATCTTTCAGCTTTTCACGTGCCATCTTGACTTTATCAGTTGTCATCTGCACAATGTCAGGACCTGCGTATTGCTTTTCGTCTGGTTCTAACCAACATGTAGATGTACGGCATCGCCTACTGTACAACATCTCATATGGTGGCATGCCTATACTCGAATGATAGGAGTTGTTATAGGCAAATTCAATCAAGGGAAGATGTGAATCCCAAGAACCACCAAATTCAAGAACACAAGCTCTTAGCATATCTTCAAGAGTTTGAATAGTCCTTTCAGACTGTCCGTCTGTCTGGGGATGGTATGCTGTGCTAAGATACACCCGCGTACCAAGTTCACGTTGAAGACTATGACAAAAGTTTGATGTGAACCCTTGAATCTCGATCAGAAACAATAGATAGAGGTATTCCATGTTGTGACACTACCTCATTGATATACAATTGAGCCAAACGATTCATAGGTGCAGACTCATTAGTTGCAAGAAAATGTGCACTCTTCATGAGGCGATCAACCACAACCCAAATCATATCATGCCCCTTTGTAGTTCGGGGTAACTTAGTGACAAAGTCCATGGTAATGTGATCCCATTTCCACTCTGGGATGTCTAGTTGTTGTAGATTACCATAGGGATTTTGGTGTTTAGTTTTAACTTGTGCGCAGACTTGGCATTTTTCTACATATGAAGCTATGTCACGCTTCAATGTAGGCCACCAATACAAAGACTTCAAGTCTTGATACATTTTCGTGCTTCCAGGATGAATAGACAATCTAGATTTGTATGCCTCGTTAAGATTGTCTCCCGATTGCCACCAAGACTCGGAACCCAGATTCGGGATTGAAATGTCTTCAGACCCCGACTGTCTTCTCCCAATTGCTTTGATAATTTGATCATTGTCTCAGCTTTCAAGTTATTTTCTTGTAATGCCTCTTATTGTGCTACTTTCAACTGAGCAATGATATCAGATTCAACAGTGATTTTCATGAATTTAGCCATTGCAGGAGAGTTCTTTCGACTCAGTGCATCAACTACTACATTTGCTTTGCCCGGATGATACTTAATTTCACAGTCATAATCGTTGATCAGCTCCAACCAAAGTCTCTGTCTCATGTTAAGCTCTTTCTGCGTGAACACATACTGCAGACTCTTATGATCTGTGCATACAATACATTTGGTGCCATACAGATAATGACACCATATCTTCAAAGAAAATACCACAGCTGCAAGCTCCAGATCATGTGTAGGATAATTCTTCTCGTGTGTCTTCAGTTGACGAGAAGCATATGCAATCACCTTGTCTCGTTGCATCAAAACACAACCTATACCTGCATATGAAGCATCACAGTAGACAATAAAGTCTTCAGACCCATTAGGCAATGTTAGAATTGGTGCTTAACATAACAATTGCTTCAGAGTTTTGAATGCTTTCTCTTGATCTTCACTCCATACATATGCAACATCTTTGCGGGTCAATTTGGTCAATGGACTAGCAAGTTTAGAAAATTTCTGGATAAAACGTTTGTAGTATCCAGCAAGACCTAAGAAACTCTTTATCTTAGAAGGATTCTGAGGAGTCTCCGAGTTCATCACAGCTTCAATCTTCACGCGATCAACTTTGACACCTTCCTTGCATATAACATGGCCCAAGAAATGGACCTCGTTAAGCCAGAACTCATATTTAGATAGCTTTGCATGGAGTTGTTCTCGCTTAAGTGTCTCCAGAATAAGACGAAGATGTTGCTCGTGTTCCGCCTCGGACTTAGAATAGATGAGAATATCATCAATGAACACGATCACAAATTTATCAAGAAAAGGGTGACATACGCGATTCATCATATCCATAAAGATAGCAGGAGCATTGGTTAAGCCGAATGGCATAACCAAGAATTCGTAGTGCCCATATCGTGTTCTGAATGCAGTCTTTGTGATATCATCTTCCCGAACTCAGACTTGATGATAGCCAGAACATAAATCAATCTTTGAAAAGCACTTGGCACCTTGCAATTGATCAAACAGATCATCTATGTGAGGTAACGGATATTTGTTCTTTACAGTTCGCTTGTTAAGCTCCCTATAATCAATACACATTCGGAGAGTCCCGTCCTTCTTCTTAACAAATAAAACAGGATCTCCCCATGGTGAAGCACTTGGGCGAATAAAGACCTTATCAAGCAATTCCTGGATTTGGGACATCATCTCCCGAATTTCAGATGGAGCGAGACGATAGGGAGATTTTGCTACAGGTGTAGCTCCAGGAACAAGATCGATCCGGTATTCTACATCCCTGACAGGAGGCAAACCTGGTAAGTGTTCAGGAAAGACATCAGGGTATTCAGAGATAACCCTGATAGCATTAACAGTCTTTTCTCCTATCTTAGCATTAATCACATATGCAAAGTAGGAGATACAATCTTTTGAAATCAATTTTTGAGCTTTAATCACAGAAATCACAGGAATGGCAGACTCCCTCTTCTCCCCGCGAGCTATTGTAAACGAACCATCGGATAAAGGGAATCTGATTAGCTTCTTGGAACACAAGATCTCAGCATCTCGACTACTGAGCCAATCCATACCGATAACAGCATCAAAACCCGCTATCGGCATGACTAGAAAGGAAATAGGGAAACTATTCACATCAATATACAGAATAGCTGTTGGAACTTTTTCAGTAACATGTACTACCTTACCATTAGCTACTTCAACTTTAATAGGATCAGTTAACAGAGAAATAGGCAGTTGTAGCTTTTCACGATAAGACATAGAGATAAAGGAGTATGTAGCTCCCGAATCAAACAAAATGCATGGAGGAATATTATTAATGAGATAAGTGCTTGTAATCACATCACCTGCATCCTTGGCTTCATCAGCCGTCATTTGGAAAGCTCTCCCTGGTGCACGAGGAGCGCCTCCTGGTTTCGGAGCTGTAGCTGCCGAAGAACCCCCAGCACCTGTGGCTGGCCACGTTGGGCATACTGCAATTCGGTTCCCAGGTTTATGACACCTGTAACACACGTTTTCCTTGTACATGCATTCATTAAATTGATGCTCTTTCTTCCCATATTTTGCACACCTCGAATCCCAGTCTTCAGACTTCTGGGACGTATTACCACGCGATTTACCACCTGATCCACTCTCTCCTCCTTTCTGACTAGACTGCTGATCAAACTTTCTTTTGCCTCCCCCAGATTGCTGATGTTGCTGTTGAGATCTAGCCCTCTACGTATAATCATCATCAGTAGTTCTAGCATTGTTAAATGCTTCATCCAGAGTTGCTGCAAATCTCACAGCTGATCGATATTCCAAAGGCAATGTATTGGCAATGTGTGTGATCTTTGCCTTTTCATTGGGCAGCAGATGAGTGACAAACCTCATTTTGTCGGTAAATATGGAGATTAGATCCTCCAAAGGCTTGTCACCCTTTTGATGTGCCCTGAATTCATTGTCGATCCTCATCATATCCTAGTCAGAGCAATACTTTCCTTGAACCTTTTCCTTGAACCCTTCCCAGGTGGCTGGTGGTGTGATAGCAATCACCGTATCCCACCAGGCCAATGGACGACCTCTAAACATGCGTTTGGCAAAGTTTACCTTCTTGTCTTCGTCGCATTCGCTACACTCAAAGGTATTTTGCATTTCCCTGATCCAAGTCTGAAGTGTTGATGGATCATTGGCTGGGCAGTGAAAGTAGGAGGCTGACAATTCAGGAAAGTTTTAAACTTTGTGGGCTTGTGAGTTTCTTTGCCCGATCTGGTAGACTCGCGCTCGTTGGCTTGTTTAAGCTGAGCCTCTAATTTAAGGATATAAGCATCCTTATCACCAGAAGATCCCTCCATATTGAGTTAGACTTCTATACACATTCAAAATAAAGATCTTTAGTATACTTCATATATAACTCTTATCTTATCTTATACTTTCTTATCACATAGCATGAAACATATAAATCACTTTTCACACCCCAATACCACCCTGGGAACACATAGTAATGGTCGAGTATGAACCCGAGTTTGAGACTGAATACTATTTATAGTATTCAATTCACTCAAACTAAGGCTCTGATACCAACTTGTAACGCCGGTCTTTAAATTTCAGAGTATAATTTTTTATTTATTTAAAACACGTGCGGAAGCTAAATATTTAATTCACATTATACAACTTATATAAGTATAAGTTATATTATAAAAGTATTCTGTTTAACAACATTCCAAACGTTACCAACTCGTTCGACCATTACTCTAATTATTACATAATATTGTCTTTACATAGTGTTCCCCAAAACCTATCATTTGGGCTTAGTGGGAACTGAGAGCCCCGAGTTAGTATCGAGGGGAGGCGGTTTAGCAAGAACCATGATTCGTGATCATCGAATCTCCGCACATCCTAGCTGGCGACACAAGGCCCTAACTCAAGGTAGTACCGGCACTAAAACAATGGCCTACTTCGGCCTTATCACAAACACAAATGGCCTACTCCGGCCCTTAACATATCAATAGTGACCTACTTTGGTCTTTAAACATGCATACATATAATTTGTATCAAAGAATTGGTTCATTAAACCTTTAAACATGCAAACTACAATTTCTTGGTTTACAACATACAAAAGATCTTACAATGCTATCAATATCATGCTTAAGTTAAGTGTTACTCACCTGTGTAGTTATAACAGGCAAGCACTAAGTCACGGGTGATTTTTGATCAACTGGTACACCTAAACAAACATCCCAAATGTCAAAACAACACGAGACAACAAGTTGTTTGCTGAAACAGAGTTCCTTGTGGCCACAAGCAGCATTGCTTGCGCCCACAACGATTGACAGGCCCTTACACCTGCAAGGGTTGGCCTTACGGCCGTAAACAAGGTTCTCTTGTGGCCGCAAGGGGTATTCCTTGCGCCCGTAAGGACTGCTGTGTAGACCTGCGATTTCCAGCCTCTGTTCTTGCTATCTTATACCCCAAAACTCAACCAAACGATCCCAAATCAAATTGCAGTGTTCACATATGAAATGGTCAATACAACTAAGCTAGAAACTTTAACATACAATTCAAGGATTTGGACCAAAATCATCATTTTTGACGTATTTGAGCTTTCTAACTAAATCCAATCAATAACACCTCTTTAATTCAAAACTCAGATTGCTAAACACTTAGAATTGATCTTGAAACATGTAGGAATCATTGATTTTAGTTGAGGATATCAATTTGGGTTTTTGACCCATTTGACCTAAATGGTCAAAATATCAAGAACAAGAAGAACATGGAGACTTACAAGAACAAGTAGGTGAAGAAGATGACAATATCAGATTAGAACTTGAACAAATCTTTGATTTACAGCAGATCTTGAACTTGAAAAGCTTTCTTCTTGAATTCTCGTTCACAACCAAAGCAAGAACACACCAAGGAAAGAGAGTGAGTTCTCTGTACACGTGAATAAGGAAGGAACCGACTTGTGGGTTTTCAATTATCCACAAGTGGGTATTTTGTTCCCCTTTTCAACTTACAACTTAACGCACGAGTACCCTTTTTAACCAACGGGGATATTTTTGGAAACCTTGTTCTAAATCATTTAATATTGACATATTCTTTTATATTTTTATCAATATTTTATTTACTCATTTAAATAACTATTTTAGTTATTTTTCTTGAATATTTACAAATATATATATATATATATATTATTCAATTTATTAATTTAATACACGTACCATGTCAGCATGCGTCCAGGCTCTTCGTGAGGATGTTACAAAAAATTTGTGAAATTTAGGGTTGTTTAGGTTTGTTTGCAAGCACACAGATGTTTGGTGTTGAAATCAGAGTCATTTGGTATAAAACTTGATTCCATAGGCATACATTTAGTCAAAAATCGATTTTGGACTTTGTACTAATAGACGGGAAGTTCTTAAAAGTCCCATGAAAGAAAGTTGAATCATCCGACAGTCGGATGAACTTGGTCTATCCGACCTTTGGGAAAAATATTCCATGCGACTTTTGGTTAAATAAGCCTGTGCGTCTTTGGAATGCACTTGTTCTATCTGACTTTCAAGTAACTAAGTCCATGCGACTTTCGTATCTCACAATTCTGAAAATGCTAAGTTTAAACCATGTGACTTTCGCATGACTCAAGGTCATCCGACTTTCGCATGACTTGACTCCATCCGACTTTCACTTGAATTGACTCATGCGACTTTAAGTTGAAATAAGCCATCCGACTATTGCATGACATGAAACCATGCGACTTTCGCTCAACTGGAATCCATCTGACTTTCACATGATTTAAGTTCATCCAACTTTCATGTAAAACAAATCCATGCGACTTTTAAGTAAAGATGTACCCATACGACTTTCAAGTCAAATTCACCCATGCGACTTCTACTTGAAACTTTTTCATGTGACTTTGACTTGAAACTTTTTCGAAACTTGGTGAATTCAAACAAGGGATGAATTGTCGGACATGTAAAGAATCCGATAGTGTAGTGTTGGAATTAACGGATTTCATTTTACCGGATTTTGCAACTATAAAATTTTGACAATCGGATTTTGTGATCTGTCGAAATTTTGAAAGTATAGAATAATCGGATTTGTGACTTATGTCGGAATTCTCAATACTTAGAGATTCTCATGCGACACTTGAACTTTTTTCATGCGACTTTCACTTGAACTTTACGTCATTCGACTTTCAAGTGAAAGTTCATCCGACTTTCAACACTTATACAAATTTTGACATGATTCAAAAATGGTTAAATCAAAAGTCAAAATTCAAAGGTCAAGTCAAAGTCAACATTCACATGTGAATTAAAATCAAAGAACACAAATTCACTTCAATATTCACATGTACATTCTAAACTTCTTTTATCTGTTGTACTGATCTGGTTTATATTACTCGTTACACATGGCAGCCAATCAACCAGATCAACCCCTACCTAAGGAGAGCCCCGTCCCTGCTAACGAGCGTCTTGAAACAAGCAGCAACAACCTCTACTTTGACTTAGAAACTCATACCAAAATCCCGATAGTCACTGAAACAATCCGAGCCCATCTACTGTGCCAAGCCATTATTGAAAATCCAAACACCACACCTACCCATATACCTGAGATTTACCTACAACAACTGTGGTACACTTTTATCGAGGGTGTCACTTGCTTGGGACACAAGTGCATCAGAGGACAGATTGAAAATGTTCGATTCACTCTCTCAGTCGTCAGACTCTGCAACCTACTAGATCTACCCACAGCAGACCACTACAAACTGACTTTGATGAAACTCCATCAATTTGGGTAGATGAAGTACTAGAACTTGTTCACGGTCTTCGTTATAACGGGGAGCTACAACAGATCCATCATTTTAAAAGGACCAACCTTGCACCTCTCTGGTAGACCCTTGCTACAATCATCTCCCGTACCCTCACCTGCATTCATAGAGGTACAGATGGTGGATCCTACTACTCATTGCTGCTTTTAGTTGGTGTTGCTTACCACCTCCATCTAGACTATTCCACCATCATTTTTGAGGAGATAGTAAGAATGATCAATGAAAAGACCACCTCCCGCAGAAAAACCTTCATACCATTCCAGAGGTTCCTTACAATCTTGATCACCACCGATTTGGCAACCTGCCACACCATCCCCCGAGGCCTTGATAACCCGCAAATCCAAGTGCACGGATCACCCGATATTTGCATATTCGTGATTTACCTAATGTGGTTGCTATGCATGTGCATGTTGCCGTTCTTTAAACTTTGAATCAGGAGAGTGAGGTTATGAGGAGTTATATGAGGGATCATAGGATAGCTCCTCTGGCGAAACCAGAACCGGTTGTGCCTGCCCAAGGAGCAGTAGCACCTGGTGAGGGTCCTAGCCGTCTAGGAGCTCGTGTGCAAAGGGGTACCTCGAGAAGGGTTATGCAAGAGAGGGAAGTATCTGTTGAGAAGGGTGGACGAAGTGGTAAGGGAGGTGAGATACACGAGAGTGAGGGTGTAGTGATCACTGATTCCGAGGCCTCCACCAATGCTGAATCTGAGAGTAAGTCCTCCACAAAAAGGACCCAAACTGAATCATCTTCATCCAGGCAATTAATCTCTTTCGGCCCGAGACCTTCTCCTGTTCGTGACGAATCCACTGGCACAAGACAAGTATCTGATGACCAAGAGGACATCCACCATGACTTATCAGACGTATTTGGTACATTTGGGGATGTACCTGTAATTGAGAGAGAAGATGTAGAAATGGACGTTGTTGTGAGTGATAGTGAGAGTGAGTTGGAAAATAAAGAGGGTGAGAGTTCTCCAGAACCAGAAAGCCGGGTAGCCACCTCTATTATCAGTCGGGACACTGTTCCGGTTGGTATTGACACAATCGTTGGCATCCCACCAGTGCAAGCACCTCACCCCACCAGCCACTCTGCTTCCACTCAAATGGGAGCAGTTTCATTCAACGGGGAATCATCACATACTCAGTCGACAACTCATTCGGAGTTTGTTGGATTTGAAATAAGTGGACTGCCTCCCTGTCCACGCCTTTAATTCATTCACAATCGAGTCTAGAGCCTGTCTTAAATGGGTTTCAATCTTTCGCTAGGACACGATCACCACTTGCATGTCTCAGTGACGTTGCCGGAACGCCCGTAGTCGCCTCTACTGCAAAGGTGTCGCGAGGATCGAATGGAATTCCCTCCAGTGCTACAACTGTTCCAACACTGAGTGAGGGCCACAGGGCTTAAAGACTCCCTGTGCAAACCGGGCCTCTTCGTAAGCTCGGGGTTACAACCAAACTGAGAATCTATATGGATTCAAAGTTCTCCGGCCTTGACTCTAGTCTAAGGGAATATATTAACACCCAACTCCACTCTGAAATCAATTCCCTCAGAGCTCAAATCCAAGCCCTCAAAAACCGTCTACCCACTGTCATTGAGCGAGATTACTCTATCGATGAACTCAAAGACCTTCTACATGCCAAACTAAATAGTGTTGCTGATCCAACCGATGAATAACAAATCTCCTTGTAGCACTACAATCCCAACCTTAACCCACACCCTCCAGCTCCACCAACTTTCAAGAAACAGTCCTCCAAGCCCTCAATACCCGAACTGCAATTGTATCTGGCATAAGTAAGAGGCTGGAAGTGGTGGAGGAATCCTGCAAAGTTCAAGCCGGATCCAGAAAGAGGAGGCATGATGATCCTGAGGACCCAGGACATCATGAGTGGGAGAAAAGGCAAAGACGATACATTGGGGCACAAAGTACAACACCTTAAGAATTGAAGCGGCCTAGTATCTAAGCCATCAAAGGGTCAAAGCGGTAGTGGCAGTGGCAGTAAACAACAACAACAACCAATTGAACCCGAACCTATAGAATTTGAATTTGAAATTGGTCAAGGGGTAGAGGCAGAGACAGAGGCAGATAGACTAGAAACCACAACAATCCAAATCCCACAAGTCCAAACAAAAACAACTGAACTAGAATCTTCCCTTCTCGAAGCCTCAACCGATAAAGCCAAAGGAAAAGGCCTATAACTAAGGAAGAGGAAGAAGTCCAGCTGATCAATATCCGCAAGGTCTTCACTATAGTTAACAGGGAGCTGCTAGACATTTTTCCACCATAACAGGGGCAATTCAATGTTGCACCCATAGATCTTATCAGTCAGTAGCAACCTCAAATACCTGAACAACAAGACGGTGAGTGGCCCGTACATGAAACCTATCATGGAGGACCCAAACTATTTGCCACTCATAAGAGAATAATAGAAGAAAGGCTAAACATAAGAAACATCAGGCCTAGGGAAGCACTTGCCAAAGCGCAACCTCGCTGGTCGACTCAGTGGCTCAATGCTCCGTATCTTGAAGAATGAATTTCTCAGATCTTCTCAGAGGAGGTCAGAGAGGTTGATGATCTGTACGTGCTAAACTCTTATGAGCATTAGAAGTCAGTCAGGTTCAGCGCCACCTTCCATGGAAGCTCGAAACAACAAGTGGCCTCTAAAGTTAGGTGTTGAGGCCGATCCTGAAAAGATAAATGTTCGAAGGCCCAACCAGCAGCACTAAAGCTTGAAAAGTACAGAAAATACATGATCATTGAGGAAAATGGTGAGGATTATGAAGGGGCCGATGGATTCATAATGTCAAATCTGAAAGGCGGCAAAGATTTCCTTAGGCTCTCCGAGGTCAACCCATATTCTGACGGAACACTTCAAAGATGCATATCCAAATTTCACAGAACTTGCTTCAACAACAGACATCGAACAGATCAATCTGAATTTGTGAAAATGACCCGGATTGCGGATCAGCCGGAGGAAAAGATACAAGAGAGAAAGGCCACCAGAATCTGGGAAAGGCTTCTTGGCCAAAGGAGCAAATGATTAATACCTGCTCAGCACAAGGCAACAAAAGGGGGAGAATGTTAGATATTTATTAGTTTGTTGACCTTGTGTTTCTTTTGTTGTAAATATGTGGCTCAATTAACTACAATGCAATAACATATGAGCAAAATATGAGCAAATACGTGGCTCATGTAACTACCATGATGAAACAGTCTGCAATGCATTAACATATGAAGTAGACCCAAATAACAATACCATGATGAAACAGTCTACAATGCATTAACATATGAGCAAATATGTGGCTTAATTAACTGCAAGGATAGTATGAAGCACACCCAAATACCCATTTGAAACAGTCAGCAATACATAAAAATATGAGCAAATATGTAGCTCAGTTATGAAACAGTTTGCAATGCATAAACATTGAAATAGTACTTAGTAAAAAGTCTATCTCGATACATAACTCTGTTCAAGCATCCTTAATTGAACCATAACTCTGTTCAAGCAGCAAATTTTGATCCATATAATTCAAGCAAAATCTGTATTTTAGTGAAATTAGGGTTCAATTGAACCATAACTCTGTTCAAGCATATAGACAGTCTTCTCATGCATACTTTGTTCATTGATAGGTACCTTAGAGATTTTAGGGTTCAATCGAACCTGAATCCTGAACTGACAGTACTTCATTATCGCCATCGCCTATTTCTTCAATCGAACCTATATCTTCAAATCAAGCTTTAATAAATTGGTATGTGCTTTGATTTGAGTTTCGAGAACCCCAATCTTGAACCGACAGTACTTCACCATCAACATTGCCTATTTCTTCAATCGAACCTATGTCTTCAAATCAAGCTTCAATCGATCGGTATGTGCTTTGATTGGTGTTGTGTACAGTTCAATCGATGAGTGTGTGATGGTTTGGGTTTCGATGGAGTGTTTTTTATTTGGGTACGCGAGTGTTTTTGAATCGATGGGTTGGATGGGTACGAGAGTCTTATTCGATGGGTTGGATGTACAATTCAATCGATGTATCAAATAGAAGGGTAATCTTGTAATCTCATAAATCAATAACATTTTTAATATGAAAAATCAAATTAGGATACTATTTATTTTTGTTTTTCGGATTTTAAATTGAAAAAATATTATTAAATTAAGTGATTGAGTATATTTGTTAGTTAATAGGTTTTGTAAGGATATATAAGTAACTCCAATGTTTACAAGGATATATATGTAATTAGGAAAGTTTCTAAGGATATATATCAAATTCTCCCAAGAAACTAAAAGAAAGGAAGAAGAAAGAACGGGGAAAAGAAGAAAAGAAAACAAGATTAAAGGAAAAGGGGCGGCCACCTCTTTTGGTTGGTGGCCCCTTTTGGCGGGTATTCAGCTCAAATTTTCAACTTACAACTCATCCAAACGCTATCCATAAATCTTAACGAGGATATATTCGGAATCCTTATTTCAAACCATTCAATAATTAATAACTATTATTCGTTTTCATCAACTTTTTATCAATACCACATTTAGTAGTAACAATATACATATCGTCCTCCTTTAAACTTTGAATTCTTATTTATTTCACAAGAGTACAACACTAAATACAAAGGGTACAACTAAGCCCATTTTGGAATGTTATAAATCTACCCTCCTTAAAGAGGATTCCGTCCTCGGAATCGTACCATGACTAAACACGTATTTTTTAAATCACCACTATCATTCTAGGATGAACAACACTTACAATCGGACATAATACTACCAAAAAATCAGACATAATTACAATACATTTTATTTTAGTAGTCGCATTTTACCACTTGTGACCTCTCAACACATATTCCTAATTACATACTTGATCTTTGTTAATTCACCTATTAGAGTCTTTACTCTTATGATCACTTTTACACCCACAGGTGAACTTAATAACTTTAGGAAATTCATACCACACTTGAATTCTCGTGGATCATTTCAATTATACACATATGTTCCATCTTATACACCTCTTAACTTCAGGTTTCATTTACAACCGAATGGAACTATGCGTCCCTACTTTTGTCATAAATACTAACTTCATTCATTTATTTATAATCACTGTTCATTTAGGGTTATCATCAGGTTCGTTTCATTATTTATTTTTAGAAATTATCAACTCTTCATTTGAACCATAGAATATCATTGTATACCTTTGAAAGTTACACATGTTTGATCAGTTAGACACACAATCAACAATCGAGTCTTTAGCTCATTACACTAAATCTTAACATGATTTTATGACCACTATGCGTTTCCACATTCTATCCCACGAATGGTTCATCCTCAAAGTTTTAATTACACTTATAAAATTATTTAGGTCACATGAGGACTTCGTTCTTACTTCTCATCTCTTGATATGTTTCTTAATCATTCTTTTATATCTCAATTCAAATGATTTATGACTTAGTTTTAACACCAAGGAAGACTGCTAACTGATTAGAGTTAATCTTACTTCTTTTTAGTTTCATCCAACATTTTGGGTTAACTAATCGTGAATCCACAGTCCTTCTTTTATTGATTACTTTGTATTTCATCGACACACTTATAGTGTTTTACATGTCACAAGAGTTTCAATTGTCAGAAGACATTATGTACCATTGAGGTATCACATCACATTTAAAATATATCTTCTCAATATCTTTGTATTTTAATTTTGACTCTTATCAATTTATGTAACTTAATATTTCTCGACAATCATTCTAATTATTCAAAATTAGAACGATTGTAAACAAATAATACTTGACTCTAATCAAAATTTATCTTAGTACAATTTTTCATCATAACCTTACTTCATATTTCAAGATTCAAAATAGAATCCGTAATTAGGCTTTATTATTTACTACTTGCTACTTCTCATAGAAATTTGAAATAGTTCCTCTTTTATCATACTTCTAGTAGAAACAAGACTACTATGTTATTCGTCAGGCATCACGTCTTACTTCGTATTACCAATCTGGTTACATCAGATTGCTTCAACCATTACTTTGCACTTGTAATTCATATACACTTGGTTATTTAGTTTCAGATTCATCATTACCACAATTCCATAATTTGTCTTCTTGACTACCTCATTAGGTAACAAATATATATACCGGTAGTCTTATTATTAGACTTTTATTGTTCTCATTTTGAGTTATTCCGCATGATTCTGTCAATTTGTACCATTGAGGCACTTATCATAACTTTTTACATACTTATTTAAGTTCATGGCTCAACACTTTCTTGCTTTCAATCAATATTGTTGGTCCCAGAGAGGGTGAACAAGCAACAGATACAGTGTAGAAGGGGGGGTTGAATACACTTTAAACAATTAAACAAATTAATCAAACGTATATTCAATTATCAAACAGGACAATAACTATTATTACTCTCTAATCAAATCAACAGGATGATTTGATATTACAATGATTATAAACTCAACTCTCTCTCAACACTCTTGAATCACAAACTAACTGATGATCGAATTTCTTGTTAAAACTGATTAACAAGAACTCTTGAAAACTCTCTCTAACTTTGAACTTACAAAGTTATCACAACACACGCGTATCAAGTATCACGAACACACATACGATTTGCAAGTTATGCAGTCTTGCAACTTATGAAGTCTTCGTTATGTATCGCCTTTGTATTCATACACACAGCATGTAAACGTATGTACACGTATGTAAAACCCATAAGAAGGTTTATACTTATACTTGATATATCTACAAGCAAATCGCAGTTTAAAGATAGAACTTCTCTTTTCTTTAAAACCGTAACAAACTTCTTAATTAGAACATATCTAATTAATTCCATCTGAGATTTCTATCCAACTAATAGATAGTTTAAATTAGGTTAAGATATCCTAATTTAAATGTCGTAGATATGGAGAGTTTATAACAGAATTTAGAACTTACTTAAATTCTGTAACTGACTTCTGACGCTGAGCTGACATACTCAGTCTTGACCTTGTCAAGCTGAGTTCTTGAATCTTGGGTTCTTGAATCTTTAAGTCTTCAAGTATTCAAGTCTTCACTCTTAAGACCTATCTCAGCTTAGAAGTAATCGAGCTATCTAGTACTTACATAGAAAACTCTATATGTGTTTATACACTGACTACTCAGCTTAAGCTGACTAGTCAGTCTATAACAGACTTACATAATTCCTAACTCTTAACCTATCATCTATACATATCTATAGTTTGTCTCGTCAGATCTAATTATTTTAAAATGGGACTAACAATCTCCCCCTATTTGATGATGACAAAATATTAAATCAAAGTAGGTATAGGTTAACAGAATTATGTTAAACCACTCTGGAACTAACCAACGTTAGTTCTTGAAATAAGTATTGAACTGATCCATACTTATTCACGTATCTTGAACATACAAGATGTTTATGTTATGAATCTATTATAAGACTTGTATTCTAAGTATTTGAATATATAACTACTTAGATTTTGAACTTATCAAAAGTAATTTAAGTTCTGAACTTACAAAACTTATACAACTGAACATATCAGTTTATAATTGAACATACCAATCATCAGCTTGAACTTACAAAGCTGTCTGTTTGAACATATCAAACATAATTTTGAACATATCAAATAATAAAACAGTTGAACATATCAAAATTAAGTTTGTATTAATGAACACATCATTTACATTTTAGCTTAATCTTTATGATTAGCTTCTGCACACTTACTGCTTACAACATCATAGAACTTATCTATTTAATCAATAGGATCTCCAACTTCTAACCACATATCATAACATTTAAGTTCCAATATTGCAGCTTTCTTGATAGCATCATTCACAATTTCTTCACCTTCTGGCATCTCTTTCATCTCAGTTTTTCTTGATCTGATTTCCTTGTTGAGATGATATCTGAATACTGAGTTCTGAGTTAAGTCATCACATAGAATTCTCAAGTACAGAATCAATTCCAGATTTGCCAAATGAAGATCTGCTATCCTCAAGAAACATTGATTACCTTCCACATCAAGATACAATAATCCTTCCAGCGGTTGAGTGATATAAGTGTTTTCTCTAAATTCAACTCCCTCTGGAACTTGTAAACCGATGTCTCTTTTAGCTCGCTGGCTCGCTGCTCTAACTCTTGCAGCTTTGCCTCGATTAAGGAAAGTATCAATTTCATCAGCAGGGATCTCACCTATCTCTTGTGAAGATTGTCTTAAGCACATCAACTATCTCTTGTCAGATTTGAATCTTTTTCATTTGCTTGATAGTTGTGGCTACGATCTTCAACTCAGAGAACCTCAACTTGTACAGACATCTCATATCTAGACCAATTTCTTGTTTGTTGTCTAGTACAAAGTTGAAAATTACCAATTCTCCTTTTCTACTCAGTGTAATTGATTCAATCTTGTTATTAAAATGTGTTCTTTTATAACAATGCCTTAGATCCACATCTGAGTAGGGAATTGGGGCAGCTCTAGGTCCAGAATAGTCAGCTTCAGCTTCAGCTCTGGCAACCTCAGCTTTAGCCTTTTCTCTTTGAATTTTAGCTTGTCGTTGCTGCTCTTTTATTTCCTCCACTGTTATGCCTAGTTCTTTAGCCATCTCTTGTAACATTTGCTCAACAAGCATGTCACTGGCTTTCTGAGCTGCATTAGCTTCATCACTTGAGTCAGATTCATGTGTAACTAGTTGAGACTTACCCTGTTGCTCAGGCTCAGGCTCAGCAATGATGACCTTTCTTTTCTTTGCCAGAGGCATAATACTTCTTTTCTTTCTTTTTACCATCTCAAACACCTTACTCTTCCCTTTGTCTATTTGTGAAGTTGGAACGGACTTAGCTTCAACAAATTTTGGAAATTTAGCTTGGGGAAGGTTGGTATGAATAGCTTGAGATGTTTCTTCATGTGGAGTTTCTGGTTGAGCTTGTGAAGTTCTGGTAATTTGGACTGTTGGAGCCTGTTTTTGTTGAGAAGGCTGATCTACAGTACTCATAAATTGATCATGAGCTTCTTCAAATTGTACTTCCTCTGTATGCTCCCCCTCAACCTTATCATCACACTTCTTTGATTCTTCCTCCCCCTTTTTGTCATCATCAATAGGGGAGGGTCTAATTTTGAGCACAAAGATTTCCAAGTTGGCTACTGAAGTTGATAAATCATTAAGTTTGCGCATCAACTTGGCTTTGTCATCTTTCCTCTTTTTATGCAGGAGCTCAAACTGGGATTGTAGATAGTCCATAATGACTTTAGCATCGGTGGTCATCAGCTTGGGCTCCTCAGGTCTTCGTCTTACCTCAACATCCTCCTGTCCGATGGAAGAGTGTATTTCCACCATAGGAGTGGCTGTTGAGTGTTCCTCAATAGGTAAGGATGCGGGTCCCATATCCAAAGGTTGGTGCTGACCTATGGAATCAAGGGGGCTAGAATGCGGACCTTGTAAACCTTCCTATTGTATGAAAGGTTCATTGACAGGTCGTGCTAGAGTGTGTAAGAATAGAAGTGAAGAATGACCAAGTTCGTGAGGTATGGAAGTGGGGTGAGCTAGGCTTATTGGGGAGGAGGGGGTAATTGACCCTGGGGATTGGTCAGTATTTCAATGTTACCTTCATTGGGCTGTGAAGGTACAGAAGTAGGCTATCCCATGGCACTAGTAATTATGGGCTGAGTAGACACCATACCCGGTATAGGCTTAAAGGTAGAACTGAGCCTAGAGGTTGGCACCTTAAGAGAAGGTGTCTCCCCCTCAGCTCCTGCCGGTGGAGGTATCAATGTGATATCAACTCCAGAGTCCTTTTTAGGTGAAGGACCACCTTTGGCAGTTTTCCTTGTATAGGTGTAGGATATATCCTTGGTAGCAGTGGGCTAACCAAGGTTGGCTGTAGATTGTAAGATAGATGGAGATATTTGAGGTGGAGGAGAGGGGTTAGACTGAGTTGGGCTTGACTCAGTCCTATCTCCTAAGTTTGGGGATGGAGAAGTAAACGAGAGAGAAGGAGATAAGGGTTGCAAAAGTATACCTGCTGCACCTAGCAGTGGAGACTCAGAGCTAGGAAATAGACTCCTCTGCTCAGAGCTCGAAGTGGTGGATGAAATTATTTGAGTACGGGGTCTGAGCTGAGTCCTAGGTTGATCAGCGTGAGAGGATTCAGCATCAGAACCAGCATCGTCACCTACTTCTTCCGTAGCTTCCTCCTCTGTCTCAGCTTCACTTGACTCAGGAGTCGGAAGCTGTATATACACCCTCATCTGAGCACTCATTGTAGGGTGCCCAGGAAAAATATCATGGGCGAACATTCTGTAGCTGAGAACAAGAGTAGGGATTGAATCATATTGAGCAGTATATCGTCTACCCAGTCTGTCCTCGATGACCATGGATAGAAATCTTGCGAAGGGTACAATGGTGTCCCTTATGGTCCTGGTCACCAATGACTTGAATGCCTCAAAGATCAACTCAGCGTAATCCACTCGTCGATCATAGAATAAGTTGTATAACAGTTGCATTTCAAAGTCATTCACATTATCCAGGCCTCCCACCTTGTATCCAAGGGAACGAACCACAGTGGATACCATAAATCCGCATGCCGCCTGGAAAACAGATTTCCGTATGATGCCAATAACTTGAGGATGACCCATTAAGGGTAAAACGCTTCGTGATTTCCCTAGAAACCGTCGCTTCATATTGATTATGAATCGGGAGATGAAGAATTCGGCGGAGACAGTTTGCATCGACTTCTATCGCCACTTGTCCACGTAGGACTGTACCCCGTATAACCGGTTGTGTTGCATCCAGTTTACACGTATACCAGAATTCCGTGAGAAGTTAAGGGATGAGCACAGCAGGACCACGAAGAAATGCATATGCCAGGGGTCCCTTGCGAATGTAGGAGACCCACTCCTCATATCCCCTAACAATTTTGGACTTTGGAATGTCGCTACAGGCGATGACATTGTTTTCTTTGTAGGTGGGGAGTGCGTTGTTCTTGAAATTTCCACCACGGATCATTTGATCAGTTAGATTAAGAGTATAACCCTCCATGAAATCGAACTTATCGTATTGAATTGTACTTAGCAGTGGTAAGAATTAGCACTGAGCAATGAACTCTGCACACAGCAACATTAGGGTTTAAGAGAAAGAATATTTTGGAAGTTTAAACGAAATATGATGAAAATTTTCTCTTATTTATACCTTTTCAATGTGAGAGAAAAGTTATTGTTAACAGAGGGTAATAAGTATGACCGTTACCGTAAAAACTTCTACGCAGTTTGTTACAACGGCTACATTTATTGTTGGTTACTCAAATGCACACTGTTATATTGGAAAGATATTTTTATCAAAAAAATTTCTAAACGACTGACGTTTATTTACCGGACACACCGTAAATATTTTGGACTTACCATTTGTTAGGAGTAACCTAGACATGTGGAACTGACCACACTTTGGAACGGAATACTCAGCTGATCCTAAGTGTTCAGCAGAGATGGAGCACTTAGCTTCAGATATAGCATTCAGCTCAGATGGAGCATTCAGCTCAGATTGGGCACTCAGCTCAGATTGAGCATTCAACTCAGATTGAGCACTCAGCTAAAATTTAACAGAGATAAAGAGTGGAACATACCAATTAAGTGTGGAGCATTCCAAGCTTGCCGAGTATAGTTGTAAATCTTGTGCCTTCAATTGGTTTCGTGAAGATATCCGCAAGTTGATCTTCAGTCTCAATGAAGACTAACTCTATCTTTCCCTTTTCTACAATATCTCTGATGAAGTGATGTCTTATCTCAATGTGTTTGGTTCTTGAGTGAAACACTGGGTTGTGTTTAATAGCAATAGCACTTTGATTGTCACAAAATATGAGAGTCATTGAATAATGCAAATCAAAGTCCTTCAGCTGATGTTGTATCCACAGTATTAGAGCACAACAGTTCCCTGCGGCTACGTATTCAGCTTCAGCTGTTGAAATTGCCACTGATTTTTGTTTCTTGCTCGTCCAGCTAACTAATTTTCCACCCAAAAGTTGACATCCTCCAGTAGTACTCTTTCTATCAAGCCCACATCCTGCGAAGTCTGAATCTGAGTACCCTATCATCTCAAATTCTGATCCTTTGGGATACCACAAACCTAAGTTACGTGTTCCCTTCAGATATTTGAGTATTCTTTTAACAGCTAGCAAGTTTTAATTCCTTTGGATCAACCTGATATCGTGCACAGACACGTGTAGCAAACATTATATCAGGTCCGCTTGTTGTTTAATAGAGTAATGAACCTATCATTCCTCTCTATGTAGTCTGACATACAAATTTCCCATCAATGTCCTTGTGTAGCTTGACATTGTGTAACATTGGAGACTTTGCCGGATGGCTTGAGTCTAATCCATATTTCTTAATCAGATCAAAGACATACTTGCTCTGATTAATAAATATACCATCTTCTTTCTGATAGATTTGAAGTCCCAAAAAGTACATCATTTCACCCATCATGCTCATTTTCTATTGATTAGACATTATCTTAGAGAACCAATCACACAGACCTTGGTTTGTTGAACCAAAGATAATGTCATCCACAGAAATTTGAACCAGAATGACATGTCCTCTTCTCTTTCTTATGAATAAAGTTTTGTCAATACTTCCTCTAACAAAATCATTTGAGAGCAAATAGGTGGACAGTGTATCATACCAGGCTCTTGGAGCTTGCTTGAGTCCATACAAAGCCTTGTCCAACTTATAGACATAATCTGGATGTTTAGAATCAATAAAACCAGGGGGTTGTTTCACATAGACCTCCTCCTGTACTGCTCCATTTAGGAATGCACTTTTAACATCCATTTGATACACTTTAAAGTTTTTGAAGGCTGCATAGGCTAGAAACAACCTTATAGCTTCAATCCTTGCAACAGGGGCCAAGGTCTCATCATAATCAATACCTTCTTTGTGTCGATACCCCTGAGCTACTAGCCTTGCCTTGTTTCGAATCACTACTTCATCCTTATCCATTTTATTTCTATAGACCCACTTAGTGCCTATAATTGTTTTTCCTTTGGGGGTAGGGACAAGGGTCCAGATATTATTTCTTTGAAATTCTGTTAGCTCCTCTTGCATAGCTTCAATCCAATCTTCAACTTTTAGAGCATGTTTAGTCTTCTTTGGTTCCATTTGAGATAGAAAACTAGAGTAGGCAGCATAGTTTGCATTTGCCTTAGATCTAGTTAACACACCATCTTCAATGTTCCCAATGACATCATCAAGCGGATGATCTTTTAATACTCTGAAAGTTGTAGTGGGAGACTGAGGTTCTGGATCTGAGTCAGAGCAGTGTCTCTCAGGCTGAATAGGACTTACTTCTTCAGTCTGAGTAGGAATTTGATGATCACTTAGATCTTTAATCTGACATGTACCTGATGATTCACCGAGATTCTCAGGCTGATTATCTTCAATGTTATAATTTCTTTCGATGATGCACCTTTGTCAGATTTACTATCATCATCATCATCATCAGAATCATCCATAACATACGTGGGATTTGATGTGAGATCTTCTTTGTTCCTCTCAAGCTCACTCAGACTAACTGGGTCAGCTTGAGCTCTGTTGGATTCATCAATAGTTGTCTCATCAAACGTAACATGTAGTGACTCTTCAATTACCTTCCTTTTAAGATTAAAAACTTTGTAAGCTTTGGAGATTGAAGAATATCCAACAAATATACCTTGATCAGCTTTGGGTTCCAACTTATGGAGCTGATCTCTTTGGTTTAGCACATAGCATGTTGAACCATAAATGTGGAAATATCCAATGTTGGGTTTTCTGCCATGATACATCTCGTAAGGTGTTTTACCATGTCTTTTAACTATAATCGATCTATTCTGAGTATAGCAGGCTGTACTTACAGCTTCTGCCCAGAAGCTCAGCTTGAGCTTTGCCTCACATAGGATGGTTCTGGCAGCTTCAATTAAGGTTCTATTTCTCCTTTCAGCAACTCCATTTTGTTGTGGAGTTCTTATTGATGAGAATTTTGGATAATTCCTTTTTCATCACAAAAGCCTTCAAGAGTTGAGTTTCTGAACTCAGTCCCATGATCACTTCTGAGCTGTTTAAGAGACTTACCCTTTTGCAGCTCTTCTTGTCTTATGAAGCTGATTAACTCATATGCAGCTTCACTTTTGGCTTTTAAGAAGACCACCCAAGTGAATCTTGTGAACTCATCAACAATCACTAGAGTATACTTTTTGCCAATTAGGCTTGGGGTGCTAATAGGTCCAAATAGGTCTACGTGCAACATATGCAATGGTTCTATAATTGAAAATTTCTGTTTGGACTTGAAGGATCCCTTATGATGTTTATTCATTTCACAAGCAGAGCAGAGTTTGTCTTTAGCAAATGTGATCTTAGGCAGACCAGAGACTAACTCTTTGCTAGATAACTTGTTAATATATTTGAAGTTTAAATGAGACAGTCTCTTGTGCCATAACCAACTCAGCTTGGGAGTTAAGTCAGAATACAAGCAGGTTTCAGTTAAAGGATCTGCAGAGCTGAGATCTACGAAATAGATATCTCTCTCTTTTTACCATTAATATTGGTTTTCCCTTCTTATCATAAATTGTTCCTGCATGCTTTTTGAAGGTGACTTCATAATCCTCATCACATAGTTGACTGATACTTATCCAATTGTGTTTAAGGCCTTCAACATATGCTACCTTTTTGAAAGTGACTTTTCCAACAGTTATCTTCCCATAACCTTTAGTCCTTCCTTGAGAATTATCCCCAAATGTCACCTTGGGTCCTTCATTGTTTTGGAATTTACTTAGAATCCCCTTGCTTCCTGTCATGTGCCTTGAGCATCCACTGTCTAGATACCACGTGTAGGAGCCCTGCACATGATCAACTAAACATATTAGTTTCTTTTTGGAACCCACTGTTTGGTGGGTCCTGAGGATGAGCACTTAGCTGATCCTTTAGAGTTTGATTGATCGGCTTGAACAGATTCTGGGTCTATTTTGGACTGATCATCCTTCTCGTTTTCAGGTCTATTTTGGACTGATCATCCTTCTCGTTTCTTACACACAGATCGTTCTTTCATCCATAAACGTTTCAATAAAACTTCTTACGAATTGGAGAATGGAATTGTGCCTAATATCAAATATCTTCATATATTTGGTAATAGATGCTTTGTACTCAATGAAAAAGATAACCTACGGAAATTTGAGGCCAAGGCTAATGAAGCAATTTTGCTAGGTTACTCACATGAGTCTAAAGCCTACATGGTTTTAAACAAAAGAACTAATTGTGTTATTGAAAGCATAAACGTTACATTCGACGATATGTTGGATGTTAATGCTTTTCAAAAGAAAAAGGAAGTTGCTTCTGGACAAGACACTTCAGGACTAGCACTTCAAATAAAAGAAACAAATACAAATCCAAGTTCATCATAACATAATTTAGATTTCCTATTTGATTTCTTTCAATCTGAATCTAATGTTCCTAATGCTGGTGACAGGAATGATGCAGTGTCTCCTACTACTACTGCAACGGAGGTTGACAATTCGTCTTCATATCCAAACATGCATTCTTCGTCTACATCAGCTGTCATTCCAGCAGTAGTACCTCGTGAGCCGGTTTATGAGGGTACTCTAATATATGATTCAGAACCAACAGTAAATGAGGAAGATATTGAATTTAATAACAGATTAAATGAGTTCTTTCCTCCAACTCAAAACTCCCGTGGAATAAGATGGACACAATCCCATCCAGAATCTCAGATTATTGGAAACGTTCAAGATAGGGTAAGGACTCGTTCTGCAACGGCAAATGAGTGCCTTCACTCCAGTTTTCTGAGTATGATTGAACCCACCAAAGTCTCCGATGCATTACAAGATGCTGATTGGGTCATTGCCATGCAAGAGGAACTCAACCAGTTCGAAAGACTCAAAGTTTGGAGATTGGTACCACTTCCAGAAGATAAATGAGTAGTGTGTACCAAGTGGATATCTAAGAACAAATGGGATTCCGATGGAATAGTGGTGAGAAACAAAGCTAGGCTAGTTGTTAAAGGTTACAACCAACAGGAGGGAATAGACTACGATGAAACATTTGCTCCATTGGCTAGGATAGAAGCCATAAGACTATTCTTAGCCTATGTTGCCTACAAAAGCTTTATGGGTTTTCCAAATGGATGTAAAGACATCATTCCTAAACAGTGTCCTCAAGGAGGAAGTTTATGTGCCTCAGCCTGAAGGCTTCGTCTATCCCAAACTACCACATCATGTCTATATTCTAGACAAAGCCGTATATGGACTAAAACAAGCCCCGAGAGCTTGGTATGATGTCTTGTCTGAATATCTGCTGAGTGAGGGATACATCAAAGGATAAACCGACACCACTTTATTCACAAAAGCCAAATGAAAAAATTTAATCCTAGTACAGATTTCTGTGGATGACATCATTTTTGGTTCTACAAACCCTAAGTATAGAGTTTGCACTAACAATGCAAAATCGTTTTCAAATGAGTATGATGGGAGAGATGAATTTCTATCTCGGATTACAAGTGAAACAATTGCATCATGGAATTTTCATAAGTCAATCCAAGTATATTAAAGACTTGTTGAATAAATATGACATGCTCAGTTGTTCCTCACTATTTACCCCCATGTATTCAAAAACAAAACCGTCTGCTGATCTTGAGGTAAAGAAGCTGATTTAAAAACATACCGGGCTATGATAGGCTCATTACTGTATCTAACGGCTAGTAGGCCAGATATCATGTTTTCTACACGCTTATATGCTAGATTCTAGGCTAACCCAAAGGAATCACATCTGCTGGCAGTAAAGAGAATATTCAAATATCTCAAGGGTACACCTGATCTAGGTCTATGGTATCCAAGGGATTCAAGATTACAATTATATGCCTATTCAGATGCAGACTATGCTGGTTGCATGCTTGACAGAAAAAGCACCTCTGGTAGTGCACACTTTTTGGGAGATAGGCTAGTGTATTGGGCCTCTAAGAAACCGAACTGTGTATCTACTTTAACTGCTGAGGCTGAATATGTTGTTGCTGCAATGTGCTGCTCTCAGAGTTTGTGGGTAAGGAGTCAGCTCTCAGACTTTGGCCTACACTATGACAAAATTCCACTACTGTGTGATTCACAATCTGCCATACCTATCTCATGCAATCCAGTTCACCACTCAAAGACCAAACACATTGATATACGATATCATTTCATTAAAGATAATGCGCAAAAAGGTCTAATAGAACTTCAATATGTTAATACTGATGATCAACTAGCTGATTTGTTTACTAAACCATTAGACAATACTCGTTTTAATGAGTTAGTATCCAAATTGGGCTTGTTGAACTATAAGGTCTAACTCTTAGTCATTTGTTTTGAGTGGGTATTTCACTTTGTTTGTTCATTGTGCAGATAAAAGAGAGCATAATCTAAGGGGGAGTGTCAATCATACGTACAAGCTATACATGCTTGTAGGGGGAAAAATACCAAAAACATTTCACAAAACAAGGAAAATACCAAAAACATTTACAAAATTGTTGAAAATATCAAAAATATGTGGTTTCATAGGTTTAAAGTCTAAAAAATACAAAAATATTTAAATATTTGTTAATAAAAGAAAAGAACAAAAAGATCTCAAGGTTAAGTGTTGCAACACATTTTGAATTCGTAACCTTGGTCTTCGAATTCGAAATGATCAATCAAATCATTCGAAGTGAGGACTTTAAGTTCACCACTTCGAAGTCCCCAGAAACAATTGCAAATGATCACTTCACATTCGAAGTCTTCTTATCTTAGAGGACTTCGAACAACCTTGTTGGTCTTCGCATTCACAATACACAAAGAAAAGTCAAGAGTTTGGTCTTTGCATTCGAAATGCACAAGGGAATAAGGCTTCGAGCGCACTTCTTGACCTCACATTCGAAGTCAAAGGACTTCGCATACGAGGCATATTGAGTGCCAATCCACTTTGAGCGCCTTTACATGCTTCAATTCGAAGCTAGTAGACTTCGCATATTAAAGAGTGTATTTCCAATACACTTCGAGCACCTATGAACAGTGTCCCTTCCTGGAGTCAATGCAAACTTACTTCGAATTTGAAGTCTTCACACTTCGAATTCGAAGTATTAACAGTGGACCTCACACCACTTCGAGCGCAGATTTCACCTTCGAAGACCTTTAGACTTCGAGAGCGTCCAACCCTTTTTTTTAACCGTTACACCTATTGTCTATAAATAGGGTGTTCACATCGAGTGTTCTTCAAGCATTCAAAAGTTTTTGAATTTTCGAATATTTCCGGTTACATATTTTAGAACATTGTGATCAAAGTTTCTGCCAAAATTTCCTACATTTGTATTAACGTTGCTAGATAACTCAAGGTATACATAGCTTAAGCAACAAATCATGGTTTAAACATGTTTAAATACTCAAAATCGACTTTGTACTATTCGACTCAGAAGATCACTTTTGGGACTTTACACACTTTGTTCGATTTTTAAATGATCTTGTTAATTCACATATGATGTGCGATGGGGCTTAGGAACACTAGGACCTTCTTTTTATCAAATAAAATCTCGAAAAATTTGAAAAGTGTTCTTCGTGTTCTTCGAGTGGTTGAAGATTGAGCTTGATTCCATTTTTTGCCTCAATCTTCATGTTATGGACTAATTGGGAAAAATTTCAATGTTAGAAAATTGTTTAGATACATGTATTCATTGTAAAACATGTGTTAAAACACATTTTTGTTCACCATACATACCACTTTATCTATGAAGGTTTTAGGGAGTTGTATATTTTTTCAATAAGGAGTTGACTATTTTTTTATGTTTGACTCAAAGTCAACTTTTTGAAGTCAAGATGGGTCAAAATGCTTCATACTTGAATGATTGACTTTACAAGTCAATGCATCTCAATGGCTTATCATTCCACAGTGCATATGTCTAACCTATTGACTGTTCTTACAGGATAAATAGCAATGGAAGATGATTTTGTCTCATACCATTCTTCGACAGGAAGCTAAAGCCATAACCCTGACGATCAACTCTTTCCCTCTAACCAATTACTGTTCGTTGTCACTCATGACAACAATCACTTCATAAACCTTGATAATTTCCGCAATCCCAACTTCCCAATAATCTCAGAAATCCTCTGCATCCATCCACTCAACCACGCTCTTACATATAACCCATCAACCTCTGGAACTCATGTCCCTGAATTATATGTCCAGCAGTTTTGGGACACCACTCACACCCGTACTAATCTCGACTCTGGTTGTGTATCCATTCGCGGTGATGTAGACCACTTTACCCCGAACATCACTGCCAGCCGACCAAGGGAAATCCTCCTGCTTCATACAGCTAGAAGCAGGCCACCACTTCTTGATTTCCAGATGAAACCACTGCCCTTTAGGGCATCCGGGCCATGGGATACGTTGGGGATCTACAGATGAGATCTCATTTCAAAAGAGCCAACCTCCACCCAATATACTATACATTTCTTGTTGGTATATGCCCACTGATACACATGTACTAGCATCACTGCTGATGAGGTATGGGCCTATTGGGTCACACGCCAAGGGTAGATTCCGGCCGCAGAACACAAACATGAGAGAATATGAAGTTAGGGTTTCTGGCGACCTTCACAGGCCTTCATGGGCTGTGAAGAGGTGATGAAGAAAAACCCTTCACGAGGCTCCACCACCCGGACAAGTAGTCGTGGGGGCACTGCTTTCACGAGGGCTTCACAGCCCGTGTGAGCCCATGAAGGCAGGCACCATGCTTTTATTGGACCACTGGTTGGCGCAATGAGAGTGTGCGGTGGAACCCGGCCTTAGGAGCCTTCAAGAGTGCTTCACGGCCCGTGAGAGCCCGTGAAGGCAGAAGTCAAAATGCCACTTTGTTTTTATTGGACCTATGTGTTGGTCCAATGAGAGTGTGGCTAGTTGGCCGAACCTGGAGTCCTTTTGAGCTTCAGATGAGTCTATAAAAGGATTTTAACTCTCTATCTTTGGAACTCTTGCTTCATGATATAATACACACACATATATGGTTCTTGAGTTCTATTAGAGCTAAGATTGGTGTATCAAGTGAAGGCAAGTTCTCCTAGTGTTGTTGCTGTTCCAGATTCACGAGGACATCGTGTGGCTCGTGTCTCGAGTCGTTAGCAAGACGGAATTTCGGGCACTTGGTGTGGACTATCAATAGAGGAGCTCGGATTTGGGTTCTCGAAGATCTTCCTAGCTCGGTGGATAGCTCCATCCCCATGATGGTATTTTTTGCTGGAATATGCCCACTTACACACATGAGTTGGTATCACTGCTGATGAGGCATAGGCCTATTGGATCACACACCAAGTATTGATTCCGACAACACCTTTGAATAAGAGAGAGAGAAAATGCCAAAATGGGTTTTGGTTGGGCCAGGCACGGCCGTGCCTTGTGAAGGTATGTGCATGCCCTATACTAGGTACGGGCCCAAGGCCGGCGTGCCTAGGGCATACCCATTGGGGCCGGCACGGGCGTGCCTGTTGAAGGTACGGTCGTGCCTAGTGCAAAAAGCACGAGCCCCAGTCGGGCGTGACTTGGGTAGCCCGTGGGCTGGCACAGGCGTGCCCTGTGAGGCACGAACGTGTCTCACACAGTAACAGCCTATTGAATTAAACTTTTAAGTCTAGATTGAGTGTGGTATTTAGTACACTTAATTCTAACTTTACTACTACATTTTGGCTGGCTTTTGTGCAAGATATAACTACTAATAAGGTTAGTAACACACGATGAAGGTGGTTGATCAACATATGATCATGTGAAGAAACCATATGAACTTGAAACTTCAAGTTAGTTCATATTCTCTCTCAATGTACACATTTGGAAGATCGATTGGCACGTCAATTTTCAAGTGGTGTTAGACTTTAGTCGGTGGAGCTTTTGGTGGCGTCCAAACAAAGCTAGCACGTGGGAATCTAATACACTTGGTGTGGATACCGGTAGAGGAATACATCATTGTATTCTCACATGCATCATCAACAAGGAGCTAGAAGGTAGTATGGTATATTTTCTTCTACTTGTTCCTTTCTTTTGTTGCATTGTTATTATCTAGAGTGTGGTCCATTGGGTAGTGTGTTTGTGGCGTAAAATGAAATTTTTTTATACTTGTTTTTGGTTTCCGCTGCGTTCTCTATATGCCACCAAAAACCCAACAGTGGTATCACAGCCATCTCTAACATAGCTTTGCACTGAAACTGGAATTTTGAATTTTTTGTCAAAATCTGATTTTCCAGTGACCGGGCACGGCCGTAGCTCTTGGGGTACGGGGCGTGCCGGCGGCCGGGGCACGGCCGTACCAGTGAGGGCACGGGCCGTGCCGGCATAGTATTGTTTGATACTTGAAACTGTTTAAACTGTATACTGACAGGTGGGCTGGCACGCCCATGCCCTCCAGATTTTGGCCCAGAAATTGTTTTGGAAACATGTTTTAAAATTATATTTAAATTCTTGATTTGTTGTTTGGTCTAGTCTTGGATCTAGTTTTTCCCACTATATTTTGATTTCTTGAATTTATATATTTTGTATGGCTTGGCATGAAGTACATAAATATATATATAAATGTATATATATATATATATTTATAGGTGTATATGTACAATGATTGCCTTTTGTGCCTTGGGTGTTTTGTTGGGAATCTTAATCAAAATATGCTTGTCATGGTTTTGTGGCACACCATGGTTTTGCTTTGGTTGTGTTTGATTGTGATTCGGTAACTAGACTATGTGTTGTGGTGGTTGGTTTATTTGGTTTTGGTGGCCTGCGTGCCGTATTGTTGTAATTTGTATTATTTTTATTTGGTGCTGCTTGCGTGTCGTTTATTTATTCCTTTGTACTTGTATTAGTAGCATAGGATTGTTGCTTGCATGCCATTTCTTCTTCTATGTTTTGGTAAAATAGTATAAAAGTTGATATTGTATGTAATAAACCAACGGGAATCACGGCGTTGATGTCTTGGCAACATGGAGACCGGATTGCTTTTTGGAGATACCGGCTTCGGTGGGAGCACACCCGACAAGGTGCTTTGTATTTTGGATTCCTTAGTTGAACTTATTTTCATCGTATGGCTCACGGGGAAAATGCATAGGATTTGGGCATGTTGCCGAACTATTGTGTATGCGTGGTTGTTTTATATATTTATTATTTTGCATGGATGTGTAGGATACCGCATGCTAGATAATTTTTCCAAAATATATAAAAACGTAGAGATTTATAAAATTGATTTATATTTCTTTCGGCTCGTATAGAATTAACAAGATAATATAAAGTTGTATTATATTATAAGTGGATAAAAATTGTATTTATCGCTTGATTTGTTAATTAGAAAAAAGGGTTAAAATTGTTTTAACCGGAAAAACGAAATCCTGTTTTTAAAATGTAAATCACGCGCCATCCGTAAGACGACACCACCCGAATCTAGTGAAACTTGCATGATTGTCGAGCTTTAGCACGAGTCATGTCGACTGAAACTGTGTGGAAGGTGAGTGTGGTAACTCATAATATTGGTTGTTGATCTTAGCACGAGCCCATTATTGGCGAGAGTTCCACCGTATGTCTTGACGGACGGTTTACAATTCTTTTTGTGGCACTTAGGTGACGTCGAGCTCTAGCCGAGTCATTTAAGGGGATCAAGTTAGAATTGGTGCGAGAAGGGATCAAACATGCCAAAAGACATTTTGATTGTCAATGGATCCCGCAAGGATCTAGAAGTTGCAAAGTGTTTGCAATCGGTAAGATGGTTACCGGCCTAAATAGCTTTGCTTTGTGATACGCGGTAAACCCATCATAAGGTAAAGTGAAATATGGTTTCTAGCCTTGTTTAAATAATTGGTTTTGAAAACTATTTGGGTAATTATTTCAACAAGGATTATATCTAAATTCACTAAAACGTGTACTCTAAAATTGTAGATGACAAACGTTAGCAACGCAACACCGAATTTATCTCTCCGTTCATTCCTAGAAAAGGAGAAACTCGTAGGTGTGAACTTTGTGGATTGGTATAGCCAATTGTGAATTGTCCTTTGCCATGAATCTAAGTTGCACATCCTCGAGGAACCTCTTCCGAAACCACCTGCTACCAACACAAGTTGGGCCACTAGATACGTCATTGAAAAGCGTATCGAAGACGCAAACGATGTTTCTACTTTCATGTTGTCGTCTATGAGCTTTGAACTGCGTAAGCAACTTGGGCGTATGAGTGCGTACGACATGATTAATCGGTTGAAGGACTTGTTCCAACATCATATTAGAGAGGAACACTTTATGTGTGTCAAGGCCCTTGTCGGTTGTCGGTTGTAGGAAGGTGGGAAGGTTAGTGTTTATGTGCTTCGTATGAAGGCATACATTGACCAAATGGAAATACTAGGATTTCCCATTGGGAGGGAGCTTGAGGTAAATATGATTCTCCAATCCCTGCCCGCGTCTTATGATGAGTTTATCAAAAACTATCAAAAGGATAAAATGGTAGAATCCTTAGACGAGTTGCATGGCATGCGTAAGACGTTCGAGCCTAACAAGGCCAAACGCAAGTTCGTTCCCACCTGGTTATTTGAGGAACGTAAAGCCGAGAAAAAGAATACGACTCCTAAGGGATAGGTTTGCTATTTCTACGGTAAATATGGAGATTGGCGCCGCCACACTTGTCGTGAGTGTTCAAAGGAGTTAAAGCATCTATGAAGCAAGGGAATAGCTCCTCATCATCAGGTACATTAATGATTAGCTCCATTGCTTTTCTACTTATTGGCTAGATTTATTGAAATGATGGCTATAACACTCACGTTTGTTGCAAAAATGTTTTGTTACAATGTGTAGGCGTTAAACAAAAGAAGTAGCTGATAAGGCATTGAGAGCTAGAGCTCAAGATTGGGAAACTTGGACGTTGTCTCGCTTGAGAGGATTGGGACTTTTGATCTCGCCATTTCATCTAGCTATTTTATTACTTTATTAGATTAATATATTATCTGCCCTGTGTGGCGAGAGAAATATTAAGTCTATATTGCATTGGTTGACGTTGGATATTACTTTGTATTTGATATATATATATATATATATATATATATATTAGTGGTTTATTTCAAAGTTTATCCATGTCATGGCCTTTATAAGCTTTTTGCTTAAAAGTAATACAGGAATCATGAATAATGTGTATAAATCCAAAATTGGTTTGGATTAGTTATCCAAGTGACAATATTATTTAGCTATGTAAACAAGATTAGCTTCACCAAGTTCCGTGTGGTTTGGAATCTTGGATGCATTTGATAATTGATCAAATGATGAGTGCAAGAATTGTTTATTAGGCTAAATGACTTGTATATCTTTCATCGGCGTATGAAAGAGGATTAAGAGCTTGTTGTAATTAGTTCACACTTGTGTGTTTAATTCGTTCAAAGAAAATCTATTAGGATAACTACATGCACTTTCTTACCTTTACCCGTAGTGGTAGTAGGGATGGGTATATTTTGAAACCTTTGAGATGTTCGATAATTACCATAACGAGGTTTGTGGGAAAAGGTTAAGTTACTTAGATCTTGTAAAGATGTTGAGTATCTTAATATATGATCTTGTGTCCATCATAAGAATTGTGGGATTTATCTAATAATTTATTTCTCCTAGGACACATTGGCATATGGGTCACATAGAGGAGGAACCGAATATTCTTGGATATGTTCGGGTCTTGATGGATCGCAAATTCATACCCAATGTGTTGGGATGCTTAAGTATGGCGGGCAATGTTCTATATATATAAAATCAACAAAGATGGTTTAGTATGCATCTTAGGAGAAAAGACTAGAAAGAGTGTCTTTGCTTGTCTATCTCAAAACCTACATTATCCAGTCAACATGTAGAAGTGAGGTGGTAGAATCCGGGGACTAAAGATGCTACTCCATTAGGCATGAGATATTTGTTTCACGAACTTTTGAGGACATGTTTTGTCGCTCAATAGCAAGTGGAAGCCTAATATCTATGGGATCCAGTGGGAGTAAAACCTCATGTTGGCACTAGCATACAATCAGTAGTGATTGGAACTCAGCATGGCGATGCTGGAGTACCTGGCATAATTCGTTACTCTTCCTGTTTCTAAAAGGAGTTGTCGTAAGGCCGGATGGATATATGTTTTATATCTAGAGGAAGATAACTCGTTGATGGATTAGTTGAATTCATCAGCTATCGGAAGTCGTAGTAGGCCTAGTGTCTAGTAGAAGGAGATAGGTAATGAGAATTGGATGCAATCCATATATGATATCCAAGTATTGGACTTGGTTGATCCGGTGCCTTGTCACAAACCTAAGGATATGCATGGATTTCGATGTAGACAATTTCAAATGCTGACCGGTGGTAAAAATTCGAATATGATTGACCATGAGGATGGTATCATAAAAGAAATTTTTCCTGGTGGTTATGTTGAAGTCTACTTGGATGACTTATGGTGTATCACTGCCTTTTCTTGATTACGAAGGTATGATAGTGAAATGAAAAGACTCTATTCCTTTATAGGAATTTTGAGGAAGTGTTTTAATACTCTCTGAGAGTCTTGTCCATTATTAGTATCCTCGTATGGTCTACAAGCCCAAAAAGTCTACTCATGCACTTGAACTTCAAATATCAACTAATGATAAATGTTCCGTTATGATTGACCATGAGGATGGTATCATAAGGAAATTTTCCTAGTGGTTATGTTGAAGGTTACTCGGATACATGTGTTTATCACTGCAATGTAAAGATCATATTCCTTCGTGGGAATTTTGAGGAAGAGTGTTTTAACACTTTCCGAAGGTCTTGTACATTGAAAGTATCCTCGTAGAGTTGAATAAACATCACAAGGTTGTAATCTTCACTTTAATGAGAAAAACATAGATTTGAGTTTTCGAAAAGGGAAGATTAAACTTGGATGTATGCCAGAGCTAGTGGGAGCGCTTGTGTTCCGTAAATTGTGTATCCATGATATACTTCTTATTGAGGATAATATCCTAACATGGCGGTTCATAAAACCGGGGTTGAGGAATTATTGCTTCATAAAAGGAATTGGAAGATACGAACATGGATTTTTTGAAGTGGCAAAACTAAGAGAGTGACATTGAAACATGATGGATTAGTGTGTTAATTTAATTAGGAACTTGGATTATCACATGGTTTCTTTTCTCTCATTTTGACATACTTGGAAGAACTCTTGGTACATTGTTCTCCAAGTTGATGTTCGATGGTAACAAGGAACTTTGAGTAATTCTTGGTGAATTGTTATTTTTCTGTTGTTAAGTGGAATGTTATCAACTAGAATGGTTCTTTGAGCATCATTGACTCTATTGGGTTCTCTTGAGAAAATAAGATTATGATGGCTTATATATGTGAACCATAGTCTTCTGCATTGTGACTCTATTGGGTTTTTCGAAACAATGAGAGCACGAAGGCTTGGACAAAGGACCATGATCTTTCCAACGCACACTTTATAAGTGTTTGGTAGAGAGAAGATATGGTGATTGTTAGAGTACGCATGGATGTCACTTTGTGAATCCGCTTACTAAGCTTTATTCGTGAGCTAGTGATGAGTTTTCATAACTAGGCCTACATACACTTGGTTTACAAGTGGCTTTGGCTTGAGTTTGTTTTAGTTGAATTTGATATGTTTTGAATTGGGAACATTAAAGCAATAATGTGCTTTGATTGTATCGATTATCAAATGGGGATTCGGTAATGCGCGCAGAGCGGGTACTTTCATTAGCCTTTATTGTGTTCCATCTTAGCATGTTTAACTACTTCCATGAATAAATTTATTCTAAATGCTCCACGATTGGTCGTTATTCATTGGAAGGAAGAAGTTAATTAAGATCGAGGCAAGTGGATGGTAAAGTATTCGTACTGGTTTGAATACATGTTTACGCAACACTAGCCTGTACTTGATAGTGATCAAGTAACTGGAGGACCCGCACCTGAGTTTACTTCATGGACATGATCACGAGTAAATCAGGATGATAATATTGTTTGTCCTTTTACTAGAGATACATGGGCTTCTTGAATAATGATATGGTCTTGTTTAGATTGCTTTCTAACGCAGTTCGTAACTAGCTGTTATAAGGGAAGTTTTCAGGCAAAAACATGTTATTATGGCGGGAAGATGTAGTCAAAGGTATTCGTTCCACTTTATAGAGATATCTCTGGCCCCTCGTTCACTGAACTAATGACATCAAAATGCATGGCCGTGCTCAAGTTGAATTGATAGTGGATCAATTTTGCAACTTGTTTTGTTCGTCATAGTTAGTCTAGATCGAGAAACATAATAGTGGGTGTTTTGGGGCTGATGATGTTCCATGACCTGCATTCACAACGGATATCGTGAACGAAGGAATGGATAATCACTTATCTGTAGGACCATGCTTTACAGGTTGGTACTTGTCATGGGCGACATACCCTATGCTGACTTTGGGGCATAGATGCCTTGCTAGAGGCCGCTCTATGTGGGTGTTACCTTTTGTGGGTGTGTCATGTTCAAGTGGGAGTTTGTTGGAATATGCCCACTGACACACACGAGTTGGTATCACTGCTGATGAGGCATAGGCCTATTAGGTCACACACCAAGTATTGATTCCGGCAACACCTTTGAATAAGAGATAGAGAGAGAGAGAGAGAGAAAAAATGCCAAAATGGGTTTTGGTTGGGCTGGGCCCGGCCGTGCCTTGTGAAGGTACAGGCGTGCCCTATGCCAGGTACGGGCCCAAGGCCGGCGTGCCTAGGGCGTACCCATTGGGGCCGGCACGGGCGTGCCACTTGGAGGTACGGCCGTGCCTAGTGTAAAAAGCACGAGCCCAAGTCGGGCGTGACTTGGGTTAGCCCGTGGGCTGGCACGGGCGTGCCTAGTGAGGCACGGCCGTGCCTCACATAGTAACAGCCTATTCAATTAGACTTTTATGTCTAGATTGAATGTGGTATTTTGTACACTTAATTCTAACATTACTAGTATGTTTGGGCTGGCTTTTGTGCAAGATAGAACTACTAATATGGTTAGTAACACATGATGAAGGTGGTTGATTAACATATGATCATGTGAAGAAACCATATGAACTTATAACTTCAAGTTAGTTCATATTCTCTCTCAATGTACACATTTGGAAGATCGATCGGCACATCAATCTTCAAGTGGTGTTAGACTTCAGTCGGTGGTGCTTTTGGCGGCATCCAAACAAAGCTAGCATGTAGGAATTCAATACACTTGGTGTGGATACCGGTAGAGGAATACAGCATTGTATTCTCACATTCATCATCAGCAAGGAGCTAGAAGGTAGTATGGTAAATTTTTGTCTACTTATTCCTTTCTTTTGTTGCATTGCTATTGTCTAGAGTGTGGTCCATTGGGTGGTGTGTTGGTGGCATAAAATGAAATTGTTTTATACTTGTTTTTGGTTTTCGCTGCGTTCTCTAGATGCCACAAAAAACCCAACATATTTCTCCTCCCTTCTCTTTTGTTTTAGTTGTTATTTTCGTTTGTAGTCATGATCCCCACTTGGGGAATACATGCATGTCGGTTTTGATACCCGAAAACCCCGGTTTTTGATGTCGTTGCTTATGCTGCGTACGGGTGTTGGCGTGCATGGATTCCCTATAGTGGTATCAGAGCCTAGGCTACGAAGATATAGCACGATAATGGCTCGAAAAACCATTTTGGAAGATTTGTTTTTCTGTGCAGTAGGCCTTCACGTGTCGTGAAGAGTTCTTCACGAGTCGTGAAGGCCACACGACCAGTGTTTATGAGGGGTATGGTCGTAGGAAGTGTTTTCGGACTTCACGAGTCCTTCTGGCCCGTGACTGGTCGTGAAGCCCCTGGGTTTCATGAGCCATGAGGGGTCGTGAAGCCTCTTGTGAACAGTATAGTTGTGAAACCAGGTTTTTAGGCTCACGAGTGTTTCTGACCCATGATCGGTTGTGAGGCCCGTCGGCATCACGAGCCGTGAGGGGTCGTGAAGGTGCTCCTGGGCAGTTTTTGTCCTTAAAAGAAAATTTTATGGTTTTTCGGGTCATGGAGGAGTTTCTGTTTTTCTGGCAGATTCCGGAAGTTAACCCCTTGAAATATTTTGTTACAAATATGGATATGTAAGGTATGGTCTTGGCAAGAGATGCATACATGCATACACATATGTTGTGTATATATGAATATGGGTATAAAAATTGGTTTTGTGCCCTAATGCATATGTACAAGAATTTCCTTGTTGTGCCTTGAGTGTTTGTGTTTGAAATTGTTGCCAAAATATTCCTTCAGTCACGGTTTTGGCACACCATGCTTTGTGGTTGTTGTTTGTTGCTTTTGGTTGGTAACCATCACCCTAGACCTTGTGGTTGTGCCTTGTGGTTTGTGTTTGTTTGGATTTATTTTGTGGCCTTAGTGTCACATGTATTGTAATTAATTATTCGTTTGGTATGTAATTAATTATCGCAGCTTGCATGCCGTTTCATTCATCCATATGTACTTGTACTAGATTGATAGGAAGCGCGTGGCTTGCATGCCATTTCCTTTCTTTTGTGTACTTGTGTTTTGAAGACCATAGTCAATAGTCAAGAGGAGACGTCTTGAAGACCTTGGATCCGGTTAGTCCCGATGGAGGTAGCGGATTCAGTGGGAGCACTCCATGGTCTAGGTTTGTGTCCTTAGTAGTCCTAGTCCTCCCGGCTTGGTTCGCGGGTAGGACGCATAGGTTTTTATCTTGGTTACCAACCCCTTTTTGTATGCGTGTGATGTGATTTATATTTCTTCGCATCCTTGATAACTTTTCTAAGCCAAAAAAATCACAAGGGTTTTTGAAATTGGTTAACAAACGCTCGCGCATACATGATTAACAAGACAATATAAACTTGGCGTTATATTAAAAGTGAAAATCGGTTTTGTCACATAATTTGTTAATCAAATATTAAAACTTGGTTTTAATCAAGAAACAAAAGCCCGTTTCCTAAAAACGTAAAGCGTGCACCATCCATAAGATGATACCACACAATTCTAGTGAAGCATGGGATGATTGTCGAGCTAAGCACGAGTTATTCCATGTGGATCTGTGTGGAAGGTGAGTTTGGCTACTTGGGGTTATTGGTTGTCGAGCTTAGCACGAGCCAATGATTGTCGAGTGTGCTACCGCGTATCTTGTTGGATGATTTACAATTGTAAACTAAAATCCTTGTATGATTGTCGAGCTAAGTACGAGTCAACCAAGAACTTTAATTTGGGATTGGTGTAAGTAGGGATCAAACATGCCAACCGACCGGTATTGTCGTTAGATCCTGCAAGTGTCTAAGAGTTGCAATATAGATTGCAATCGGTAAAATGGTTACCGGCCCAAATAGGTTCATGAAGTGATCTGTGGTAAACCCGTCATGTAGTGGAGTAAAATATGGTTCTTAGCCCTTGTTAAGATAAATTGTTTTTCTAAAACTTTATGGGTAATTATTTTAACGACGACTATATCGAACTAACTAAAACGTACACTCTTGTTATTTATAGATGTCAAACCATAATAACACCACGTCAAACTATTCGCTTCGTATGTTCCTACATAGGGAGAAACTCACAGGAGTCAACTTCGTTGACTGCATTAGGCAATTGTCCTTCGCTATGAGTCAAAGTTGCACATCCTTGAGGAACCTCTTTTGGAGCCACCTGCTACCGACGCGACTTGGTCCGTCCGATACACGTATGAAAAGCGTGTTGAGGACACACATGATGTTACCTACCTCATGTTGTCAACTATGAGCTCGGAGTTGCAAAAACACTTTGAGCACATTAGTGTGTACGATATGATGAACAGGTTGAAGGACATGTTCCAACAAGTTAGGGAGGAACACTATGAGTGTGTTAAAAACCTAGTCGGTTGTAGAATGCAGGAAGGTAGGTGTGTGAGTGCCCACGTCCTTAAGATGAAGGCGTACGTGGACCAAATGGAGAGATTATGTTTTCCCATTGGGAGGAAGCTTGCTGTGGATATAGTACTCCAGTCCCTGCCCGCATCATATGATCAGTTTGTCATGAACTATCACATGCATAATATGGATAAAACCTTAGGTGAATTACATGGCATGTTGAAGATTACCGAGTCTGACATGGCCAAGCATGAATCCACCTCTTCCATTACCACGAGTTCAAGGGAAAAAGAGAAAAGGAAGAAGACACCAACACAAACAGGAAAGGTTGGAGTGTCCAAGCCTATCCTCAACATTGAATCTAAGGACATAGGTTATGTGCCTCATGAAGAGATTCAAAGAGTGGTTTGCTACTTCTGTAGAAGATTTGGAGATTGGGGCCGTCATGCCTGCCCTTCGTGCCGAGAGGAAATTAAGCTTCTAAGGAAAGAGAGAGTTAATTTCCCCTCTGAAGGTACTTTCATGTTTCATTGCTAATTCTTCTATTTCGCTGGGTTGTTGACCCAAGCTAATTGACTCACGTTTGTGACAAATTTGTTTTGTTACAAAGTGTAGGTACCATTTAAAAGAAGAACCAAGAGCATGAAGAACCGGATCTCTAAAAGAGGAAAATCGGAAGATTGACCTCTACAAGAGAACTGGGATTTTGATCTCGCCTATTGTTATCGGTTTAATTATTACATTGTTTTGATTGTATGTTCATGAAGACAATGGATGAAATTTTGAATTTTGGGTTGTAAAACTTTTTTTCTCATTACTTATTCATTTTCTAAGTTTATTCATGTCATAGCTTATGTTTTATTTTGGCCTCAATGGCGCATCATTCGACATTTGATGACGATGGATTTATACTTGAAATTTGAATTTTGTTATGAAAAACATTTTGTTGATTGATAAAATCAAAATTATCCATGTCACGACATACACTGTTATAAGTAATAAAAATCATAAATAATTGATTCTAAATCCTAAGTAGTTTGGATTAGTTGTCTCTATGTCGTAATCTACTTAACCATATAAATAAGACAAGTATCGCCTAGATCCATGTGGTTCGGATCTTGGAATGCTTAAACCTCGGGTTGAACATTTGATGCTAATCTTATTTATTAGGGTAAGATGATTATGAAACCCTTCACAGTGTTTAATGTGAGAGGGATGCATGCTTGTAAGTTATTGATCACACTTCGTGGAAAATTCCGTACAAGTGCATAACAAAGAGAAACTAATTAAAGAATCAATTTGGACATATAGATAGGATGCTTAGATCTGGTTGAGATACTAAGATACCTTAAATCTATATCTATGACCACATTATGAATTGCGGGATTGTCTCACAATTCATTCCTTACATAGACACATTCGTACATGGTATCGCACTAAAGGAAACCGGATATTAATGAATTTGATCGGGTACATAATGGGTCAAATACGTGTATTCAACTTGTTGTTATACTCATTAAATGTGACGACCCAAGCCCTTAATCTTAAACCAACTTGGAAGTCTATTTGGCACCTTGTGAGATATATCTTGAAAGAGTTCTTTGCTTGTATATGTATCAAAGTTTGAAGTTCCTCAATCTACATTTAGTGGGAGATTGATGAACTTATGAGGTGCTAATACATTTAAAAAAGTTCTTACAGGTTTTAGATATTTAACCTTGCGAGAACAATGTTTTCTTGCTCTAAAGGAAGATAATAACTAAAACATTCCAGTGGAAGAACGTGAAACTTAAACGATAGACTAGATGTTGGCGCTAGCATATGATCAAGAATTGGCATAAGAATGCCGGTTATCCTGACCATGAGTAATTACTTTCAAGGCTGATAGAAGTCATGTTGCCAAAGAGATATGGGTTACTCACATCTAAGTGGCAATGACTTAATGGTGAGTCTTGTTCATGTCACCATCTATCGGAAGGCATAGTGGGCCTTGTGTTCACTAAGGTTATGAGAAATAATTAATCATGAGATGAAATCCATTTTAAGTATGCAAATACTTTGTTTAATTCCATACCAAGGTGTAAACCGACATGGTGTAAATGGAATTAACATGGATTGTATTATAGACTATTTCAAATACCGACTAGGGGTAAAGGTTTCATAATGGTTATTGTGGAAACTTTTTCTAGTGGTCATGTTGAAGTTTATTTGATACTCGCTGCTATTGTTGCTTTCTTAAGGAAATAAAAGATAGTACACGGATATACAAGACCGCGTTCCTTCATAGAACTATGTATTGAGGAAGTGATTCCCACACTCTCCGAGGGTCTTAGATATCCGTTGTATCCAAATTAAGTGTACAAGTGTGGATAAGTCATTTGGACTTATGATAACATCGTAAAAGTAAGATCTTTTCTTTCATGAGAAGATCAAAGTCATGAGTTTTCTAGAAGCATAGATAAGACTTTTACATATGTCAGAGCTAGTGGCAGCTTTTGTTGTATACCTAGAAGTATGTATCAATTGAAGATAATGTCCCATTGTTATGTGTTCCATGAACCTGAAATAGGGAATTATTGTTTCATGATAATACTTAGAACATACAAATTTGGATATTTTAAAATTGCAAAAAATATTTGTATATGTTCATAATGTTTGACGACAAGAAATAAGCCTTAGAGTAAGTTTTTACTCTAATACTAATTTCTAATAGGATAACTGTCGATCTTGATCGAAGTCTATGGTCCTACTTTGTGGTGTTGATTATTGATTATTAAAAGTTCTTAAGTATCACTAATCCTATTGTGGACTTTTATGACAATGAGGATATGAGTACTTCAGTACTTTGTTTTATGATCTTTTTGACGGATACGTTGAATAGTAGTTTGGTCAAAAAATAATAGTGAGAATAACTAGAATACAAACAGATGTTGCATGGAAAATCCATTGAATAAGCCGTTGTCATAATGACTAGTGATGTTTGACATACTAGGTCATGTAGCATTTCTTATGCATATGATTTGGCTTGAAATATTGTTTTAGTAATTGATTGTTTTATGTTAGCTTTGGGAACTGCAAGCATTATTGTAACTTTTGATTGCTTTCGATATATAGTGGGGACTATATATACGCAGATGTGGTTACTTTCGTTAGTCTTTACTGTGTTCCATCTTAGAATGTTTAACCACTTCTCTGTGTGCTTATGCATTCTAGATTTCCACAGTCAGTCATTCTTCATGGGAAGGAAGTTTGATATAAGACTAAGGTTAGGGTTTGGTCATGCATTAATCAAGGATTAAATGTAAGTGACACAAAACTAACCTGTGCTTGAAATGAGTTTCAAGTGATTGGAAGACCCACACCCGAGTTCACTTCATGGATTATGGTCACAAGTAACTAGGGATGATAATATCATTTCATCCTTAGACCGGAGATACACGTGTATCCAAAGCATGAGTCTGCTTTATTTTCATTGCTTTCAAACGTGGTTCATAACTGGCCGCTATAAAGGGAGTTTTCTAAGAAAGTATGAAGCATGTGGTGGGGTTATGTAGACAAAAGGATTTGTTCCTCTGGTTAGAGAGATATCCCTGGCCCCTCGATTATTGGGCGCTGACGCCAAATATGCATGGCCGTGCTCAAGCTGCAATGATTTTAGATCAGTTGCAACTTGTTATTTTGGTCACCACCAATCTAGAATCTAGAAACAAAATTATGAATGATCTGGAGATTCACATTTTTCCATTTCTCGTGTACACAAGGATATCGCGAACAAATGGATGTTTATGATCACTTATGTAACACCCGCAAACCTAGGCTAGGAGATTAGCGGGTTAGCGGTATGTGATTGGTTTGTTTTAAATGATTATGTGTTTATTAAGAGTTAATGAAATTAATTAATTTGAATATAAATATATTAATATGTTACTGGTGGAAGTTTAAATAGGAAAAGAAATACAAATATGTATGCATGTATGTATGTGTGCATGGGAATTAAACAATCAAATTGCCACCTCATGCTTTGAACTAATTACATGTAAACGTGGGAAGTGATGTGATCATTTTTATCAAAGTGTGCAAAGGTGTAGTGTGTGTTGTTAGAAAGCAAAACCAAGAGTGAAGCAACCTTGTAAACTTGAATTTGTGGAATCAAGATCTTGTGGGTTTTAATTCAAAATAAAGGTAAGCATATGTTTGTAACATGTTATATGTTATCTTAATGTTTGAATTTGTTGAAAAGCATGAGTTTATGCAATTTCACCATTGTTGAAGCTAGGTAGAAAGCTTGAAGTATGGGTTTTGTAGATTTTGTTGTTATGAATGGGTAAATAGGTGTTCATGATGGTTTATAGATGTGTTAGATGTTATATATGTGTTTTGGTTGAAGAAAATGAGGTTTAAAAGGTTTTATGGAGGATAAGCTGACTGGAAATCCCACTTCAACGAAGAAGACAATTTGGAAAATAGCGCGTCGCGGCGCGACGTCGAGAAATCCAGGACTTGGAACCGGATTTTGAGAATCCGATGGTTTTACAAATCCGACCCTTGGAAATCCGGAACTTTGGTAAATACGACCCTGAAATCCGAAAGTTTGCAAATCCGCCACCAAAATCCGACACTTGCTTCTCGGATTCGAAATCCGACATCGTCGCGGCGCGACGCATATTATGTCGCGGCGCGACAGGGGTGATTTTAGAAAGATGCTTTATTTTTTATTGTGTTTTACTTGGAATAAGTTAACATGTTATTTATATTATTTTATTGAGTTGTTTATATGAGTTTGAGTTATAAATATATGTGGACAAATATATTTATAGATTCGCGACTGATTTGATTGTTGCTGTGTTTTCAAGCAATCAAAAGACTCAGTAAAATTAGATTTCTGAGCACGTGTTGATTTTGAGGTGAGTGGACGTTAATCGCGGATGGTAAAGATTTCGGTTAATGTTATTGATGTGATGCATGACTGTGATTGAGATTGGATTGGATTGGATTGATTGAATTGTTGATTGTGATTATTGATGATTGGTATCTGCTGCATGATTATTTGGCCGATACACACTCTTAGGATGATTTTGAGTTGCGTTGGGAAGTCAACTATACGTAGAATTGGGTTGGGCTCGTACACTGGTTGGTTGAATAGTGTTAGCCTTACTGGTGCATATGTTGCATAAGAGGGGGATTTTCACTGTGCCAATTTAGTGGAGAACTATCGGTAAACCTCTGCTTTGGCGGGTATTGGTTGTAGGTTCTGCGCCGAACCGCCGGTCTTCTCGGGATATTTGATTACATGCTTTGATATTGACTATGGATGTTTGCTTTTGTTGTTTAGCCTCTACTGACTTAGCTTTGTGCTAATTCCCCTCAGTTGTTGCTTTTGCAGGTTCGTGTTTGTGAGGTTGGTTGAAGGAGAAGTTGACCTGACTCTGATATTAGTTTTTGAAAAGAGACGAGCCTATAGTTTTTGTAACACAACAATGACACTTTTGTTTGTGAACGATGATTGTACATTTTGTTAATATTAGTTGTATGTAAATGGTTTGTTTATTTAAAGCTTCCACAGCGTATTTAAAAAAAATGGCTTAAGTTTTCCGGTGTTACAGTTTGGTATCAGAGCCTAGGTTTGGCGTTCCATGCACGGCTAGAGTGTTGCATTCCCAAATCTTGGCTCGTGATGGTTCAAGCTTTCATTCGGGGGAATTAGGGTGAGTTAGAGTTGTTTGTAGCAGTTAGTATTTTGGATACTAACGGTTTATGCTAATGAGTTATGAGGTGATGTGATTGTAATAGATAATGGCTGATAGAGATGCTCCTATCCTTCCTCCTACGACCCAAGCTACCACTGAAGCTCCCGTAACTGAGTACTTATGAGATACAGCTACTGCAAGAACGTCGGGTCAAGCCCGGGAAGAAGATAATAGTGATTATGTGTACCAATTGGAAAACGAGTTGGTTGAACTTAGAAACAAAGTCCATAGAATGGAGCAACAGCAACAACATCAACCTGAACCAACTCCAGTACCGATTGTGATTCCTACATAGGCAACAACCGCACCAGTGACAGCACCGTTACCACCTATGCCATAGATGATGCAACCACCATTTTATTATCCATATCCACAACCAGGAGCCTATCCGTTTGCGTTCCCTGGATATAAACAACCGTGTACCTACAAGCAATTTCTGGATTGTAAACCATCGGAGTATCATGGGAGTTCTGATCCCAATGCAACATTGAGCTGGTTGAGGGAGATGGCAAAGGCACTTGATGCCTGTAATTGCAAAAACGAATTGAAGGTCAAGTATGCATCACGAATGTTGAGAGGAGACGCATTGGTCTGGTGGGATTCTATTACCGGCCATTTTACTAAACAGCAACAGGAGAGCATTACCTGGAGTCAATTCCAGGAAAAGTTGTGCGAACAATATTGTGGAACTTTTGAGATAGCCAAAATCAAAAAGGAATTCATGGATCTGCAGATGACCGGGAACATGACTGTGGATCAATTAATTAAACAATTTAACGAGAAAATGAGGTTTGCAAAACACTAAGTACCGGACGAAGAATCAAAGATTGCCCATTTTGTGGGGGCATTGCACCCTGATCTCTGTGGTGCCACCAGGTGGGCTACTACATTGTCCCAGGCTTTCACTTTTGCCAAATCGGCTGAAGGGGACATCATTGCAAGAAATAAGTTGAGCGGGTATAAGCTTTCCCAACAAAAGTCATGATTTGAACATTACAACGCTCAACAGAGGCAGGGAGGGCAGAGCAGCGGGAGCAAGCAGGGAGAGCAGAATAGAAGACCTACTTCGGGTGGGTCTACTCAACGGGTACCTTGGTGTAGTAGGTGCAAATCTTATCACAATGGGTAGTGTACGCCCCAGACAATGAGATGCGTGAAATGTGGCTAGTTTGGCCATGATTTAAAGAACTGCAGGTTCCCGAGGAGCGTTTGTTGGAATTGTTAGAGGGAAGGGCATAGAGTTGGTGATTTCCCGATGAGTAAGAAGACTGGGTCAGGGTCAGGAGGGGGAGGAGCGGGAGGATCATCTTAGGCTGGCCAAAAGCGAAAGAACCCACCCACTGTTGAGGGTCGGGCGTTCAAAATGACGGTGGATGATGCCACCACCACCAACGACGTGATCACAGGTATGTTTCTAATCAACTCTACTCCTGCTAGAGTATTGTTTGATTCAGAAGCAAATCGCTCCTTTATTTCTGTGGAATTCTGTGATAAGTTGAATATGCCTGTAATTAGACTTGATACTACTTTAGAGATAGAAGTAGCAGATGGCATGATGGTTCCGGTCACGACTGCTGTGGCTGGAGCTAAAATAGATATAGATGGCATGTGTTTTCCTGTTTATTTTCTTCTTATACCATTGTCCGGGTTTGATGTGGTGCTTGGGATGGATTGGCTGAGTCTTAATCAAGCCTGTATCAAGTGTCACAAGAAGTTGATTTCTTTTCCACTAGCTGATGGTACACGGGTAATAGCAAGGGGAGAGAAGGCTGGGTCTGTGATCCCGATGATTTCGTGTTTAAAAGCTAAGAAAGCTTCGGGTAAGGGGTGTGAATCCTACTTGGCTTATGTAATTGATGGAAAGAAAGAGAAGCAAGCAATGACTGACATCCGGGTTGTAACAGAATACCCGGAAGTGTTTCCAGAAGAGTTACCAGGATTTCCTGCAGTCCGTGAAGTAGAATTCAAAGTAGATTTAATACCTGGTTCTAGACCAGTAGCGAAGGCTCCGTACAGGTTGGCACCTTTAGAGATCCGAGAGATGATGACACAGATTCAGGATCTGCTAGATAAAGGGTTTATTCGTCCGAGTTCGTCCCCGTGGGGAGCACCGGTATTGTTTGTAAAGAAGAAAGACGGTACGTTGCGTATGTGTATCGACTACCGTGAACTAAACAAGAGGACGGTAAAGAACAAGTATCCATTGCCGAGAATCGATGATTTGTTTGATCAGCTGCAGGAGCTTCATTCTTTTCCAAGATTGATTTGAGATTAGGTTATCATCAAGTGCGTGTTTCTGAGGAAGATGTGTCAAAAACGGCCTTTCGTACGCACTACGGGCATTACGAGTTCTTGGTTATGCCGTTTGGCTTGACCAATGCACCTGCAAATTTTATGGATTTGATGAACAGGGTCTGTCGACCATTCTTGGATAATTTTGTGATAGTCTTCATTGATGATATTCTAATTTATTCAAAGACTGAACAGGAGCACGAACAACATTTGAGACGAGCCTATTGTTTTTGTAACACAACAATGACAAATTTGTTTGTGAACGATGACTGTACATTTTGTTAATATTGGTTATATGTAAATGGTTTGTTTATTTAAAGCTTCCGCAGCGCATTTAAAAGAAATAGCTTAAGTTTTCCGGTGTTACATCTTATCTATAAGACCTTTTAGCCTTTCTAGGCTACCAGGATTTGTCGAGGATGACGTAACTCGTACCGACATGAAGGCAAGTATGCTTTGCTAGAGCTGCTGCTTGTCTGTGAGGTTAGCAACGCTGTATCATGTGCAAGTGGGACTCTGTTGGTATATGTCCATTGATACATGTGTACTAGCATCACTGCTGATGAGGTACAAGCCTATTGGGTCACACGCCAAGGGTAGATTCCGGTAGCACAACACAAACATGAGAGAATATGAAATTAGGGTTTTTGGCGTCCTTCACAGGTCTTCAGTTGCCGTGAAGAGGTGGTGAAGAGAAACCTTCCACGAGGCTTCACCACCCGGACAAGTAGTCGTGGGGGCACTGCTTTCACGAGGGCTTCGCGGCCCGTGAGAGCCCGTAAAGGCAGGTGCCATGCTTTTATTGGACCACTTGTTGGCCCATTGAGAGTGTGCGGTGGAACCCGGCCTTAGGAGCCTTCACGAGTGCGTCACGGCCCGTGAGAGCCTGTGAAGGCAGAAGTCAAAATGTCACTTTGTTTTTATTGGACCTTTGTGTTGGTCCAATGAGAGTGTGGCTAGTTGGCCAAACCTGGAGTCCTTTTGAGCTTCAGATGAGTCTATAAAAGGCTTTGAACTCTCTCTCTTTGGAACTGTTGCTTCATGATACAACACACACACATATATAGTTCTTGAGTTCTATTAGAGCTAAGATTGGTGTATCAAGTGAAGGCAAGTTCTTCTAGTGTTGTGGTTGTTCCAGATTCATGAGGACATCATGTGGCTCGTGTCTCGGGACGTTAGCAAGATGGAATCTCGGGTACTTGGTATGGATTATCAATAGAGGAGCTCGGGTTCGGGTTCTCGAAGATCTTCCTTGCTTGGTGGATAGCTCCAGCCCCCTTCTCTTTTGTTTCAGTTGCTATTTTTGTTTGTAGTAATGATCCCCACTTGGGGAATACATGCATGTCGGTTTTGATACCCGAAAACCCCAGTTTTTGATGTCGTTGCTTCTGCTCTATGGGTTTTGGCGTGCATGGATTCCCTACATTTCTAACCATTCTTCAGCGGTGCCTAACCCCAAACACATTGGATACGAATACCCAAATTCCAATAATATCAAGTTGGTGTATGCTACTACAAATCACTTGCACCAATATCCAAATTCAGGCAATGATTGGTACTTTTTCTGATGTACTCCCCGAGCCCGAACAACAACCGGAGTCCCCGGATCTTTATGCTGGTTCAGTGGCGCCTGACTTTGAAACATACACTATTACCCTGACCACATATACCCCTGGAGCAGCACCACTGGTCTCTGACAATACTGAGCAACAACGAGCCAAACTTCCAGTGGTGACTGAAGAAGAGGATTTGAGCTTCTCATATTTATTTCCTGATCTACCCGAGGCCTTTAATGACGAAACTGAGTTCATGTGTGGCTACCAATCGGGTCCTCTTGATACAACAAGTGAAAGCCAAGACTTTGACGCCAATCTAGAAATGTATGATGAGTATTAGAGTGAGATAGAAGAGGAAGAAAAGAGAGAGAGAGAGAGAGAGGTGAGAAAAGAAAAAAAAGAGTGTTGAGCGTCCCCTAAGCCAACAAAGCCGGGAAGCCACATCTACTACTAGAGCTGACACTATTAGCTCTGGTATTGAAACAGCCACTGTCATCCCAATAGTGCACATTGACCCCTCATCCACTCGAGTATCTCTCAACAGAAGCTCGTTTCACCGCACGGAGCTGTAGCACATACTTTATCGGCCTCTCATTCGGAGATGGCTGATATTGAAACAAGAGGTATACCTCTCCCGACATCGACCATTCATTCTGAGCGCATCGATATACCGCATATTTTTGCATTTCTTTCTAGACACAAGCAGACACTTGCACCAATAACGACGCTGTTTACGAGACAGCCTTTCAGAACACCTGTAGGTGGCACCATATGAGGTGTCATTCAAGGATCAGGTGGAAATCTCACCGGAGTGTACACCACTGCAGCTCCGCATGTGAGTAGTTCTGCCTCCATGGTAGAAACTTCAACGAGTACTCTTAGTGAGTCCCGGTATTTTACACAAGAACAATTGCACGAGGCCCTCAACCCAATAACTGAAAGCCTAACTGAAATCAAGCAAACACTTGCTTCTATGAAAACAAAGGTTGATGATGGCTCTCGATTATCTGTTGATACACTAAAATCCCTGTTTTATGTCAAATTGCTGGAGGAAGCCCCAGACCTTGAACATAACCTAGATATACTTCAAACCCTTCAAAATGAATAAACATATAAGGGAAGTAACCTAGAGGAATTCAAAGAAACCATCCGAAACTCCATGGAGGATCTGGGCAATATGGTCTTTCAAAAGTTGGATTCTGTGGAAACCCGAATGACTATTCTAGAATCAACTTGCAAATCCCAAGCTGCAGGGTCAAAGCGTCGGCGTGATGACAATGATCCTGATCATGATCATCAAGAGGGAGAGAAGAGAGCGTGTGTTTTGACCTTTACCCCTTTGACTGAAAGATTAGCAGCTACTTTGGGGATTGGGGCAGAAACACAAAAACAACAACAACAACAAACCCAACAACAACTGCAACAACAATAGAAACAGCAGCAGCAACAACAACAACAACAACAATAGCAACAACAACAACCTCAACCTGAGCCTAAAGCTGAACTTGACATCCCAGTATTTGAATTTGAAATTGAAACAGCTGGTCTAGGAGAAAGGGATGAGTCAAACAAGTTGTTAAAGCAAATAGACGAGTTCTCTTTTGGTAAAATACCAGAAAGAAAGAACTGAGGAAGTCCAGATTGTGGACAGGTTTGAGGATATGCCAGTGACGGGCACACAAAAGCATGCTTCTTCAAAAGTTTCAAAGCCTGCGAAGGAGCTTGTAACTAAAGAACAGATGGAGGAGGCCATTAAAAAACTGAACATCACAAGGGTCCTCCAGGCCATTTCAGAGGAAGTTCACCAACTTTTTCCTCGAGAACCTAAGAATTTCCAGGTGTCAGCTGCTGACATCCCGAGGAGAAATATTCAAGCTGAGAAAGCTCAACAACTTCAACAAACATCTGAATGGCCACTCCCTCCAAATGTCCAACCAGCTCCTTCAGTCCTAACATCTTCAGACCCAGGCCTTGACAGACACAATATGTTCACAACAGATGCAATGAAAAACCCTCTTTGGGGTAAATATGCAGTGAATGTTGCTTACCTCAAGGATCGTATTCCTACCATTTTTGCTACTTAAATCAAGGACAAGATTCCTCCTGAACTGATGGGTCTTGATGAGGTTCAAAGGAGATGATACAACCACATCTTCAATGAATATAAAACACCGAGGGAGCAGATTGTGTCAGAGTATCCTATCAGCAAAATACTTCGAGTTATAATGCAAAAATCATTAAGGTACAGGTTTGCAGTGTATGATATGCAACAGGCAGATGGTCAAAAGATGTCTTTGAATAAGGCTGACTTCGACATGTCAAGCTTCATGATATGGAGTTCATATACAAAGAGATTTTAGCAAAGATCAACAAATCCTATGAGGAACAACAAGGCCGATCTGCACTCATGAAATATATGAGAAAATTCATACAATTCATTCAGGAGCATGATCTTCAACTAGGAGCCGAGAGTAATCAAGTCGAGGTGAATCTTCTCAGGCCACTACAAAACCATCAAAATCTACAAACCCTGGAAGTGCTACCCATTATAGATGAAAATCATCTAATCTTCACGGGTCAAAGAGGTGTCATCTTCATCAACCAACATAGACGAAAGATCTTCATTAGAATGGTGGACATGATGGCATACTTAGATGGTACTCTTAAAGTACTGTTCCACAGGCTCCAAGAAAGGGCTGATCAAGATCAATCTACACTTAGTGAGTTAGAAAAGGTTGGGCTGATGAGGACAATTGATGATATTAAAAGGACGTTGGATAGTCGTCTGATCATTCGGAGGTGGCAGATGATGTTTGGTATTAGAAATAGATCTCTATTGTAATAAATATTTTTATGCATTTCAATCTTTCATGTAACAGGCTTTCTTTCCATTTAGGGGGAGATTGTTAGATTTAAAATGTAGAAAAGCCTTATTTAGGTGTGGCCTATAAATAGGCATAAGACCCTTGGCCTTTGTACGCTTTGACAATTCTCATATTGCAATATCATTATTCAAGCCAAAAGGTGTAGTGTGTGTTTCTCTCATTTCATCTTCTCTCTACCTTCATACTTGAAAAGATAATTGGGAAACTTTCAGTTACAAATGTAGCATCGTAAATAGTAATTGTTTGATACAACGAAAGCAAATAATTATTAGATCATTTGACTTGTATTTAATTTAAAACTTGAAACACTTCAGTTGCTGCTACCATGCCGGAGCCTTGCCATTGTCAAATCTCGAAGAACCTGAAACATAACAATAATGGGTAAGCACAAAGCTTAGTGAATCACTACCATCTTACCCCTTTTTGCTGGTTTCACATCCTGCCTTCACGTACCATATAACTAGGTCCTCGCCCTCTACCGAATCTTTGGTACTACCCGTTAGATGCCTAACCCAGGCCTCGCCCGGTATGACTCATCATAGGTCCCAACTTTAGATGAAGTCATCTGCCCCCCGCACCCACGAAGGTACGATTGGTTACTGACATCTCATAATGATAACACATAACAACAAGTCGCAATTAAGCACATATACATTGCAAAAACAAGCATTATGGACACTACTTGCACTGTACGAGAGATACGGTAAGTTAGAGTGACTCACCTGATTTGCGACCTGACGGAGTCGGTATTAGTTCTCAAGGTTGCTAGCTTAATGAATCTTGGCAGCGAAACCTACAACACTTTCTGCTGAGTCAATATTACGTATGAGTACCTAGGTCCGACCAAGGCTAGGTTGCGTAAACCACTGAGTTGCATGGAACAGCTAAGCCGCATGGACATATAAGTCGCATGGACCTACAGTCGCATGGACCTATAAGTCGCATGGACCTAAAGTCACATGGCAACATTTCGTTGGACCAAAACCCATACACGTAGTCTCATCTTAAATTTTGAAATCTTTTGAAACTCAACCAATTCATGTCATTTTTGTTCCTAAAGCTTCCTAATAGCAAATATATAAATCCTTTTGAAGATATACGATTACCATCTAGTTTTTCAGGTCTAAAATCTCATTTTTGTTTCTCAAATGGTGTTCCAACAAAACCCAAGAACAGGGGATAAACCCTAACTAAAACCCCCTCTCTAAATACCTTGAATTTGTTCAAAGTTCTCACAAAAGATAAGATATTGTTTTAGAGCTATTACCTGATGATTCCTTGTTGGTCTTGACTCAAGATCTATATCTTGTTTCCTCCTCTTCCTTCTCGGCTAGACACACACATACATACTCTCTCTCTCTCTTTCTCTCTTTCTCTCTCATGTGTTTGAATGAAGAAGATGAATGGAATAGTAACATGCTCTTGGAGGTTGTGCCCGTGTATATATATATATATATATATATATGTGTGTGTGTGTGTGTGTGTGTGTGTTCTAGCCTGAGCCAAACCCACTCCTTGAACTTTCTTGGGCCAATCTTAGCTTATCAAGCAAGTGAGGCTAGTCTACTAAGCCCAACACATGTGTCTACTCATACATATATATATATATATATATATATATTACATCTCTAAACTCTTGAAATTGAAACAATATGATAAGTTATCAACTCGTGGTATATAATTGACAATAATATTATTAAATGTGAATTACATTTTGATAAACAAGATTTCGAAAGATGGGCATTACATTTCTTTTATGTTGGATGAATTGGTCTATCTTAAAGTCGCACCATGGAAAGGGATTATTTGTTTTGGAAAACACCGGAAGTTAGCTCCTTGCTATATTTGTCCTTTTTGTATACAGAAGATTGTGAATGATAAGACACTTATTCTGGATCTTCCTTCAGAGTTAGCACCTAATTCATGACACATTCAACGTCTATTATTTGCATAAGTCTAAAATAGAAGATGAAAGTTAGATTCTCATAGTTCATGAGCTAAAAGTTGATTCAAAGAAGAGACTAGTGGAAGAACCCGTCGAACTCTTAGATCGCAAGGTAACTAAGCTTCGCAAGAAACAAATTCCTATGGTATTGGTTAAATAGAAGCACAATTTTGGTTCTAATTTAACTTCAGAGACGGAAGCAGATATGGAGAGTCGATATCCTTATCTGTTTGAATGTAATGAGATTCCAAGGATGGAATCCTCTTAAGAGGGGGAGATTTTTAACATCCGTAAAGTCGGTTTAGTCATAATCGGATTGGTGGTGAGTTAATTATGTTTATTTACGTGTATGTTTGATTTTATGAGAATAAATAAATATTTTATATCACATGAGTTTATGAGATAAATCAATTCGTTTTTAAACGATGGTCGTAAAAATACCTCCTTGCATGTTAATCAATAATGGATAAGTTCTTATTTGATTAGTTGTATGTTAGTAAGTAGTACAATACCCCGAGGTTTGTAATTATCCAAATGTTGTGGCCGACTTGTTTTGGATAAAACATCACTGCGAAGATTAGTATACATTTATGTGTGTGTATGCGTGTGAGCCTTGAAGAAAAGAACCAAAGAAGTTGAACTCAAACTTGAATAATTGAAATTGAGATTTAGTGTTTATTATTGCAAACCAAAGGTTGGTAAATGTTTTTACCATGTTTCTTGTTAGTATTTGATATGTATTTTCTATGTTTGATTTTTAAATCTTTGAAAACCATTAATGGAGATATGAAGTTTTTGAATAAACTTGAGAAGTGGGTTTTGATGATTTGAATGTCTTAATTGGTTTTGATGTGTTCATGATGCTTGTTTATATGTTTTATGATGATTGTAAATACTTTGTATGTGTTTCCAAGTGATTTGCAAAATTAAGATTCTATGTTTATGTATATATTCAACTTGAAATAAGAATAGGGAAAAAGATGAAGTTTGAAGTCAGTTTTGAAAGGTACGACTTTGGCTTGTCCAACTTAGGGACCATACGGCCGCAAGGGGGAACCCTTGAGGGCTCAAGGGTTACTGTTGTTTGTTAATGCTTCTAAGGAAAGGGGCCTTGCGGGTGCAAGAGTCGTGTGACTTGAAAAAGGTTCGACTTATGGTTAATGTTGTTTGACTTATGCCATGAGATTTGAAGGATTAGTCCGACCTTCGGCCTGTCCAACTTGTGCCCTGGTCCGACTTGGAGTGGTCCGACTTGGTCAAAATTTTCTACGTTCAACATGGTTAATGTTGTTCATGAATCAACGCGGCGCGTTGCAGCCTTGGACGCGACGATTTAGGTTGATTTTTTAGTTTTGGAGTTTTGTTGTTGTTAGTTCATGTTGCATGCTATATGCTTGTTTCATATATGAAACTAACATGTTGTTTATGGTTTTGATAGAGATTAATATATATATATATATATGTATGTATGTATATATATATATATATGAATATATATTTATGATTCGAAGACTGATTTCGATGTTGTTGTGTTCTTACCAAACGCGAAGACTCAGTAAGATAAAACAACTTAGTACAAAGATTGAGAACAGAGGTGAATTGAGGTTTAGTCACGAGTGTTGTTGGTTGTAGCTGATATGGTTACATGTAATTGAGATGATTGATGCTATGATAGATTGTTTGGTCTGATGATTGAATAGTTGCTTGGGTTTTATTTGGTCGATACGTGTTGATGGGATGATAATGAGTATCATGATATGATAGAGGCCGGATGTTATTGAATGAGGCTAGGCTTGTTTGTTATTGGTTGAACCGTTCTAGATCTTCTGATGCATTTGTTGCAATGGAAAGGGGTTTAATTATACCAAGTAGCAAAGGGCTATCGATAAACCTTTGCTTTGGCCCGCAATGGTTCTAGGTTTTGCACCGAACCGCCGGTTCTCTAGATTTATGTGATTGCATGCTATTGTATTGGTTGTTATTTATTGATGTTTGTGTTTGTAGCTTCCATTCACTTAGCTTTGTGCTAATTCCCCACCTTTAACCCGTTTTTGCAGGTTTTTGTAAGTGCAATTGTTTAGCTAAGGGTTTTGTGTGAAGGGGAATTTATCAATGCTCTGATATTTTTTTAAGAAAACAATGAGCCATATTTTGTTTAACTTTTGTAACAAAAATGAGGTACTTTATTTTGTAACTGTATGATTTTTTGTAGGTTTATACATTCTATTTTTCTTTAATGCTTCTAGAGCAATTTAAAAAATTTCTTTAGATTTTCGGTGTTACACCCGTGCTTTAGGATAAAGGCATGGGAGTACCAAGGCAAGGCATAGGAGTGTTTGCAAGTCGCACCATGTCCAAGTGTTTGCAAGTTGCACCCAAGTCTGAGTGTTCACAAGTCACACATAAAGTTATAGGCACGGGCGTTAGAGTAGGGCGTGCCCCTGCCCTGTTCACTTTTCTGATGTTCAGTTACAACATGTGTTTAATATGTTATTGGTATTATACTTGTAGAGACTAGTCGTGGGCATGTTCACTGAATTATAATCATCTGTGGACTATTTTATAACATTATTTCTTACAAGGTGAGTCTTCTAGACTATTTTCATATCTACAGTATGTGTGTTATCATATCATAATATATACATGTATTATTCATATGTGTTGAATAGCATAATGCTATGTGCGGTAGGGCTCAAATGTGGTACAATACTATGATCTTTGTTGCTGCCTTGGGTCTAGAACCAGAGGCTAGCATTGATTACATAACATATGTGTGGTGTCTTTACTTGGTATTATATGTATGGTTATGCGATTTATAGTTTGGCATACTCACTAAGCTCTCATAACTTATCAGATACAGTTTTTAAAATGTTTTGTAGGGTGTAGTAAAGGCAAGGGTAAACGTCCTGTTTGACCACCTTTCATTTAACTCTTTTGAAACTATTAACACCTTTTGTGTAATATATAAAACTTCTACAATACACTATATTTGTACTTCTATGTGTATCTTTTGGAACAAACTCAGTGTTATATGAGGATTACATGTGAATATTCGACATATTTAGAATTGATATGATATATGTGAAATCTTTATGATGTAACTTGCTATATGTATGATTAAGAATATGATATATATAACTTGACCCAGACTTGTGAAGTAAGGTGCCAAGTGGTGAATGTTAAGATCTAGTACATATAGTGAATTTAAAGTGGTAAGGGGGCCCATACTACTACAAATGCATAATATATGATGAAACTTGATATAATCATGATTATAACTTATGAATCAGGCTAAGGGTAGCGTGTAAGAATATATGTGAACAGTATGCTAAGTGCTTACCGTAATTTAACATTGAAGTAAGTGAGAACCTAGACTTATACAATTGCTTATATGAGCCATATCCCTTCTAATTACAGACAGGTAAACACAAGAGGTTCACGAGCAGCGAATAGACCTGAGGGTGGTCCTAGTCATAGACCAGATGGAGTAGAAACTGGTGAAAGAATCCCTATAGGGGTACAACATGTGGTGAATGAAGGAACACCCGATCTTAACCAAGGATTTGTTGAACCTACTGTACAAGAGACGGTTGCAAAAGAGCTTAGTAATGCTATGGAGTAGAGTATAACATACATAATGGTGGAGAAAATAAAAGAACAGAACCGCGAGTTGATTAGACAAGTGTTCGAAGCAAGATTACCCACGGGAAGTGAAAGGGTCAATCCCTAAATAGAAGTTATTATTGGCGATACAACTAAAATCTGCATTTTCAGGGAATTTTCAGCATGTCAACCTCCATTGTTCTATGGATCTACTAATTTGGTACAAGTCATTGGTGGATTTTTTAAATTGAGGGTGATTTGGATACGTGTTCTTGTGCATGTGAAAATAAAGTGAGATATGCTTCCAATCAAATGCATGGGGCTGCAAAAGACTAGTGGGATATGGAAGTGAAACAGAGGGGTTACACTAGAATTAAAGAGATGGCCATCGAGAAGTTCATTTCTCAATCAAAAATTGACTGGATCATGGATGAATTCCACAAGTGGAAGCAAACAACAGAGACTATTCCAGAGATCAATGCAAATTCCTTGAGAAAAACAATTTTGTCCTAATTATGTCGCAAATGAAAAGATGTAGATGTATAGGTATATGATGGTACTCAAGCAAAGCATAAGAGCATCCATTGATGCCAGCAAGCATCAAACAGTGAAGTCCATGATGGATGCAGCAAGAGCGAGAGAGTTGGAGTTAGAAAGACAGGAAAAGGAGAGAAAGCTGGTTGAAAAAGTTGCATCAGTATCTAAGAAAGAAAGTGATAGAGAAAACCTACCTAATTTGTGCAACTTTCAGGAAACATCACCGAGGAGATTGTCGTTATGGTTCTCCTACGTGTTTCAAATATGGAAAACCGGGCCATGTGGGAATGGATTGTAGGAACCCGATCCATGTCTGCTTCAATTGCTACTAGCCGGGTCACCAGATGTCAGAATGCCCAAAATTAACTACAACTGCACCAATCGCACCATCTATCAGATCTAAACCTACTCCAGCTTTACCACCTCAACAATTTGCCTGCTTTTGTGCAATTTGATTCCGGTGCAATAAATCATTCGTATCTGTTTCTTTCTACGAAAATTAAAATCATATGTGTGAAAAGCTAGATTATCCTCTTGAAGTTGAAATAGCTGATGATAAATTTGTAATTGTATCTAATGTATATAGACATAATGTGATACAAATAGATACAGTAAGATTCCCTATTGAACTTATACCCATGACCATGAGAGAATTCCAAGTAGTAGTTAGAATGGATTGGTTAGGCTATTATCAGGCTACCATACTCTGTAGGTAGAAAGTGATACTGGTTCATACCCCAAGTGAGGAAGAACTATCCATATGTGTGTTTGGTTTTCGTGGTCCAAAAACACAGCGGAAGCAAAAACGAGTAGAAAAATAGGTTTCAAATTTTGACTATGCAACACACACCAAATGGACCAAAACTCTAAACATGACAAAGCAACAAAATAAATAGACAAAGAAATAGTGTCATACCCTTGAAGATATCTTCTTTGTGCAACCGAGATTGGAGTTTGGAAGGTACATGTACTAACTTGTACACCACTAGTGAAGTCCACACCAAGCTCCTATCGATTCCCACTTGCTAGAATGTAAGATATGCCAATCTCTACACCACCAAATGCTCAACACAAAAGAGACAAAGCCTTGTATATTCTTTTGTGTATTTGAGAGAGTTTTTGTATGCAATATGTATGTTCTAGTAAACCAAGTTCTTGGAACATATCAACAAAACTTCTTGTGGCTTATATAGAGCTTCAATTTGAACTAAAAAATGTCCACCATCAAGCCAAGATCAGTTACTAGAGTTATGGTCATAAACACCATTATAATCAGATTTGAAAGCTGGTAAAAGAGGATGTTACTGCACAAGGAACGGCCCTTGCTTCATCAGCCATTATAATCAGTTTCTGGTTTTCTCTCCCATTTGACCAACGGTGATGTCGTAATCGATACTTGGCGTGTGACCCAATAGGCCCTTGCTTCATCAGCCATGAAGCCAACTCATGTGTGTTAGTGGGCATAATCCAAATAGACTCCCACTTGCACATGACACACTCACGAAAGGTGTCACCGACATAGAGCGGCCTCTAGCAAGGCATCTACGCCCACAAGTCAGCATAGGGTTTGTCTTCCAAAATCAAATACCTAACCAAAAGGGAAGGTCCTATAGATAAGTGATTACTTATCCCTTCGTTCACGATATCTGATGTGAATGCAGGTCATGGAACATGGTCAACCCCAAAACAATCACAATTATGTTTCTCGGTCTAGACTAAGTATGACTAACAATACAAGTTGCATAATTGATTCACCATCAATTCAACTTGAGCACGACCATGCATATTTTATTGTCACCAGCTTAGTCAACGAGGGGCCCAAAGGATATCTCTCTATAGAGGAACTAATACCTTTGACTACATTGCTCTATCATAATAACAAGTTTTTGCTTGAAAACATCCCTTATAACAGCCAGTTACGAACTGCGTTAGAAAACAATAGAAGCAAGACCATGTTATTAGTCAAGAAACGCATGCATCTCTAGTAAAAGGATAAATAATATTATCATCCTGATTTACTTGTGATCATATCCATGAAGTAAAGTCAGGTATGGATCCTCCAATTACTTAATCACCATTAAGTACAGGCTAGTGTTGTGTAAACATGTATTCAATCCAAGATGAATACTTTACCAACCACTTGCCTCGATCTTAATTCACTTCTTCCTTCCAATGAAGAACGATCGATCGTGGAGGTTTTAGAATAAATGAATATTCAAGGAAGTATTAAACATGCAAAGATAGAACACAATAATATTTCATAAAGTAATCGCATCATGCGTATATTAAATCTCATTTAATAATCATTATAATAAGAAATACATTATTGCTTTTAATGTTCTCAATAAAAAATACAACTAAAATAATTAAACCAAGTCACTAGTAAATTTAATACCTATAGATTTAGAATTAGAATCATGTTTAACTTGTGACAAAGGCTTAGTGAGTGGATCTGCCAAGTTCCCCTCAGTCGGTACTCTACTGACTACAATGTCTCCATTCTCGATGATATCACGAATAAAATGATATTTTCGAGCAATGTATCTCGTACGTCGATGTGCTCTTGGTTCCTTAGCTAGAGCTACTGCACCCTCATTGTCACAAAAGATTTCAATAGGATTATCGATGCTAGGAACAACTCCAAGATCTTGAATGAATTTCTTCATCGAGATAGCTTCCTTAGCAGCCTCGCTTGCAGCAATATACTCTAACTCCGTGGTTGAATAAACCACGGTATCTTTCCTGGAACTTCTCCAACTTATTGCTCCACTATTTAACAAGAATACAATTCCCGATTGAGACCGGCAATCATTCTTGTCCGTCTGGAAGCTAGCATCAAAATATCCAGTGACACTGAGCTCCTCCGATCCTCGGAACACTAAAAACATCTCCTTAGTCCTTTGAAGATACTTAAGGATGTTTTTAATAGAAACCCAATGACTTTGACCAGGGTTAGCCTGATATCAGCTCGTCATGCTTAAGGCATACCACACATCAGGCAGAGTACATAGCATAGCATACATGATCGATCCCACTGCCGAAGCATACGGGAATCGACTCATTTCTTCATGTTCCTTTTGGGAACTAGGACATTGAGACTTGCTCAATGCCATACCATGCAACATAGGCAAATTCTCTTTCTTTGAATCTTGCAGCTTGAACCTCTTCAAGACTTTATCTATGTATGTACTCTGGCTCAAACCAATGAGTCTTTTAGATCTATCTCTATAAATCTTTATCCCCAAAATATATGCTGCTTCTCCCATGTGTTTCATAGAGAAGCAACTCCCAAGCCAGGTTTTCACTTCCTGCAAGGTAGTCACGTCACTTCCTATGAGTAGTATTTCATCTACATACAAGACAAGGAAAACAACATTTCTCCCACTAGCCCTAACATATACACAAGGTTCATCCTTGCTTTTAGAAAAGCCAAACTCTTTTACCTTTTCATCAAAGCAAATTTTCCAACTCCGAGATGCTTGCTTAAGACCATAAATGGATCTCTTAAGCTTGAAGTCTTTATTAGGATATTTGGGATGTACGTAACCATCCGGTTGTGCCATGTACACCTCCTCTGCCAACTTCCCGTTATGGAAGGCAGTCTGGACAACCATCTGCCATCTTTCGTAATCGTAATGTGCAGCGATAGCCATTAATATCCTAATAGACTTTAACATAGCCACTGGAGAAAACGTTTCATCGTTATCTACACCATGAGTTTGAGTGAAACCCTTTGCTACCAGTCGGGTTTTGAAAGTGTCTACCTTTCCATCTATGTTGGTCTTCTTTGTGATGACCCACTTGCAACCTACTGGCTTGTGGCCGGGTACTGGATAAACGAAGTCCCAGACTTGATTATCCGCCATGGATTGCATCTCACTATCCATTGACTCCTTCCACCTAGCAGACTTAGGGCCCGCTACGACTTCCCGGTAGTTGGTTGGTTCACTATGATACACCAATAGTTCGTCGCCCTCGGATATGAGGAACCCATATCTTTCTGGCTCATTAGGAACTCTACCAGATCTACAGCACTAATGGCTGTGTGTCAGGTACCTCATCCTCCATTGGTTGGGGTTCCACTTCGTCTGGTGCACCGACCTCTTAAGCGGTACTAGTGCCAACATCAGGTTGAACATTGGCGTCATCTAGAATTTCTTCTACATCGACTTGCCTCCCACTGGCTTCTGCGTATATCAGCTCCCTTTCAATGAAGACCGCCCTTCGAGCAACAAACATTTTGTTCTCGGAAGGTTTATAAAATAAATAGCCCATAGAACCAGCTGGGTAACCAATGAAAATACACTTTTCATCTATGGGTTCAAGTTTATCTTGAGCTTCACGTCTCACGTAAGCCTCACAACCCTAGACTTTGAGATAGGCTAGCGAAGGAACCCTTCCATGCCACATCTCAAACGGTGGACTTGCAACCTTCTTTGTTGGTACAAGGTTTAAGGTCCTAGCAGCAGTTTCCAAAGCATAGCCCCAAAAACTTGCGGGTAGGTTTGTGCGACTTATCATGGGCCGAACCATATCCAATAAAGTTCGGTTCCTCCTTTCAGCGACCCCATTTAATTGTGGTGTCCTGGGTGGAGTAAGTTGTGAAATAATTCCATAACCCTTAAGATGATCAAGAAACTCGGTACTAAGATACTCACCACCCCTATTGGATCTGAGAATCTTAATCCGCTTGCCGAATTGATTCTTCACTTCGTTTTGGTATGTCTTAAACACCTCAAAGGTTTAAGACTTATGCTTAATCAAATAAACATAACCATACCTACTGAAGTCATAAGTAAAAGTAACGAAGTACATACAGTTGTTTATTATAGCAGACCTGAACGGACCATACACATCGGTGTGAACAATGTCGAATAAGTCTTTGCCCCTCTCACTAACGCCGGTGAAGGGAGCTTTAGTCATTTTTCCTAATAAACAAGAATCGCATACTTCGCTTGAACCGTGGTCAAACGATTCAAAAATCCCATCCGCTTGGAGTTTGGCGATACCTTTCTTATTTATATGGCCAAGATGACTATGCCGCAAAGACAACTTGTCCAATACACATTTGGACTTAGAATCAATGTTCATGATTGATTTATTACCATCCAAACACACACTTGTTTCACAAATACCACGACATGGATAAGCTTTAAAATAATGAACACCATCTCTTAAACAAGAAATAATTCCATTATAAAAATTAAACTTAAAAACATCGTCAAACAATGCATGAAAGGAAATAATGTTGCGTGCCACGCAGGTCAAAAAACAAACATTAAGGGGGTGTTTGGTTCAAGTATTGTTTTTGAATGGATTTGCATTTATAATGGGATTCGTATTTGGTGGGATTTACATTTGGTGGGATTTGAAATCCCATCTTGTGTTTGGTTCATATTTCTAAGGTGGGATTTCCACCACCACTAAACTCCATGAATAGCCAACCACCACACCTGTTGCCACCATCGAAGAGGAAGGACGACAATGGCGACGGTTGACGGTTGACGGGTGACCGCGATGACGAACGAGTGACGGCAACAGCGAACGGTTGACGGGGACGGCACACGGGTGACGGTGACGGCGAACGGGTGACGACAACGTGTCAGGGCATGGAAAATGGCGATGGAGAAGGCAAACGGGTGAGGGCAACGGGTCACGGCACGACAAATGGCGACGGCAAACGGGTGACGGCGATGACGAATGGCGACGGTGAACGGGTGATAGCGACGGCGAACGGGTGACAACAAACGGGTGACGGCGACGGAAAACTGGTGATGATGACGACGAAGGGCGACGGCGAACGCGTGACGATGACGGCGAAGGGTGACGTCGACGGGTGATGGCGAATGGGTGACCGCGACGGGTGACCGCGACAGCGAACGGGTGACGGCGACGGCCTTGCGACGACGGTGTATGCGAAATCAGTGATGGTTCACCGGAATATTAGCTTGAGAGTCGCCAGAGAGAATACCTCATCCGAGGGATTTCAAAATAACATGGGGGTGGGAAGGATTTAGAAATCCCTTATCCGTGGGATTTTATAAAATCTTAGGATTTGAAATGCCATCCCATTTTGCCAAACCAAACACCACATTTGGAGGGATTTAAAATCTCAATCTCATGAAATCCCCCCAAATGACACCAACCAAACACCTCCTAAGTAAAGTAATAGCAAGGCCCGAAGGAAAGGCAAGATCAACACTCCCAATTCTCTTCACAAGAACCACCTCCTTGTTTCCCATGCTCAGGTCAAGCTTTCCAGCACCCAGAACCCTACTTCTGTTTAGCTCCTACACATTATTACAAATATGATTGCCACAACCGGTATCAAGTACCCAGCCATTAGAAGTAGCGGTGTTGTGGATTTCAATCATAAACGTACTTGAGTTACCAGCTCCCTTCAGTTTTACCCTCTTGAGCTCCTCGAGGTACTTTGGGCAAGAACGCCGCCAATGCCCCTTTTCCTTGCAATGGAAGCACTCGGCTTCCGCAGGGTCCTCGGTCGGTGTAACCATCACGGCTTTCCCCTTGCGCTTCGGGGCCGGACTCGGGTTAAGTTTCGCAACCTTCCCCTTACCCTTTCTCTTGGAGGGGGGGAGCGCCTTTCCTTTTGGTTCCGCCTCCCTGTATAGCTAGGACGGTTTTGGACATGTCCGACTTCACGGTCTTTAAAACTAAGTGAAGTTCCATTAGGGATTTGTCCATGCCCTGGACATGATAGTTCCACACAAATTGTGAGAAGGAACTAGGCAGAGAACAGAGGATCACATCCACCGCTAACTCCCTCCCTAAAGGGAAACCCAACCTCTCCAAGCGATCAACCAATGCTTTCATCTTAAGCACGTGATCGCTAACATTTCTGCCCTCCTACATGTGGCAGTCGAATAGGGACATCAGGCATTCGAAGCTCTCAAGCTTAGCCTGCTGTTGGAACTTTTCCTTCAGCTGGTTAAGCATATCATACGCCCGCAGATGTTCCATTTGCTTTTGAAGCTCGGGAATCATCAAAGAAAGCATGATACAAGCCACTTCGTTAGTTTCCTTGACGTTCTTATCATGCGCGTCTCAGACTGCCCTAGTCGCACTAGCCGCAGGTGCTTCCGGCAGAGGCTCCTCGATGGCCCACATTTTCTGTTCATACCTAAGGGCTATCCTTAGGTGCATGAACCAGTCCATGAAGTTTTGGCCATCGAGTTTGGCCTTTTCGAGGAAGAATTTCAGGGAAATTGAGTTCGATGACGTAGAAGCGTTGTTGGATACCATATACAAACTTAGAGTACCAATTTTAGTTGTCAACTCCTTGTAGAAATAAGTTATTTAGGCCGGTAACCATTTTACTGATGAAGTAGAACCGTATTTCACTCTATCCCATGACCAGTTTACCGTGGATCAGGAAATAAGTTATTTAGGCCGGTAACCATTTTACCGATTGCAACAATTGCAACTCTTAGATCCTTGCGGGATCCTTTTGACATCAAATGTCTAAGGCATGTTTAATCCCTTCTTGCACCAATCTTTTTATTATTCTTAAATGACTCGGCTAGCGATCGACATCATTTAAGCTTTATAAAAGAATTTGTAAGACGTCCGTCAAGACACACGTTGGTACTCTAGCCCAATCATTAGCTCGTGCTTAAGCTCAACTACCAATATTGCGAGTTCCACACTCACCTTCCACACAACTCCACAAGGCATGACTCATGCTAATGATCGACAATCATCCAAGTTTCGTTAGATTTGGGTGGTGTCGTTTTACGGATGGCATGTGACTAACTTTTGAAAAACGGATTTTTGTTTTCCGGTGAAAAGAATATTTTAACAATTTTGCGAATTAACGATTTAATTGATAAAAACACTTTTCGATCACCCTTTAATATAATCACCTTTTATATTAATATTGTTAATTCTTATGCGCGTAGAAATATAAACTCATTTATAAATCTCTTTGATTTATATATTTTCAAAAATTCTCTAGCATGCAAATCCTAAAGAATCATGCAAGAAATAAATATAAAACAACCACGCATATAAAATAAACAAAAACACGGTAACATTCCCAAATCCTAAATGGTTTCCCCGTAAGCCAAAATGGGGAAAACATAGTCATCTAGGGACAACAACAAGTGCTCCGTCACGATCTCCACACCGGCGAATCTCCCGGAATTGCTTCGTCAAGACACCAACACCATGCCTCCCGATTGGTTTGTTGCTACATATATATATATATATATATATATATATATTTATATATATATATAATTGATCTCTATGAACGAGTACATAATAATAAGAAAACGACATGCAAGTCGCGATCCTAATAAACAATTACGAGTACAAAGATATAAAATAAATGACATGCAAGTCGCACAAAAATATAAATATTACAACCATACGGCACGCAGGTCAAACCAAAACCAATCACAAACAACACAAAGGCTAAGGGCATATCAAGTTACCGGGCAACCACAACAAACACAACCAAACTAAAACAATGGTGTGCCACAAAACCATGTCAAACAATATATATATTTTGATCAAGATTGCAAAACAATATTTAAGGCACAACAAGCAATCCTTATACGTATGCATTAGTAATTTTAATACACCTTTAAAATTACATATTCATATATACACCTAAAAATATACGTTTTTATGAACTTCATGCCAAGCCATACAAAACATATAGAATTAGGAATCAAAATATAGTGGGGATAACCAGAATCAAGACTAGTCGAAAACCAATATAACCAGATTTTAATATAAATTTTAAACGCACTGTTTCAAAAACAAAATCTGACCAAAAAATAGAAGGCATGGGCGTACCCCAAAGGGTACGGGCGTGACTGCCCTTTTGTCAGTGTACAGTTTAAACAGTTTTTATTCATTTAAAGAATTCTGCCGGCATAGCCCGTACCACAAGTGGTACGATCGTGCCCAGTCGCCGGAAATTAAATTTTGACACAAAACATGAAAAATCCGGTTAAACTCCAAAAGTGCAAAGCCATGTTAGAGATTGCTCTAATACAACTTTTGGGTTTTCGTGGTCCAAAAACACAGTGAAAAGCAAAAACGAGAACAATAATAGGTTTCAAATTTTGACCACGCAACGCCCGCCAAATGGACCAAAACTCTAAATATGACAAGCAACAAAATAAAGAGACAAAGAAATAGTGTCATACCCTTGAAGCTATCTTCTTTGTGCAACCGAGATTAGAGTTTGGAAGGTACGTGTACTAACTTGTACACCACTAGTGGAGTCCACACCAAGCTCCTATCGATTCCCACTTGCTAGAATGTAAGATATGCCAATCTCTACACGACCAAGTGCTCAACACAAAAGAGACAAAGCATTGTATATTCTTTTGTGTTTTTGAGAGAGTTTTTGTATGCAATATGTACATTCTAGTAAACCAAGTTCTTGGAATATATCAACAAAACTTCTTGCGGCATATATAGAGCTCCAATTTGAACTCAAAAACGTCCACCATCAAGCGAAGATCAGTTACTAGATTTATGGTCATAAACACCATCATAATCAGCTTTGAAAGCTGATTAAAGAGGTTGTTACTGCACAAGGCACGGGGGTGCCAGCCCAAAAGGCCACGCCCAAGTCACGCCCAACTTGGGCTTGTGCCTGTCCATTGGGCACTGGGCACGGGAGTGCCTCCATGAGGCATGGGCGTACCTAGCCATAGGCCACTCCCAAGTCACGCCCGAGTCGGGCTAGTGCCTGCCCGTAGGGTACGGCCGTACCTCATAGAGGCACAGGCCTGCCTTGGCCTACCAGAACCAGTTTCTAGTTTTCTCTCTCATTTGACCATCTATGATGCCGGAATTGATATTTGGCGTGTGACCAAATAGACCCTTGCTTCATTAGCCATGAAGCCAACTCGTGTGTGTCAGTGGGAGTAATCCAACAATGTGGTGATACAAAAAGGGGAAAGTCATATGTGTGTTTAGTTTCTAATGCTCGAAAATACCTACAACACGGGTGTACTGTTGGTATATGCCCACTGATACACGTGCATTAGCATCACTACTGATGAGGTACGAGCTTATTAGGTCACACGCCAAGGGTAGATTCCGATAGCACAACCCAAACATGAGAGAATACGAAATTAGGGTTTCTTGCGAGCTTCACGGTCCGTGAAAAAGTATTGAAGAGAAACCCTCCACGAGGCTTCCTAACCCGGACAGGTAGTCATGGGGGAACTGCCTTCACAAGGGCTTCACGGCCCGTGAGAGCCCGTGAAGGCAGACACCTTGCTTTTATTGGACCACTCGTTGGCCCAATGAGAGTGTGCGGTGGTACCCGGCCTTTGGAACCTTCACGAGTGCTTCACGATCCGTGAAAGCCCGTAAAGGCAGAAGTCAAAGTGCCACTTTGTTTTTATTGGACCTTTGTATTGGTCTAATCAAGGGGTGGCTGGTGTGCCGACCCTGGTGCCCTTTGCCCTTCTTTCCAGCCTTTAAAAGGATTTCATACTCTTTCTTTTGTTACTCTTGCTTGAATTTACAATATTACACACTTAGATGATACTTGGACTTATACAGTGAGTAAAGTGAGTGTAAAAAGAGCAAGGTAACTTCATAGTGTTGTTACTATTCTGAAAACTCGAGATCGAGGGTGAGGCACGAGTTTGAGGGTCGTTAGCAAGACAGAATCTCGAGAACTTGGCGTGGACTATCAATAGAAGAGCTCAAGTTTGAGTTCTCAAGATCTTCCTAGCTCGGTGGATAGCTTCGGCCTTCATGATGGTATATTTCTTCTCCCTTTATTTTAGTTTCAGTTGCTATATTTGTTTGTAGTGACAATCCCCACTTGGGGAATACATGCATGTTGGTTTTGATACCCGAAAACCACGGTTTTTTTATGTCGTTGCTTCCGCTGCGTACAGGTGTTGGCGTGCATGGATTACTCACATGTACAACTTTCTAAGCTCATGTTATAGATACGAAATTAGAAAAGATGCAAACGAGTGTAGAAAATGTGAAAATAGTATGTAAATATCCCGATGTGTTCCGTGAGGATCTACCAGGGTTACCGCAAGATAGACAAGTTGAGTTTAGAATTGATTTAGTATCGAAGTGATCTTTGATCATAAATCGACTGACGATTTATTAATGGTTGCATACAACAATTTCAAGGGTTTAAGCAATTAGCTTTCTTTACGAAAAGGGTTTAGAAAAGCTCAAAGTAGAGAAGTTTAAAAGATTAATAATAGTAAAACTTTGAGTACGGGTAAACTATTTATATAGCTTTGACGAGAGAGAGAGAGAAGTTACCATAGAGAGATTTTAATTACCACTTATACTCATCCCAAATTGGACAGGTATAGCCAGATATGTAGTAAAAATATGTTATTTACAACAGCTCCTTAAGTAAAAATTATTTATTATTATGACTTAGATAAAAATATTACTATTACATTGATCCTCAACGGACGGACTCGATGAAACAATGAACCGAGACTTACTTAGCTTAATTTAGTTGTGTATTAATGAAACTTATCTATTAAAAGTTAAGTTAGACACGCTAACAATGTGAGACTGACCACTCAGCTTGAGTAACAATTTGTTCTCAAGTTGACTACTCAGCATAGCTTAGTAACACTTAGTCAAAACTTGATTTGAGACTGTCACATTATGTTAATTTACACATGGCATATTAAAACTTATATGGAAAAAATCCACATAATAAATGTAAACTTATCACTTAGCTTGATTGGTACTTAGTTAAATTGAAACATATTAGATAACTAGGCACTCGACTTAGCATAATATGAAGTTGATGCTCAAGAGTTTTGTAAAAATTTACGGGTTGAGCATTCCCAATTGACTTAGCAGATAATAAAAACATTTATCATCAAATTGTTTAGTATGTATATCTACAAGTTGGTCATTAGTTGAAATAAATTTGATTTCAACTTTATCTTTATCCACTATGTCTCTAATGAAGTGATATCTTATCTCAATATGCTTTGTTTTCGAGTGAAAGACTTCATTATTGTTGATGGTTATTGCACTTTCACTATCACAATGTATAGGAGTTTTGTTGAAGATGATATTAAAGTCTTGAAGTTTATGTAGCATCCACACGATTTAAGCACATCAGCTTCCTACAGCAACATACTCAACTTCAATTGTTGAGGTAGGCACTGAATTCTTCTTCTTGTTAGTCTAGCTCACTAACCTACCACCCAACATATGACATCCTTCTGTTGTACTATTTATGTCTAGTTTCACTCAACATAATCTGGATCACAAAACCAATTAGTTCAAACTCAATGTCTTTGGGATACCAAAGACCTGCATTCGGAGTTCCCTTGAGGTATCTAAATATCCTCTTGATAGCTTGGAGATGAGGCTCCTTAAGTTCAACTTGATATCTTTCACAAACACATGTGGCAAACATGATATCTGGCCTACTTGTTGTTAGATAGAGTAATGAACTTATTATTCCTCTATAAGTTGTCTAACATACGGACTTGCCATTTAAGTCTTCACTCAGCTTGATAAAGCATGACATGAGTGTTTTCATTGACATACAATTTTCAAGCCCAAATTTCTTAATCAAGTCAAGAACATACTTGATTTGATTAATGAAGATGTCATTAGACTTCTGTTGAATTTCAAGTTCTAAGAAGTAGGACATCTCACCCATCATACTCATCATGTACTCATTGGACATTATCTTGTAGAACCACTCACCTACACCGTTGTTGGTTGATCTAAAGATGATATCATCAACATAAATCTTTACAAGGATGACATGTCCATTGCTCTTTCTAATGAATAGAGTGTTGGATTTTGGTGGCATCCAGAAAACGCGGCGGAAAGAAAAAGGATATAAAACCATTTAAGTTTTATGCCACCAATCAGACCACCCAATGGACCACACTCTAAAAAATAGCAATGCAACTAAAAGAAAGGGAATAAGGATAAGAAATTATACCATACAAAGTGTTTCTCCTTGTTGCCTTTGAAAGACGAGTACACTAGATAGTGTACCTCTATCGGTATCCACACCAAGTGCTGACGATCCCCACGTGCTAGATGTGCTTAGACGCCACCAAGAGCACCACCAACTTTGATCTAACACCACTTGAAGATTGATATGCCAATCTATCTTCCAAGTGTGTGATTTGAGAGAGTATTTGGTTCAAAGGCTATATGCAACAAAATCTATTAGCTACATCAAGTTTCATTAGCAATCCAAAACAAGTCATATGACCTTTTGAATGATAGAATTCGTAACTCATGTTTCAAGCATCAAATAGCCATAAAGCATCTCTTCAAGTAGTCTTAAAAGACCAATTAAAGAGGCTGTTACAATGTGACATAGCCACATCTGTGCCAGCCCACGGGTACACCCAAGTCACGCCCGACTTGGAATCGTGCTTATGCACTAGGCACGGCCGTACCTCCAAGAGGCACGCCCATGCCGGCCCCAATGGGTACGCCCTAGGTATGCCGGCCTTGGGTCCGTACCTGGCATAGGGCACGCCCGTAGCTTCACAAGGCACGGCCATGCCCGGCCCAACCAAACCCATTTTGGCATTTCTCTCTCTCGTTCAAAGGTGTTGCCGGAATCAATACTTGTCATGTGACCCAATAGGCCTATGCCTTATCGGCAGTGATACCAACTCATGTGTGTGTCAGTGGGCATTTTCAACAGACTCCCACTTGCACATGACACACCTATGAAAGGTAACACCGACATAGAGCGGCCTCTAGCAAGGCATCTATGCCCCCAAGTAAGCATAGGGTATGTCTCCCATGACAAGTACCAACCTGTAAAGAATGGTCCTACAGATAAGAGGTTATTCATCCCTTCGTTCACGATATCGTATGTGAACACAAGGCATGGAATAAAGTCAACATTCAGATCGTTCACGATTATGTTTCTCGATTCTAGATTAGTGGTGACCAACAAACCAAGTTAACATTGATCCTTCGTCAATATAACTCGAGCACGGCCATGCATATGAATGTCAGCACTCAATCATCAAGGGGTGTGACATTCGGCAACAAATTTCCCAGGTTAGCCATTAGAAATTTGTATTTTAAGCCTAGTATGACTAAAAATAGTATTTATGATTTAAATACATCCATAATAATATTAGATTTCATAGAAATCCCGCCTATATGGTTAGAACCTTCCGGAGCTCGAAAAATCGAATTATTACGAGTCAAGAATTTCAAATCAGGTACAATAATAAAAATAATATCAATTAAAATAATTAAATAAATCATAATAAATATAAATAAGTTAAAATATAAAACATATAAAAATAAACTCATAAAAGTAATAAAAACTTGGTAATTAAAAGATCTAAACAAAATCAACAATTATACAAAATTTATTTAAACAAATTACACTTAATTATTCAAAAAAATAAATAAATAAAAGGAAATCCCCCCCCCCTTCCAAGGCCGGCCACCCTACCCCCCCCCCCCTCAAATTTCTCTTGCCTCCTTCTCTTCCTAAGAACCACCACTTGATCTCCCCCATAGTCTATATAATCCCCCTTCCTCTCTTCATCATTTCCTTTACCACCACACTCCATCTCTTCTCTTTTCTCTCTTTTTCTTTCACCAACAAAAATCTTCCAAGAACATCCAAGTCTTGATCATCTTTTGAAGATCAAAGACAAATCAAAGAAAAAGAGTTGGTAAGATGATCATAAAACACTCATCTCTACTCTTCTACCTTTCTTCTTTTCTTCTTTCTTCTTTCTTTTATTTATTTTCTTTGTTGTTCATCTTATTTCCTTTATATATATATATATATATATATATATAATCATGTAGTTATAAACATCCTACCAATGTTGTAAGGAGGACATGAAATGTTCATCATCCTACCATTGTTGTATGGAACTTAATCAACTAAAAATCTAGAAAATAAGATTTTGATCATGCATGTGTTTATATTAATCATGAATATAAATATGTTATATTAAAGTTATGACCCATAAGCAAAAAGAATAATAAAGCTAGCAGATTCTGATACTAGAACTTCCCACTTGTTTTTGTTATATCTGGAGTTCTAGGTATCAAAATCAGTTGATTCTTTTTGCTACTCTTAGTTTAAGGTGTTACCTTTCATTTAAACCTGGATTCACTAATTTTCATCAACGTTTGATTCTTCAAACATATTTAAAAAGACCCATATGTTGAATCTGGAAATCTAACAGATTTAAAAAGGTACACTTTAAACGAGTGTAACTTACTCATTCTTGGGTCAAAATACGTCTAGTTTTTTTTAAACGTTTAATCTTTGAGTCGTGGTTAATTCCCATTTTGAATCATGTAAAAAAGAGGTCGTATGAGCCCTAAACAGACGTTTTAGTAACAACATATCATCCAGACACTGATCAGTGGACATCTTATACACTTTTAATTATTAAAAATATTAAACATGGATTATAAATTCCTATATTTTTACTGGACATTCTAGAAACATGTATTAAGATTGTATTAAAATATCAAACCTTAATATGACTCCTAAGATACAGTTTTTAATTTTTAAAGTTCAACTTAAAGAACTGAAAATTTCAGTGAACACTTATGATTTATGGAAAAATAGAGACAACCTTTAACTATTTAATAAATAAGTTAACAATAAATATATAATACAAAATAATAAATAAAATAAGTCTAATAGAGCTACATACCTCTTATATTAGGAAAGGAGCTTCGGTAGGAACAAGAAATCCTTACGAGTGAACACCTTTGCATACCGAGTGAGTATCATAACCCCTTTTTTCCGTATTTCATATTATTTTGGGGTGAAAGCATGTGTATATATTTCATAAAAAGTTTATTTGCTTATCTTCTTATTTATTTCAAATATTATTTTGAGCACTTATGGTATTATTCTTTGATGTGCTTGGGTGATCGTTGTAAGGCCCTTTCGTTGGACATTATTCCTTAACTCCGCTAGTGAGCCGATGGTATTTGTAAGTAGCGCTATTTGGAGATTCCGACGTCTCCCATTTATGGTTGACGAACTATAGATGTACTTTACCACTACTAACGTCATTTAATATAGGCGTTAGGTTTATCATGGGCAATTGGTTGTCGGCTAGGTTGGATAATGGCTCAAGCGACAATCATCATAGTCTATTACTACCATGTGCAATGTATTGGGCAATATAATACATCTTCTATCATTCATGCATACTTTTATTTTATTCCAAAAACTTCCATCAATTATTTAAACTTTTCTCATTTAAAAGATATTTTGTGCATATATTAAAAACCTATGAACTCACCAACTCTAGTAGTTGACCGTTTTCTTTCTTTTACCCGTGCTTTCAGGTGATCGTCGTTAGGTACCTTATGCATACAAACATGATGTGTGGCATCTTCATCTTCATCGTCACGTTTTATAAAAACAATATCTATTTTATTTTCGCATCGTACAAGACAATGTCATTTAATTTTTATTCGATTATGTAACTTTTATTTATCTTTTACCCGAACTACTTATTTTTGTTAAGTCAATATAATGGTTATTGTCTATTTACCTTGTGCGGTGATATCTTGTGCTGTGACACCTCGTGTTTCTGCTTTAGCGGGGTGTGACAGATTTGGTATCAGAGCCTAAGGTTATAGAGAATGTTGTTTTCCTTATGGGGGGAAACACCAACTATAACCAAAGGTTTATAAAAATAATTTTGTTTAAAATGCATCAAGTGTATTGATAATATAATTAAGTTGAGTACCACATTGTTATACCTCAATTAGACAAAGCTTGATCACCTATGTCTAATTTAGCTATGTACAATATGGGACTTAGGTTAGTTATAATAAAAATATACTTAGAAACAAATTTTATTTATCTTCTTTCTAGAACATGATTATTGTGTGTGTGCATAAGCATGGCATATCTTAAGTACTTGCATATATTAGCACACTTAGTAACCAATTTTATATATATCGAAGTCTGTAATGTCATCATTAGGTTGACACACTAAGATTACATATTCTTTACCCATGGAGGTTAGAATAGAAACTTAGTGAGAGAGTCCCCGAGTTTCACGACCTAGTGTATTATCAACACCAACTTCCTGTGAAGCATGTGTTAGGCTCAAGGCTAGGAAAAGAGTCCCCTTACCAACGAGAGTAACATCGTGACCTTTTCATTAGGAGGGAGAGAACTGCTGATTTAGGGAGCACATAGAGGCACCCTGAGTAGTAACGGGAACTATCGTAAGGACATTAAGGGTGACCCCCAAAGACGGAAGGTGGGTACAAAACATATCACTAGAACTGAGTATTCATCATACTAGTTTAGACCACTGGCACCATGTCCTATGTAATTTTTCTATGCTCTCGGAGTCGCAACACCGTGAAGCGTTAAGAACTGTGGGGACCACCATTGCAACAAGGAGGGCCGTGTAGATGATGTAATTATATATGTGCTTGGGAGGATATTTTTTTTATAGTGATGGTGAGATTGCTAGTAAGTATGATGGTACGCTAGGGTTGTTTTTAAGGAGATTGAATTAGTGAAAGATTTGGAGTTTCTTTCGATTATTAAACTTGGTGGTTTATTTTGATGATTTGGTAAACATTAATCACTTGATGTCTTTTAGGAAATCATTTTGGTACTTTTGGGAACTATATGATTGAACATGTGTTGCTTAAATCACGTTATGAAATGTACGATTTTAAAATTTTACATGCATTGCTATATGATTGAACGGGAGTGTTAGTTGTTAGACCTTATATCTTAGGATCACCATAACCTAGCTAAGTAGAATTTGTTCAAAGGAGAGACCCGAATGTGATTACTAGTATGTTTCTTCTGAACAATTATAATGCATCAACGCTATCTGACTCTAGAATATATAGAAGCTTCGTACCACTAGTTTTTAGGCCAAAGCTCAATCAAAAATTTCAAATATTGAAAGAGGCCTATATAATGGAAATTGCTAATGGACAAGAAGTCAAGACTAGAGATATAATCACTAAGTGTACCTTGAACTTAGCCAGCAAAAACTTTAACGTAGACCATACCAATCAAACTAAGGAGCTTTGATGTAGTTGTTGGTATGTATTGGCTATCCAAAAATCAACCTGAAATATTGTTCTGCAAAGATCATTCAAATTCCACTATCACAAGACGAAACGCTTGTCGTATAAGGAGAAAAGACCAGGAAGAACGTCAAGGTGGTATCATGCATGAAAATGCAAAAATATTTATGAAAGGACTATATCGCATTCTTCGCGCACGTTGTAGAAACGGAGGTTTAGGAAAAGCACATTCACGTTTTTCCAATCGTTCGGGATTCTCCCAAGGTGTTTCCGGATGAGTTACTTGGATTACCCTCAGTTAGACAAGACAAATTTGGATTGATTTAGTCCCTGGAGCCGCGCCCGTAGCAAAGGCACCATATCGGTTAGCCCCGTTGGAAATGTAGGAATTGTCTGCACATCTTCAAGAGCTACTCGACAAAGGAATTATTCGACCAAGTACTTGACCATGGGGAGCCCTAGTCCTATTCGTCAAAAAGAAAGATGGATTGCTACAAATGTGCATCGACTATAGGGAACTCAACATATTGACCATCAAAAATCAATACCCTCTTCCTCGAATCGATGACATGTTCGACCAACTTGAAGGCGCCAAATATTTTTCAAAAATCGATCTTCGCTCGGGATATCACCAATTGAGAGTTCGCGAAGAAGACGTCCCTAAGACCGCCTTTAGAACCCGCTATGGACATTATGAGTTCTTAGTTATGCCTTTTGGGTTGACTAATGCTCCAGCAGTATTTATGGATTTAATGAATAGGGTCTGTAGACCATATTTAGATAAGTTTGCAATAGTGTTCATAGACAACATTCTCATCTATTCGCGAAGCAAAGAAGATCATGAGCAGCATTTGAAATTAATCTTAACACTACTCAAGGACCAGAAGTTGTATGCCAAATTCTCCAAGTGTGAATTTTGGATCCGAGAAATACACTTCCTTGGTCACGTAGTTAATTCAAATGGAATTCATGTCGATCCAACAAAGATCGAGGTAATCAAAAAGTGGGAAGCACCAAAGACGCCAACTGAGATTCGGCAATTTCTTGGTTTGGCAGGATATTATAGGAGATTCATCGAAAACTTTTCACGCGTGGCTCAACCATTAACGACTTTGACTCAGAAGGATAAGAAATTCATTTGGGGAGATAAGCAAGGAGAAGCCTTTCAAACCTTAAAGCAGAAGCTATGCAACGCACCTATCTTGGCATTGCCAACTGGATCAGAAAACTTTGTGGTCTATTGCGACGCATCACACCAAGGGTTGGGATGTGTTTTAATGCAAAAAGACAAAGTTATCGCCTACGCTTCGAGACAATTGAAGGTTCATGAGAAGAACTACACTACTCATGATTTGGAGTTAGGAGCGGTAGTGTTTGCACTCAAAATATGGAGACACTATTTATATGGCACCAAGTGTACCGTCTACACCGACCATAAGAGTCTCCAGCATATTTTTGATCAAAAGATGCTCAATATGAGACAAAGGCGATGGGTAGAACTACTCAATGATTATGATTGCGAAATCAAATATCACCCAAGCAAGGCCAATGTGGTAGCCCACGCGTTGAGTAGGAAGGAAAGAGTAAAACCAACGCGAGTACGAGCATTAGGAGCTGTTGTGCAAACAAGTCTGAAAGGAAGGATCCTTGAAGCTCAGGAGCAAGCATTAAAAGCAGAAAATCTAAAAGAGGAAAACCTCCGTCATTTGGAGCACAGATTCGAGATTGGAACTGATGGAGTACGTTACTTCGAAAAGAAGGTTTGGATACCCAAGGCGAATAACATACGGTTAACGATATTGGATGAGGCACATAAGTCTAAGTATTCTATTCATCCCGGAGCCGATAAAATGTACAAGGACTTGAAGGAATACTATTGGTGGCCTGGAATGAAGAAGGATATCGCCCTATATGTGGGGAAATGTTTGACTTGTGCAAGAATTAAGGCAGAACACCAGAAACCCTCTGGATTACAAATCCAGGAATGGAAATGGGAACAAATAACTATGGATTTTGTGACTAAGTTACCCCGATCCGCTAAAGGGTATGATTCCATCTGGGTAATAGTAGACCGGCTTACAAAGTCAGCATATTTCCTTCCCATTCGTGAAGATTAAAAGATGGAAAAACTTGCACGAATCTACATCAATGAGATCGTCATGCGTCATGGAGTGCCCATCTCTATCATCTCGGATAGGGATAGTCGCTTCACATCACGATTTTGGCAATCACTTCAGAAAGCACCGGGAACGCGAGTCAATTTAAGCACCTCTTACCACCCCCAAACAGAGGGTCAATCGGAAAGAACTATTCAAACGCTAGAGGATATGTTACGTGCTTGTGTGTTAGATTTTGGCGGAAGCTGGGACTCGCATTTGCCACTAGTTGAATTTTCTTACAATTATAGTTATCACACCAGTATCCAGTGTGCACCCTATGAAGCACTGTACGGACGCAAATGTAGATCGCCGCTCAGCTGGTTGGAAATTGAAGATCGACAATTGTCCAGACCAGACGTCATGCAGGAAACCACTGATAAAGATTATCAAGGAAAGGCTCAAAACCGCTAGGGACCGACAAAAGAGCTATGACGACAATCGTAGGAAACCCCTAGAGTTTCAAGTTGGCGATAAAGTTCTACTAAAGATATCACCTTGGAAAGGGATAGTGCGTTTTGGGAAAAAGAACAAATTAAGTCCTAGGTACGTTGGGCCATTCGAGATAATCGAAAGGATTGGACCGGTAGCCTACAAGCTAAAACTGCCACAAGAATTGAGCGCCATCCATGACACGTTCCATGTGTCGAATTTAAAGAAATGCCAAACAGAGGAAACCTTAGTCTTACCCTTAAAAGATGTGCAAGTTGATGACCGGTTGCACTTTGTAGAAGAACCAATCGAAATCCTTGACCGGGAGGTCAAAAGAATAAGGAGAAACAAGATCCCCATTTTAAAAATTCGTTGGAACTCAAGGCACGGGCATGAATACACTTGGGAGCGAGAGGATTATATGAAACTCAAATATCCGCACCTCTTCGCCAAAAAGCAAGTCCAGGACGTCAAAGATTAATTTCGAGACGAAATTCTTTTAATCAGGGGAGACTATAACATTCGGCAACAAATTTCCCAGGTTAGCAATTAGAAATTTGTATTTTAAGCCTAGTATGACTAAAAATAGTATTTATGATTTAAATACATCCATAATAATATTAGATTTCATAGAAATCCCGCCTATATGGTTAGAACCTTCCGGAGCTCGAAAAATCGAATTATTACGAGTCAAGAATTTCAAATCAGGTACAATAATAAAAATAATATCAATTAAAATAATTAAATAAATCATAATAAATATAAATAAGTTAAAATATAAAACATATAAAAATAAACTCATAAAAGTAATAAAAACTTGGTAATTAAAAGATCTAAACAAAATCAACAATTATACAAAATTTATTTAAACAAATTACACTTAATTATTCAAAAAAATAAATAAATAAAATGAAATCCCCCCCCCTTCCAAGGCCGGCCACCCTACCCCCCCCCCCCCCCCCCCTCAAATTTCTCTTGCCTCCTCTTCCCAAGAACCACCACTTGATCTCTCCCATGTTCTATATAATCCCCCTTCCTCTCTTCATCATTTCCTTTACCACCACACTCCATCTCTTCTCTTTTCTCTCTTTTTCTTTCACCAACAAAAATCTCCCAAGAACATCCAAGTCTTGATCATCTTTTGAAGATCAAAGACAAATCAAAGAAAAAGAGTTGGTAAGATGATCATAAAACACTCATCTCTACTCTTCTACCTTTCTTCTTTTCTTCTTTCTTCTTTCTTTTATTTATTTTCTTTGTTGTTCATCTTATTTCCTTTATATATATATATATATATATATAATCATGTAGTTATAAACATCCTACCAATGTTGTAAGGAGGACATGAAATGTTCATCATCCTACCATTGTTGTATGGAACTTAATCAACTAAAAATCTAGAAAATAATATTTTGATCATGCATGTGTTTATATTAATCATGAATATAAACATGTTATATTAAAGTTATGACCCATAAGCAAAAAGAATAATAAAGCTAGCAGATTCTGATGCTAGAACTTCCCACTTGTTTTTGTTATATCTGGAGTTCTAGGTATCAAAATCAGTTGATTCTTTTTGCTACTCTTAGTTTAAGGTGTTACCTTTTATTTAAACCTGGATTCACTAATTTTCATCAACGTTTGATTCTTCAAACATATTTAAAAAGACCCATATGTTGAATCTGGAAATCTGACAGATTTAAAAAGGTACACTTTAAACGAGTGTAACTTACTCATTCTTGGGTCAAAATACGTCTAGTTTTTTTTAAAAGTTTAATCTTTGAGTCGTGGTTAATTCCCAGTTTGAATCATGTAAAAAAGAGGTCGTATGAGCCCTAAACAGACGTTTTAGTAACAACATATCATCCAGACACTGATCAGTGGACATCTTATACACTTTTAATTATTAAAAATATTAAACATGGATTATAAATTCCTATATTTTTACTAGACATTCTAGAAACATGTATTAAGATTATATTAAAATATCAAACTTTAATATGACTCCTAAAATACAGTTTTTAATTTTTAAAGTTCAACTTAAAGAACTGAAAATTTCAGTGAACACTTATGATTTATGGAAAAATAGAGACAACCTTTAACTATTTAATAAATAAGTTAACAATAAATATATAATACAAAATAATAAATAAAATAAGCTACATACCTCTTATATTAGGAAAGGAGCTTCGGTAGGAACAATAAATCCTTACGAGTGAACACCTTTGCATACTGAGTGAGTATCATAGCCCCTTTTTACCGTATTTCATATTATTTTGGGGTGAAAGCATGTGTATATATTTCATGAAAAGTTTATTGCCTATCTTCTTATTTATTTCAAATATTATTTTGAGCACTTATGGTATTATTCTTTGATGTGCTTGGGTGATCGTTGTAAGGCCCTTTCGTTGGACATTATTCCTTAACTCCGCTAGTGAGCCGATGGTATTTGTAAGTAGCGCTATTTGGAGATTCCGACGTCTCCCATTTATGGTTGACGAACTATAGATGTACTTTACCACTACTAACGTCATTTAATATAGGCGTTAGGTTTATCATGGGCAATTGGTTGTCGGCTAGGTTGGAGAATGGCTCAAGCAACAATCATCATAGTCTATTACTACCATGTGCAACGTATTGGGCAATATAATACATCTTCTATCATTCATGCATACTTTTATTTTATACCAAAAACTTACATCAATTATTTAAACTTTTCTCATTTAAAAGATATTTTGTGCATATATTAAAAACCTATGAACTCACCAACTCTAGTAGTTGACCGTTTTCTTTCTTTTACCCGTGCTTTCAGGTGATCGTCGTTAGGTACCTTATGCATACAAACATGATGTTTGGCATCTTTATCTTCATCGTCACGTTTTATAAAAACAATATCTATTTTATTTTCGCATCGTATAAGACAATGTCATTTAATTTTTATTCGATTATGTAACTTTTATTTATCTTTTACCCGAACTACTTATTTTTGTTAAGTCAATATAATGGTTATTGTCTATTTACCTTGTACGATGATATCATGTGCTGTGACACCTCGTGTTTCCGCTTTAGCGGGGTGTGAAAAGGGGCCCATGTATATCTTCTATATACGTAGAGGAACAAATTCCTTTTGACTACATAGTCCCGCCATATAGATAATACTCTACCCAATCATCTCCCTTATAATGACAAGTTACGGACTGCGTTAGAAAATGACCAAAGCAAAGAAAACCTACACTTTGGAATCACATGTATATCTAGTTCAAGGATGAAACGCCATTATCATTCCGAGTTACTTATGACCCGAACCATGAAGTGAACTCAGGTGCGGGTCCTCCAATCACTTGAAACTCCTTTCAAGTACAGGCAAGAATCACGTTTATCAAAACCAATTCTTTACCTCAATCTTAGTTTATACTCCCATCCCATAAAGTATAACCGATTGTGGAGATTTAGAATGAAAAACATTATGGGAAGTGTTTTAACATGCTAAGATGGAACACAGTAAGGATTCATAAAAATACCCGCCCTCAACGTATTATTTAATCTCCATTTAATAATCGATATAGTATGAATTACAATACTGCTTAATGTCCCCAAAATATAAGTATAAATCAAACCAAAACAATATTTAAGCCAAGTCATATGCATTAGAAATGCTAGTTGACCTAGTATGATAAACATCACTAGTCTACAACAACGGTTTAACGAGTAGATTTGTAACACAACATCCACATGTACTTTTGTTATTTACTTATATCTCTTTTGATAAGACTACTTTAAAAGTATGCGTGAAAGATATCACATTTTCAAAATGTTAAAGTAATCACACCCTCATTGTCTCAAAAGCCCACAATAGGGTTAGTGATACTTGAGAACCAACAATCAATACCATAAGTTAGGATCATAAACTTTTATCAAGATCAACAGTTATCCTAGTAGAAACACACATTAGAGTAAATACTTACTCCAAGCCTATTCTAGTCGTCAAACATCAAGAATATATCTTTATACATCTTGAACTAAAAATTATCCAATTTTGTATCTCCCAAGTTTCCTTATGGAGCAGTAATTCCTCAATCAGGTTCGCAGATAACCTAGTATCGGGACATCATCTTCAATAGACACATAATATTAGGAATACAACAAAGCTCCCACTAGCCCTGACATATTTAAAAGTCTTATCTAAGCTTCTAGAAAACTCATCACTTTCATTTTCTAATAATAAGCAAAGATCTTTCTTTTAAGATGCTAGCATAAGTCCGAACTTGAGTTATTCACTTTTGTAGACTTAATTCGTATACTACAGATATATATATTAAGACCCTCGGAGAGTGTTATAAGCACTTCCTCATAACATTGTTCCATGACAGAACGTGGTCAATAATATCCACGAGTATCAAACATTCTTCAACATAGCCACTAGAAAAAGTTTCTCCATAACCATCATGAAAACTTTACAACTAGTCGGTATTTGAAGTTGTCTACAATTCCATCCATGATAATCCATTAATACCAAGAAAGTGTTAATGAATCGCAGATGTATTGCATCTAATTATCAATTACTTCTTTTAATTCCCATATATGGTGAACTCAACATGACTCATCATCAGGTCATTGCCACTTAGATATGAGAAACCCATATCTCTTTGGCTCTATATGACTCTTATTAGAATTAAAAGAAGTAATGATTCTTAGTCAAGTATACCAGCATATCCATGCCGATTATCAATCAATGATATCTGATTATATGCTAGTATCAACATCAGGTCTTTCATTTAAGTTCCACGTTCTTCCACTGGAATGCCTTAGCTATTATCCCCTTTTGAGTAACAAAACATTGTTCTCGAAAGGTTAAATATCTAAAACTTAGAAGAACTCCTCAAATGTATTAGCACTTCTTGATTTCAAGTTCATCCATCTCCCACTGAATGTAGATTGGATAACTTCGAAATATGAGATAGACAAGCAAAAAACCTTTCTAGTCGTATCTTAATAAGTGCTAAGTAGACCATCAATTGAATTTAGATTTGAGGACTTAGTCACAATGGTAAATTAATGTACCAACAAATCGGACATACATTCTTGACCCGTCATAAACCGGATCATTATTAGTAATATCCGGTTCCCTACACCATGACACCATGTACCAATGTGTCTTGGTAGGATATGAATTGTCAGACAATTCCACAATTCACTATATGGTCATTCAATATAGATAGAAGGTATCTTTGCATCTTGACTAGATATAAGTATCTTGATCTATATGCCCTATTGATTCTGAAAGTGGTTTCGGCTTATTCTGAACACCAACAAGGTTTCAGACATATTCCTAAACTTGTAAACGTCCCGCAACTACTACCATCAAGGTAGTGATTAATAAGTTTCTCTTTCGTGATTCTTTGTGGTGTGCTTGAAAGGATTATCCACAAAAGTGTGATCAATATCCAACAAGCCTTCAATCCTCTCACTAACTTCGGTGAAGGATCTCATAATCATCCTAGCCTAATAAACAAGATTAGCATCAAATGTTTAGCCCGATGTTAAATTATCCCGAGATCCCAACCACATGGATCTAGGTGAGTATTTCTTGTTTATGTGGTAAAGTTGATTATCTCACAAAGATAACTTATCCAAACTATTTTGGATTCAGAATCAATTATTTATGAATATTTTATTACTTGTAACGAAATCTTGCGTATGCCGTGACATGAATAATTTTCGAATATATACAAATCTCTCATAAGAGTTTTTTCATAACAAATTTCATATTTTAAGGATATATTCGTCGGCATCAAATGCATAGTTGTGTGTCACGCAGGGAAAAGCAACACATAAGCTATGACATGAAATAAACTTTGAATAAACGATGCTAAAATGGTTTTACATCAAGTCCTAAAACTTCAAATTATATCCATCGTCTTCAAAAACGAGCATACAAAGAAATGTTACATGCCACGCGGGGCAACAAAATAAAGTAATGAATAAACCGGCGACAAAAGCGAGATCAAGTCTCCTTATTTTCTCTTAGAGGACAATCATCCTGGTTTCCTCGTCCGAGATCCGGTTCTTCATGCTTTTCTTTCTTCCACCAAGGACCTACACTTTGTAACAAAATAAATTTGTGAAAAACGTGAGTCAATCAGCTCGGGTCAACAACCCAGCTTATAGAAGAATATCAATAAATCATGAATGTACCTTAAGAGGGAAAGTTAACTCCCTCTTTTCTTAGAAGTTTTATATCCTCTCGGCACGTAGGGCAGGCGTGACGGCCCCAATTTCCAAATCTTCCACAGAAGTAGCAAACCACCCTTTCTTGAGGCACATATTCTATGTCATTAAATTCAATTTCAAGGATAGGCTTGGAAACTCCAACCTTTCATTTTAGGGTTGGTTTCTTCTTCCGTTTTTTTTTTGTTTCTTTAAACCCAAGACGGGAATAGATGAGGTGGAATTATGCTTTGCCATGTCAGACTCCGCAGACTTCAACATGCCATGCAATTTACTTAAGGATTTCTCCATTCTTTGCATGTGATAATTTATGACAAACTGGTCATATGATGCAGGCAGGGACTGGAGTACAATATCCACAGCGAGCTCCCTCCCAACAGGAAATCCTAATCTCTCCATTTGGTCCACGTTCGCCTTCATCTTGAGGACATGAAGACAAACATTCCCGCCTTCCTGCATCCTACAACCGACTAGGTTATTAACACACTCGTACTGTTCCTGCCTAACTTGTTGTTGGAACATGTCCTTGAGCTTGTTTACCATATTGTACACAGTCATGTGCTCGAACTGCATTTGCAACTCTAAGCTCATAGTTGACAACATGAGACAGGCAACATCATGCATGTCTTGAACACGTTTTTCATATCCGTATCGGACGGCCCAAGTCGCGTTGGTAGTAGGTGGCTCCGGAAGGGGTTCCTCAAGGATGTGCAACTTTGACTCATGGCGAAGGAAAATCCTCAATTGCCTAAGTCAGTCAATAAAGTTTACTCCCGTGAGTTTCTCCCGTTCTAGGAACATACGAAGTGAGATGTTTGACGTGGTGTTATTACGGTTTGACATCTGTAAATAACAAGAGTACAAGTTTTGGTTAGATAGATAAACCTTGTTAACGATAATTACCCCACATGTTTAACAGCAATTATTTTAACAAGGGCTAAGAACCTTATTTCACCTCGCACCGTGATGGGTTTGCCGCGGATCACGTGGCGAAGCTATTTAGTCTGGTAACAATTTACCAATTGTAATCTCTATTACAACTCTTAGACACTTGCAGGAATCATTGACATCCATTATGTCGGTTGGCATGTTTGATCCCTTCCTTACACAATCTCATTATATAATTTTTGTTTAGCTCGTGCTTAGCTCGACAACTAACCAAGAATTTTATACCAAAATTGTAAATCGTCCGACAAGACTCACGGGTGGCACTCTAGACCATCAATTGACTCGTGCTTAGCTCGGCAACCAATCATGCAAGTTACCCCACTCACCTTCCACACAACTACACAAGGAATGACTCGTGCTTAGCTCGACAATCATCCTTGTTTCGTTAGATTCGGGTGGTGTCATCTTACGGATGGTGCGTGATTTACGGTTTGGAAAAACGAGATTTTGTTTCTGGTTTGTAAAAAACCTTCTTGTGAATTAACAAAGTAAGTGTCAAAACGATTTTAAGCACTTTATAAATATAATACCAATTTTATATTTTCTTTGTCAATTCTATTTGCGCGAGATTGTTAACCATTTTAACAAATGTTGTATTTTATTTAAAGAATAATTGTCTAGTATGCGATTCCTAAACCATGCATAGAATATAAAATACAACCACGCAAATGAATAAAATTCGGTAACATGCCTAAAATCCTATGCGTTTTCCCCGTGAGCCATAATGGGGAAAACAAGACCAAAACCTAAGGACAAGGTCATGTCTCGTTGGGTGAGCTCCCACTGGATCCGACACCTCCAATAGCGTGTGGACTCCATCTCGCCAAGACGTCATCATCATGACTCCCGTTGACACCTCCGGTTCAAGTTTTATACTATTTACAAATACATAGAATTTTCAAACGACACGCAGGTCGTATTCCTACACTATTTATACAAATACACCGTATAAAAGAAACGACGTGCAAGCCGCACCAATAAATAAATAAATAAATATTACATCAATACAGCACGCAGGCCACCAAAAACCAAATTAGTCAACCACCACAACACATAGGTCTAAGGGCATATCATGCAACTGAATTAAATCAAACACAACAAAATGAAACATGGTGTGCCACACAAAACAATGAAATATATATTTTGATCAAGATTGCCAACAAAAACACCCAAGGCACAAATGACAATCCTTGTACATATGCATTAGTAATTTTAATACACCTTTAAAATTACATATTCATATATACACCTTTAAATATATATATTTTTACGCACTACATGCCAAGCCATTCAAAATATATAAATTCTAGGAATCAAAATATAGTGGGCTACAACCGGATCCAAGACTGGTCCAAAACAGCCAAAAACCAGATTTTTAAGAATCACCATAAACACAGTTTAAAAATTCCTGATTCTGGCTAAAACACGACGGGCATGGACGTACCCTATGAAGGGTACAGGCGTGCCCACCCGTGTACCAGTATTTTGAATCAAACAATTTTAATCTAGTTAAAAACCTGCCGGCACGGCCCGTACCCTCACAGGTACGGCTGTGCCCCGGCCGCCGGCTTGCCGCGTACCCAAAAGGGTACGCCCATGCCCGGTCACCGGAAAACCATTTTTGATAGAAAAATTCCGGTTTTCAGTCCAAGAGTGCAAAGCCATGTTAGAGATGGCTTTAATACCACTGTTGGATTTTGGTGGCATCCAGAAAACGCAAAGGAAATAAAAAGGATATAAAACAATTTATGTTTTATGCCACCAATCACACCACCCGGGACCACACTCTAAACAATAGCAATGCAACTAAAAGAAGGATAATAATGATAAGAAATTATATCATACAAAGTGTTTTCTCCCTGTTGCGTTTGAAAGACGAGTACACACGATAGTATACCTCTATCGGTATCCACACCAAGTGCTGATGATCCCCACGTGCTAGCTGTGCTTGGATGCCACCAAGAGCACCACCAAGATTGATCTAACACCACTTGAAGATTGATATGCCAATCTATCTTCAAAGTGTGTGATTTGAGAGAGTATTTGGTTAAAAGGCTATATGCAACAAAATCTATACCTACATCAAGTTTCATTAGCAATCTAAAACAAGTCATATAACCTTTTGAATGATAGAATTCGTAACTCATGTTTCAAGCATCAAATAGTCATAAAAAATATATTTAAGTAGTCTTAAAAGACCAATTAAAGAGGTTGTTACAACGTGTGGCACGGCCGTGCCTCACAGGGCACACCCGTGCCAGCGTACGAGTACACCCAAGTCATGCCCGACTTGGGCTCGTGCTTATGCATTAGGCACGGCCGTACCTCCAATAGGCACGCCCGTGTCGGCCCCAATGGGTATGCCCTAGGCACGCCAGTCTTGGGCCCGTACCTTGCATAGGGCACGCTCGTACCTTCACAAGGCAAGGCCGTGCCCGGCCCAACCATAACCCATTTTGGCATTTCTCTCTCTCGTTCAAAGGTGTTGCCAGAATCAATAGCTTTACCTTTGGAGGCACGAACAAGTGTCTAGACTTAATTCCTTTGGAATTTAGTTAGCTCCTTTTGTATATCTTCAATCCAATCTTCAACTTTAGTAGCTTCTTCGGTCTTCTTTGGCTCCATTAGAGACAAGAAATTAAAGTAGGCAACAAAACTTTTTGTTCCTCTTGATCTCGTAGTCACTCCTCTTTCAATGTCACCAATGACTTGATCAAGGGGATGATCTTTGTAGACTAGAAAAGTAGTAAATAGAGATTGGGTTCTAGATCTAAGTGATTTTGTAGAGTCTGAGGTGGACTAACAACCTATGTATCCATTGTAGCTTCATCAGAACTTTGTTGATCACTTAGCTTCTCAATTTGATGTTCTTCTACAAAAGGATTCACAAATACCTCACCTTGGTTAGCTTGAGATATTTTTAGAGAGGATGGTGCATGATCGAATGATGTCTTATGCAACTTTCTGAGAGGTAACTATTCTAGCATGCATTTTCCCATAACCTTTGGTTCTTCCATGAGAGTTGTCACCAAAGTTTATATCTCTTAGCAATTAAAATAGGCTTACCCTTAGAATTGTATATCGTACCTGGTTGTTTTCTAAAGGCGATTACATGATTTTCATGACACATTTGACTAATACTTATTAGGTTGTGTTTGAGACCCTTAACATACGGAAAGGTATTGCTCCGGCATGCATTTTCCCATAACCTTTGGTTCTACCATGAGAGTTATCACTAAAGATTACTTTTAGACTTGCTTCTTTCTAGAATTCACTTATAAATCCTTTCCACCCTGCCATGTCCTGCACATAGTAAACATGTTACTTTATTTTGGGTACCCACTGTTTTGTGGATTCAAAATATGAGCACTTTGCTTTTCTTCTATTTAAAGCTGACCAGTTAGCTTGAGTAGATTCCGAAGTTAACTCAGCTTTAACGGTCTTCTTTTTCTTAGGCCTTTTAGTTTCATTTTCACAATCTTTGTCTTCATGACCTTTATCCCCACATTTTTAGCATTTTCTTCTATTTGCCACTTTTGGGATAGGATATTTTAATTTCTCCATGTTAAATTTTGACCCAGTCTTAGGATTATAGGAGGTGGATAACTTTTCAATTTTCTTGTTAGTTTATTTACTTGATTTTCTTTCACTATGGACGTAACATTGTCAATCCTAACCTGGTTATCCTTATTTTGTGGAGTTTGACTGACAAACACATTCATATTCTTAAATTTTCTCTCTGAACTAGACAAAGAGTGTTGTCTTTTAAATTGATTAAACTATAATATTTCAAAGACAGGTTTAGTTTGATTAGGTTTTGGGTTCAACCTAAGGAATACGGACTTACTGTTATTAATAGAACTAGAACTCTCATACCATGGTCAATGTTGATTATGGCAGGATCTTGTGTTGGTCTAACAAATCTATTCGGATTAAATTCTTAACCATGTTTCTTTCCTGAGGATGTTTTAGGATCTTCTTCATCAAAGAGATCATCCTGAGAGAATGTGCTTGCTATCTCAGTAATGAGATAGTCACCACCAAGCACAACGTTTACTTGTGTAGGGATTTACTGGCTTATACATTTTTCTTCTTCTTATGATGACTTACACCATAACTTTGTGACCTTTTTAAGATGCTCAGCTTTGGCTCTAGTTTCCTGAGCTTCTTCGGTTAATATTTTATTGTTGTGTACTTGACATTCTAAGTCATTTTTGGCTTTCTTACTTGCTTCTATGAGACTTAACTTTTCCTCAAGTTTATTGATAAGTTTTTCTATCATAGTTTTCGAGTCAGCCTGAAATTTAATGCTAGTTTTAAAACCATTCAACAAATCATTGAAAGTAAGAAACTTTTCCTCATAAGTGTAACTATTGAAGTTTTCTACCTTATACATGGAGGAAGGATCCTAGCTGCTAGATTTGCTGTTCTTCTTAGTTTCTTCAATGTGTTTGTCAAAGGTGCTTTCAACAGATCAAAATCCACCGATTCTTCTTCAACATCTTCTTCTTCAAGAGCCATAAGACATCTGTCTTGGACATCATCATTTGAAGTAGATGACTCAGTGCCCCAATTTTTAGCATAAAGAAATTTACCTTTGAGCTTGTCTTCTGGCTTCTCTTTCTTAAGTTGTCAATATATTCATTTATATTTGTCATCTATGTAAGCTTTCTTATCAGCTGTTGAAACTAAATCTCCCTTTTTGTTTCTACGCTCATTAACTATATGTCATTTTTTTCATGCAGTTAAAGCACACAAATTTCTTATAGTCAAAAGAACGTTTTCCTTGTTTGTCAGATCTTCCTCTTCTTGGGTTTTCGTGCTCTAGAAACACAGCGGAAGCAAAACGAATAGAAAAATTGTTTTCAATTTTGATCACGCAATGCCCACCAAATGGACCAAAACTCTAAACATGACAAAACATCAAAATAAAGAGATAAATAAATAGTATCATTCCCTTGATGCTATCTTCTTCTTGCAATTGAGTTTGGAGTTTGGAAGGTATGTGCACCACTAGTGAAGTCCACACCAAGCTACCACCAACTCCCACTTGCTAGAGTGTTAGATTAGACAATCTAAACACCACCAAAAGTCTAACAAAAAAGAGACAAAGCCTAGTGTATTCTTTTGTGTATTTGAGAGAGAGTTTATGCAATATATATTAGTATATGTAACAAGTACTTGGAACCTCTCAATGTAGACTTCTAACACCTTTTATAGACTCCAAATTGGAGTTCAAATTCGTGCAAACATTAAAGCTACATCAGTTACAAGGAATCTCTCGTTTGACCATTTGTGATGCCGGAAACGATACTTGGCATGTGACCCAATAGGCTCTTGCTTCATCAGCCATGAAGCCAACTCATGTGTGTCAGTGGGCATAATCCAACAGACTCCCACTTGCATATGACACACTTACAAAAGGCGTCACCGACATAGAGTGGCCTCTAGCAAGGCATCTATGCCCCCAAGTCAGCATAGGGTTTGTCTTCCAAAAACAAATACTTAACCAAAAGGAAAGGTCCTATAGACAAGTGATTACTTATCCCTTCGTTCACGATATCTGATGTGAATGCAGGTCATGGAACATGGTCAACCCCAAAACATTCACGATTATGTTTCTCGGTCTAGACTAAGTATGACTAACAATACAAGTTGCATAATTGATTCACCATCAATTCAACTTGAGCACGACCATGCATTTTTTATTGTCACCAACTTAGTCAACGAGGGGCCCAAAGGATATCTCTCTAAAGAGGAACGAATACCTTTGACTACATCGCCCTATCATAATAACAAGTTTTTGCTTGAAAACTTCCCTTATAACAACCAGTTACGAACTGCATTAGAAAGCAATCTAAGCAATTCCATGTTATTAGTCAAGAAACGCTTTCATCTCTAGTAAAAGGATAAATAATATTATCATCCTGGTTTACTTGGTGATCATATCCATTAAGTAAACTCAGGTATGGATCCTCCAATTACATAATCACCATTAAGTACAGGCTAGTGTTGCGTAAACATGTATTCAATCCAAGATGAATACTTTACCAACCACTTGCCTCCATCTTAATTCACTTATTCCTTCCAATGAAGAACGATCGATCGTGGAGGTTTTAGAATAAATGAATATTCAAGAAAGTATTAAACATGCAAAGATAGAACACAATAATATTTCTTAAAGTAATCGCTGTAGGAAATCCATGCACGCCAACACCCGTACGCAGCGGAAGCAACGACATAAAAAAACTGGGGTTTTCGGGTATCAAAACTGACATGCATGTATTCCCCAAGTGGGGATCGTGACTACAAACGAATATAGCAACAATAACAAATGAGAGGGAGGAGAAATTATACCATCACGAGGCTGGAGCTATCCACCGAGCTAGGAAGATCTTCGAGAACTCGAAACCGAGCTCCTCTATTGATAGTCCACACCAAGTAGCCGAGATTTCGTCTTGCTAACGACCCGAGACACGAACCACACGTCGTCTTCATGAATTTGGAGCAGCCACAACACTTGAACAACTTGCCTTCACATGATACACTACCTTGCTCTCTTAGAACCAAGAATCATCTATGTATGTGTGTATATAATGAGCATGAAGCAAGCGGGGCAAATGAGAGAGTTCCAACCCTTTTATAAAGTCTGGAAATGGTCATGGAGTCACCAGGGTCGGCCAACTAGGCACACCCTCATTGGACCCTCACAAAGGTCCAATAAAACAAAGGTGACACTTTGACTTCTGCCTTCACGGGCTCTCACGGGCCGTGAAGCACCTGTGAAGGCCTCATAGGCCGGGTTCCACCGCACACTCTAATTGGGCCAACGAGTGGTCCAATAAAAGCATGGCACCTGCCTTCACGGGCTCTCACGGGCCGTGAAGCACTCGTGAAGGCCCTGCTCCCACGACTACTTGTCCGGGTGGTGAAGGCTCGTGGAGGGTTTCTCTTAACGACCTCTTCACGGCCCGTGAAGGTCGCCAGAAACCCTAATTTCATATTCTCTCATGTTTGTGTTGTGCTGCCGGAATCTACCCTTGGCGTGTGACCCAATAGGCTCGTACCTCATCAGCAGTGATGCTAGTACACGTGTATTAGTGGGCATATTCCAACAGACTCCCACTTACAAATGATACATCCTTACTAATATCACAGACAAGCAGTGGCTCTAGCAAAGCATACTTGCCCCCAAGTCGGTACGAGTTACGTCATCCCTTGACAAATCCTGGTAGCCTAGTAAGGCTAAAAGGTCCTATAGATAAGTGATCATAAACATCCCTTTGTTCGCGATATCCTTGTGAACACGAGACATGGAAAAATGTCAATCTCCAGATCGTTCACGATTTTGTTTCTCGATTCTAGATTGGTGGTGACCAGGGATATCTCTCTAACCAAAATAACAAGTTTGCAACTGATCTAAAATCATTGTAACTTGAGCACAGCCATGCATTTATTGTGTCAGCGCCCAATCATCGAGGGGCCTAGGGATATCTCTCTAACCAGAGGAACAAATCCTTTTGACTACATAGCCCCGCCACATGCTTCTTACTTTATTTGATAACTCCCTTTATAGTGGCCAGTTACGAACCACGTTTGAAAGTAATCAAAATAAAGCAGACTCATGCTTTGGATACACATGTATCTCCGGTATAAGGATGAAATGATATTATCATCCGGAGTCACTTGTGACCATAATCCATGAAGTGAACTCAGGTGTGAGTCTTCCAATCACTTGAAACTCATTTCAAGCACAGGTTAGTTTTGTGTCACTTGCATTCAATCCTTGATTAATGCATGACCAAACCCTAACCTCAGTCTTAACTCAAACTTCCTTCCCTTGAAGAATGACTGACTGTGGAAATCTAGAATGCATAAGCACTCACGGAAGTGGTTAAACATGCTAAGATGAAACACAGTAAAGACTAATGAAAGTAACCGCATCTGCGTATATATAGTCCCCACTATATATCGAAAGCAATCAAAAGTAACGATACTGCTTGCAGTTCCCAAAGCTAATACAAAACAATCAACAACTAAAACAATATTTCATGTCAAATCATATGCATCAGAAATGCTTCATGACCTAGTATGACAAACATCACTAGTCATTATGACTACGGCTTATTCAATGGATTTGCCATGCAACATCCATTTGTATTCTTGTTATCCTCTCAATTATCTTTTGACCAAACTACTTATTCAAAGTATCCGTCAAAGAGATCATATAACGAAGCACTAAAGTACTCATATCCTCATTGTTATAAAAGTTCACAATAGGATCAGTGATACTTAAGAACTTCTCTAATCAATAATTAACACCATATAGTAGGATCAAAGACTTCGAACAAGATCGACAATTATCCTATTAGAAATTAGTATTAGAGTAAAAACCTACTCCAAGGCTTATTTCTCGTCATCAAACATCAAGAACATACACAAGTATTTCTTGTAATTCAAAATTTTGTATCTCCTAAGTATTATCATGATACAATAATTCCCTATCTTAGGTTGATAGAACACTTAACAATGAGACATTATCTTCAATCAATACATACTTCTAGGTATACAATAAAAGCTCCCACTAGCCCTAACATATGTAAAAGTCTTATCTATGCTCCAAGAAAACTCATGACTTTGATTTTCTCATGAAAGCAAAGATCTTACTTTTATGATGTTAGTATAAGTCCAAAGGACTTATCCACACTTGTAGACTTAATTTGGATACTACGGATACCTAAGACCCTCGGAGAGTATGGTAAGCACTTCCTCAATACAAAGTTCCATAAAGGAACGCGGTCTTGTATATCTGTGTACTATCCTTTACTGCCGTAAGAAGGCAACAATAGCAACAAGTATCAAATGATCTTCAACATAACCACTAGGAAAAGTTTCCACAATAACCATTATGAAACCTTTACCCTAAGTCAGTATTTGAAGTAGTCTACATTACAATCCATGTTAATTCCATTTACACCATCTAGGTTTGCACCTTGGTCTGGAATTAAGTAAAGTATTTGCATACTTGAAATGGATTTCATCTTATGATTAATTACTTCTTATAACCTCAGTGAACTCAGGGCCCACTATGTTTTCCGATAGATGGTGATATGAACAAAACTCACCATCAAGTCGTTGCCACTTAGATGTGAGGAACCCATATCTCTTTGGCTACATGACTTCTATCAGCCTTGAAAGTAATTACTCATGGTCAGGATAACCGGCATTCTCATGCCGATATTTGATCACATGCTAGTGCCAACATCAAGTCTTTCATTTCAGTTGCACGTTCTTCCATTGGAATGCTCTAGTTATTATCTTCCTTTCGAGCAACAAAACATTTTTCTCGTAAGGTCAAATATCTAAAACCTATAAGAACTTTTTAAATGTATTAGCACCATTTAAGTCCTTCAATCTCCCACCAGATGTAGATTGAAAATCTCCAAACTTTGATTTATATACAAGCAAAGAACTCTTTGAAGATATATCTCATAAGGTGCTAAATAGACTTTCAAGTTGGATTAAGATTAAGGACTTGGCTCGTCACATTCAATGTGTATACTAACAAGTCGAATACACATATTTGACCCATTATTTACGAGATCATTTTCAACAATATTCGGTTTCCTTCAACCTGACACCATGTACAAATGTGTCTATGTTAAGGACCGAATTGTGAGATAATCCCGCAATTCATAATGTAGTCATTGATATAGATTTAAGGTATCTTAGCATCTTAACTAGATCTAAGCATCCTATCTATATATCCCAATTGATTCTTTTAATTAGTTTCTCTTTGTTATGTGCTTGTACGGATTATCCACCAAAGGTGATCAATATCTTACAAGCTAGCATCCCTCTCACATATACCGTGAAGGGATTCATAATCATCTTTCCCTTATAGATAAGATTAGCATCAAATGTTTAACCCAAGGTTAAACTACTCCAAGATCCTAACCACATGGATCTAGGTGATACTTATCTTATTTACATGGTTAAGTAGATTATGACAAAGAGCCAACTAATCCAAACTATTTTGGACTTAGAATCAATCATTCATGATTAATTATTACTTGTAACATGTATGTCTTGACATGGATACTTTTAATTTCTATCAATCAACAAATATTTTTCTAAAACAAAATTCAAATTTCAAGTATGAATTCATCGTAATCAAATGTAGAATGATGCGCCTTGAAGGCCAAAATAAAACATAAGCTATGACATGAACAAACTTCGAATCCGAATAAGTAATGCGAAAAAATCTTTTACAACCCAAAAATTCAAAAACTCATCCATCGTCTTCATGAACATACAACAAAAACTAAACTTACCTCACAGGGCATCAAAAACAAAGTAATAATGAAACCGGTCAGAATAGGCGAGATCAAAACTCCCAATTCTCTTGTAGAGGTCAATCTTCCGAGTTACCTCTTTTAGAGACCCGGTTCTTCATGCTCTTGGTTCTTCTTTTAAATGGTACCTACACTTTGTAACAAAACTAATTTGTGACAAACGTGAGTTAATTAGCTCGGTGAACAACCCAACGAAATAGAGGAATTAGCAATGAATCATGAATGTACCCTGAGAGGGGAAATTAACTCCCTCTTTCCTTAGAAGTTTAATATCCTCTCGGCACGATGGGCATGCGTGAAGGCCCCAATCTCCAAATCTTCAACAGAATTAGCAAACCACCTTTTCTCGAATCTCTTCTTGAGGCACACAATCATGGTCCTCAGATTCAATGTGGGGAATAGGCTTGGACACTCCAACCTTTTCCCTTGGTGTCGGTTTCTTCTTCTTTTTCTTTTGTTCCCTAGAACTCGTGGTAGGAATAGAAGAGGTGGATTCATGTTTGGCCATGTCAGACTCCGCAGTCTTTAACATACCATGCAATTCACTTAAGGTTTTCTCCATGTGATGCATGTGATAGTTCATGACAAACTGATCATATGATACGGGCAGGGACTGTAGTACTATATCCACAACAAGCTCCCTCCCCATGGGAAATCCTAGTCTCTCCATTTGGTCCACGTAAGCCTTCATCTTATGGACGTGGGCAATCACACTCCTACCTTCCTGCATTCTACAACAGACTAGGTTTTTAACACACTCATAGTGTTCCTCCCTTACTTGTTGTTGGAACATGTCCTTCAACTTGTCCATCATATCGTACACACTCATGTGCTCAAAGTTTTTTTGCAACTCCGAGCTCATAGTTGACAACATGAGGCAGGCAACATCGTGTGTGTCCTCAACACATTTTTCATACGTGTATCGGATGGACCAAGTCGCGTTGCTAGCAGGTGATTCCGAAAGAGGTTCCTCAAAGATGTGCAACTTTGACTCATAGCGAAGGATAATTCTCAATTGCCTAAGCCAGTCAACGAAGTTCACTCCCGTGAGTTTCTTCCTATGTAGGAACATACGAAGCGAATTGTTTGACGTGGCGTTATTATCGTTTGACATCTATAAATAACAAGAATACACGTTTTAGTTAGTTTGATATAATTCTCGTTAAAATAATTACCTATAAAGTTTTATAAAAAACAATTTATCTTAACAAGGGCTAAGAACCATATTTTACTCCACTACATGACGGGTTTACCGCGGATCACTTCATGAAGCTATTTAGGCCGGTAACCACTTTACCGATTGCAATCTCCATTGCAACTCTTAGACACTTGCGGGATCCAACGACGTAAAACGGTCAGTTGGCATGTTTGATCCCTACTTACACCAATCCCAAATTAAAATTCTTGGTTGACTCGTGCTTAGCTCGACAATCACACAAGGATTTTAGTTTGCAATTGTAAATCGTCCAACAAGATACATGGTAGCACACTCGAAAATCATTGGCTCGTGCTAAGCTCGACAACCAATAACTCCAAGTCGCCACTTTCACCTTCCACACAGATCCACATGGAATAACTCGTGCTTAGCTCGACAATTATCCCATGCTTCACTAGAATCGGGTGTGTCATCTTATGGATGGTGCGTGATTTACGTTTTAGGAAACGGGCTTTTGATTCTTGATTAAAACCAAGTTTTAATATTTAATTAACAATGTAAGTGACAAAAACATTTTTTCACTTTAAATATAAATACCAAGTTTATATTGTTTTGTTAATCGTGTACGCGCGAGAGTTTGTTAACCAATTTAAAAACTCTTGTGATTTTGTTAACTTAGAAAAGTTATCAAGCATGCGAAGAAACATAAAGAACCATGCAAGAAATATAAATCACATCACACGCATACAAAGAGGTTGGTAACCATGCCTAAAAACCTATGCGTCCTACCCGCGAGCCAAGCCGGGAGGATTAGGTCTACTAAGGAAACAAACCTAGACCATGGAGTGCACCCACTGAATCCGCTACTTCCATCGGGACTAACCGGACCCAAGGTCTTCAAGACGTCTCCTCTTGACTCTTGATTGTGGTCTTGAAAACATAAGTACACAAAAGAAAGGAAATGGCATGCAAGCCACGCGCTTCATATCAATCTAGTACAAGTACATATGAACAAATGAAACGGCATGCAAGCCGCGATAATTAATTACAAACCGAACGAATAAATAATTAATTACATCACATGTGACATCAAGGTCACCAAATAAATCCAAACAAACAAACAAACCAGAAGGCACAACCACAAGGTCTAGGGTGATGGTTACCAACTAAAAGCAACAAACAACAACTACAAAGCACGGTGTGCCAAAACCGTGACCAAAGAATATTTCGGTAAGAATTTCCAACACAAACACTCAAGGCACAACAAGGAAATTCTTGTACATGTGCATTAGGGCACAAAACCAACTTTTATACCCATATTCATGAAGGTTTCTCATTCACATGCAAAACCCAAGCACAACGGAAGCATGAAGATAAAAACGATTTCATTCCGGGTTTTCAACACTTATGCACAAGAAACACATACTAGGATCTAGCTACAAAGAATGATAGCAACAAGAACAACAAAAGGAACCAGAAAGTGAGACCATACCCTTGATGTCTCTGGTTGTTTTGTTGTTGTAGATGAAAGGCTTGAACTCCAAGAAGAGTTCCTCTATTGATATCCACTCCAAGCAAACCATGAATCTCCTTTGCTAAAGCTTGAGATACTCCAACTTGCACTCAAGAACAGCACTAGAACTCTTGCTCACAACCAACACAAACTTCTTTGCTAAAAGACTCCTACAAGGCTCTCTTTAGTGTGTGTGTTTGTGAATTTGGCAAAAAGATCATATGGAGAGAAGCAAGAGGGGTTTATATAAGCATATTATCTCTGTAGGTGACACCAGGGTCAGCCATAATGGCACCCTCCCATTGGACCAAACAAAAGGTCCAATAATATCAAAGTGTCACTTAGACTTCTGCCTTCACGGGCTCTCACGGCCCGTGAGGAAGTCGTGATGGCATCACCCCCACGATCCCCGACCGGCCCATGAAGCCTCATGAAGGGCTTCACGTCATGACCTCTTCACGACCCGTGAGGGCCCGTGAAGGTCGACAGAAACCCTAATTTTCTCTCTTGACATGTGCTGTCGGATTCAACACTTGGTGTGTGACCCAGTAGGCCCGTGCCTCATCGGCAGTGATCCAATATACGTGTATCAGTGGGCATATATCCAACAGACTCCCACTTGCACATGATACATCGTCATATATTAATCACAGACAAAGAGCGGCTCTAGCTAAGCATCAATGCCCCCAAGTCGGCACGAGTTGTCATCTTCGACAAAAACCTAATAGCCTTAAAGGCTTATGAGGTTCAATAGATAAGTGATCATATGCATCCTTTGTTCGCGATATCCTTGTGAACACGAGACATGGAATATGTCAATCTCCAGATCGTTCACTATTATGTTTCTCGATTACAGATTGGTGGTGACCAAATAGACAAGTTGCATCTGATCTAAAATCAATGTAACTTGAGCACGGACATGCATATTTGATGTCAGCTCCCAATCATCGAGGGGTATCTCTCTTACTAGAGGAACAAATCCTTTTCGACCACATAGTCCCATTGTATGTTTCATACTTTACCCAATTATTTCCTTTATAACAGCCAGTTACGAACTGCGTTTGAAGATAACTAGAGTAAGGCATATTCATATTCTGGTAACTTATGCGTCTCAAGTCTAAGGATGAAATGATATTATCATCTCGAGATACTTGTGACTAATTAGATCCATGAAGTAAACTCAGGTGTGGGTCTTCTGGTTACTTGAAACACCTTTCAAGCACAAGTAAGTCTTGCACCCTTATTCAACCATTTTGAATACCGGGCCAACCACTTACTTCAATCTTATTTCATTCTTCCTTCCATTTGAAGAATAACCGATTGCAGAAGGTTTTAGAATGATAATCATTCAAGGAAGTGTTTAAATATGCTAAGATGGAACACGGTATGGACTTGATGATTGTGACCGCAACAAGCGTATATATAAATCTCTATTCATATATCAAAACAAGCATAAGATACAATACCTTTTAAATGTTCCCATAAATACAAATACAAATCTTACAAATCAAACAAACCAAAAACATAGGTCAAGCCAAATCACTAGCGAATCTAACGCCTCTAGCTTTGGTGTGAGAATCATGAGGAGCTTGTGATAATGGCTTAGTGAATGGGTCCGCAAGGTTCCCATCCGTAGGTACTCTACTTATGGCAACGTCACCATTCTCGATTACTTCTCTAATGAAGTGATATTTTCGAAGAATGTGTCTTGTCCTCTTGTGAGTTCTTGGTTCCTTTGCCAAAGCCACCGCACCCTCATTGTCACAAAAAATCTCAATAGGGTCGGTGATGCTCGGAACCACTCCTAGATCTTGGATGAATTTCTTCATCCACACAGCTTCTTTAGCAGCTTCACTTGCTGCAATATATTCTGACTTGGTTGTTGAATCAGCAACTGTGTCTTGCTTTGAGCTCCTCCAGCTTACTGCACCACCATTCAATAGGAACACGAACCCCGATTGAGATCGGCAGTCGTCCCTATCGGTTTGGAAGCTAACATCAGAGTAACCCTTTACTCTAAGCTCTTCCTCGCCACCATACACCAAGAACATTTCTTTTGTACTCCTAAGGTACTTTAGAATGTTCCTCACAGCCCTCCAGTGAGCCTCTCCCGGATTCACCTGATATCTACTAGTCATGCTCAAGGCACATGAGACATCGGGGCGTGCGCATAACATGGCATACATGATCGATCCCACAGCCGAAGCGTATGGGACTCGCTTCATTATGTTCCACTCCTTTTGGGAGTTGGGGCATTGAGCCTTGCTTAATGCCAATCCATGCATCATGGGGAGATTCCCTTTCTTAGAATCCTCCATCTTAAATCGTTTAACGACTTTATCCACATATGCACTTTGGCTTAAACCTATAAGCCTTCTAGACCTATCCCTATAGATCTTAATTCTGAGAATGCATCCCGCATTTCCCATGTCTTTCATAGAAAAGCAATTCACAAGCCAATCCTTGACACTACGCAAGGTTGGGATATGATTTCCTATGAGTAGAATATCATCTACATATAAAACTAGGAAAACTATTGAGCTCCCACTAGCCCTGACATACACGCATGGTTCATCTTCGTTTTTCAAAAATCCAAATTCCTTGATCTTTTCATCAAAACAAAGATTCCAACTACGAGAGGCTTGCTTAAGTCCATAAATGGACTTCTTAAGCCTACATACCTTGTTAGGATACTTAGGATGTACAAAACCTTCAGGTTGTGTCATATACACCTCTTCAGAAAGCTTCCCGTTTAGGAAGGCGGTTTTTACATCTATTTTCCATATCTCATAATCATGAAAAGCAGCTATAGCAAAGAGGATCCTAATGGACTTCAACATGGCCACTGGTGAAAAAGTTTCGTCATAGTTAACACCCGGTGTTTGCGTGAAACCTTTTGCTACTAACCGGGCTTTGAAAGTGTCCAAGGTATTGTCCATGTTGGTTTTCTTCTTGAAAACCCATTTACACCCAACGGGTCGAAACCCGGGTGTTGGATCAACCAGTTCCCAAACTTGGTTATCCGACATGGAGTTTATTTCGCTTTCCATTGCCTCCCTCCACTTGGCAGACTTAGGGCCCGCCATTGCTTCTCGGTAGCTGGTGGGTTCATCTTGATCCACCAATAGCTCACTGCCCTCAGATATGAGAAATCCATATCTCTCTGGCTCATGATGAGCTCTACCGGATCTACGTGGGGTAGGAAGTGGAAGTGTGTCAGGTATCGCAGCTTCACTTTGCTCGGTGTCAACCATTGATGGTTGATTGCTAGTGCCAACATCAAGTTCTTTATCGGGTGTACCTTGAATTTCTTCAAGGTCTATTTCCTTTTGCCTCGGCACGTTGGATATAAGTTCCCTTTCAAGGAAAACGGCTCTTCGAGCAACAAAAACTTTGTTCTCTGAAGGTTTGTAGAAAATATATCCAATACCGGTAGAAGGATATCCGATAAAATAACACCTTTCGGAACGGGGTTCTAGTTTTTCATTCGTCTCACGTAGGCTAGACATCCCTATACACGAAGATATGAGAGAGTGGGCTTTTTCTTGTGCCACAACTCATATGGTGTTGTTTCAACTTTCTTTGTTGGTACGAGGTTAAGGATTCTTACCGCCGTCTCTAGAGCGTAACCCCAAAAACTAATGGGTACCTCCGTTTGACTCATCATAGAACGGACCATATCTAATAATGTCCGATTTCTCCTTTCGGCAACTCCATTTAATTGTGGAGTCCTAGGAGGAGTTAATTGTGAGATAATCCCACATTTTCTAAGATGGTCCAGAAACTCCGAAGTAAGATACTCATCGCCTCTATCCGATCGTAGTATCTTAATCTTCTTACCCGATTGATTCTCTACTTCACTTTGAAATGTCTAGAACACCTCAAAGGTTTCAGACTTTTGTCTAATCAAGTAGATATATCCATACCTACTATAATCATCCGTGAAGGTAACGAAATATGTAGTATTATTCCTTGTGACATTTTTGAAAGGACCACACACATCGGTGTGAATGACTTCCAAAAGATCCTTTCCCCTCTCACTAACTCCGGTGAAGGGTTCTTTGGTCATTTTGCCTAGTAAACAAGATTCGCATACATCTTTTGACCCGAGGTCAAATGATTCCAAGATCCCGTCCGCTTGGAGCTTGGTGATGCGGGTCTTGTTTACATGAGCAAGACGACTGTGTCATAAGGAATATTTATCCAAACAATTTTTGGATTGAGAATCAATATTCATGATACGTCTCTTATTTTCAATGTATGCATCAACTTCATATATGCCATGACATGGTAAAGCTTTAAAATAACAAACATCATTTTTATAACATAAAATAGATCCATCCATAAATTTAAAAGAAAAACCATCGTCATACAAAGCATGTAAAGATAAAATGTTTCTTGCCACGTAGGGCGAATAGCATACATTAATAAGAACAATGGAACGACCGGTTCTAAAAGAGAGCTCGATACTCCCTTTTGCTTCTAGGGGCACAACCTCTCTGTTCCCCATAATTAGATCCAGCTCTCCACGCTCCAAGCCTCTACTTTCCCTTAGCACCTGCACCATATTACAAATGTGAGTGCCGCAGCCGGTATCTAAAACCCAGCCCTTTGAAATAGAAGTTTGATGGAGCTCAATCATGAATGTACCTTGGTTTGAAGGTCCCGAGATGCTCATTGCCTTGAGCTTCTTGAGGACATCTAGGTACTTTGGGTAGCTTCGGCGATAATGCCCCTTGTCCCCGCAAAAGAAGCATTGCGCATCCTCCGGGGCCTTGGCTTAGGGAATCTTCCCTTTGCCCTTTGCCACCGGGGTAAGGTTAGGCTTGGTGGCACCAACCTTTCCCTTACCCTTTCCCTTATGGGAAGGATTCGGCTTCTTCTTTTGGATGCGGCCCTCCCGGATAGCCAAGACGGGATTGGATGAGGTGGCCTTGGGCTTCAAGATGCTTGACTCCGCGGTCTTGAGCATCCCATGAAGCTCCATGAGAGTTTTGTCCATACTATGCATATGATAACTTACGATGAATTGATCATATGCATTGGGCAAGGATTGGAGGATGAGATCAACCGCCATCTCCCTCCCTATGGAGAACCCTAACCTCTCCATGCGCTCCATGTTTGCTTTCATACGCAACACATGAGCGCTTACGTTCACTCCATCCTGGAGCTTGCAACCTAGGACGGACTTGAGGCATTCGTACCTTTCTTGCCTCGCTTGCTGTTGGAACATGTCCTTGAGCTGCGCGAGCAAGTCGAAAGCACTTAAATGATCCATTTGCTTTTGCAAATAGGAGCTCATTGTGCTAAGCATAAGGCACGTTATTTCCTCCGTGTCCTTGAGGCGTTTTTCATGTGCCTCTCGGGCAGTCCTAGATGCCGTAGTCACAGGGGCTTCGGGCAAGGCTTCCTCAATGATATGCAATTTCCCTTCATGGCGTAGGACAATCCGAAGTTGCCTATGCCAATCCATGAAATTGCTACCGTCGAGTTTCTCCTTTTCAAGGAAAACTCGTAGAGAAATGTTGCTCGTGGTGGTGGTACTTGAAGATGCCATCTATAATAGCAAAGTAGATTTGGTTAGTTCGATATTTAAGTTTGTTAAAACAATTTACCCAAAACAAATTTTTAATTATTTTAACAAAGCAAAGAACCTTATTTCACTTCCGTATATGACCAGTTTACCGTGGATCACATAAGGAAGTTATTTCGGGTTGGCAACCATATTGCCAATTGCAATCCATTATTGCAACTCTTTGGTCTTTGCGGGATACTACGACAAGCATCGGTCGTTTGGCATCTTTGATCCCTTCTTACACCAATCCCAATTTAGAATTGTTGATTGACTTGTGCTAAGCTCGACAATCTTTCAAGAATTCTAATTTAAAATTATAAATCGTCCCCCAAGACATGCGGTAAGTACACTTCACAAGAATTGACTCGTGCTAAGCTCGACAACCAAGTTTGCGAGTTACTACGCTCACCTTCCACACAACTCCACAAAGATTGGCTCGTGCTAAGCTCGACAACCAATCATTGTGTTGTTAGATTTGGGTGGCATCGTCTTACGGATGGTGTGTGATTTATGTTTTATGGAAAAATGGGCTTTTGTTTCCGATTAATTTTGATTAACATATTTGAGTGATAAAAACTTATTTTTCACTTTAGTTGGTTTGTTAATCATGAGCGCGCGCGAGAGAAATATAAACCAATTTTTATAGAACTCTTGTGATTTAATTTATTGAAATATTTTCTAGCATGCGAAAACCTAAACAATCCATGCAAGAAATAAATCACAACACACGCATAGCAAGGGGTTGGTAACCAAGCCAAAATCTATGCGTTCTACCCGTGAGCCTACGGTAAGAACGCGGTCAACTAGGGACACAATACAAAAGGTCATAGCTCCCACTTGATCCGCCATCTCCAAAGGGATTCACCGGATCTTCTATTTTCAAGACACCATCCTTGATTCTTGATTGTGGTCTCCATGCTCCATGAGTACAAGTACATAAAAATAGAAATGAAATGGCATGCAAGCCACGAAAATTCTATCATCTATTTACAAGTACACGGATAAATGAAACGGTATGCAAACCGCAATAACAATTACAACAATCAATAAATAAATAATTATTACAAACCATGTGACTCCAAGTCACCAAATAAAAGGGGAGCAACCACAAACAACCACAAGGTCTAAGGCCAAGGTTACCAACAAAGAACAAGGCAAACAACCACAAAACAAACGGTGTGCCAAAAACAGCAACAAGCAAATATTTTGATAAGAATTTCCAAGCAAACACTTAAGGCACAATGGAAATTCTTGTACATATGCATTAAGGCATAAAACCAATTTTTTAAACCTATATTCATATATACACACACATATGTGTATGCATGTATGCAACTAATGCCATGACCATACCATGCATACCCATAGTGGTACCAAAATATTATTTGGGGATTTCCAGAATCAACTGAATGATAACAGAAACACAGCAACGACTCGAAAAACCGAAAAAAAATTTTTAAGACCAAAAACACTGTTAACGAGCTCCTTCACGACCCTTCACGGCTCGTGAGGCCCGAGGGCTTCACGACCGCTCACGGCCCGGATGAACTCGTGAAGCACCAAAAAATCTTTTCACGACCAGACCCCAAACTACACTGGTCGTGTGACCTTCACGACCCGTGAAGAGAACTTCACGGCTCGTGAAGGCCTTCTAGACAGAATGCCAAAACTTCGAAAAAAACGATTTTCGAGCCATTTTGTGCTGCCATCTTGTAGCAATGGCTCTGATACCACTGAAGGTTTCTCATGCACATGCAAAACCCAAGCACAACGGAAGCATGAAGATAAAAACGATTTCATTCCGGGTTTTCAACACTTATGCACAAGAAACACATAGTGGGATCTAACTACAAAGAATGATAGCAACAAGAACAACAAAAGGAACCAGAAAGTGAGACCATACCCTTGATGTCTCTTGTTGTTTTGTTGTTGTAAATGAAAGGCTTAAACTCCAAGAAGAGTTCCTCTATTGATATCCACTCCAAGCAAACCGTGAATTCCTTTACTAAAGCTTGAGATACTCCAACTTGCACTCAAGAACAGAACTAGAACTCTTGCTCACAACTAACACAAACTTCTTTGCTAAAAGACTCCTACAAGGCTCTCTTTAGTGTGTGTGTTTGTGAATTTGGCAAAAACGTCATATGGAGAGAAGCAAGAGGGGTTTATATAAGCATATTATCTCTGTAGGTGACACCAGGGTCGGCCATAATGGCACCCTCCCATTGGACCAAACAAAAGGTCCAATAATATCAAAGTGTCACTTAGACTTCTGCCTTCACGGGCTCTCACGGCCCGTGAGGAAGTCGTGAAGGCATCACCCCCACGATCCCCGACCGGCCCATGAAGCCTCGTGAAGGGCTTCACGTCACGACCTCTTCACGACCCGTAAGGGCCCGTGAAGGTCGACAGAAACCCTAATTTTCTCTCTTGACATGTGCTGTCGGATTCAACGCTTGGCGTGTGACCCAATAGGTCCGTGCCTCATCGGCAGTGATCCAATATACGTGTATCAGTAGGCATATATCCAACAATTCATATATACACAACATATGTGTATGCATGTATGCATCTCATGCCAAGACCATACCTTATATACCCATATTTGTACCAAAATATTACCAGGGCTAAACAAACGGAATCTGCCAAAAAACAGAAACTCCTCCATGACCCAAAAAACCACGAAAAATTTTCTTTTAAGGACAAAAACTGCCCAGAAGCTCCGTCACGGCCCCTCACGACCGATCACGGGTCAGAAGGGCTCGTGAGCCTAAAAACCAAGTTTCACGACTAAACTGTTCAAGAGTGCCTTCACGACCTCTCATGGCTCGTGAAGCCCAAGAGCTTCACGACCGGTCACGGGCCATGAGGACTCGTGAAGCCTGAACACACTTCCCACGACCAGACCCGTCACGAACACTTGTCGTGTGGCCTTCACGACTCGTGAAGAACACTTCACAGCCCGTGAAGACCTACTGGACAGAAAAACGAATCTTCCAAAAACGGTTTTTCGAGCCATTATCGTGCTATATCTTTGTAGCCTAGGCCCTGATACCACTGTAGGAAATCTATGCACGCCAACACCCGTACGCAGCGGAAGCAACGACATCAAAAAACCGGGGTTTTCGGGTATCAAAACCGACATGCATGTACCCCAAGTGGGGATCGTGACTACAAACGAATAGAGCAACAAGAACAAACGAGAGGGAGGAGAAATTTTACCATCACGAGGTTGGAGCTATCTACCGAGCTAGGAAGATCTTCGAGAACTCAAAACCAAGCTCCTCTATTGATAGTCCACACCAAGTATCCGAGATTCCGTCTTGCTAACGACCCGAGACACGAACCACACGTCGTCTTCGTGAATCTGGAGCAGCCACAACACTTGAACAACTTGCCTTCACATGATACACTACCTTGCTCTCTTAGAACCAAGAATCATCTATTTATGTGTGTATATAATGAGCATGAAGCAAGAGGGGCAAATGAGAGAGTTCCAACCCTTTTATAAAGTCTGGAAATGGTCATGGAGTCACCAGGGTCGGTCAACTAGGCACACCCTCATTGGACCCTCACAAAGGTCCAATAAAACAAAGGTGACACTTTGACTTCTGCCTTCACAGGCTCTCACGGGCCGTGAAGCACCCGTGAAGGCCTCATAGGCCGGGTTCCACCGCACACTCTAATTGGGCCAACGAGTGGTCCAATAAAAGCATGGTGCCTGCCTTTATAGGCTCTTACAGGCCGTGAAGCACTCGTGAAGGCCGTGCTCCCACGACTACTTGTCTGGGTGGTGAAGGCTCGTGGAGGGTTTCTCTTCACGACCTCTTCACCGCCCGTGAAGGTCGCCAGAAACCCTAATTTCATATTCTCTCATGTTTGTGTTGTGCTGCCGGAATCTACCCTTGGCGTGTGACCCAATAGGCTCGTACCTCATCAGCAGTGATGCTAGTACACGTGTATCAGTGGGCATATTCCAACAATCGCATCATGCGTATATTAAATCCCCATTTAATAATCATTATAATAAGAAATACTTTATTTCTTTTAATGTTCTCAGTAACAAATACAACTAAAAGAATTAAACCAAGTCACTAGTAAATCTAATACCTATAGATTTAGCATGAGAATCATGTTTAACTTGTGACAAAGGCTTAGTGAGTGGATCTGCCAAGTTCCCCTCAGTCGGTACTCTACTGACTACAATGTCTCCATTCTCGATGATATCATGAGTAAAATGATATTTTCGAGCAATGTGTCTCGTACGTCGATGCGCTCTTGGTTCCTTAGCTAGAGCTACTGCACCCTCATTGTCACAAAATTTTTCAATAGGATTAGCGATGCTAGGAACAACTCCAAGATCTTGAATGAATTTCTTCATCCGGATAGCTTCCTTAGCAGCCTTGCTTGCAGCAATATACTCTAACTCCGTGGTTGAATCAACCATGGTATCTTGCCTGGAACTTCTCCAACTTATTGCTCCACCATTTAACAAGAATACAAATCCCGATTGAGACCGGCAATCATCCTTGTATGTCTGGAAGCTAGCATCAGAATATCAGTGACACTAAGCTCCTCCAATCCACCGAACACTAAAAACATCTCCTTAGTCCTCCGAAGATACTTAAGCATGTTTTTAACAGCAACCCGATGAATTTGACCTGGGTTAGCATGATATCGACTCGTCATGCTCAAGTCATACGACACATCAGGCCGACTACATAGCATAACATACATGATAGATCCCACTGCCGAAGCATATGGGACTCAACTCATTTCTTCAAGTTCCTTTTGGGAACTAGGACATTGGGACTTACTCAATGCCATACCATGCAACATAGGCAAATTCCCTTTTTTGGAATCTTTCATCTTAAACCTCCTCAAGACTATATCTATGTACGTACTCTGGCTCAAACCAATGAGTCTTTTAGATATATCTCTATAGATCTTTATCCCCAAAATATATGTTGTTTCTCCCATGTCTTTCATAGAGAAGCAACTCTTAAGCCAGGTCTTCACTTCCTGCAACGTAGTCACATCACTTCCTATGAGTAGTATGTCATCTACATACAAGACAAGGAAAATAATAGCCCTCCCACTAGCCCTGACATACACACAAGGTTCATCATTGCTTTTAGAAAATCCAAACTCTTTGACCTTTTCATCAAAGCCGTTGTTCCAACTCCGAGATGCTTGCTTAAGACCATAAATGGACCTCTTAAGCTTGTAGACTTTATTAGGATATTTGGGATGTACGTAACCATCCGGTTGTGCCATGTACACCTCCTCTGCTAACTTCCCGTCAAGGAAGGCAGTCTTGACATCCATCTACCATATTTCTAATCGTAATATGCAGCGATAGCCATTAATATCCTAATAGAATTTAACATAGCCATTGGAGAAAATGTTTCATCATAGTCTACACCATGAGTTTGAGTGAAACCCTTTGCTACCAGTCGGGCTTTGAAAGTGCCTACCTTTCCATCCATGTTAGGCTTCTTTCTGAAGACCCACTTGCACCTTACTTGCTTGTGGCCGAGTACTGGATCAACCAAGTCCCATACTTGATTATCTTCCATGGATTGAATCTCACTGTCCATCGCCTCCTTCCACCTAGCAGACTTAGGGCCCGCTACGGCTTCCCGGTAGTTAGTAAGTTCACTATGATCCACCAATAGTTCGTCGCCCTCGGATATGAGGAACCCATATCTTTCCGTCTCATTACGAACTCTACCAGATCTACCGAGCACTAATGGTTGTGTGTAAGGTACCTCATCCTCCATCGGTTGAGGTTCCACTTCTTCTAGTTCGGCGACCTCAGAAGTGGTATTAGTGCCAACATCATGTTGAACATTGGCGTCATCTTGATTTTCTTCCAGATCGACTTGCCTCCCACTGGCTTCTGCGGATATCAGCTCCCTTTCAAGGAAGACAGACCTTCTAGCAACAAACACTTTGTTCTCGAAAGGTTTGTAAAATAAATATCCCATAGAAACCAGCTAGGTAACCAATGAAAATACAGTTTTTAGCTCTGGGTTCAAGTTTGTCTTGAGCTTCACGTCTCACGTAAGCCTTACAACCCCAGACTTTGAGATAGGTTAGCAAAGGAACTCTTCCATACCACATCTCGAATGGTGTACTTGCTACCTTCTTTGTTGGTACAACGTTTATGGTCCTAGCAGTAATTTCCAACGCATAGCCCCAAAAACTTGCCGGTAGCTTTGTGCAGCTCATCATGGGCCGAACCATATCCAATAAAGTTCGGTTCCTCCATTCAGCGGTTTGAACAATGTCCAACAAATCTTTGCCCCTCTCACTAACACCGTTGAAGGGTGCTTTAGTCATTTTCCCTATAAACAAGAATCGCATACTTCGCTTGACCCCTGGTCAAATGATTCCGAAATCCCATCCGCTTGGAGTTTGGCGATACCATTCTTATTTATATGGTCAAGACGACTATGCCACAAAGACAACTTGTCCAAAATGTTGGAATATGCCCACTGATACACATGTACTAGCATCACTGCTGATGAGGTACAGGCCTATTGGGTCACACACCAAGGGTAGATTCCGGCAACACAACCCAAACATGAGAGAATTTGAAATTAGGGTTTCTGGCAACCTTCACGAGCCTTCACGGGCTGTGAAGAGGTCGTGAAGAGAAACCCTCGACGAGCCTTCACCACCCCCGACAAAGTAGTCGTGGGAGCAGTACCTTCACGAGTGCTTCATGGCCCATGAGAGCCCGTGAAGGCAAGCGCCATACTTTTATTGGATCACTCGTTGGCCTAATCGGAGTATGCGGTGGAACCCAGCCTATGAGGCCTTCACGAGTGCTTCACGGCCCGTGAAGACAGAAGTCAAAGTGTCACTTAGATTTTATTGGACCTTTGTGGTGGTCCAATGGATGAATGGCTAGGTGGCCGATTCTGGTGTCCCTTTGTCTTATTCCAGAGTTTATAAAAGGCCAATAACTCTCTCATGTAGCTTCTTCTTGCTTCTACACACACATACCACATATACATGGTTCTTTAGCATCTAGTGGGTTGGTGGTGTGTGTAATCTTGTGAAGGCAAGTGGTTCTTGTGGTAGTGGCTGCTCCAGATTCACGAAGACAACTTGTGGTTCGTGTCTCGGGTCGTTAGCAAGACGGAATCTCGGCTACTTGGTGTGGACTATCAATAGAGGAGCTCGGTTTCGGGTTCTTGAAGATCTTCCTAGCTCAATGGATAGCTCCAGCCCCGTGATGGTATATTCTCCTCCCTGTCGTTTGTTTTTAGTTTCTATATTCGTTTGTAGTCACGATCTCCACTTGGGGAATACATGCACGTCGGTTTTGATACCTGAAAACCCCGGTTTTTGATGTTGTTGCTTCCGTTGCGTACGGGTGTTGGCGTGCATGGATTTCCTACAGTGGTATCAGAGCCTAGGCTACAAAGATATATCACGAAAATGGCTCGAAAAACCGTTTTGGAAGATTTGTTTTTCTGTCCAGTAGGCCTTCACGGGCCGTGAAGTGTTCTTCATGAGTCGTGAAGGCCACACGAACAGTGTTCGTGAGGGGTCTGGTCATGGGAAGTGTTTTCAGGCTTCACGAGTCCTCATGGCCCGTGACCGGTCGTGAAGCTCTAGGGCTTCACGAGCCGTGAGGGGTCGTGAAGGCACTCGTGAACAGTTTAGTCGTGAAACTTGGTTTTTAGGCTCACGAGCCCTTTTGACCCATGATCGGTTGTGAGGCCCTTCGGCTTCACGAGCCGTGAGGGGTCGTGAGGGGGCTCCTGGGCAGTTTTTGTCCTTAAAAGAAAATTTTATGGTTTTTCGGGTCATGGAGGAGTTTCTGGTTTTCTGCCTGATTCCGTTTGGTTAACCCCTTGTAATATTTTAGTACAAATATGGGTATGTAAGGTATGGTCTTGGCATGAGATGCATACATGCATACACATATGTTGTGTATATATGAATATGGGTATAAAAGTTGGTTTTGTGCCCTAATGCATATGTACAAGAATTTCCTTGTTGTGCCTTGAGTGTTTGTGTTGGAAATCCTTACCGAAATATTCCTTGGTCACGGTTTTGGCACACCGTGCTTTGTGGTTATTGTTTGTTGCTTTTAGTTGGTAACCATCGCCCTAGACCTTGTGGTTATGCCTTGTGGTTTGTTTGGTTGTTTGGATTTAATTTGGTGACCTTAGTGTCACATCTGATGTAATTAATTATTTATTCATTTGGTTTGTAATTAATTATCGCGGCTTGCATGCCGTTTCATTTATCCATTTGTACTTGTACTAGATTGATAGGAAGCGCGTGGATTGCATGCCCTTTCCTTTCTCTTATGTACTTATGTTTTGAAGACCACAATCAAGAGTCAAGAAGAGACGTCTTCAATACCTTGGATCCGGTTAGTCCCGATGGAGGTAACGGATTCAGTGGGAGCACTCCATGGTCTAGGATTGTGTCCTTAGTAGACCTAGTCCTCTCGGTTTGGCTCACGGGTAGGACGCATAGGTTTTTGGCATGGTTACCAACCCCTTTATATGCGTGTGATGTGATTTATATTTCTTGCGTGGTTGTTTATGTTTCTTCGCATGCTTGATAACTTTTCTAAGTTAATAAAATCACAAGAGTTTTTAAATTAGTTAACAAACTCTCGCGCGTACACGATTAACAAGACAATATAAACTTGGTATTTATATTTAAAGTGAAAGTCGTTTTTGTCACTTACTTTTTTAATCAATTATTAAAACTTGGTTTTAATCTAGAAACAAAAGCCCGTTTCCTGAAATGTAAATCACGCACCATCAATAAGATGACACACCCGATTCTAGTGACGCATGGGATAATTGTCGAGCTAAGCACGAGTTATTCCATTCGGATCTGTGTGGAAGGTGAGAGTGGCGACTTGGAGTTGTTGGTTGTCGAGCTTAGCACGAGCCAATGATTGTCGAGTTTGCTGCCATGTATCTTGTTGGACGATTTACAATTGCAAACTAAAATCCTTGTGTGATTGTCGAGCTAAGCACGAGTCAACCAAGAATTGTAATTCTGGATTGGTGTAAATAGGGATCAAACATGCCAACCTACCGTTTTATGTCGTTGGATCCCGCAAGTGTCTAAGAGTTGCAATGGAGATTGCAATTGGTAAAATGGTTACCGGCCTAAATAGCTTCATGAAGTGATCCGCGGTAAACCCGTCATGAAGTGGAGTGAAATATGGTTCTTAGCCCTTGTTAAGATAAATTGTTTTTCCTAAAACTTTATGGGTAATTATTTTAACGAGGATTGTATCAAACTAACTAAAACGTGTATTCTTGTTATTTATAGATGTCAAACCATAATAACACCACGTCAAACAATTCGCTTCGTAGGTTCCTACATAGGGAGAAACTCACGGGAGTGAACTTCGTTGACTGTCTTAGGCAATTGAGAATTGTCCTTCGCTATGAGTAAAAGTTGCACATCCTTGAGGAACCTCTTCCGGAACCACCTGCTAGCGACGCGACTTGGTCCGTCCGATACACGTATGAAAAGCGTGTTAAGGACACACACGATGTTGCCTGCCTCATGTTGTCAACTATGAGCTCGGAGTTGCAAAAACACTTTGAGCACATGAGTGTGTACGATATGATGGACAAGTTGAAGAACATGTTCCAACAACAAGTAAGGGAGGAACACTATGAGTGTGTTAAAAACATAGTCGGTTGTAGAATGCAGGAAGGTAGGTGTGTGAGTGCCCACGTCCTTAAGATGAAGGCGTACGTGGACCAAATGGAGAGACTATGATTTCCCATGGGGAGGGAGCTTGCTGTGGATATAGTACTCCTGTCCCTGCCTGCATCATATGATCAGTTTGTCATGAACTATCACATGCATGACATGGAGAAAACCTTAGATGAATTGCATGGTATGTTGAAGACTGCGGAGTCTGACATGGCCAAACATGAATCCAACTCTTCCATTCCTACCACGAGTTCTAGGGAACAAAAGAAAAAGAAGAAGAAACCGACACGAAGGGAAAAGGACGGAGTGTCCAAACCTATTCCCCACATTGAATCTGAGGACAATGATTGTGTGCCGCAAAAAGAGATTCAAGGAAAAGTGGTTTGCTACTTCTGTGGAAGATTTGGAGATTGGGGCCGTCACGCATGACCATCGTGCCGAGAGGATATTAAACTTCTAAGGAAAGAGAGAGTTAATTTCCCCTCTCAAGGTACATTCATGATTCATTGCTAATTCTTCTATTTTGCTGGGTTGTTCACCCGAGCTAATTAACTCACGTTTGTCACAAATTTATTTTGTTACAAATTGCAGGTACCCTTTAAAAGAAGAAAGAAGAGCATGAAGAACCGGATCTCTAAAAGAGGAAACTCGGAAGATTGACCTCTAAAAGAGATTTGGGAGTTTTGATCTCGCCTATTCTTACCGGTTTAATTATTACTTTGTTTTTGATGCCCTGCGAGGCAAGTTGAGCTTTTATTGTATGTTCATAAAGACTATGGATGAGATTTTAAATTTTTTGGTTGTAAAAGATTTTTCCGCATTACTTATTCGATTTCGAAGTTTGTTCATGTCATAGCTTATGTTTTGTTTTGGCCTCCATGGCGCATCATTCTACATTTGATGACGATGAATTCATACTTGAAATTTGAATCTTGTTTTTGAAAAATATTTGTTGATAAAAATCAAAATTGTCCATGTCAAGACATACATGCAACAAATAATAATTAATCATGAATAATTGATTCTAAGTCCAAAATAGTTTGGATTAGTTGGCTCTTTGTCATAATCTACTTAACCATATAAATAAGACAAGTATCGCCTAGATCCATGTGGTTAGGATCTTGGACAAGTTTAACCTCGGGTTAAACATTTGATGCTAGTCTTATCTATTAGGGTAAGATGATTATGAAACCATTCATGGTATATTATGAAACCATTCATGGTATCACGTTGAAGGAAACCGGATATTGTTGAAAATGATCTGGTAAATAATGGGTCAAATATGTGTATTCGACTTGTTAGTATACACATTGAATGTGACGAGCCAAGTCCTTAATCTTAATCCAGCATGAAAGTCTATTTAGCACCATATGAGATATATCTTGAAAGAGTTCTTTGCTTGTATATATCAAAGTTTGGAAATTTTCAATCCACATCTAGTGGGAGATTGAAGAACTTAAATGGTGCTAATACATTTAAAAGGTTCTTATAGGTTTTGGATATTTGACCTTACGAGAACAATGTTTTATTGCTCCAAATGAAGATAATAACTAGAGCATTCCAGTGGAAGAACGTGCAACTTAAATGAAAGACTTGATGTTGGCACTAGCATATGATCAGATATCGGCATGAGAATGCGGTTATCTTGACCATGAGTAATTACTTTCAAGGCTGATAAAAGTCATGTAGGCAAAGAGATATGGGATCCTCACATCTAAGTGGCAATGACTTGATGGTGAGTCTTGTTCAAATCACCATCTATCGGAAAGCATAGTGGGCCCTGAGTTCACTAAGGTTGTGAGAAGTAATTAATCATGAGATGAAATCCATTTCAAGTATGCAAATACTTTACTTAATTCCATACCAAGGTGCAAACAGAGATGGTGTAAATGGAATTAACATGGATTGTATTGTAGACTACTTCAAATACCGACTAGGGGTAAAGGTTTCATGATGGTTATTGTGGAAGCTTTTCCTAGTGGCTATGTTGAAGATCATTTGATACTCGTTGCTATTGTTGCCTTCTTATGGCAATAAAGGATAGTACACGGATATACAAGACCGCGTTCCTTTACGGAACTTTGTATTGAGGAAGTGCTTACCACACTCTCCGTGGGTTTTAGATATCTGTAGTATCCAAATTAAATCTACAAGTGTGGATAAGTCCTTTGGACTTATACTAACATCATAAAAGTAAGATCTTTGCTTTCATGAGAAAATCAAAGTCATGAGTTTTCTAGGAGCATAGATAAGACTTTTACACATGTCAGGGCTAGTGGGAGTTTTTGTTGTATACCTAGAAGTATGTAACGATTGAAGATAATGTCCCATTGACATGTGTTCTATGAACCTAAAATAGGGAATTATTGTTTCATGATAATACTTAGGAGATACAAAATTTTGAATTGCAAGAAATACTTGTGTATGTTCTTGATGTTTGACGATAAGAAATAAGCCTTGGAGTAAGTTTTTACTCTAATACTAATTTCTAATAGGATAATTGTCGATCTTGATCGAAGTATATGATCCTACTTTGTGGTGTTAATTATTGATTAGATAAATTCTTAAGTGTCATAGTTCCTATTGTGAACTTTTGTAACAATGAGGATATGAGTACTTTAGTGCTTCGTTATATGATCTCTTTGACGGATACTTTGAATAGTAATTTGGTCAAAAGATAATTGAGAGGATAACAAGAATACAAATGGATGTTGCATGGCAAATCCATTGAATAAGCCTTTATCATAATGACTAGTGATGTTTGACATACTAGGTCATGTAGCATTTCTTATGCATATGATTTGGCTTGAAATATTGTTTTAGTTGTTGATTGTTTTATATTTGAAATATTCTTCAACGGAAGGAAGTTTGAGCCAAGACTGAGGTTAGGGTTTGGTCATGCATTAATCAAGGATTGAATGCAAGTGACGCAAGACTAACCTGTGCTTGAAATGAGTTTCAAGTGATTGGAAGACCCACACCAGAGTTCACTTCATGGATTACGGTCACAAGTGACTCGGGATGATAATATCATTTCATCCTTAGACCTAAGATACATGTGTATCCAAAGCATGAGTCTACTTTATTTTGATTGCTTTCAAACGTTGTTCGTAACTGGCCGCTATAAAGGGAGTTATCAAATAAAGTATGAAGCATGTGGCGGGGCTATGTAGTCAAAAGGATTTGTTCCTCTGGTTAGAGAGATATCCCTGGCCCCTCGATGATTAGGCGCTGACACCAAAAATGCATGGCCGTGCTCAGTTTCAAACTTGTTATTTTTGTCACCACCAATCTAGAATCGAGAAACAGAATCGTGAACGATCTGGAGATTGACATTTTTCCATGTCTCGTGTTCACACGGATATCGCGAACAAAGGGATGTTTATGATCACTTATCTACAGGACCTTTTAGCCTTTCTAGGCTACCAGGAATTGTCGAGGATGACGTAACTCGTACCGACTTGGGGGCAAGTAAGCTTTGCTAGAGCCGCTGCTTGTCTGTGGTGTTGGTAACACTGTATCATGTGCAAGTGGGAGTCTGTTGGAATATGCCCACTAATACACGTGTACTAGCATCACCGCTGATGAGGTACGGGCCTATTGGGTTACACGCCAAGGGTAGATTCCGGCAGCACTACCCAAACTTGAGAGAATTTGAACTTAGGGTTTCTGGCGACCTTCACGGGCCTTCACGGGCCGTGAAGAGGTTGTGAAGAGAAACCCTCCACGAGCCTTCACCACCCGGACAAAGTAGTCGTGGGAGCAGTGCCTTCACGAGTGCTTCACGGCCCGTGAGAGCCCGTGAAGGCAGGCGCCATACTTTTATTGGACCACTCATTGGCCCAATGGGAGTATGTGGTGGAACCCAGCCAATGAGGCCTTCACGAGTGCTTCACAGCCCGTGAGAGCCCATGAAGACAGAAGTCAAAGTGTCACTTGGATTTTATTGGACCTTTGTGGTAGTCCAATGGATGAATGGCTCCGATTCTGGTGTCCCTTTGTCTTATTCCAGAGTTTATAAAAGGCCAATAACTCTCTCTTGTAGCTTCTTCTTGCATCTACACACACATAACACATATACATGGTTCTTTAGCATCTTTGGGTTGGTGGTGTGTGTAATTTCGTGAAGGCAAGTGGTTCTTGTGGTAGTGGTTGCTCCAGATTCACGAAGACAACTTGTGGTTCGTGTCTCGGGTCGTTAGAAAGACGGAATCGCGGCTACTTGGTGTGGACTATCAATAGAGGAGCTCGGTTTCGGGTTCTTGAAGATCTTCCAAGCTCAATGGATAGCTCCAGCTCCGTGATGGTATATTTCTCCTCCCTGTCATTTGTTTTTAGTTGCTATATTCGTTTGTAGTCACGATCCCCACTTGGGGAATACATGCATGTCGGTTTTGATACCCGAAAACCCCGGTTTTTTATGTCGTTGCTTCCGCTGCGTACAGGTGTTGGCGTGCATGGATTTCCTACACAAAACACCTTTGGACTTAGAATCAATGTTCATGATTGATTTATTACCATCCAAACACACACTTGTTTCATAAATACCACGACATGGATAAGTTTTAAAGTAATGAACACCATCTCTTAGACAACAAATAATTCCATTATCAAAATTATACTTAAATCCATCGTCAAACAAAGTGTGAAAGGAAATAATGTTTCATGCCACGCAGGGCGAAAGGCGAGATCAACACTCTCAATCCTCTTCACAGGAACCACCTCATTGTTCCCCATGATTAGGTCAAGCTCTCCAGCACCCAGAAATCTACTTCTTTTTAGCACCAGCACATTATTACAAATATGAGTGCCATAACCGGTATCAAGTACCTAGCCGTTAGAAGTAGTGGTGTTGTGGTGTTCAATCATAAACATACCTGGGCAGAGAACAGAGTATCACATCCACCGCTAAATCCCTCCCTAACGGGAATCCCAACCTCTCCAAGTGATTAACCAATGCTTTCATCTTAAGCACGTGAACGCTAACATTTCCGCCCTCGTGCATATGGCCGTCGAATAGGGACTTTAGGCATTCGAAGCGCTCAAGCTTAGCCTGCTGTTGGAACATTTCCTTTAGCTGGTTAAGCATATCATACGCCCGTAGATGTTCCATTTTCTTTTGAATCTCGGGAATCATCGAAGAAAGCATGATACAAACCACTTCGTTTGTTTCCTTGACACATTTATCATGCGCGTCTCGGACCGCCCTTGTCGCACTAGCCGCAGGTGCTTCCTGCAGAGGCTCCTAGATGGCCCACATTTTCTTTTCAATCCTAAGGGCTATCCTTAGTTGCATGAACCAGTCCATTAAGTTTTGGCCATCGAGTTTGGCCTTTTCAAGGAACAATTTCTGGGAAATTGAGTTTGATGATGTAGAAGCGTTGTTTGATGCCACGTACAAAATTAGAGTACCAATTTTAGTTGACAAGTCCTTTTAGAAATAATTACCCGATAGTTATAAAACCAATTATTTTCAACAAGGCTAAGAACCTTATTTCACTCTATCCCGTGACGGGTTCATTGCGGATCACGAAATAAATTATTTAGGCCGGTAACCATTTTACCGATTGCAACCATTTCAACTCTTAGATACTTGCGGGATTCTTTTTGACATCAAATGTCTAAGGCATGTTTGATCCCTTCTTACACCAATCATTTTATTATTATTAAATGACTCAGCTAGAGATCGATATCATTTAAGCTTTATAAAAGAATTTGCAAGTCGTCCGTCAAGACACACGTTGGTAGTCTAGCCCAATCATTGGTTTGTGCTTAAGCTCGACTACCAATATTATGAGTTGCCACACTCACCTTCCACACAACTCTACAAGGCATGACTCGTGCTAATGCTCGACAATCATCCAAGTTTCGTTAGATTTGGGTGGTTTCGTTTTACGGATGGCGCGTGACTTACTTTTGAAAAACGGGTTTTTGTTTTCCGGTCAAAAGAATATTTTAACAACTTTGCAAATTAACAATTTAAGTGATAAAAACACTTTTCGATCACCATTTAATATAATCACCTTTTATATTAATATTGTTAATTCTTATGCGCGAAGAAATATAAACTCATTTATAAATCTCTTGGTTTTATATAATTTTCAAAAATTCGCTAGCATGCAAATCCTAAAGAATCATGCAAGAAATAAATATAAAACAACCACGCATAAAAAATAATCAAAACCCGCTAACATGCCCTAATCCTATACGTTTTCCTTGTCATACAAAAGGGGGAAAACAAAGTCATCTAGGGACAACATGAAATGTTGCGTCACGATCTCCACACCGGCGAATCTCCTGGAATAGGCTCGTCAAGACGCCAACACCATGCCTCCCGATTGGTTTGATTCAATATATATTTTAAAATAATCTAAGTACGAGTACATAATAATAAGAAAACGACATGCAAGTCGCGACCCTAATAAACTATTACGAGTACAAAGATATTAAATAAACGACATGCAAGTCGCACCAAAATATAAATATTACAACCATGCGGCACGCAGGCCAAACCAAAACCAATCACAGTCAAACAAAGGCTAATAACATATCAAGTTACCGGGCAACCACAACAAACACAACCAAACGAAAACAATGGTGTGCCACAAAACAACATTATATATATATATATATATATATATTTATCAAGATTGCAAAACAACATTTAAGGCATAACAAGCAATCCTTGTACATATGCATTAGTAATTTTAATATATCTTTAAAATTACATATTCATATATACACCTAAAAAAATATGTTTTTATGAAATTCATGCCAAGCCATACAAAACACATAGAATTAGGAATCAAAATATAGTGGGGATAACGAGAATCAAGACTAGTCCAAAATCAATATAACCGGATTTTAATTTAAGTTTTAAACCACTGTTTCAAAAACAAAATCTGACCAAAAAACCAGAAGGCACGGGCATACCACAAAGGGTACGGGTGTGACTGCACTTTTGTCATGTACAGTTTAAATAGTTTTTAGACGTTTAAGGAAATCTGCCAGCACGGCCCGTACCCCCACTGGTACGCCCGTGCCCCGGCCACCGGCACGGCCCGTACCCCCACTGGTACGCCCGTGCCCCGGCATCCGGTATGGCCTGTACCCCTAGAGGTACGGCCGTGCCCGGTTGCCAAAAAAACAATTTTTTGACAGAAAACAAAAAAATCCGGTTTTACTCGAAAAGTGCAAAGCCATGTTAGAGATGACTCTGATACCACTGTTGGGTTTTCGTGGTCTAAAAACACAGCAGAAGCAAAATGAGTAGAAAAATAGTTTTTAATTTTGACCACGCAACGCCCACCAAATGAACCAAAACTCCAAACATGACAAAGAAGCAAAATAATGAGATAAAGAAATAGTATCATACCCTAGATGCTATCTTCTTCTTGCAATTGAGTTTGGAGTTTAGAAGGTATGTGCACTAACTTGTGCACCACTAGTGAAGTCCACACCAAGCTATCACCAACTTCCACTTGCTATAGTGTTAGATTGGACAATCTAAACACCACCAAAAGTCTAACACAAAAGAGACAAAACCTTGTATATTCTTTTGTGTATTTGAGAGAGAGTTTATGCAATTTATATTAGTATATGTAACAAGTACTTGGAACCTCTCAATGTAGACTTCTAGCACCTTTTAGACTCCAAATTGGAGTTCAAATTCGTGCAAACATTAAAGCTACATCAATTACAAGATTAATTCTAATAATCACCTTCATAAACAGCCTTGAAAGCTGTTTAAGGAGACTGTTACTACACAGGGCACGACAATGCCTCACAAGGCACGGGCGTGCCAGCCCGAAAGGCCACGCCCAAGCCACCCCACGCCCAAGTCACACCCGACTTGGGATCGTGTCTGTCCACTAGGCACTGGGAACGAGCGTACCTAGCCACAAGCCATGCCCCAGTCACGCCCGACTTTGGCTCGTGCCAGCCCGTAGGGCATGGTCGTACCACATAGACGCACGGGCGTACTTAGGCCTACCAAAACTAGTTTCTGGTTTTCTCTCTCATTTGACCATGTGTGATGGCATGATCGATACTTGGCATGTGACCTAATAGGCCCTTGTTTCATCTGCCATAAAGCCAACTCGTGTGTGTCAGTGGGCATAATCCAACACCTCTCCCATCTCTGCTCTTCTCAGTCTTCTAGCAAGCATAGCATTTGCTCAGTAATGGATTAAATGTCATTAGAATCCATAGATAAGTCTAATTCTAAGTTGTCATCTTGAGAATAGGAGTCAGACTCAAAATCAACCATTGAGGTTTTAAACCCTTTCTTCTTCTTTTCTACAACCAATGTAATTTCAGTTCTTCCCAGATTGTCCTTTAATATCTATCAATAAATTGGAGGTTATACATGCATAAAGTTCCTCCAGCCTGAAGTGTTATAGTCACTTCATTGAATTCTTCAGGTAACGCATCCATGAACTTTAGGATTACTTATGCACCATCCTTCTTAATGCTTACACTTAACAGGTCATTAATTAAGCATTGAAACCTTGTAAAAATCTCATATAGACTAATATCTGTCTTAGAGAAAAGGTTCTCATAGAACGTGCCCTCATAAGTCACACTAAACGTATCCCATATCTCCTTAGTAGTTTGACACCTCATTAGAGTGTGTAGAATGGGATTAGTCATGGCATTGTCTAGAACACTTCATGCCTTGTCATATAGAGCATATAACTTTTTGCCTTCTTCAGTCCGTGATGCGAAAGGCTTTCTCACTTCTTTTCCAACACCGCCAGGAGACTAATATTGCCGAAATTAACTATATGTTACTCGACAATATGTATCATTTCCCTGTTATTAAAGTGATCGTAATTGATTAAATGTAACATCCGCAAACCCGGGCTAGTCGTTAGCAGGTTAGCGGTACGTGATTATTTGTGTTAATCTATTTTTTGTGGATAGTAATATTGATAATTAAGTTAGATTAATTAAATGAATTTATTAATTAACTAATTGATAATATATATATATATATATATATGTAAATATATATTGGTTACCTGAAGAAAAATAAAAGATATGTATGTTATGTATGTATGTGTGTATGTAAGCATACAAGTATGGGTAAGAAAGTAATACCTCATGCTTGTTTTTTTGGAATGAATATGTATACGTGTATGAGATATCATCTCATTATTTCAAAATTAAGTGTGTATTTGTGTGTAAAGGTGTGAACTTACCTCTTGTTGAAGAAACCTCCACCAAGCTTGCTAGAGGCCGCTCTATGTCGGTGACGCCTTTCGTGAGTGTGTCATGTGCAAGTGGGAGTCTGTTGGATTATGCCGACTGACACACACGAGTTAGCTTCATGGCTAATGAAGCAAGGGACATTGGGTCACACGCCAAGTATCGCTTCTGACATCACAGATGGTCAACTAAAAGAGAAAACAAGAAATTGGTTCTCGTGGGCTGAGACACGCCCGTGCCTCTATGAGGTACGGCCGTGACCTACGGGCAGGCACGAGCCCAAGTCGGGCATGACTTGGGCGTGTCCTGGGGCTAGGTATGACCGTGCCTCTTGGAATCATCTTGAATTTTGGATATAAGATTTGGTGATTCTATAATTCAAACTAAAGGTTAGATTATGTTCATGACATGATTAGAATCATCTTGGTATATTTTTCTTTGAAGTTATATGTATGTATGAAAAAAATCACCAGAATGGATTTTGAAGGATATTGATTTAGTGGGTTTTGTTGATTTTGTTGTTTTTAATTGTTTAAAAGTGTTTATGATGATTGTACACATGTTATATGAAGTTATATGTGTATTAGAAGTGTTTTGTTACAAGAAATTAGATGTTAGCTATGGATTTTATGATGATTAAGTTGGTTGGATACGAGTTGAAGAAGAGGATGAACTGCAGAAACCAAGTTCGCGGCGCTACGCTTTTGTATGTTGCGGCGCAACCTCATGAAATCCGACATGTTCAAATCCGACATTGTGAAATCGGACATTTTCAAATCTGACCTCGAAGAAATCTGACGTTTGCAAGTCCGACTTTGTGAAATCCGATGATTGCAAATCCGACACTTGCAATCTGATATCCTAAATCCGATTGCGTCGCGGCGCGACGTAGACGATGGTCGTGGCGTGACCGGAGCCATTTCAGCAAGTTTTCTTGTTTTGTTTTATGTTTGTATGGGATATGTTTGGTTATCACTTATATGATTATATTAAGTTGTTTACAAGCAATATATATATATATATATATATATATATATATATATATATATGAATAGATATATATTTATGAATCCGAGACTGATTTCGTTGTTACTGTGTTTTCAGGAAACACAAAGACTCGGCGATATAAAATGTATGAGTTTCACGTTTGGAACTACGAGGTGAGTGGATGTTAACTTACGTATGGAAAAGATTATGGTTGATGTGATTGATTTGATGCATGCGTATGTGATTGATAGACTGTTGAGTCTGATTGTTGATTGTTGATTGATTATATCTGTTGCATGACTATTTGTCCGATACGTGCTCGAGGGATGATATCTAGTTACGTTTGAGAATTCAACTATACGTGGAATTGGGCTGGGCTCATCAACTGGTTGGTTAAACAGTGGTAGTCCTACTGATGCATGCGTTGTGTAAGCGGGGAATTTCAATGTGCCAATTCAGCGGAGGGGTATCGGTAAACCTTTGCTTTGGCCGGCATTGGTTGTAGGTTCTGCGTCGAACCGCTGGTCTTCTTGATTGTGTGGTTACATGCTTTGATATCGATTGTTGATGTTTGCCTTTGTGCCAATCCAAACTGCGATTACAACTCAATCCACCACTGTACCAGTAACGAAACCACTATATCAAGTAACGCAGGTTATGCCACAACCGTTTTATTATCCGTTTGCGCCACAGGGAGCTTTTTTTTGCGTTTACCGAATACAGGCAACCATGCATGTACAAACAATTCTTGGATTGTAAACCCGCGGAGTATCGAGGGAGTTCTGACCCCAATGTCACCTTGAACTAGTTACCTGAGATGGTTAAGGCGTTGGACGCCTGTAATTTTGAAGATGAGCTGAAGGTAAAGTATGCGACGAGGATGTTGAAAGGGGATGCGATGGTGTGGTGGGTTTCTAAAACAGGGCACTTTACCAAGGAGCAGTGGGAGAGTATTACCTGGAATCAATTCCAAGAGAAGATGTGCGAGCAATACTGTAGTTCGTTTGAGATTGCTATGATTTAGAAGGAATTTATGGATCTTTAGATGACAGGGAACTGTTAGTTGATGATCTAATCAGACAATTCAATGAGAGATTGAGATTCATGAAACAGTGGGTGCCACATGAGGCATCCCACATTGCACACTTTGTGGGAGCTTTACACCCTGATTATCGAATACAATATGGGCCAGCACAGTATCCCAGTCTTTCACTTTAGCTAAGTCGGCTGAAGAGGATATCAACGCGAGTGACAGACTGAGTCAAGATATGATTTCTCAAAAGAAATCCAGGTTAGAACATTACAACACCCAACAGAGGAAGGGAGAGCAGAGTGGTACACGGCAGGGAGACCAGAATAGGAGGCCTACTTTGGGTGGGTCGATACAATGGGCACCTTGGTGTGGTAGGTGTAAGTCCTATCACAACGGTTAGTGTACGTCGTAAACCTTAAGATGTGTGAAATGTGGCCAATTTGGCCATGATCTAAAGAATTTCAAATTTCCAAGGAGTATCTGCTGGAGTTGTCAGAAAAAGGGGCACAGAGTTGGTGAGTGCCCAATGGGAAAGAAAACCGGGTCAGGGTTAGGAGCGGGAACGGCTAGGGGATCGTCTTTAGCTACCGGTTAGAAAAGAAAGAACCCACCCACTGCCGAGGGTAAGGTGTTTAAGATGACGGTGGATGAGGTCACCACCACTAACAATGTTATCACGGGTATGTTTTTGATAAACTCTACTCCTTCTAGAGCATTGTTTGATTCTAGAGCTAATCGCTCATTTGTTTTTATGGAATTATGTGATAAACGGAATGTGCCTATTACTAAGCTTGCTAATTCCTTAGAAATAGAAGTAGGAAATGATATGATGGTTCCGGTCACGACTGCTGTGGCTGGAGCTAAACTTGATATAGATGGTGCATGCTTTCCTGTTTATTTCCTTGTTATGCTTTTATCTGGTTTTGATGTGGTGCTTGGGATGGATTGGCTAAGTTTGAACCAAGCCAGTATTAAATGTCACAAGAAGTTGATTTCATTCCCATTGGCGGATGACACGCATGTGGTAGCAAGGGGTGAGAAAGTTGGATCTGTTATTCCCATTATTTCATGTTTGAAAGCTAAGAAAGCGTTGGATAGAGGATGTGATTCATACATGGCATATGTAATTGACGGAAAGAAAGAAAAGCTAATGATGAATGATATTCGGGTGGTAACGGAATACTCAGATGTGTTTCCAGAAGAATTGCCAGGGTTGCTTCCTGTTCATAAGGTAGAGTTCATGATTGACTTGATCCCTGGGTCTCGACAAGTGGCGAACTCTCCGTATAGATTGGCACTTTCAGAGATTCGAGAGATGATGACAACGATCCAGGATCTACTAGACAATTTATTCATCCAAGTTCTTCTCCATTGGGTGAACTAGTGTTATTTGTGAAGAAGAAGGATGGTACATTGCGTATGTGTATCGACTACCGTGAGTTGAATAAGAAGACGATAAAGAATAAGTATCCGTTGCCCATAATTGATGACTTGTTTGATCAGTTACACGGTGCTTCGTTCTTCTCTAAGATTGATTTGAGATCCGGTTATCATCAGGTGCGTGTATCAGCTGAAGATGTATCAAAGACATCCTTTCGTACGCGTTATGATCACTATGAATTCTTAGTTATACCGTTCGGCTTAACTAATGCACCTACAATATTTATGGATTTAATGAACAGAGTCTGTCAACCAATTCTGGATGAGTTTGAGATTGTTTTTATCGATGATATCTTAATCTATTCAAAGACTGGGTTAGAACATGAGCAACATTTAAGACATGTTTTAGAGACTCTAAACAAAGAACAACTTATGCGAAATTCTCGAAGTGCGAATTCTGGTTGATAGAAGTTCAATTTTTGGGGCATGTAATATGTTATGAAAGAGTGAAAGTGGATCCTTCGAAAGTGGAAGCAGTGATGAATTGGAACGCTCCAAAGACACCTTATGAGATAAAGAGTTTTCTTGGATTGGTTGGGTATTACCGTAGATTTATCAAAGATTTCTCCAAGATTGTCAGTCCGTTGACCAAGTTGACTCTAAAAGATGTGAAGTTTGTGTGGGGTAATGATCAGGATAATGCTTTTCAGACATTGAAGTAGTTGTTATGCCAAGCTCCCATCCTTGCTATGCCAAGTGGATCAAACGATTTTATTGTATATTGTGACGCGTATTTTCCCGGATTGGGATGTGTCTTAATGCAGAGAGATCGAGTAATTGTGTATGCTCCAAGACAATTAAAACCACATGAAATGAATTACCTGACTCACGACTTGGAGCTAGCAGCTGTTGTATTTGCGCTTAAACTATGGAGCCATTATTTGTATGGTACTAAATGAGTAATTTGCACTGATCACAAGAGTCTACAGTATGTGTTTACTCAAAAGGAATTAAACATGAGACAAAGGTGATGTTGCGAAATTAGATATCATCCTTGAAAGGCAAACGTGGTGGCGGATGCCTTAAGCCGCAAGGGAAATTGAATTCCAATCCAATTCATGTGTATGGAGATAGTATAATATTTAGTGGATAGACTGAAATCTGCACAATTGGAAGCTTTGAAAGAAGAAAACTTGAAGGCAGAGCTAATTAAGAAACGGAAAGAAGAACTTATTGACGATTCTCGTGGATTGAAAGTATATAAGACTCGTTTTTGGGTGCCTATGCTTGGAGAATTAAGAAAGTTAATTTTAACGGAAGCACATAAATCAAGACTATAAGTACACCCCGGAAGCACCAAAATGTATAACGATTTGAAAGTGCTTTACTGGTGGCCAACGATGAAAGCGGATGTGGCACATTTTGTGGAATTTTGTCATATATGTGCACAAGTAAAGGCAGAACATCAGAAGCCATACGGATCCTTGAAGTAGTTGGAGATCCCCGAGTGGAAGTGGGAACATATAACAATGGATTTTCTAAAAAAACTTCCATGTACTCAGAAGAATCATGATATGATATGGGTGATAGTAGATTGATTAACGAAGAGTGCTCACTTTCTGGCTACTTGTGAGACAGCTTCTTTGAGTAAGTTGGCACAACTGTATATCGATGAGATTTTTTCGAGGCATGACCATTATGCATTGTATCTGACCGGGACTCCAGGTTTGTATCTAACTTCTAGAGGAGATTAGGGGACTAGAATTAATTTGAGTACTGCTTATCATCCCCAGACTGATGGTCAAACTGAACGAACCATACAGACACTCGAAGATATGTTACGTGCCTGTTTAATTGAGTATGGTAGATCTTGGGATTCACACCTGCCGTTGATTTAGTTTGCGTATAACAATTCTTACCACTCTAGTATTGGAATGCCTCCGTATGAAATGTTGTACGGTCGTCGTTGCCGTACCCCGACTTGTTGGTTAGAGGCTGGTGAGAAATAGTTTGCAGGTCCAAAAATTGTTCAGTTAACTGTTGATAAGGTTGCTATCGCTAAGGAAAAGTTGAAAGCTACCAGGGATAGGCATAAGATGTATGTAGATCCGTGTTGTCATCCAGTATCGTTTGATGTGGGTGAGTTGGTGTATTTGAAAGTCTTGCCATGGAAAGGTGTGATTCGTTTTGGCAAACGATGTAAGTGTTGGAATATGCCCGCTGACACGAACGAGTTAATGGCACTACCCATTAGGTATAGGCCTATTGGGTCACACACCAAGTATTGATTCCGGCAACACGATGAAGCAAAAGAGAGGAAAAGGCCAAAACGGATTTTGGTAGGATGGAACACGGGCCGTGTCCAGTCCAACATACACGAGGCGTATTAGCCCAATTCAAGGTCGTGTAGTTTGGGCCTATACGGGCCGTGTAGATGAACACGGGCCGTGTAGTACTTGTTAGACACGGGTCGTCTTAGCCCAATTGGGGCCGTGGACTTTGGGCCTACACGGCCGTGTAGAGCTACACGGGCCGTGTACGTTCGCTGTACCAGCAAAATTAACAGCCTTAAACACTTGTTTTAATGGGGTTAAATTCTCATAATTGTGGTAGACAAAGAGACCACGAGTTATCTGCTCCAAGTGAGGCTTTTTGCATGGACATTGGCTTTTGGTTGATACTAGAACTCTCTCTCTCTCTCTTGTTTATCTTGTTCTTGGTGTTCTTGAGCACAAGAAGCAAGAAACTCTTGCACTTGATTGTTGTTTTGGTGATTGCACATCAACTTGCTAGCACTTGGGAATCAAACAATCTTGGGGTGGACTTCATTAGAGGAGTTCTATATGGGATTCTAAGCTACTTGGCAAAAAAGGTTTTCTTTGAGACATGCATAGAGGTATAAACCTTTCTACTTATCTTGTTTATATTTAGTTGCAATTCGTTTGTTAGATTTTGGTCCATGGGAAGTATTCATTGTTTGCCAAACGAATACCTTAAGTGGTATCAGAGCCATATCTAACATGGCTTTGCACTATTGAGTCTAGAAAAACCGTAAAAGTGTTTTAGATAAGAAAAGTGTTTTTTCAAAATTGGTTTTTCTATTGAGACTCTTGTTGTGCTAAAATAGATTTATTCGTAGCATGTTAATATATTTTAGTTTTTATATTTATATATTTGTTGTAACTTGGCATGAAGTGTACACAAATATATACTTATGAATGTACATATGAATATGTGTCTCAAAAATGGTTTGGTACACTAATGCATGTGTACAAGGATTGTCTTTTTGGTGCCTTTGATGTTTTGACAATCTTAACTAAAATATATTGTTGCAAGTGAGCTGCTAAAGAAGCTGTGTGGATAAGGAAGTTTATCCGAGACCTTGGAGTGGTTCCTAGCACATCCGACCCTATTGAGATCTTTTGTGACAATGAGGGTGCGGTAGCCTTAGCGAAGGAACGGAGAGCTCACAAGAGAACGAGGCATATACCTCGGAACTACCACATGATTACAGAGATGATTGAAAGTGGTGAAGTCCCTATTAGTAGAGTAACCTCGGAAGGCAATTTGGCCAATCCGTTTACTAAACCATTGTCACTAGCTTCTCATGATTCTCACACTACAGCGATAGGTGTTAGATTTTCTCATGACTTGGTTCAGGTTTAGTTTTAATTTATGTTTGGATCATTATGAATTTGGGAACATTAAGCAATAATGTTACTAATGTTTGTTTCGATTTATATAGTAGAGATCTATATATACACATGTTGCGGTTACTCACATTTAGTCTTTATTGTGTTCTATCTTTTCATGTTTAATTTCTTCCCTAGATTGTTTTACAATCTTTAAGTCTCCACAATCGGTCATACTTTATGGGAAGGAAGTATGAACTAAGATTGAGGCAAAGAATTGGTTTTGATAAAACGTGATTCTTGCCTATACTTGAAAGGGGTTTCAAGTGATTGGAGGACCCGCACCCGAGTTTACTTCATGGTTTTAGTCACAAGTAACTCGGGATGGTAATGACATTTCATCCTTAAGCTAGAGATACATGTGATCTCAAAGCATAGGTCTGCTTTGCTTTGATCGTTTTCTAACGCGGTCCGTAACTGGTTGTAATAAGGGAGATGATTGGGTAGAGTATTATCTATGTGGCGGGACTATGTAGTCGAAAGGTATTTGTTCCTCTATGTATAGAGAGAATATTCATGGGCCCCTCGATGATTGAGTGCTGACGTTCATATGCATGGCCGTGCTCAAGTTCTATTGATGATGGATCAATGTTGACTTGATTTGTTGGTCACCACTAATCTAGAATCGAGAAACATAATCGTGAACGATCTGAAGGTTGACTATATTCCATGCCTTGTGTTCACATTGGATATCTCGAACAAAGGGATGAACATGTTCATTTATTTTTAGGACAATCATTTTATGATTGGGGATCTTGTCAAGAGTGGCATACCCTATACTAACTTGGGAGCATAGATGTCTTGCTAGAGGCCGCTCTATGTTTGTGTTATTTTTCGTAGTCGTGTCACATGCAAGTGGGGGTCTATTGGAATATGCCCGCTGACACGAACGAGTTAATGGCACTACCGATGAGGTATAGGCCTATTGGGTCACACACCAAGTATTGATTCCGGCAACACGATCAAGCAAAAGAGAGGAAAAGGCCAAAACGGGTTTTGTCAGGATGGAACACGGGTCGTGTCCAGTCCAACATACACAAGGCGTATTAGCCCGATGCAAGGTCGTGTAGTTTGGGCTTACACGGGCCGTGTAGTGCTTGTTAGACACGGGCCATCTTAGCCGAATTAGCGCCGTGGACTTTGGGCCTACACGGCCGTGTAGAGCTACACGGGCCGTGTACGTTCGCTGTAACAGCAGAATTAACAGCCTTAAACACTTGGTTTAATGGGGTTAACTTCTCATAATTGTGGTAGACAAAGAGACCACGAGTTATCTGCTCTAAGTGAGGCTTTTTGCATGGACATTGGCTTTTGGTTGATACTAGAACTCTCTCTCTCTCTCTTGTTCATCTTGTTCTTGGTGTTCTTGAGCACAAGAAGCAAGAAACTCTTGCACTTGATTGTTGTTTTGGTGATTGCACATCAACTTGCTAGCACTTGGGAATCAAACAATCTTGGGGTGGACTTCATTGGAGGAGTTCTATATTGGATTCTAAGCTACTTGGCAATAAAGGTTTTCTTTGAGACTTGCATAGAGGTATAAATCTTTCTACTTATCTTGTTTATATTTAGTTGTAATTCCTTTGTTAGATTTTGGTCCATGGGAAGTATTCATTGTTTGGCATCGATTTTTGTTACATGCTTTGCTTCCGTTGCTACTTGATTTTTCCAAACGAATACCTTGAGTAAGTTAGCTCCCAGTTTTATTGGTCCTTTCCGTATTCGACAGATAATGAATGAACACCATATTTTCAACCCAAAAAATTTCATTTGAAAATACACTGTGGAAGCGATCACAAATACATAAAAGTATTTACAACTGAACAGAAACCACAATTTATAAAACCAACCAGTTTGAAATATCAGTATTACAAAATTACGGCTCATCACAAATAAATACATTAGAGGTCTAGGTAATTACTCCCCAAGCTAAACACTCTCAGCCGAGCCGCTGACTTACCAAAACCTATAAAAAGAGTGAGAGGTGGGGGATTAGCTCAAAGCTAAGTGAATGGAGCTAGAACCACAATAGATATATCAGCCAGAACCGCATGATATCAACAACAACAAATAACACATAATCGTGTCCCGGGAAAACCGGCGGTTCTGCAGGAACGTACAACCAATGCCGGCCAAAGCAAAGGTTTACCGATAGTTCATTTGCTAATCTCACATAGTATTATCTTTAAGTTGCAACAAATGCATCAAAAGATCCCAATATTGATTAGCCGATAGCAAACAAACCCAGCCCATGTGCCAAGCCGTAACTGACTTCCCAACCATCATGTATACATATCACTGACGGAACAATTAATTAACAATCAACGAGTTCATCAATTTTCAGATATAAAATCTATCCATGCGTCAAATCATAAACAGTTGCAACCAAACAAGCTACAACTAATATCATCCATGAGTAAACATCCACTCACCTTCAGTTCTTAGCTCTCCACTCAGTGGTCTAATGTTACTGAGTCTTGTCTGTTCCTTAACACACAACAAACTAAACATCAGTATTTGATTCATTAATATATATCAGACATATATTTATATCATCTTTAAATCAAACACATCATGTTAGATTCACATATGCATGAATACTTAACTTATAATATCATATAAACAACAAACAACGAAAATCATCGGATTTCAATGAAATCTGATACCATCATCGGATTTTAAGAAAATCCGATCGAAATGTCGGATTTCCACCACTAGCGGATTTAATCTCGGATTTCAACACATCATAATCAACCATCGGATTCCAAATCCATAGAAATCCTCCATCCTCGGATTCCTCACTTTTCGGATTCAATATACCCGGATTTCAATACATCGGATTTAAGGGTCGGATTTTCTCATTGTCGGATTATGTCCTTGGCGGTTTTCTCACCATCATCTTCTTCAATAGAAATCCGCCAACTTCATCATTTTCATGGATGATTTCTAGTGCTTAGCAAGTCATATAAAAACTTGCCAAAACATATCCAAACAAGATTAAACATGCTATTATGCATCAAAACACCATAACAACCCAAGAATATAACAAAATCCACTAAACCCATCAAAAAAGGTTTCTACGTGTTCTTACATGGTGATTAATATAAGAACCCAGCATGTTATAAACAAAACTATAGCATCAATACATGATTCAATATCAAAATAAGAATCATACAAACCTCACTCTTGAATTCAACAATTTCAATTCTTCAAATCCGATTACTTGTTCTTGGTTCTCTCTCGGTTTTTCACGCAAAACACACTTAGCAGATGTATAAAGTGAGGAGATAATTATCGAGAATTAGACTTAATTCAACTAAACACGTAATCATACTTTGAAACTTGAAGCAGGAGGTGTCAACCTCCTAAATTCAAAACCATGCATACATACATCCGTACACACACACATATAAATATATAGCCAATATACATGTAGAAAACTTAATTAAAAGTATAATGACTAATAGTTAAATAAATATTAATCAAATAATAATCACGTGTAGACATACCGTAGCCTACAAAATTACTAGACCCAATTATAGGATGTTAAAAATCCTCCCTCCTTAAAAGGATTCCATCCTCGGAATGTATTCGCAGTTAAACAAATGAGGGTTAAGAGCCTTCATATCCGCTTTGGTTTACCACGTCAAATCTAAACCCAAACTGTGTCTCCATTTAACCAGAACCATCGGAATCTTTTTCATACGCAGTTTTGTCACCTTCCTATCCCGTAGTTCAATGGGTTCTTCCACTAATTTCTCTCTTGAATCCACTTTAAGATCTTGTAAAGGAAGAATTTGACTCTCATCCTCCACTTTACATTTCCGCAAGTAACAAACGTTGAATCTGTTGTGGATGCATGACAATTCCGCGGGAAGATCAAGAGTAAACCGTCTAATCATTAACCACCTTTTGGACATGAAACGGCCCAATATAACGAGGAGCTAACTTTCCCCGCTTCCTAAAACGGATAACCCCCTTCCAAGGCAAATCCTTCACATAAACCAGTTCACCCTCAACAAAAACAAAGGATATACGACGTGGATTAGCATACATCTTTTGTTGATCTCTGGCAGCTTTCAACTTTTCTTGTGCAATAGACACTTTATCTACGGTGATCTGTATAATATCAGGCCCTCCATACTGTTTCTCACCCGCCTCTTACCAACACGTAGGAGTACGGCAGCGACGCCCATATAACATCTCATAAGGTGGCATACTGATACTCGAATGATAAGAATTATTATACGCAAATTCAATTAACGAGAGGTGGGAATCCTAAGAACATCCTATTCCAATACACAAGCACGCAACATATCCTCAAGTGTCTAAATTGTTCGTTCAGATTGCCCATCTGTTTGAGGATGATAAGCTGTACTCAGATTAACACGCGTACCCAACTCCCGCTGTAAACTGTTCTAGAAATTAGACACAAACCTGGAATCTCTATCCGATACAATCGAAAGTGGTATACCATGTCCGGAAACAACTTCATCAATATACAACTGAGCCAACTTTCTAAGTGATGCGTTTTCACTTGTAGGCAAGAAGTGAGCACTCTTGGTTAATCTATCAACAATTACCCAAATCATATCATGATTCCTTTACGTACGTGGAAGTTTGGTTACGAAATCCATCGTTATGTGCTCTCACTTCCATTCTGGAATCTGCAACTGTTTCAATGATCCATAGGGTTTGTGGTGCTCTGCCTTAACGTGTGCACAAATATGGAAAGACTCCATAAACTGTGGAACATCTGTCTTCATTGTAGGCCACCAATATAGCAATTTTAAATCGTTATACATTTTCGTGCTACCTGGATGAACATATAATCTTGATTTGTGTGCTTCAGTCAAAATCAAACTCCGGAGATTTCCAAGCAAAGGCACCCAAACACGAGATTGATAAACCTTCAATCCCGTAGAATCATTATTCAAATCATTCTTTCTTTTCAACATAATCTCTGGCTCCAGATTTTCATCCTTCAAGGCTTCCAACTGAGATGCCTTCAATCTATCAATCAATTTAGGAATTATTTCAATTCGCATAAATTTAATAATATCACTAACTCTTGCGACTCAAAGCATCGGCTACCACGTTGGCTTTTACCGGTGATAACGAATTTCGCAATCATAGTCTTTAACAAGCTCCAGCCATCGTCTCTGTAACATATTAAGTTCTTTCTAAGAAAATACATACTGTAGGTTTTTGTGATCCGTACAAATAACGCATTTTGTACAGTAAAGATAATGTCTCCATAATTTTAACGCAAAAACCACAGCTGCAAGTTCTAAATCATGGGTTGGATAGTTCTTCTCATTAGGTTTCAACTGAAGAGAAGCATACGAAATAACTCTATCTCGTTGCATCAACACACAACTCAATCCGGCAAATGACGCATCGCAGTAAACAATGAAGTCATCTGAGCCATCCGGTAGAGCAAGAATAGGAGCCTGACATAAAAGTCGTTTCAACATCTGAAAAGCCCTTTCCTGTTCATCATTCCACTTAAATGAAACCTCTTTGCGAGTCAATTTAGTCATGGGATTCGCAATTTAAGAAAAGTCTTTAATAAACCGTCTGTAATAACCTGTCAATCCCAAGAAGCTTTTAATCTCATAAGGCGACTTCGGAACATCCCAATTCATTACAGCTTCTATCTTCACTGGATCAACTTTAACCCCATCACTACAAATGACATGCCCCAGAAAGTGAACTACTCGCATCCAGAATTCACATTTCGAATACTAGGCATATAATTGCCCCCGTTTTAAAGTTTCAAAAACTTGTCTCGAATGTATCTCATGATCGGCTTCGGATTTAGAATAAACCAGAATGTCGTCAATAAATACAATCACAGATTTATCCAAAAACGGTCAACAAACCCGATTCATCAAATCCATAAACACAGCAGGTGCATTAGTTAACCTGAATGGCATGACTAAGAATTCATAATGACCATACTAGGTACGGAAAGTAGTTTTAGCAACAACTTCGTCAGAAACTCGTACCTGGTGATAACACGATCTCAGATCAATCTTTGAAAAATAAGAAGCACCCTGCAACTGATCAAATATATAATCAATCTTGGGCAGAGGGTATTTATTCTTGACTGTCCTCTTGTTCAGTTCTCTATACTCAATACACATTCGTAGCGTGCCATCCATCTTTTTCACAAACAAGACTGACGCACCCCACGGCGATGAACTCGGACGAATAAAACCCCGATCTAAAAGATCCTGAATTTATTTCATCATCTCCCTAATCTCAGAAGGAGCCAATCTATAAGGAGATTTCGTCACTCGATTAGAACCTGGTATTAAATCAATCTTGTATTCCACCTCTCGAACGGGAGGTAGTCTAGGTAACTCATTCGGAAATACTTAAGGATAATCAGATATTGTTCGCACATCAGTAACTGCCCACTTTTCCTTTCTAGCATCAATAGCATATGCCAGAAAATATTCACATCCCTTACTCAAGGATTTCTTAGCTTTTAATAAAGATATAATAGGAAATGCAGACTTATTTCTTTCTCCTGAAGCCACCACATGCGACCCATCAGAAAACAGAAAAGCAATCATCTTCCTATGGCATTTAATGCTCTCTCCATGCTTACTCAACTAGTCTATTCCCAAAACCCCATCAAAACCAGCCAAAGGCATTAATAGGAACGACACTAGGAAACATCTACCCTCAATATCGATTTCAGCTCCAGTAACAAAAATTGTAACAGGAACTATCTTACCATCTGCTACTTCTATCTTAAGCGGTACAGAAATAATAGTAGTAGGCAATTTTAATCTATCACAAAATGCCACAGAAATAAAAGAGCGATTCGCTCCAGAATCAAATAACACACGCGTATGTAGGGAGTTTATAAGAAATATACCAGTGATAACCTCATCGGTGGCAGTAGCATCATCTACTGTCATGCGGAACACCCTACCCTTGGGTGTCGGAGGATTCTTTCTCTTTTGTCCCGCTGAGGATGATCCCCCCAACTGCTCCTGTCCCTGTCCCTGTTCCTGCCTTCCTCCGAGAAGGACAATCACCTGCCCTATGCCCTTCCTTCTAACAGTTCCAACAAACATTCCGAGGGAATCGACAATCCTTCGCCTCATGTCCATGGGTTCCACATCGTACACATCGCATGGTCTAGGCAGTACACTACCCTGTATGAGTAGATCTACACCTCGTACATCACTACGATTTAACACTCGAATCCCCTGTTGATACCTTCCTGTTCTAGTTTTCTTGGTACTGATTACCCTGCCATCTCTTCTTCTATTGGCCACCAACCTGATCATACTTCGGCTCCTGCAAAGCCGCTTCATCCTGATTCTGTTTGTCTCTAGCATAGATGTCCCCCTCAGCAGATTTTGCTATGGTGAAAGCCTAGGACAACGATCCAGCTAGCCGAGTTGTACTCCTATACTCCAGCAACAATGCTCCAATAAAATGGTGAACCTGGGAAGGTTCATCAGGCACCCACTGAGTCACAAACCTCAGTTTCGCATTAAATTGCTCTATCAATTCATCCACTGACATCTTCTTCGTCATACGCAACTCCATAAACTCTTGCCTTATCTTATTCAACTCAAAGGCTTTGTAGTATTGCTCACACAGTTTATCTCGAAATTGATTCCATGTAATCGCATCTATCTAAGCTCTGAATAGATGTGTTTTAATGGAATCCCACCACACCATCGCCTTTCTCTTCAGTATCCTAGTCGCAAAAAAAACTCTCATCTCATCTTCACAGTTGCAAGCATCCAGAATTCTAGCTATATCTCGCAACCAGTTCAAAGTAATGTTGGGATCAGTGCTTCCATGATATTCATCAGGTTTGCAATCCAAAATTTTTTTGTAAGTACATGGTTGTCTGTATCTCATATTCGGAGGATATCCCACGTAAGGATAAGAATAAGATCCCTGAGGAAACAACGGATAGAAGAACGGTTGAGATGTAGGTTGAGACATTGGTGGTAACGGTATAGATACTGGAGGAATCTCAGCCAAGGTAGTAATTGCGGGGAATATCGGTGGTATCTCTGGTGTAGTTGAAGCTATGGTAATAACCGGTGGTTGTATTGCACAAACTTGTCATTGTTGTTCTAGTTCCTTTCTCAGATCCTGTAACTGACCTTCTAACTAGAAGATGTATTCATCCCTCTCATCTCCAGCTGTAGCAGATATACCAGCATTTTGCAGAACTTCCACTGTTGTTGTAGGAACTTCGGCAGTAGATGGGACAATAGGGGCACAAGTTGAGATTTCATGACCAGCCATTGTTTTCTGTAACAATCACATCACCTCACGATTTAATAGATAAATCCGTTAGTACATAACATACTAAACTCCACCACACTCCAATTCATCCCAATCCCACACCCAAAGAGTAATCAACCTACCATGAGCTAAGATTTGCGAATGTAACACTTCCACTATGCCAACACCGCCAAACTAAGGCTCTAATACCAAACACCGTATTTACAACCCAAAAATTTTCATTTTAAAATATACTGCGGAAGCGATCACAAATACATAAAAGTATTTACAACAGAACACAAACCACTGTTTACAAAACCAACCAGTTTGAAATATTAGTATTACAAAATTACGGCCCATCACAAATAAATACATCAGAGGCGTAAGTAATTACTCCCCAAGCTAACCACTCTTAGCGAAGCCGCTGACTTACCAAAACCTGTAAAAAAGAGTGAGAGGTGGGGGATTAGCACAAAGCTAAGTGAATGGAGCTAGAACCACAACACATATATAAGTCAGAACCGCATGATATCAACAACAACAAATAACAGATAATCATGTCCCGGGAAGACCGGCGGTTTTGTAGGAACCTACAACCAATGCCGGCCAAAGCAAATGTTTACCGATAGTTCATTTGCTATTCTCACACAATATTATCCTTAAGTTGCAACGAATGCATCAAAAGATCCCAATACTGATTAGCCGATAGCAAATAAACGCAACCCATGTGCCAAGCCGTAACTGACTTCCCAACCTTCACGTATACATATCACTGACGCAACAATTAATTAACAATCAACCAGTTAATCAATTATCAGATATAAAATCTATCCATGCGACAAACCATAAACAGTTGCAACCAAACCAGCTACAACTAATATAATCCGTGAGTAAACATCCACTCACCTTGAGTTCCCTGCTCTCTACTCAGTGGTTTAATGTTACTGAGCCTTGTCTGTTCCTGAAAACGCAACAAACCAAACATCAATATCTGATTCATAAATATATATCAGACATATATTTATATCATCTTGAAATCAAACATATCATGTTAGATTCACATATGCATGAATACTTAGCATATAATATCGTATAATAAACAAACAACCAAAATCATCGGACTTCAATGAAATCCGATACCATCATCGGATTTTAAGAAAATCCGATCGAAATGTCGGATTTCCACCACTAGCGGATTTAGTCTCGGATTTCACCAGATCAAAATCAACCATCAAATTTCGGAATCCACCATCGGAATCCTCCATCCTCGGATTCCTCACTTGTCAGATTCAATATACCCGGATTTCAATACATCGGATTTAAGGGTCGGATTTCCTCATTGTCGGATTCTGTCCTTGTCGGTTTTCTCACCATCATCTTCTTCAATAGAAATCCGCCAACTTCATCATTTTCATGGATGATTTCCAGAGCTTAGCAAGTCATATAAAAACTTGCCAAAACATATCCAAACAAAATTAAACATGCTATTATGCATCAAAACACCATAACAACCCAAGAATATAGCAAAATCCACTAAACCCATCAAGAAAGGTTTCTACATGTTCTTACATGGTGATTAGTATAAAAACCCAACATGTTATAAACAAAACTATAACATGAATACATGATTCAATATCAAAATAGGAATCATACAAACCTTACTCTTGAATTCAATAATTTCAATTCTTCAAATCCGATTACTTGTTCTTGGTTCTTTCCGGTTTTTCACGCACAACACACTTAGCATATGTTCAAACTGAGGATATAATCATCGAGAATTAGACTTAATTCAACTAAACACGTAATCATACTTTCAAACTTGAAGCAGGAGGTGTCAACCTCCTAAATTCAAAACCATGCATACATACATCCGTACACACACACATATATATAGCCAATGTACATGTAGAAAACTTAACTAAAAGTACAATGACTAATAATTAAATAAACATTAATCAAATAATAATCACGTTTAGACATACTGTAGCCTACAAAATTACTAGGCCCAAATATAGGATGTTACAGTTACATTGGAGATTCCAGCAGAGTTGGCAGGTATTCATGACACATTTAATGTTTGTTATCTGAGGAAATGTAAAGTTGAAGATGAGAGCCAGATTCTCCCAGTACATATATTAAAAGTGGATTCAAAGAAAAGACTTATAGAGGAACCTGTTGAACAGTATTATTGCAAAGTGACTAATCTCCGCAAGAAGTAGATTTCAATGGTGTTGGTCAAGTGGAAGCACAGTTTAGGTTCTGATTTGACTTGGGAGACTGAAGCTGATATGAAAGATCGATACCCTCAATTGTGTGAAGGAGAACGGATTCTGAGGACGAAATCCTCTTAAGAAGGGGAGATTTGTAGCACCCGCAAACCCGGGCTATGTTGGATTATGCCCACTGACACACATGAGTTGGCTTGATGGATGATGAAGTAAGGGCCTATTGGGTCACACACGAAGTATCGCTTACAACATCATAGATGGTCAAATTAGAGAGAAAAAGAGAACTGGTTATGGTGGGCCAAGCCACGCTCGTGCCTCTATTAGGTACGGCCATGCCCTACGGGCAGGCAGGAGCCCAAGTCAGGCGTGACTTGGACGTGGCCCGGGGCTAGGTACGCCCGTGCCCTGTGCCCTGTGCCCAATGGACAAGCACAAGCCCACATCAGGCGTGGCCTTTTAGGCTGGCACGCCAGTGCCCGATGCAGTTACATCCTCTTTACTAGGCCTTTAAGGCTAGTAAAAGAGGTGTTAATGGTATTGATTATTGAAACTGATGCATGGAGTTATGAGGCACGAATTTGAACTCTTTTGTGGGTTCTATAAGTAGTGTTTGTAGCTTATGTAAGTTGTTTACTTGAAATTTTGATACTAGGGAACACATTTTGCATACTTAACTCTCTCAAAGCACTTCAAGAACACAAGGCATTGTGGTTCATTGTGTCAAGGCATTTGGTGGTGTAAAGATTGGCATATCTTACACAGTAGCAAGTGGGAATCGATAAAAGTTTGGTGTGGACTTTACTAGTGGTGTACAAGTTAGTACACATACCTTCCAAAGTCCAATCTCAATTGCAAGAAGAAGATACCATCAAGGGTATGATACTATTTCTTTATCTCTTTATTTTGTTGCTTTATCATGTCTACAATTTTGGTCCATTTGGTGGGTGTTACGTGGTCAAAATTGAAAACTATTTTTCTACCTGTTTTGCTTCCTCTGTGTTTTTGGACCACGAAAACTCAACAGTGGTATCAGAGCCATCTCTAACATGGCTTTGCACTTTTGGAGTTAAACCGGTTTTTTCTGTTTTCTATTAAAACTTGGTTTCCGGCGACCGGGCACGGCCGTACCTCTAGGGGTACGGGTCATGCCGGCGGCTAGGGCACGGCTGTACGAGTGGGGGAACGGGCTGTGCCGGCATAATTCATTAAACAGTTAAACTGTTTAAATTGTACACTGACAAAAGGGTAGGCACGCCCGTACCCTTTGGGGTACGCCCGTGCCTTCAGGTTTTTTGGTCAGATTTTGTTTTTGAAACAGTGTGTTTAAAACTTATGTTAATATCTGGTTTTATTGGTTTTGGACTAGTCTTGGTTCTGGATTTCCCCACTATATTTTGATTACTAATGCATATGTACAAGGATTGCTTGTTGTGCCTTAAATGTTGTTTTGCAATCTTAATCAATATATATATATATATATATATATATATAGTTTGACATGGTTTTCGTTTGGTTGTGTTTGTTACGGTTGCTCGGTAACTTGACATGCCCTTAGCCATTGTGTTCTTTGGTTTTGGTTTGGTTTGCGTGCCGTATGGTTCTAATATTTATATTTGATTGCAACTTGCATGTCCTTTGTAACACCGTATTTTTGACCTAGATTTTTTATTTTTTTTAAACATTGTAGAAGCGACAGAAAATACAACTAGTATTTACAACTGAATATATACAAATAGTTTTCCAAGTTAACCATAGTTCAAAATATCAGTATTACAAAAACTACGGCTCATCATAAACAAATTATCAGAGGGCCAGTCAATTTCTCCCAAGCTAACCCACTCTCAGCCAAGCCGTTGACTTACCAAAAACCTGTAAAAAGAGAGAGGTGGTGGGTTAGAACAAATCTAAGCGAATGAAACTAAACCACAACAGAATATCAACCACAACTTCATGATATCAAAACAACATATAATCGTGTCCCGGGAAGACCGGCGGTTCTCGAAGAACCTACAACCAATGGCAACCAAAGCAAAGGTTTACCGATAGTTCATTTGCTATTCTCACACAGTATTATCCTTAAGATGCAACAAATGCATCAAAAGATCAAAATACTGATTAGCCGATAGCAAACAAACCCAACCCATATGCCCAGATGAAACTAACTTCCCAATCAAACATTTATACATATCACTGACGAAACAATCAATTAACAATCAACTAGTTAAATCAATTATCAGACATAAAGTCTATCCATGCGTCATTCCATAAACAGTTTCAACCAAAACTAGTTACAACTAATATTATCCGTGAGTTAACATCTACTCACCTCGAGTTATCGAACTCTCACTCAGTGATGTAATATTATCGAGCCTTGTCTTTTCCAAAGAACATATAAAACTGAAATCAATATCCAGTTCATAAATATATATCAATACATATATTTATATCTCCTTTAATCATATACAACATGTAGATTCATATATGCATGTACATATAGCATATAGCATCAACGAATCAACAAATGACATCATAAACAAAAAAACCCCAAATGAGTTGCCACCTCAAAACTATCGGATTTTAAGGAAATCCGTTTCAAATTGTCGGATTTAAGGAAATCCGATTCAAAGTGTCGGACTTTAGGAGCATCGGATTTCGTCTTCTCGGATTTCACCATCGTATCGGAATTCAGCATGTCGGAATTCATCATAATCGGATTCCAATATATCGGAATTCATTATGTTGGATTCTAACATTGTCGGATCCACCATCATATTTCATGATCATTGGATTCATGAATAACGGAAAACATATTTGAACATCTAAAAATATGTTTTCATGCATCATAACCACTTTTAAATCATGTAATGATTGAAACATACAAAACCCACCAACAAAGGTTTCATTCATGTTCAACCATGTTGAGTTCTATAAAACCCAGCAAGTTATAGACATCAACTATAACATGTTAAACACGAAACATGATTCAAACATAAAGAAGAAATATACCAACCTTAATTTGAATCTCACAAATTCAAGAAACCAACTTTTAAGTTTAAGTTCTTCTTAGTTCTTCTTTCTCTCAAAACACACACAACACACACTAGCAGATTATCAAGTGAGGAAATGATCTAGTGATTATCCAATATAACCCACGTATGTAATTTTACAAAACACAAAGCACGAGGTGTAATAAATCCGCTAAACTCATGCTTAGTCATAATTATACTATCATATTTATATTTACATGCATTCGTACACACATGTATATTTAAATACTAACTAAACATTAATTAAAAGTTTGTCCATAATAAATTAGCATTCAACCAATTAAATATCAAGTGTTAACTTACCAAAGCCTACGAAACTACTAGGCCCGAATTCACGATGTTACAAATCCTCCCTCCTTAAAAAGATTCCGTCCTCGGAATCTATTCACTTTCAAACAAATGAGGGTAACGAGTCTTCATATCTGCCTCAGTTTCCCATGTCCAATCTGAACCCAAACTGTGTCTCCACTTAACCAAAACCATCGCAATCTATTTCTTGCGTAGTTTAGTCACTTTCCGATCCAATAATTCAATTCGTTCCTCCACTAGTTTCTTACTAGAATCCACTTTAAGATCGTGTAAATGAAGAATTTGGCTTTCATCCTCCACATTACATTTCCGCAAGTAACAAACATTAAAGGTGTTGTGAATACCTAACAATTCCGCAGGAAGATCAAGAGTAATCGTCTAATCATTTACTACCCGTTATACGCGAAACGGCCCAATATAACGAGGAGCTAATTTCCCTCGCTTCCCAAAACGGATAACCCCCTTCAAAGCAGAAACTTTCAAATAAACCATTTCACCTTCAACAAATGTAACGGATCTACGACGTGGATCAACATACATCTTTTGTCTGTCTCTAGCCGCTTTCAACTTTTCTCGAGCAACGGACACTTTTTAAGCCGTAATCTAAACAATGTCGGGCCCTGCATACTGTTTCTCACCTGCCTCCAACCAACACGTAGGAATACGGCAGCGACGCCCATATAACATCTAATAGGGTGGCATACCGATAATCGAATGATAAGAATTGTTATATGCAAATTTAATCAAGGGAAAGTGGGAAATCTAAGAACCCCCATATTCTAACACACATGCACACAACATATCCTCAAGTGTCTGAATAGTTCGTTTAGTTTGACCGCCTATCTGAGGATGATAAGCTGTACAAAAATTTATACACGTACCCAACTCCCGCTGTAAACTGTTTCAGAAATTAGACACAAACCTGAAATCTATATCTGATACAACCGAAAGCGGTATACCATGTTTGGATACAATCTCATCAACATACAACTGAGCCAACTTGCTAAATGATGTTGTTTCAATGGTAGCTAGAAAGTGAGCACTCTTTGTTAATGTATCAACAACCACCCAAATCGTATCATGATTCCTTTGCGTACATGGAAGTTTAGTCACGAAATTCATCGTAATGTACTCCGACATCCATTCTGGAATCTACAACTGTTTGAATGATCCATAGGGTTTCTGGTGTTCTGCCTTAACCTGTGCACAAATATGGCAAGACTCCACAAACTGTGCAACATCTGTCTTCATCGTAGGACACCAACATACCACTTTCAGATCGTTATACATTTTCATGCTACCTAGGTGAACAGATAATCTTGATTTATGACAAGCAATGGCACCTATACACGAGACCGATATACTTTTAATCCCCAAGAATCATCACTCAAATCATTCTTTCTTTTCAACATAACTTCTGCTTTCAGATTTTCATCGTTCAAGGCTTTCAACTGAGCTGCCTTTAGTTTATCAATCAAGTCAGAAATTATTTCAATTCGCATAAAATAAATACTATCATCGACTCCCCTGTGACTTAAAACGTCTGCTTCCACATTGGCTTTTTCCCGGATGATAATGAATTTCACAATCATAATCTTTGATAAGTTCTAGCCATCTTCTCTGTCACATATTAAGTTCCTTCTGTGAGAACACATACTATAAACTTTTATGATATGTACATACAACGCATTTTGTACCGTAAAGATAGTGTCTCCATAATTTCAACGCAAAGACCACAACTGCAAGTTCTAAATCATGAGTTGGATAGTTCTTCTCATGAGGTTTCAACTGACGAGAAGCATATGCAATAACCCTATCCCGCTGCATGAACACACAACCTAACCCTGCAAATGACGCATCACAAAAAACGATAAAATCTTCCCATCCATCCGGTAATGCGGGAATTGTAGTCTGACGTAAAATTCGTTTCAAAGTTTGAAAATCCATTTCCTTTTCATCGTTCCACTTAAATGGATCCTCCTAGCGGTCATGGGATTCACAATTTTAGAAAAATCCTTTATAAACCGACGGTAATAACATACCAATCCCAAGAAGCTCTTAATTTCAGAAGGCGATATTGGAGCATTCCAATTTAACTTCTACTTTTGTCGGATCAACTTTAACCCCGTTCTTGCAAATGACATGCCTCAAAAAATGAACTTCTCGCATCCAGAATTCACATTAAGAGTACTTGGCATACAATTGCTCCCATTTCAAAGTTTCAAGCACTTGTCCCAAATGTATCTCTTGATCAGATACGGATTTAGAATACAATCACAGATTTATCCAAAAACGGTCGACAAACCCGATTCATCAAATCCATAAAAACAGAAGGTGCATTAGTCAAACCGAAAGGCATGACTAAAAATTCGTAATGGCCATACCGGGTACGGAAAGCAGTTTTGGCAACATCTTCATCAGAAACTCGCACCTGGTAATAACCCAATCATTGATCAATCTTTGGCAACATCTTCATCGGTGCTAGTAGCATCATCTACTATCAATTGAAATGCCCTACCCTCAGGTGTCGGAGGGTTTTTCCTTTTCTACCCCGCTGAGGATGATCCCCCAACTGTCCCTGCCCCTATCCCCATCCCAGTCTTCCTCCACAAAGGACACTCACCTGCTCTATGTCCTTCATTCTAACAATTCCAGCAAACATTACGAGGGAACTTGCAATCTTTCGCCTTGTGTCCAGAAATTCCACAATGTATACATTGCATGGTTTGAGTAGTACACTGCTAGTGTGGATAGATCTACATCGTGTACACCATTCCGATTTCAAATTTGAACCCCCTGTGGTTGCCTTACGAATTTGATTTCCTTGCCACTTTTTTTTCTGTTGATTACCAGTCTGTTCATACTTTGGCTTTTGTAAAGCAGCTTTGTCTCGGTTCAACTTTTCCCTTGCCTGGATATCCCCCACATCAGACTTACAAGGTAAACGCCTGAGACAACGATCCAGCCAACCGGGTTGTGCTCCTGTACTCCGGAAGTAACGATCCTATAAAATGCTGAACCTGTGAAAGTTCATCAGGCACCCACTAAGTCACAAACCTTAGCTTCTCGTTAAACTGCTCTATCAACTCATCAACTGACATCCTCTCCGTCATATGAAAATCCATGAATTCCTTCCGAATCTTGTTCAAGTCAAACGCGTTGCAATAGTGTTCACATAATTTATTCTGAAATTGATCCCAAGTAATCGCAACAATTTCAGCTATAGGAAGATGTGTAGTTATTGAATCCCACCATACCATTGCCTTCCCTTTTAGCATCCTTGTAGCAAACCGGACTCTCATATTATCCTCGCAGTTACAAGCATCCAAAATTCTAATAGTGTCTCGCAACCAATTCAGGGTAACATACGGATCGGTGCTACCATGGTATTCCGCAGGCTTGCAATCCAGAAATTGTTTGTAAGTACATGGTTTCCTGTATCCCATGTTTGGAGGAAATCCCATGTAGGGATATGAAAACGATCCCTGAGGAAACAAAGGATAGAAAAACAGTTGAGACGTCGATTGAGATACTGGTGGTAGTGGTATCGACACAGGAGGAAACTCTGCAAGAGTAGTAATAGCTTGGAAGATCCGTGGTATCTCAGGTGTAGTTGAAGCTACGGTGATAACCGGTGGTTGAATTACGGGAACTTGTCGTTGTTGTTCTAATTCCTTCCTCAGATCCTGCAACTGTCCTTCTAGCTCGAAGATATAGTCATCCATTTCATCTTCAGTTGAACCAGATGTATCAACGTGTTGAAGAATCTCTGCAGTTGCTGTAGGAATTTCCACTGTAGACGGGACAGTAGGGGCACCCGTTGAGTTATCATTGTCAGCCATTGTTTTCTATAACAATCACATCATCTCACGATTTATTAGATAAATCCGTTAGCACACAACATACAAAACTCCACAATACTTTCATTCACCCCAATCCCACACCCAAGGAGTAATTGACTCATCACGAGCCAGGATTTGGGAATGAAACACTTCCAACTGTGCTTACATCGCCAAACCAAGGCTCTGATACCAAAATTGTAACACCGTATTTTTGACCCGGATTTTTTCATTTTTTTAAACATTACGTAAGCAATAGAAAATACAACTAGTATTTCTAACTGAATATATAGAAACAGTTTTCCAAGTCAACCATAGTTCAAAATATCAGTATCACAAAAACTACGGCTCATCACAAATAATCATCATAGGGCCAGTCAATTACTCCCCAAGCTAACTCACTCTCAGCCGAGCCGCTGACTTACCAAAAACCTTTAAAAAGAGTGAGAGATGGGGGATTAGCACAAAGGTACGTGAATGAAAGTAAACCACAACAGAATATCAACCACAACTGCATGATATCAAAACAACAAATAATCGTGTCCCAGGAAGACCGGCGGTTCTACAGGAACCTACAACCAATGCAAGCCAAAGCAAAGGTTTATCGATAGTTCATTTGCTATTCTCACACAGTATTACCCTTAAGTTGCAAAAAATGCATCAAAAGATCAATATACTGATTAGACGATAGCAAACAAACCCAACCCATATGCCCAGCTGAAACTAACTTCCCAATCAAACATTTATACATATCACTGACGAAACAATCAATTAACAATCAACCAGTTAATCAATTATCAGACATAAAGTCTATCCATGCGTGATTCCATAAACAGTTGCAACCAAAACCAGTTAAAACTAATATCATTTGTGAGTTAACATCCACTCACCTTGAGTTCTCGAACTCCCACTCAATGATCTAATATTACCGAGACTTGTCTGTTCCTAAGAACATATAAAACTGAAATCAATATCCAGTTCATAAATATATATCAATACATATATTTATATCTCCTTTAATCATACACAACATGTAGATTCACATATGCATGTACATATAGCATATAGCATCAGAGAATCAACAAACGACATCATAAACTAAAAAACCGCAAATGAGTTGTCACAATAAAACTATCGGATTTCAAGGAAATCCACTTCACAGTATCGGATTTAAGGAAATCCGATTCAAAGTGTCAGACTTCATAAGCATCGGATTTGGTCTTCTTGGATTCCACCATCGTATCGGAATTCAGCATGTTCAAATTCATCATCATCACATTCCAACATATCGGAATTCATTATGTCAGATTCTATCATTGCCGGATTCCAACATTGACGGATTTACCATCAGATTTCATGAGCATCAGATTCATGTATACAGGATTCATGAATCCCGGATTTCATCGTCATCTTCTTTTAATCACCATCAACCGACTTTAATTACCACAGATCACTTCCACAGCTAACACAACTTCTTCAAATCACCATCGTATGTTTCAATGATTATATGATTTAAAAGTGGTTATGATGCATGAAAACATATTTTTAGAAGGTTTCCTCCATGTTCAACCATGGTGAGTTTTATAAAACCCAGCAAGTTATAGACATAAACTATAACATGTTAAACATTAAACATGATTCAAACATAAAGAAGAAATATACCAACCTTAACGTGAATCTCACAAATTCAAGAAACCAACTTTCAAGTTTACGTTCTTCTTATTTCTTCTTTCTCTCAAAACACACACAACACACACTAGCAGATTATCAAGTGAAGAAATGATCTAGTGATTATCCAATATAACCCACGTATGTAATTTTACAAAACACAAAGCATGAGGTGTACTAAATCCGCTAAGCTCATGCTTAGTCGCAATTATACTATCATATTTATATTTACATGCATTCGTACACACATATATATTTAAATATTTGCTAAACTTTAATTAAAAGTTTATCCCTAATAAATTAGCATTCAACAAATTAAATATCAAGTGTTAACTTACCAGAGCCTACGAAACAACTAGGCCCGAATTCAAGATATTACAAATCCTCCGTCCTTAAAAGGATTCCGTCCTCGGAATCTATTCACTTTCAAACAAACGAGGGTAACGAGTCTTCATATCTACCTCAGTTTCCCACGTGAAATCTGAACCTAAACTGTGTCTTCACTTAACCAAAACTATCGCAATCTATTTCTTGCGTAGTTTAATCACTTTCCAATCCAATAATTCAATGAGTTCTTCCACTAGTTTCTTACTTGAAACCACTTTAAGATCGTGTAAGGGAAGAATTTGGCTTTCATCCTACACTTTACATTTCTGTTAGTAACAAACATTAAAGGTGTTGTGAATACCTGACAATTCCGCACGGAGATCAAGAGTAACCGTCTGATCATTTACTACCCGTTGTACGCGAAACGGCCCAATATAACGAGGAGCTAATTTCCATCGCTTCCCAAAACGGATAACCCCCTTCCAAGGCGAAACATTCAAATAAACCATTTCACCTTCAAGAAATGTAACGGATCTACGACGTGGATAAGCATACATCTTTTGTATGTCTCTAGCCGCTTTCACCTTTTCTTCAACAATAGACACTTTTTTAGCAGTAATCTGAACAATTTCGGGCCCTGCATACTGTTTCTCACCTACCTCCAACCAACACGTAGGAGTACGACAGCGACGCCCATATAACATCTCATAGGGTGGCATACCGATACTCAAATGATAAGAATTGTTATATGCAAATTCAATAAAAGGCAAGTGGGAATCCCAAGAACAGCCATATTCTAACACACATGCACGCAGCATATCCTCAAGTGTCTGAATAGTTCGTGCAGTTTGACCATGTGTGTGAGGATGATAAGATGTACTCAAATTTATACGCGTACCCAACTCCCGCTGTAAACTGTTCTAGAAATTAGACACAAACCTGGAATCTCTATCCGATACAATCGAAAGCGGTATACCATGTCTGGATACAATCTCATCAACATACAACTGAGCCAACTTGTTAAGTGATGCTATTTCACTGGTAGCCAGAAAGTGAGCACTCTTTGTTAATCATAACCAACCACCCAAATCATATCATGATTCCCTTGCGTACGCGGAAGTCTAGTCACGAAATCCACCGTAATGTGCTCCCACTTCCATTCTGGAATCTGCAACTGTTTCAATGATCTATAGGGTTTTTGGTGCTCTGCCATAAGTTGTGCACAAATATTGCAAAACTCCACAAACTGTGCAATATCTGTCTTCATCGTAGGCCACGAATATAGCACCTTTAGATCATTATACATTTTCGTGCTACCTGGGTGAACAGATAATCTTGATTTATGAGCCTCAGTCAAAATCAAACCTCGGAGACCTCCAAGTAATGGCACCCATACATGAGAGTGATATACTTTTAATCCCCAAGAATCATCACTCAAATTATTTTTTATTTTTAACATAACTGCTGCTTTAAGATTTTCATCCTTCAAGGCTTCCAACTAAGCTGTCTTCAACTTATCAATCAAGTTAGAAATTATTTCAATTCGTATAAAATAAATACTATCACCGGCTCCCGTACGACTTAAAGCGTCTGCTACCGCATTGGCTTATTCCCGGATGATAACGAATTTCGCAATCATAATCTTTGATAAGTTCTAGCCATCATCTTTGTTGCATATTAAGTTGCTTCTGTCAGAACACATACTATAAACTTTTATGATCTGTACATACAACGCATTTTGTACCGTAAAGATAGTGTCTTCATAATTTCAGCGCAAAGACCACAACTGCAAGTTCTAAATCAATGGTTGGATAGTAACTGACGAGAAGCATATGCAATAACCCTATCCCGCTGCAATAACACACAACCCATCCCTGCAAATGACGCATCACAGTGATCGATAAAATCGTCTGATCCATCCGGTAATGCGAGAATCGGAGCCTGACATAAAAGTCGTTTTGAAAAGCCGTTTCCTGTTCATCATTCAACTTAAAAGAAACCTCCTAGCGGGTTATTTAAGCCACATGATTCACAATTTTAGAAAAATCCTTTATAAACCGATGGTAATAACCTGCCAATCCCAAAAAGCTCTTAATTTCAAAAGGCGACTTTGGAGCATTCCAATTCATTACGTCTTCTACTTTTGTCGGATCAACTTTAACCCCGTTCTTGCAAAATGACATGCCCCAGAAAATGAACTTCTCGCATCCATAACTCACATTTAGAGTACTTGGCATACAATTGCTCCCGTTTCAAAGTTTCAAGCACTTGTCTCAAATGTATCTCATGATCAGCTTCGGATTTAGAATAAACCATAATGTCATCAATAAATACCATCACAGATTTATCCAAAAACGGTCAACAAACCCGATTCATCGAATCCATAAAAACAGCAGGCGCATTAGTCAAAAATTCGTAACTAAAACAGTTTTGGCAACATCTTCGTTAGAAACACGTACCTGGTGATAACCCGATCACAGAACAATCTTTGAGAAATAAGAAGCACCCTACAACTAGTCAAACAAATCATCAATCCTGGGCAAATGGTATTTATTCTTAACCGTCCTCTTCTTCAGTTCTTTGTAATTAATACACATCCGTAGAGTACCATCCTTCTTTTTCACGAATAAAACCAGTGCACCCCACGGCGACAAACTTGAACGAATAAAACCACGATCTAAAAGATCCTAATCTCATAAGGAGCCAATCTGTAAGGAGATTTCACTACTTGATTAGAACCTAGAATTAAATCAATCTTATACTTCACCTCTCGAACTGGCGGTAGCCCAGGTAACTCATCTGGAAATACTTCAGGATATTCACATACTACTCGTACATCTGCAACTGCCCGCTTTTCCTTCCTTGCATCAATAGCATATGCTAAAAAACATTTGCAGCCTTTACTCAATGATTTTCAAGCTTTCAATAGAGAAATAATAGGAAATACATACTTATTCCTTTCCCCTCGAGCCACCACATGCGACCCATCAGACAACGGAAATAAAATCAACTTTATGTGGCATTTAATACTCGCTTTATGCTTACTCATCCAGTCCATACCCAAAACCATATCAAAACCAGACAAAGGCAATAAAAGGAATGATACTGGAAAGCATCTACCATCAATATCAATCTCAGCCCCCGTCACAGAAGTTGTAACAGGAACTATCTTACAGTCAGCTACTTCTACCTCAAGTGGTACAAAAATAATAGTGGTAGGAAATTTTAATTTATCACAAAATGCCAAAGAAATAAAAGAATGATTTGCTCCAGAATCAAACAACACGCGAGCAGTTAGGGAGTTTATAAGAAACATATCAGTGATAACCTCATCGGTGGCAGTAGCATCATCTACTTGAAGGTATTCGTTTGGAAAAATCAAGTAGCAACGGAAGCAATATGTATACAAAAATATAAGCCAAACAAACGAATACACTCACATGGACCAAAATCTAACTCTGAAATTGCGACTAAAATGAACAAGACAAGAAGAAATGATTATACAAGAATAGTGCATAACGTAAATCAATCCTTTCTTGTCAAGAAGCTTAGAATCCAACAAAGAACTCCTCCAATGAAGTCCACCCCAAGCTTGTTTCATTCCCAAGTGCTAGCAAGTTGATGTACAACCACCAAAACAACAATCAAGTATGTATCTTAGACTCTTGTGCATCAAAAAGATCACCAAGAACAAGTAGGAGTTAGAGAGAACTCTTGTGTGTCAACCAACAACAAAAAGAACAACCAAAAGTCTCTTATAGAGCAGAGAAATTCGTTGCCTCTTTGTCTACCACAATAATTAGACATTAACCCCATTCAACCAAGTGTTTAAGGTTGTTAATTCTGTTGTTACAGCAAACGTACACGGTCGGTGTTGATCAACACGGTCGTGTAGGCCCAAAGTCCATAGCCCCAATTGGGCTAAGATAGCCCGTGTCTAATAGGTGCAACATGGCCCGTGTTCATCTACACGGCCCGTGTCGGCCCAAACTACACGACCTTGAACTGGGCCAATACGCCTCGTGTATGTTGGACTGGACACGGCCCGTGCTCAAGAACACGGCCCGTGTACCATCCTGCCAAAACCCATTTTGTCCTTTTCCTCTCTTCTGCTTGATCGTGTTGCCGGAACCAATACTTGGTGTGTAACCCAATTGGCATATACCTCATTGGTAGTGCCATTAACTCGTTCGTGTCAGCGGGCATATTCCAACAGACTCCCACTTGCACGTGACACGACTACGAAAAATAACACAAACATAGAGCGGCCTCTAGCAAGACATCTATGCTCCCAAGTTAGTATAGGGTATGCCACTCTTAACAAGATCCCCAATCATAAAATGATTGTCCTAAAGATAAATGAACAAGTACATCCCTTTGTTCGCGATATCCAATATGAACACAAGGCATGGAATATAGTCAACCTTCAGATCGTTCACGATTATGTTTCTCGATTCTAGATTAATGGTGACCAACAAACCAAGTTAACATTGATCCATCATCAATATAACTTGAGCACGACCATGCATATGATCGTCAGCACTCAATCATCGAGGGGCCCATGGATATTCTCTCTATACATAGAGGAACAAATACCTTTCGACTACATTGTCCCGCCACATAGATAATGCTCTACCCAATTATCTCCCTTATAACGTCTAGTTACGTATCGCGTTAGAAAACGATCAAAGCAAAGCAGACCTATGCTTTGGGATCACATGTATCTCTAGTTTAAGGATGAAATGTCATTATCATCCCAAGTTACTTGTGACTAAAACCATGAAGTAAACTCGGGTGCGGGTCCTCCAATCACATGAAACCCCTTTCAAATACAGGCAAGAATCACGTTTATCAAAAACAATTCTTTACCTTAATCTTAATTCATACTTCCTTCCCGCAAAGTATGACCGATTGTGGAGATTTAAAGATTGTAAAACAATCTAGGGAACAGAATAAACATGCAAAGATAGAACACAATAAAGACTAAATGTATGTAACCGCAACACGTGTATATATAGATCTCTACTATATAAATCTAAACAAACATTAGTTACATTACTGCTTAACGTTCCCAAATACATAACGGTCCGAACATAAATTAAAACTAGATCTAAACCAAGTCATGAGCAAATCTAACACCTATTTCCATAGTGTGAGAACCATGAGAAGCTTGTGATAACGGTTTAGTAAACGGATCGGCCAAATTTCCTTTGGAGGTTACTCTACTAATAGAAACCTCACCACTTTCAATCATCTCTCTAATCAAGTGGTACTTACGAGGTATATGCCTCGTTCTCTTGTGAGCTCTCGGTTCCTTCGCTAAGGCTACCGCACCCTAATTGTCACAAAAGATCTCAATAGGGTCGGATATGCTAGGAACCACTCCAAGGTCTCGGATGAACTTCCTTATCCACACATCTTCTTTAGCAGCTTCACTTGCCGCAATGTATTCTGACTCTGTAGTAGAATCAGCTACTGTGTCTTGCTTTGAACTTCTCCAAGTAATAGCTCCACCATTCAATAGGAACACAAACCCCGATTGTGATCGCCAGTCAATCCTATCAGTTTGGAAGCTAGCATCAGAGCAACCCTTTACTTTGAGCTTTTCCTCACCGCCAAAGATCAAGAACATTTCTTTAGTCCTCCTAAGATACTTAAGAATGTTCTTTACCGCATCCCAATGGGCTTGCCCCGGGTTTCCCTGATATCTACTAGTCAAGCTCAAAGCACATGACACATCAGGACGAGTACATAACATGGCGTACATGATCGAGCCCACGGCCGAAGCATACGGTACTCGCTTCATTTCTTTTAGTTCCTCTTGAGAACTAGGACATTGAGTCTTACTCAATATTACTCCATGTGACATAGGAAGATTTCCTTTCTTGGAATCCTCCATCTTGAACCGCTTCAAGACTTTGTCAATGTATGTACTTTGACTCAACCAGAGAAGTTTTCTAGCATTCTCTATAGATCTTGATACCCATAATATATGCTGCTTCTCCTAAGTCAAGTTTTAACACTTTGCAAGGTTGGAATATCTTTACCAATGAGTAGGATATCATCCACATACAAGACTAAGAAAAAAAAGGCTCTCCCACTAGCCGTAACGTATACACATGGCTCATCTACACTCTTCGAAAAACCAAACTCTTTGATTTTCTCATCAAAGCATAGATTCCAACTACGAGATGCTTGTTTAAGTCCATAAATGGACTTCTTTAGTCTACACACTCTATTAGGATGCTTCAGATGTACAAAACCCTCAGGCTGCGTCATATACACCTCTTCGGAGAGCTTCCCATTAAGGAAGGCGGTTTTGAAATCCATTTGCCATATTTCGTAATCATGAAATGCGGCGATTGCCAAAAGTATCCTAATAGATTTCAACATGGCCACTGGGGAGAAAGTTTCATCATAGTTGACACCATGTGTCTGGGTGAAACCTTTAGCCACCAATCGGGCTTTGAAAGTGTTAACTTTTCCATCCATGTCGGTCTTCTTCTTGAAGATCCACTTACACTTTATTGGTTTACAACCGGGTGCAGGATCAACCAGTTCCCAAACCTGGTTATCCTCCATGGATTGCATCTCGTTATCCATTGCCTCCTTCCACTTAGCAGACTCGTGGGCCGCTGCCCCTTCCCGATAGTTGGTGGGCTCATTAAGATCCACCAATAACTCGTCGCCCTCAGATATGAGAAACCCATATCTCTCTGGCGCATGGCGAGCTCTACTAGATCTACGGGGAGGTAATGGATATACGTTAGTCTCCGCATTGTCATGCTCAGACTCAACCTCACTAGGTTGTTGGCCTGTGCCAACGTCAGATCTTTCATCCGTTGACTCTTGAACTTCTTCAAGATCAATCTTAGTCCCGCCTTGCTGATTAGATATTAATTCTCTTTCTAAAAAGACCGCCCACCGAGCACAAATACTTTGTTCTCAGAAGGTTTATAGAATATATATCCAATACCCACAGTTGGATATCCGATGAAATAACACTTTTCAGATCGGGGCTCTAACTTGTCACCTACCTCACGTCGTACATAGGCTTGACAACCCCAAACTTTTAGATAGGCAAGAATGGGAGGTTTCCCATTGTCAAGTCAAGCTCGCCATTCTCCATCCTTGTACTTGTCTTTAGCACCTGCACAATATTGCAAACGTGAGTGACACAGCCGGTATCTAATACCCAACTACCAGATGTAGAAGTATGATGGAGTTCAATCATGTCCATACCTGATTCGGAAGTTCCTCCGATGCTCAACTCCTTGAACTTCTTAAGACCTTCTAGGTACCCCGGACAGTTATGGCGCCAATGGCCCTTCTTCCTGCAGAAGAAGCATTCCGCTTCATTCGGAGATTTGGCTTGGGGAACCATCTTCCCCTTGCCTTTACCCTCCGAAGCGGGGCTAAACTTCGCCAATCTTCCCCTTCCCTTTACCCTTAGGGGTGTAAGCGGACTTCTTCTTCTGGATTCGTCCCTCCCTTATAGAAAGAACGGGATTTGGAACGGCGGGCTTGTTTTTGGTCATGCTAGAATCCGTTGTCTTAAGCATACCATGAAGCTCCATAATGGATTTATCCATACTATGCGTATGATAACTCATGACGAATTGATCATACGCGATGGGCAGGGACCATAGGATCAAATCCATGGATATCTCCCTCCCTATGGTAAATCTGAGCCGTTCCATGCGCTCCACGTTTGCTTTCATGCGCAACACATGAGCACTCACATTCTCACCATCGGCCATCTTGCTACCAAGTACCTTCTTAAGATACTCAAACCTCTCTTGTCTCGCTTGCTGCTGGAACAATTTCTTAAGCTGAGCGATTAAGTCAAAAGCACTCAAATGACCCATTTGCTTTTGGAGCTCGGGGATCATAAGGATGAGGCAATTAATGTCCTCGGTATCCTTGACACGCTTCTCATAAGCGTCTCGGATAGCCCGAGTGGCATTGGCAGCAGGAGCCTCGGGTAGGGCCTCCTCTATGGTAACCATCTTCTCTTCTTGGCGTAAGACAAGCTTAAGTTGCCTAAACCAATCCAAGAAGTTGTTACCATTGAGTTTCTCCTTCTCAAGGAAAACTCTAAGCGAAAAATGGTTGGTGGTGTTGGTGTTGCTTGAAGACGCCATCTAAAATAGCAAAGTAGTTTTAGTTAGTTTGGAAATCCTTGTTAAAATAAATACACATAGTTTTAAACAAAACAATTATTTGTAACAAGGGCTAAGAACCTTATTTCACCTCGCACCGTAACGGGTTTACCGCGGATCACTTGGCGAAGCTATTTACGCCGGCAACCATTATACCAATTTTAATCTCTATTACAAGTCTTAGACACTTGCAGTATCCCTTGACATCCATTATGTCGGTTGGCATGTTTGATCCCTTCCTTACACCAATCTTAAAATATAATTTTTGTTTAGCTCGTGCTTAGCTCGACTACTAACCAAGAATTATATACTAAAATTGTAAATCGTCCAACAAGACACACGGGTGGCACTCTCGACCATTAATTGGCTCCTGCTTAGCTTGACAACCAATCACGCGAGTTACCCCACTCACCTTCCACACGACTACACAAGGAATGACTCGTGCTTAGCTCGACAATCATCCTTTCTTCGTTAGATTCGAGTGGTGTCATCTTACGGATGGTGCGTGATTTACGTTTTGAAAAACGGGATTTTATTTCCGGTTTATAAATACCCATTTGTGAATTAACAAAGTAAGTGTCAAAACGATTTTAAGCACTTTTAAATATAATACCATTTTTATATTTTCTTTGTCAATTCTATTCGCGCGAGCTTGTTAACCATTTTAACAAATGTTGTATTTTTATTTAACTCTATAGAAAAATTGTGTAGCATGCGAATCCTAATCCATGCATAGAAAATAAAATACAACCATACAAATATATATATGATTCGGTAACATGCCCCAAAATTCCTATGCGTTTTCCCTGTGAGCCACAACGAGGAAAACGAGGCCAAAACCTAAGGACAAGGTATAGTCTCGTTGGGTGAGCTCCCACTTAATCGAACACCTCTTGTAGCGTGTTGATTCCTTCTCGCCAAGACGTTATCACCATGACTCCCGTTGAATTCTGCGGGTTCTAATTCTATACTATTTACAAATACATAGAATATATATATAAATGACACGCAGGTCGCATTCCTATACTATTTATACAAATACATAGAATAAAAGAAACGGCATGCAAGCCGCACCAACAAATAAATAAATAAATATTATTACAACAATACAGCACGCAGGCCGCCAAAAACCCAAATCAAACAACCACCACAACATATAGGTCTATGGGTATATCAAGTCACTGAATCTAACCAACCACATCAAATAGAAACATGGTGTGCCACACAAAACCATGATATAAATCTATATAACAATATTTTAGTTAAGATTGTCAAAACATCAAAGGCACAAAAGTGACAATCCTTGTACATATGCATTAGTGTACCAAACCATTTTTGTGACACATATTCAGATATACATTTATAAGTATATATTTGTGTACACTTCATGCCAAGTTACAACAAATATATAAATATAAAAACTAAAATATTAAAAAGACTACAAATATACCAATTCTAGCCCAACAAGAGTCTCAATGAAAAACCAATTTTAAGAAAATAATTTTCTTATCGAAAAAAACTTTTATGGTTTTTCTAGACTCAATAGTGCAAAGCCATGTTAGATACGGCTCTGATACCACTGAAGCCATTCATTTGGCAAAATCAAGTAGCAACGGAAGTAATATGTATAACAAAAATACAAGCCAAACAAACGAATACACTCACATGGACCAGAATCTAACTATGAAATTGCAACTAAAATGAACAAGACAATAAGAAATGATTATACCTCAATAGTGCAAAACGCAAATCAATCCTTTCTTGTCAAGAAGATTAGAATCCAACAAAGAACTCCTCCAATGAAGTCCACCCCAAGCTTGTTTGATTCCCAAGTGCTAGCATGTTGATGTGCAACCACCAAAACGAAAATCAAGCATGTATCTTAGACTCTTGTGCATCAAAAAGATCACGAAGAACAAAAAGGAGTTAGAGAGAACTCTTGTGCGTCAACCAACAACAAAAAGAACAACCAAAAGTCTCTTCTGGAGTAGAGAAATTCGTTGTCTCTTTGTCTACCACAATAATTAGACATTAACCCCATTAAACCAAGTGTTTAAGGCTGTTAATTCTGCTGTTACAGCGAACGTACACGGCCCGTGTTGATCAACACAGCCGTGTAGGCCCAAAGTCCACGGCCCCAATTGGGCTAAGACACCCCGTGTCTAATAGGCACAACACGGCCCGTGTCGGCCCAAACTACACGACCTTGAACTGGGCCAATACGCCTCGTGTATGTTGGACTGGACACGGCCCGTGTTCAATAACACGGTCCGTGTACCATCCTTCCAAAACCCATTTTGGCCTTTTCCTCTCTTTTGCTTGATCGTGTTGCCAGAATTAATACTTGGTGTGTGACCCAATAGGCCTATACCTCATCGGTAATGCCATTAACTCGTGCATGTCAGCGGGCATATTCCAACAATACTGTGATTTGAAATGCCCTACCCTCAAGTGTCGGAGGGTTCTTTCTTTTCTGCCCCGCTAAGGATGATCCCCCAACTATCCCTGCCCCTGTCCCCGTCCCAGTTTTCCTCCCTGCAGGACACTCACCCGCTCTATGTCCTTCATTCTGACAATTCCAACAAACATTATGAGGGAACCTACAATCTTTTGCCTCTTGTCCAGAAATTCCACAATGTATACATCGTATGGTTTGAGCAGTACACTGCCTAGTGTGGGTAGATCTAAATCATGTACACCATTGCGATTTCACATTTGAACCCCCTGTGATTGCCTTACAACTTTGATTTCATTGCCACTTCTTTTTCTGTTGATTACTAGTCTGTTCATACTTCGGCTTTTGTAAAGCCGCTTTGTCTTAGTTCAACTTTTCCCTTGCCTGGGTATCCCCCTCAGCAGACTTAGCCAAGGTAAACGCCTGAGACAACGATCCAGCCAACCTGGCCGTGCTCCTATCTCCGGAAGTAATGCTCCTATAAAATGCTGAACCTGTGAGGGTTCATCAGGCCCCACTTAGTCACAAACCTCAGCTTCTCGTTAAACTGCTCTATCAACTCATAAACTGACATCCTCTCCGTCATATGCAAATCCATGAATTCCTTGTGAATCTTGTTCAACTCAAACGTGATGCAATAGTGTTCACATAATTTATTCTGAAATTGGTCCTAAGTAATCGCATCCATTTGAGCTCTAGGAAGATGTGTAGTTATGGAATCCCACCATACCATTGGATTCCATTTTAGCATCCGTGTAGCAAATTTGATTCTCATCTAATCCTCGCAGTTACACGCATCCAAAATTCTAATGGTATCTTGCAACCAATTCAGGGTAACATTAGGATTTGTGCTACTATGGTATTCCGCAGGCTTGCAATCCAGAAATTGTTTGTAAGTACATGGTTGCATGTATCCCATGTTTGGAGGAAATCCCATGTAGGGATATGAAAACTATCCCTGTGGAAACAAAGGATAGAAAAATGGTTGAGATGTCGGTTGAGATAATGGTGGTAGTGGTATCGACACCGGAGGAATCTCTGATGGAGTAGTAATCGCTGGGAAGATTGGTGGTATCTCAGGTGTAGTAGAAGCTATAGTGATAACCGGTGGTTGACTTAGGGGAACTTGTCGTTGTTGTTCTAATTCCTTCCTCAGATCCTGCAACTATCATTCTAGCTGGAAGATATACTCATCCCTTTCTTCTTTAGTTGTACCAGATGTACCAACATGTTGAAGAATCTCTGCAGTTGCTATAGGAATTTCCACTATAGACAAGACAGTAGGGGCACTAGTTGAGTTTTCATTGTGAGACAATGTTTTCTGTAACAATCACATCATCTCATGATTTATTAGATAAATCCGTTAGTACATAACATACACAACTCCACAATACTTTCATTCAACCCAATCCCACAACCAAGGAGTAATTGACTCATCACGAGCCAATATTTGGGAATGTAACACTTCCAACTGTGCTCACATCGTCAAACCAAGGCTCTGATACCAAACTAGTAACACCGTATTTTTGACCCAGATTTTTCATTTTTTTTAAACATTGCGGAAGCGACAGAAAATACAACTAGTATTTACAATTGAATATATACAAACAGTTTTCCAAGTCAACCATAGTTCAAAATATCAGTATCACAAAAACTATGGCTCATAACAAATAAATTATCAGAAGGCCAGTCAATTAGTGCCCATGCTAACTCACTCTCAGCCGAGCCGCTAACTTACAAAAAACCTTTAAAAAGAGTGAGAGGTGGGGGATTAGCACAAAGCTAAGTGAATGAAAGTAAACCACAACAAAATATCAGTATCACAAAAACTATGGCTCATAACAAATAAATTATCAGAAGGCCAGTCAATTAGTGCCCATGCTAACTCACTCTCAGCCGAGCCGCTAACTTACAAAAAACCTTTAAAAAGAGTGAGAGGTGAGGGATTAGCACAAAGCTAAGTGAATGAAAGTAAACCACAACAAAATATCAACCACAACTTCATGATGTCAAAACAACAAATAATCGTGTCCCGGCAAGACCGACGGTTCTACAAGAACCTACAACCAATGCCGGCCAAAGCAAAGATTTACTGATAGTTCATTTGCTATTCTCACACAGTATTACCCTTAAGTTGCAACAAATGTATTAAAAGATCCAAATACTGATTAACCAATAGCAAACAAACCCATCCCATATGCCTAGCCGAAACTGACTTCCCAATCAAACATGTATACATATCACTGACGCAATAATAAATTAACAATCAAATAGTTAATCAATTACCAAAGATAAAGTCTATTTATGCGTCATTCCATAAACAGTTGCCACCAGAACCTGTTACAACTAATATCATCTATGATTTAACATCCACTCACCTCGAGTTCTCGAACTCCCACTCTGTGATCTAATGTTACTCAGCCTTATCTGTTCCTAAGAACATATAAAATTGAAATCAGTATCCAGTTCATAAATATATATATATATATATATATCAATACATATACTTATATCTACTTTAATCATACACAACATGTAGATTCACATATGCATGTACATATAGCATACAACATCAAAGAATCAACAAACGACATCATAAACTGAAAAAACCCTGTTAGTCCCAAGTGGTTCGAGTATGAACGGAGTAATGCAAGAATGTAGTGTGTAGAAGATTTACACCATAAAAAACACACACTTAAAAATTGATTATAGAAAAACTCACTTATTACAAGGGTCATATCCCTATTTATACTCTCTGTGTATTTTCTCAAGTAAACTCCTATTTCTATACAATTTCATACTTTACATTCTCCTCCTTTGTATTGAAATAGGAGTGTAAACGCCAGTAACCTAAGGACTGTCTTCCTTAGATTATATAAGCAGTTTTGGATGTAGCGTCCCACCAAATACATCAGTCTGAAACAATTCCTTATCTTGAGCTTTTGACAGCGGAAGCATAAACACTTTTGATGTGTTGGGAAGAATCTTCTTTTTATCTCCCCATACAATGTCGCTCAGATTGTTCCCATGTCTTCATAAGTTTGACAATCTTGACTCCCCCTAGACATGATATAGACTGACGTTTCTTTGTCTCTCTCTCCCTTGAGTAGACACAATAACTTTTCAATATGTTCTTTTACTCTCCCTCAACAACAACTGAATCAACAATGTAAAATTTCTTTACTTATTTTTTTTATTCTCCCCCTCATGATGATCTAGATTCTTCATGAACATCATGCAATTGTAATTGACATTCAACTTGATTTGTGCATGAATACTTCAACATTTATAGCTTAGAATCCTCCTCATGCAATTCAGTAGAATTTATCAAATATGTATCTCTTTGATATTGTGACCAGAATGATATTACGATGAAAGTATCTAAGACAGTCTTTAGGGCACCATCTCAATGTTCACGTTAGGAAATCTTAACACCGAGATCACATAGATTACTCGTTGACACAAAGTTTTTAAACTATGTGACCTACGTTCAGTGTTGGAATAATGATAGCACTGGTAGGATTTCCATGTATCATCGTGAATATCACAAAGATAACACTCAAGATGTTCCGGTATCAGTTACGAAAACTAGATACTTGTGACATTTCCATCATGTGTCCTAAGAAATACAATTATATAGCAATAAGCTCTAGACTCAATAAGTGCATGAAAGAAGTCGGGGACCGGAGCAGCATGTCCTCTTTGTTTCAATATTAACAATCTCCGAGTGAGATGTCAATAGAGATGTGCTAATTCTCCGTGTGAAGTTGAAACAATCATCTTTTAAGAGATAATTGAGTAGCTGGGTGGGGTTAGTGCATTGCATCACTAGGTCCATGATGTCTTCTTCAATACCAAATTTCAACACATGAAATCTAGTAGTATATGTGGTTACCTAGATTGACACTGTTTTGAGAGGATCTTTCTTTTATTTTGATCCTATCTCTCACCCTCGGCTCTCTAAATAATTTTCAACTTCTCCCTCGAACTCTCTTTCCAAAATGAATATTTGTATCTCCGTGGATACAATTGACACTTGTTATCTGTTCAAATGATTAGGAGCAATCATATTGATGTCAACAAGAATGATTTTCACAAAATATTCAATTGAGAAAGATTGTCAAGAATGATTTGACCAATTAAAGAATATGAACAATCAAAGAATTTTGAAGTAGGAAATGAAAAAATGATTTCACATGTATGCTCAAAGTGATTTGTTGATCATATGCACCCCCATCTCCTGTTGCACCCCTGTCATTTTCATTTTATCTCTGCCCACCAATCAGTATCATGTGATAACTGATACTTCTCACCTATTTGACCTATTAAACCCTTACTTTGTTTTTTTAAAGCATAAGGTGAACTCCTGGGGAAGGTCCTTCTGGTTCTGGATTGACCATAGGAGTAGAATAATCCTACACAAGAATGAACGATTTTCCAGAAAGAATGGAATAATCAACAATAAAGGATGGATTTCTAGAATTATTATCAGGATAGAATTCAAGAAATGAAATACGAGCTTTCAGAAGATCAACAATCAAATGAATCAAGAAAGACATCAGAATGAATCGATGAATGAATGTCTTCTCGATGGGAAAAACGATAAAATTTGAAAATTGAAAATCTTTTTGAATTTTAAAATTTTGTATTGTTTTTGAAATCTTCATTTTTAAAATGATTTGGAAGAAAAAAATAAACTCTTCCTATGTTGATGCATTGAAATTCAAAAATGATTTTTCATCAACTAGATTAGAAAAATAATTGCTCCCCCTACCAGAATGCACAAAAATAGTTTTCATTTTAAACAAAATTTCAATCTTGTAAGTTCTCGACGAAAATGATTTGTGTCAAAGAATCTATGTCGTTCTTGCTCCCCCTACAAATAATGAACCATTATGACACAAGTTATATCAAGGAATGATAAATTACAAACATTAAGTTTTTCTCAAGTCATTAGACCCGGGCTAATGCTGAACGCAATGACATGTGTAATGGACTCCAGGGAACACTCTTCTTTCTTCAAGTCAGGAGATTGAAATTGTTAGCATACTAAACACAATGTACTTCATTGTGTTCCAACAATGTCTCTGACTAATCTGCAAAACAGATTAAGCACACTTTTGTACCCACTTGAAATTGGGTCTAGCTATGTTAGATTTATGAACCTTTCTATGCATTGGGCCTGTGTGCCATTGGGGAATACTATTTTGAACAAAAATTTATGATTTGTTCTTGAAGTTTTACAAATCTTCTCTTTTGAATGTCTGATTAAGTGCTTGACTGAGTATACCATAAAAGGATATTTGACATCAGTTTTGAGCACAAAATTTCCATTATGCTTTGCTTTAGAAAAGAATTTTGTATTTAGATGTTTAAACGAATGATATTGCATATCAGCATGATTGTCCTTACCAGAATGATGTTGTCTATGCATTCTTCTTTGTGGTACAGCATTGGACTTAAAACCATCATTGATGACATTCTTCATTCGAAACTCAGATACTCTAGGTTTAGTTTCTGAAGATGTCCTGGTAGGTATTGTGTTGGATGAGAATTCATCAGTTATGACATTTTTTATACGAAATTCTAATGATGAAAAACATGCATTTGAATGCACATGATTGATTAAACCACATGGTGAATTAAATATTAAGGTTTCCGTGGTTTTCTTCTTTTCAGTCTAGAATGATGATATCTTTACAAACATGTCACCTAGATTCTTTTTTGGAATCCAAGCTTGTTTAGTCTTTGGTAAAGAATCATTTGAGCTTATTGAAAATTCAGAATCAATATAACTTGAATAAGATGCATTCTGTTGACTTCTGAATTCAGTTTCTTTTGGATTTTGAGAAGAAGTAGTTGCTTTGGGAGTAGAAGCATAAATGAAATCGTCATCTGATTTTCTACTTTCAACATCTGCAACAGAAAAATATGAGTCAGTATCGCTACCACAATGTGTTTCTGAATCAAAATTGATATTGTCAGCGAAAGTCTTGGTAGATTCAGAAGCTTTTTCAGCAAGAAGCATTGCGAACTTGAGTTTAGCCAAAAACTTTAGTCTCTCTTTTTCCAATGTTTTCTTCTCTGTGTCCAGAGTCTTCTGAAGCTCGGATATTTTGTTTTTCAGAACTGAGATGGTAATATATAGTTTAGAAGAGGCAATAAGCTGTTGCTCAAGTCCTGTGACTTTTCTTTGCAATTCAGCCTTTTCAATACCTAAACTTGCTATCAACATATCATCATTCTACAACATCCTTTGAAAATCTTGACGTTCAACAGAAAATTCAGATATGAGGTATTTAAACTTGGCATTCTCTTTTCTCCTCTTTAGAATGTACTTCAAGTTGTGAGATTTTCTCCACAAACTTGCTTCTTTCTTCTTCAAACATTTTCTTTTCACTTTCCAAACTCTTTTCTAGGTCTAATACATTTGTTTCTTTTTGTAACTCAACTTTTTCAACAAGAAGCTGTTGCTCAAATTGTTTCAACTTATCATGCAATTCAGCTTTTTCAACTTGTAATTCACTTGCTCTTTTCTTTTCAAATTCAACTTGTTCTTTTAGTAATGAACTTTCTTCACTCAGAATTTGCATCTGTTTCTCCTTTTTGATTATATCATCTGATATACGTTAAATCCTTACATCATAAATTGTATTTCTCCGAGCCAATGTGTGAATCTCTTTGTTCAGTGAAGAAATCTTCTCTTTGAGCTGGATATTCTCATTAACCAATCCGTCTACCTTCTTTTTCTCAAAATTTACTCCAACATGTGGAATCTTCGTTGACATCTTGATATTTATCTTGATACCTGAACACTATACGATCGTTTAGGAATGATTTGATTTGATCACAAATTTAATCAATAATAATGATTTGAAAGTGTAGTATGAGAATCGATAAAAGTGACTATGAGTTGAGAAAGATTGATTCTAATTCAGTCACAACGACGACGGGGGTTCGGGAGCAGTGCCTCTGATAGCGGGGTCCAAGGGGAGGCAACCTCTGGCGGGGTCCAAGGGGCAAAGCCCCTGGCTGGGGTCGAAAATCCGACACTTTTGGTTAAAATTACTATATCAGAAAATGCAAGAAAATTCAAATTTTATATTTTTAACCAAATTTTGAGTCATTTAAAATTGCTATGGAGAATTCAAAAATCCGACACTTTCATTGTGTTCCAACACTTTCAACCAAATCCGAGTCTTGGAAATCCGATACTTTCAACCAAATCCGATACTTTCAAATCCCGTAGAAAGCAAATCCGGTACATTCAAATCCGATACTTTCAAATCCGGTAGAAGCCAAATCCAGTACTTTCAAATCCGATAATTTCGAAATCCACCTAAATAAAATCCGCCAAATGTCAAATCCGATAAACACTTAATCGGATTTATGAAATCCGATAACTACATCTTCTCAAGAACATCAAGAACACATAAACTCGTATCTAACTTGAATCTTAAAATCTTTACCAAGAATGAATTTTCTCTTCAAATTTCAATCTCCACCTAAACAAACACTTTTAAAACTCTCATATTACAACAATTTGAATTAAAACTCACAAATTTAACAAAAATTCACCAAGAACATCATGCAACCTTCAAACACAAAAATTTCAAATTACTTCATGTATGATTGATGAATTGATATGAAACTTTGCAGATTGATTCGAGATATGATTACTAACACTCGATCAAAAATTGAGCAATTAGTTGCAACTAAATCACGAATTTCAAAATTCAAGTCTCAAGAACATCTTCAAAAAAACCCAGATTCGTAATTCTTAGATTTCTCTCACATGGAGCGGATTTTGCACTTGAAAAGTTTTACTATAGGTTCTGGAAATCATACACAACAACTTATCCAAAAATTAGATCAAATGAAGATCGTATGAATTTTCTAGAATTTTTCAAACTTTCTGCCCAAAAATAATCCGAAAATTTCAAAAAATCTTCTCAATTTCTTCAAAATTCTTGCAATTCTTGATCCAATCTTTAATCAAATCACTCCTTAGGCTCTGATACCAATTGATAATCCCTTAATTCTTCAAGTATCAAGCTAATCTTCAATTGCATGTGTTGAACTATGAGAGAATACTAATTACACCTTGATTAACACATAGTTCATATCATTGGTTATGGCAATTGATACATGATTAGCCTTAATCATAGGCTTATATACTCCATGAGCATATTTACAAATAAGACCCTCTAGTATGTAATTAATACAAACTTCACTCAAAATGTAATCTTCTATTCTATACAATTAATAAACCTAACAATCTCCCCCTTTGTATAGAAATAGAAGATGTTATGTCTTTTGGCATCTGACCCAAACTTTAACAATCTTCCATTTTGAATCATGCAGATGTTCTTTTTTTTGGTTAATATTCTTTTGAAGCTTTGCAGAATCTTCAAACCTTTTCTTTCTGATGTTGAGCTCTCATGTCTTAAAAATAAGCTTTGCTTTTGCATGAGGAATATTTTGTTCTCTCCCCCTTAAATGTAGCTTTTGATCTTGTTTATCGTGATCATAATGTCTTGATCACACAATTATCTCTTCTTTTGAATCTCTTGATCTTTTTCAAATTTGATAGATATCTCTTTTCTTTGCTCCCCCTTGACTTGACATAGATTGATTTTTCTGAATTAAACTTTTCTTTGTCTCCCTCTCAACACATAAATCTGGTCTTCTTTAGCTACACAATTTTGATGAGAACTAATCATCGTCTTTAACTCAGTAAAAATCAGCTAATATTTTTGTTTCCTTGAGAGTCCCAAGTGGTTCGAGTATGAATGGAGTAATGCAAGAATGTAGTGTGTAGAAGATTTACACCATACAAAACACACACTTAAACATTGATTATGGCAAAACTCACATATTACAAGGGTCATATCCCTATTTATACTATATGAGTATTTTCTCAAGTAAACTCCTATTTCTATACAATTTTATACTTTACATTCTCCTCCTTTGTATTGAAATAGGAGTGTAAACGCCAGTAACCTATGGACTGTCTTCCTTAGATTATATAACCAGTTTTTGGATGTAGCGTCCCACCAAATACATCAGTCTGAAACAATTCTTTATCTTGAGCTTTTGACAGCGGAAGCATAAACACTTTTGATGTGTTGGAAAGAATCTTCTTTTTATCCCCCCTACAATGTAGCTCAGACTGTTCCCATGTCTTCATAAGTCTGACAATCTTGACTCCCCCTAGACATGATATAGACTGACGTTTCTTTGTCTCTTTTCCCCTTGAGTAGACACAATAACTTTTCAATATGTTCTTTTACTCTCCCTCAACAACAACTGAATCAACAATATAAAATTTCTTTACTTATTTTTTTTATTCTCCCCCTCATGATGATTATGATACATTATGAGCATAATGCATGAAGGACATCACTCTGAGATTCAGTTGTAACAAATATGGAGAAAGGGATGTGGAGGAGCCTACATATTCATGTTAAAAAGATCTCCATTTGTTGTATGACATGAGTAGATACCCGAACCACTCTCGATCGTTAAGGAGTGGTAATGATTTGATCTGAATTCGTGAAGATTTATAACTTTGTGTTGGACGTAACCTGATATTGGAGATTAATGTTGTCAAGTAAGTCTCCCAATACCGTGTAATCAACCTTGACCAAATCAACGCAAGTCCCAAAAAAATTTTGGAAGACATACGGGTGCAAAAGAACTTGGGTACACATAGGTGGGTAGGTGACTTTGATATAATAATTAGTGAGTCGGATCCATCCTTACTCAAGAGCATACGCATGTAATACAAATTTTTCTCAAAAACCTGAAGTAATTTGATGTTGGTCAATTCTTCAAACAATTTCACCAACAATGTGATCTGAGTTGTCAGAAATGACTGATATAAGATAATCAAGATTCAAAAGAAACAAGGAATAGATGGCCAAAATCTGGTCACCTTGATTCCTAAGACAAGTATTTGGATTTTTGGCTGAGTCAGGAGTTCTCAAAGTTTCAGTTATCATTCTGATGTTTGTAGATTCGGTTTACTTTGTGTCATTGCTACCATATGCTGAATGTCTAGTACGTTATGTCTAGTCATCCTACCCTTTCCTAACTGATTTTTGGTCCTTCTTTGTTAGTGTCACCAATTTTTGGTCTCAAAACCAGATTTTGGCCATCTATTCCTTGTTTCTTTTGAATCTTGGTTATCTTATATCAGTCATTTCTGACAACCCAGATCACATTGTTGGTGAAATTGTTTGAAGGATTGACCATCATCAAATTACTTCAGGTTTTTGAGAAAATTTTGTATTACATGCGTATGCTCTTGAGTAAGGATGGATCAGACTCACTGATTATTATATCAAAGTCACCTACCCACTTATGTGTACCCAAGTTCTTTTGCACCCGTATGTCTTTCAAAAAAATTTTTAGGACTTGCGGTGATTTGGTCAAGGTTGATTACATGGTATTGGGAGACTTACTTTACAACATTAATCTCCAATATTAAGTTACATCCAACACAAAGTTATAAATCTTCACGAATTCAGATCAAATCATTACCACTCCTTAACGATCGAGAGTGGTTCGAGTATCTACTCATGTCATACAACAAATGGAGATCTTTTTGACATGAATATGTAGGCTCCTCCCCATCCCTTTTTCCATGTTTGTTACAACTGAATCTCAGAGTGATGTCCTTTATGCATGATGCTCATAATGTATAATAATCATCATGAGGGGGAGAATAAAAAAATAAGTAAAGAAATTTTACTTTGTTGATTTAGTTGTTGTTGAGGGAGAGTAAAAGAACATATTGAAAAGTTATTGTGTCTACTCAAGGGGGAGAGAGACAAAGAAACGTCAGTCTATATCATGTCTAGGGGGAGTCAAGATTGTCAGACGTATGAAGACATGGGAACAATCTGAGCTACATTGTAGGGGGAGACAAAAAGAAGATTCTTCCCAACACATCAAAAGTGTTTATGCTTCCGCTGTCAAAAGCTCAAGATAAAGAATTGTTTACTCAAGAGAATACGCATGCAATACAAAATTTTCTCAAAAACCTGAAGTAATTTTATGGTTGGTCAATCCTTCAAACAATTTCACCAACAATGTGATCTGGGTTGTCAGAAATGACTGATATAAGATAACCAAGATTCAAAAGAAACAAGGAATAGATGGCCAAAATCTGGTTTTGAGACCAAAAATTGGTGACACTAAGAAAGGACCAAAAATCAGTTAGGAAAGGGTGGGATGACTAGACATAAGGTACTAGACATTCAACATATGGTAGCAATGACCCAAAGTAGACCAAATCTAGAAACATCAGAATGATAACTGAAACTTTGAGAACTCCTGACACAGCCAAAAAATCCAAACACTTGTCTTAGGAATCAAGGTGAACACATAATATAGTCACAAATCCTTTTACTTACAACCTCTAATGAGTTGTCACATCAAAACTATCCGATTTCAAGGAAATCCGCTTCAAAGTGTCGGATTTAAGAAAATCTGATTCAAAGTGTCGGACTTTATGAGCATCAGATTTCGTCTTCTCGGATTCCACCACGTATCAGAATTCAACATGTCGGAATTCATCATCATCGGATTCCAACATATCAGAATTCATTATGTCAGATTCTATCATTTCTGGATTCCCACATTGTCGGATTTACCATCAAATTTCGTGAGCATCGGATTCATGAATACCAGATTCATGAATCCCGGATTTCATCATCATCTTCTTCAAATCACCATCAACCAACTTTAATTACCACAAATCATTTCCACAGCTAACACGACTTATTCAAGCTTACCAAAAAACATATCTGAACATCTAAAAATATGTTTTCATGCATTAGAACCACTTTTAAAGCATATAATCATTGAAACATACGAAACCTACCAATGAAGGTTTCCTCCATGTTCAACCATGGTGAGTTCTATAAAACCCAGCAAGTTAAAGACATCAACTATAACATGTTAAACATGAAACATGATTCAAACATAAAGAAGAAATATACCAACCTTAACGTGAATCTCACAAATTGAAGAAACCAACTTTCAATTTTACGTTCTTCTTTGTTCTTCTTGTTGGAATTTGCCCACTGACACACGTTGGCCGGTATCACTACCGATGAAGTGCGGGCCTATTGGGTCACACGCCAAGTTTCAATCTCGACAGCCAGCTATAAGAGGAAAGAGTCAAAATGGTCAAATTCAATCTGACCTATACTTCACGACCGTGAAGGATGATCCACGGATCGTGAAGCAGCTCGTGTACACGTGTCCTATCATGGCCGCATGGTTCGTGAAACCCTAGGGCTTCACGACCCTACACGGCCCGTGAAGGAGGTCGTAAAGGCATGGACCCTCAAGATTCTTGCACGGCGTGGCACGGCTCGTGGAGATAAATGGACGGTCGTGGCGCATTCATCCTTCACGGCCCATGAGAGCCCGTGAAGAAGCCATGAAGGCAGAATTCCAAATGACATTTGTGTTTTATTGGACCATTTGAGTTGGTCCAATGAGAGGTAGCTATTTGGTCCGATTCTGGACTCATTTGAACAGAATTAAGGTCTTTAAAAGAGGCATGGTAAGTACATTTCACACTCTTGGTCCATTTTGTGCAAGCATACTATATTGTGAGTTCCTACTAGTGTGAGTGAGAAAGAACAAGGGAGTTTTGGCTATGCAAAAGTGAGTTCAAGGCTGTTCCAGAAGTGACTCATCAACTATTGGTGTTTTCTTTGGTTTGCTAGTACAAAGGGATTGAAGGCATTCTTGGTGTGGACTTGCATTAGGACTTGGAGCCACTTGTTTCAAGTTAACATCCTAAATCCACTTTGTTCCAGCGAAGAATCAAGGTCTACGAGGGTATGACTCTATTTCCTTCTTCTCTTTGTTCTTGTTTTGATTGCATGTAGCTTCTTACAAGTTTTCACCACCATTGGGACTTCATAGAATCGTTTGTGTGTGTTTTTCAAGCTTCCGTTGCATGCCTTGATCCCCATGGAATCCCAACAGTGGTATCAGAGCCATACTTGTAAGATGCATGCACCTTTGTGACTTGAAAATCCATATTTTCGATTTTGTACATTCTGTCCAGAGAGCCTTCATGGGCCGTGGAGCTTTCTTCACGGGTCGTGAAGGCTACATGACCAGTCTCGTGGGTTGTTGGTCGTGAAAGGTTTTTTAACTGTTTCACGAGTCGTGGAGGGTATTGGCTTCACGGGCCGTGAGGGCCCGTGAAGAACAGTAGCTTGTGAAGGCATCGTTAACATGCTGTTTTTGGCCATTTGAAAAAGAAACTTGATATGGATTTTAGCAATCTGGTTTTGGTGTTTCCAGAACCATTTTAGGCTTTTTAGCCTTGTAGTTTAGCCCCATAATATCCTAATTCTTGTATATGTATGTATTGGGTGGTTTTGGCATAAAATGCACACATGCATACATGTATATTGTGTATATATGAATATGGATTTCAAAATGTTTGGAATCCTAATGCATATGTACAAGGTTTATTCTTGTGCCTTTAGTTTTTGAATAAACTTGATTGGGATATTGTTTTGTACATGGTTTGGTGTGGCACACCATGCTTTGTGGTTGTTTCGTTGTTGTGAGCACTGGTTTGAGCCTAGATCTTTGTGTGGTTGTTTGGTTGCTTTATTTGTTATTCATTCATTTGGTGGTTTGTACCACATTTGGTTTGTAATAATTTATTTATTTGTGGCTTGCATGCCAAAGTATTTATTATTTGTAATTTGTATATTAGCTTAGAATAGATTGTGTGGCTTGCATGCCATTTCTCTTTAAATTATGCATGTAATGAAGAAGAGAAGACTGGAGGCACCAACAGGAGTCTTGGGAGACGTCTCGGCTACCTTGGATCCGGAGGCGCGGGATCGAGTGGGAGCACGCCACCAAGTCCTGAATGTTGTTGTCCTTAGTAGACTTAGTTCCTCGGTTGGCTCACCAGGGAACACTTAGGTTGGCTCAAATCGGTTTTGTATGAGTGGTTGAGTAGTTTTATTTATTTATTTTCTTGCATGGTTGTAGGATCTTCGCATGCTAGAAAATATTTTGAAAAATAATAAAACTATATAGTTTTCCTTAATTGGTTAACAAACCCCGCTCGCTCACATGATTAACAAACGAATGTAAAGTGTTTATGTTCAAATGGTGAAAAATGCATTTTGTCACTTATTTGTTAATCCAAACGAAAAGAGGTTTTTACCGCAAAAACAAAAGTCCCGTTTTTCGTAAAAACGTAAATCACACGCCATCCAAAAGATGACACCAACCGAATCTAATGAAGCATGGGACAATTGTCGAGCATAGCACGAGTTGTTCCATGTTGACTTGTGTGGAAGGTGAGTGTGGCACCTTGAAATTTTTGGTTGTCGAGCTTAGAACGAGCCCGTTATTGTCAAGGGCGTCATCGTGTATCTTGTTGGACGATTTGCAATTCCAATTTAATACGCCTTGGTAATTGTCGTGCCTATACCGAGTTACCAAAGCGGCTTATTGAGGAATCGGTGTGGGAAGGGATGAAACATGCTAAACCGGTGCTATGAATACCAATGGATCCCGCAAGTGCCTAAGAGTTGTAATCACGGATTACAATTGGTAAAGCGTTTACCGGCCTAAATATCTTCACGAAGTGATCCGCGGTAAACCCGTCATGTAATGAAGTTATGTTGGGTTCTTAGACCTTGTTAAATTTAAGTGTTAAACTATTGGGTAATTATTTAACAAGGATTAAAATATGTCGAACTAACCTTTTTGTGTGCTTTGCCTTCTTTTAGATGGCATCCACAAGCAACACCGCGACACACATGTCACTCCGTCCATTTTTGGAGAAAGAGAAACTCGTAGGAGTAAACTTTATGGATTGGCATAGGCAATTGAGAATTGTCTTACGCCATGAAAGCAAGTTGTACGTCCTAGAGGATCCTCTTCCGGAGGCTCCTGCTACCACCGCTACGAGGGCCGTTAAGGACGCTTGTGAGAAGCACCTTAAAAACACAAATGAGGTGACTTGCCTCATGTTGACGAGCATGAGTTCCGAATTGAAAAGGTAATTCAAGGATGTTGGTGCGTATGACATGATCTCGCAGCTTAAGGAAATGTTCCAATAGCAAGCGAGGCAAGAACTCTAAGAGTGTGTCAAGGCCTTCATAGGGTGCCAGGACGGCGGGAACGTGAGCTCCCACGTGCTTCGTATGAAGCAATATGTGGACCAGCTCGAGAGGTTGGGCTTTCCAATGGGGAAAGAGTTGGCGACGGATATTATCCCCCAATCTTTGACTCAAGCATATGGTCCGTTCATTGTGAACTACCATATGCATAACATGGATAAGTCCTTGATGGAATTGCATGGCATGTTGAAGACCACGGAGTCTAACATGGCCAAGGCAAAGCCATCAACCTCCGCATCCATCCTAGCCATCCATGAGGGTGGTGCTAAGATGAAGCGGCCCGCTTCAAGCTCCAAGGGCAAAGGGAAGGGGAAGGCCAAGGTGGCAACACCTAAGCCCAAACCACTCCCGGCCCCGGAGCCGAAGGGGAAGGAACCCACTCTTATAGCCTCCTCAATGGAAGAGGCTACCTGCTTCTTCTGTGGGGAGAAGCGACACTACCGGCGTAGCTGCCCCAAGTACCCGGAGGAGCTCAAGAGGCTTCGTGCCAAGGGACAAGGCGCCTCCGGTACGTATATGATTGAACTACATAACACTTCTACTTCTAATGCTTGGGTCGTGGACACTGGGTGTGGTACTCGCATAGTTAATAATGTGAAGGTACTAAGAAGAAGTAGGTACCTGGTTGATGGGGAGCTGGATCTCATCATGGGAAACAAGACGGTTGTCCCGGTTGAGAAGATTGGGAGCGTGGACCTCGCCTTTCAATCTGGCATATCTATTTCTTTGTTAAATGTATCTTATTCGCCCTGCGTGGCTAGAAACATATTTTCTTTTTATGCTCTTGTTGACGATGAATTTAGTTTTAATTTCTCTAATGGAATTATCTCTTGCTTTTAGAATGATTTATGCTATTTTAAAGCACATCCATGTCGTGGCATATATATAACAAGCATATGCTTGCAAAGTAATAGATCAATCATGAATGTTGGTTCTAAATCCAAATGTGATTTGGATAAGTTATCTTTATGGCATGGTCATTTGGGCCACATAAACAAGAAACGCTTCGCCAAGCTCCACGCGGATGGGATCTTGGAATCATTTGACCATGGGTCGGATGATATGTGCGAATCTTGCTTATTGGGCAAAATGACCAAAGCACCCTTCACCGGCATTTGTGAGAGGGACCAAGACTTGTTGGATATCGTTCACACAGATGTGTGTGGTCCGTTCAAGCATGTCACTAGGGATAACTCAAGGTACTTCGTAACCATTACAGATGATTTTAGTAGGTATGGGTATGTCTACTTGGTGAGACAAAAGTCGGAAACCTTTAAGGTTTTCAAGACTTTCAAAAACGAAGTTGAGAACCAATTGGGTAAATGAATTAAGATGCTCAAATCGGATCATGGTGGTGAGTATCTAAGTTCGGAATTCCGTGACCATCTAAAAGATTGTGGAATTGTTTCGCAATTGACACCTCCTAGGACACCACAATTAAATGGTGTTGCCGAGAGGAGGAACTACACATTGTTAGATATGGTCCGGTGTATGATGAGTCGTACGGATGTACCCATTCGCTTTTGGGGCTATGCATTGGAAACGGCCGTTAGAATCCTTAACCTCGTACCAACTAAGAAGGTCAAGAAGACACCTTTTGAGATGTGGCATGGAAAGGTTATATCGCTTTCATATCTAAAAGTTTGGGGTTGTCCTGCCTACGTGAGACGTGAGGTTGAGGACAAATTGGAACGCCGAGCAGAGAGGTGTTTGTTCATTTGATATCGTGTCGGGTCTATGGGATATTTGTTTTACGAACCTTCCGAGAACAAGGTATTTGTTGGTCGAAGGGCCGTCTTCCTTGAAAGGAAGATGCTATCCAAAAACGCTAGTGGGAGAAAGGTTGATCTTGAAGAAATTCGAGAACCTTCCAATGACCAATCTGAAGTTGGCACTAGTTCACAAAACAATTCTTAGCACGGCGCTGCTAGAGAACCTGACACGGATCATTTACCTCTTAGGAGATCCGATAGGAGTCGCAGTGAGTCAGAGAGATATGGGTTTCTCATGTCTGAGGGCTGCGACCTAGTGGTGGATCATGATGAACCATCATCTTATGGGGATGCCGTGGTAGGCCCTGAGTCCGCTAGGTGGAAAGAGGCAATGGAGTCCGAGATGCAATCTATATCAGATAACCAAGTCTGGGATTTGGTAGATCCAATACCCGGGTGTAGACCTGTAGGGTGCGAATGGGTCTTTAAGAAAAAGACTGGCATGGATGGAGAGGTAGACACCTTTAAGGCCTAACTGGTGGCTAAGGGTTTCACTCAAACTCATGGTGTTGACTATGATGAAACCTTTTCCCCGGTGGCTATGTTGAAGTCTATCCGGATACTCATGGCAATTGCCGCATTTCATGATTATGAGATTTGGCAAATGGATATAAAAACCGCGTTCCTTAATGGGACACAACGAGGAAGTCTATATGACTCAACCCGAGGGTTTTGTACATGCCAAGCATCCGGATAAAGTCTGCAAGCTTAAGAAGTCCATTTATGGAATTAAGCAAGCATCGCACAGTTGGAACCTGTGTTTTGATGAGAAAGTCAAAGAGTTTGGCTTTTCGAAAAGCAAGGATGAGTCATGCGTATATGTCAGGGCTAGTGGGAGCATAGTTGTATTCCTAGTCTTGTATGTCGATGACATACTCCTTATTGGGAACGATGTCCCGACCCTTCAAGGTGTAAAAACCTAGTTAGGCAATTGTTTTTCAATGAAGGATCTAGGAGATGCAACTTATATTCTTGGAATCAAAGTCTATAGAGATAGATCCAAGAGGCTAATGGGGCTTAGCCAAAGTACATATGTTGACAAAGTCCTAAAGCGGTTTAGGATGGAAGACTCCAAGAAGGGGTTCATTCCTATGTCACATGGTTTGGTATTGAGTAAGACTCAATCCCCTAGTTCCCTAAAGGAACGGGAAGTAATGAAGTGGGTGCCATATGCTTCGGCTGTGGGCTCGATCATGTACGCCATGCTATGTACGAAGCTTGATGTATTGTGTGCTTTGAGCATGACTAGTAGATATCAAGCCAACCCAGGCGAAGCCCATTGGACGGTGATGAAGAGCATTCTCAAGTATCTTCAGAGGACTAAGGAGATGTTCTTGGTGTACGGAGGTGAGAAACAGCTTAGAGTAAAGGGTTACTCTAACGCAAGCTTCCAAACTGATAGGGATGACTACTGATCACAATCGGGGTTCATGTTCCTACTAAACGGCGGTGCTATATCCTACAGGAGCTCCAAGCAAGACACCATGGCCAATTCCATTACAGAGTCGGAATATATTGCGGCCAGTGAAGCTACTAAAGAGGCCGTATGGATGAGGAAATTTATGCTTGATTTGGGAGTGGTTCCTAGCATCAGCGACCCTCTTGAGATCTTCTGTGACAACGAGGGTGCCGTTGCTTTAGCCAAGGAACCAAGGTCTCACCGACGTATGAGGCATATTCCGCAGAAATATCATTTTATCCGGGACGTGGTAAAAAATGGAGACATTGTCATCAGCAGAGTACACACGGATAGCAATTTGGCGGATCCGTTCACTAAACCGTTGTCACAAGCTAAGCACGATGCCCACACACGTTCTATTGGGATTAGATTTGCTAGTGACTTGGTTTGAGTTGTATATTGGTTATTGTATTTGATGTATTTACTATGTAATTGGGAACATTAAGCAATATTGTATTTTTGAATGTATTGATTATTAAATGGAGATTTGATGATACCCGTGTAGCGAATACCTTCTTTAAATCATTATTGTGTTCCAACTTTGCATGTTTTATCTCTTCCTTAAATGTTTCACATTCTAAATTGTCCATGGTCGGTCATTCTTCATTGGAAGGAAGTATGAACGAAGATCGAGGGAAATGATTGGTGAAAGTGTTCAATGGGGATTGAATACAAGGGACGCAATATTTCGCCTATACTTGAAAAGAGTTTCAAGTGATTGGACGACCCACACCTGATCTTACTTCATGGTACATGTCAAGAGTAAATCAGCATGATAATATCTTTTATCCTTAGACCGGAGATGCATATGTTTCACTATGTTTGTTTGCTTTATTCTGACTGCTTTCAAATGTAGTCCGTAACTGGCTACTATAAAGGAGGCTTTTGGGTAAAGGATAGCCAATGTATTGGAGGCAATGTAGTCGAAGGAATTTGTTCCTCTATTTAGAGAGATATCCCTGGGCCCCTTGATGATTGGGCGCTGACACCAAAAATGCATGGTCATGCTCGAGCTTGCAATGATTGTTAATCAATTGTAGCTCACCTTTTGGTCACCACCAATCTTGATCGAGAAACATAATCGTGAACGATCGGAGAATGACTTTGTACCATGTCTCGTGTTCACTTGGATATCACGAACAATAGGATGATTGATCATTTAACTATAGCACCATGTCAAACTCTTTTAGTTTTGACTTGGTACTTGTCAGGGATGACATACCCCGTGTTTAGTTAACGGCAGGGATGCCTTGCTAGAGGCCGCTCCTTGTCTGTGGTGCCCATAGATACGGTGTTTCACGTGCAAGTGGGAGTTCGTTGGAATCTGCCCACTGACACACGTAGGCCGGTATCACTGTCGATGAAGCGCGGGCCTATTGGGTCACATGCCAAGTTTCAATCTCAACAGGCTGCTATAAGAGGAAAGAGTCAAAATGGTCAAATTCAATCTGACCTAAGCTTCACAGCCACGAAGGATGCTCCATGGGTCGTGAAGCAGCTCGTGTACACATGTCCTGTCATAGCCGCATGGTTCGTGAAACCCTAGGGCTTCACGACCCTACACGGCCCGTGAAGGAGGTCGTGAAGGCACGAACCCTCATGATTCTTGTATGGCGCGGCACGGCTCGTGGAGGATAAATGGCCGGTCATGTCGCATTCATCCTTCACTGCCCGTGAGACCCCGTGAAGAAGTCGTGAAGGCACAATTCCAAATGACACATGTATTTTATTGGACCATTTGAGTTGGTCCAATGAGAGGTAGCCATTTGGTCCAACTCTGGACTCATTTGAACAAAACTAAGGTCTTTAAAAAAGGCATGGTAAGTTCATTTCACACACTTGGTCCATTTTGTGCAAGCATACTATATTGTGAGTTCCTACTAGTGTGAGTGAGCAAGAACAAGGGAGTTTTGGTTGTGCAAAAGTGAGTTCAAGGCTGTTTCAGAAGTGAATCATCATGTGTTGGTGGTTTCGTTGGTTTGCTAGTACAAAGGGATTGAATGCATTCTTGGTGTGGACTTGCATTAGGACTTGGAGCCACTTGTTTCAAATTAACATCCCAAATCCGTTTTGTTTCAACCAAGAATCAAGGTCTACGAGGGTATGACTGTATTTCTTTCTTCTCTTTGTTCTTGTTTTGGTTGCATGTAGCTTCTTACATGTTTTCACCACCATTGGGACTTCATAGGATCGTTTGTGTCTATTTTTCTTGCTTCCGTTGCGTGCCTTGATCCCCATGGAATCCCAACATTTCTTTCTCTCAAAACACACACAACACACACTAGCAGATTATCAAGTGAGGTAGCCATTTTGGAATCGTTTGACCACGGGTCAAGCGAAGTATGCGATTCTTGTTTATTAGGTAAAATAACTAAAGCACCCTTCACCGGCGTTAGTAAGAGGGGCAAAGACTTGTTGGATATTGTTCACACGGATGTGTGTGGTCCGTTCAAGTCTGCTACAAGAAACAGTTATAGGTATTTCATTACTTTTACTGATGACTTCAGTAGGTAAGTTTATTTGATTAAGCATAAGTCTGAAACCTTTGAGGTGTTTAAGACATACCAAAACGAAGTGCAGAATCAATTAGGCAAGAGGATTAAGATTCTTAGATCCGATAGGGGTGGTGAGTATCTTAGTACCGAGTTTCTTGTTCATCTTAGGGGTTGTGGAATTATTTCACAACTTACTCCACCTAGAACACCATAATTAAATGGGGTCGCTGAAAGGAGGAACTGAACTTTACTCGATATGGTTCGGCCCATGATGAGTCGCACAAAGCTACCCGCAAGCTTTTAAGGCTATGCTTTGGAAACTGCTTCTAAGACCTTAAACCTTGTACCAACAAAGAAGGTTGCAAGTACACCATTCAAGATGTGGCATGGAAGAGTTCCTTCGCTAGCCTATCTCAAAGTCCAGAGTTGTGAGGCTTACGTAAGATGTGAAGCTCAAGACAAACTTGAACTCAGAGCCAAAAAGTGTATTTTTCATTGGTTACCCAGCTGGTTCTATGGGATATTTGTTTTACAAACCTTCCGAGAACAAAGTGTTTGTTGCTCGAAGGGCGGTCTTCCTTGAAAGGGAGCTGATATGCGTAGAGGCCAGTGGGAGGCAAGTCGATCTTTTAGAAATTCAAGATGACGCCAATGATCAACCTGATAGTGGCACTAGTACTACTTCTAAGGTCGGCGAACCGGAGGAAGTGGAACCTCAACCGATGGACGATGAGGAACCTGACACACAGCCATTAGTGCTCCGCAGATCGGGTAGGGTTCATAATGAGCCAGAAAGATATGGTTTTCTCATATCCAAAGATCACGAACTATTAGTGGATCATAGTGGCTGACCAACTACCGGGAAGCCGTAGTGGGCCCTGAGTCTACTAGCTGGAATGAGGCAATGGACGGTGAGATGGAATCCATGGCGGATAATGAAGTCTGGGACTTGGTTAATCCAGTACCCGACCACAAGCCAGTAGGTGTTGGAATATTCCCGCTGACACGAACGAGTTAATTGCACTACCGATGAGGTATAGGTCTATTGGGTCACACACCAAGTATTGATTCCAGCAACACGATCAAACAAAAGAGAGGAAAAGGCCAAAATGGGTTTTGGCAGGATGGTACACGGGTCGTGTTCTTGAACACGGGCCGTGTCCAATCCAACATACACGAGGATTATTTACATAGTTCAAGGTCGTGTAGTTTGGGCCTACACGGGCCGTGTTGTGCCTCTTAGACACGGGCCGTCTTAGCCCAATTGGGGCCGTGGACTTTGGGCCTACACGGCCGTGTTGATCAACACGGGCCATGTACGTTTGCTGTAACAGCAGAATTAACAGCCTTAAACACTTGGTTTAATGGGGTTAACTTCTCATAATTGTGGTAGACAAAGGGACAAGAAATTCTCTACTCTAGTAGTGGCTTTTGGCTTGTTCTTTGTCTCTTGGTTGATACTAGAACTCTCTCTCTCTTGTTCATCTTGTTCTTGGTGATTTTGGTGCACAAGAAGCAAGAAACATACACTTGATTGTTGCTTTGGTGTTTTGCATCAACAAACTAGCATTTGGGAATCAAGGAAGCTTAGGGTGGAAAACACTAGATGGATTCTTGTTTGGATCCTTAGCTTCTTGACAAGAAAGGTTTTCTTTGTGACTTGCATTGAGGTATAAACTTTTCTTCCCATCTTGTTTATCTTTTAGTTGCAATGTCATTGTTAGATATTGGTCCGTGGGAAGTATTCGTTGTTTGGTTTTGATTTTGTTATATACTATGCTTCCGTTGCTACTTGTGTTTGCCAAACGAATACCTTCAGTAGGGTGCAAATGGGTCTTCACGAACAAGACTAACAATGTAACATCCTCGATTTGGACCTAGTTGTTACTCGTATATAAGTATATTTAAGTTAGTAATCCTGTAAAGGGTCCAAGTTGTAAGCCGATTATATTAATGAGAGGGGTTAATTGTATATATCTGTTTTATGTGTTATGTGTAATATTTATATATGTGTGTATAAAATTAAATGAAATAAGAAAAGAACAGAAATGAGAAGAAATCCAGAGGCGTGCCTCTGGATTGTGGAAATATATATATATATATATATATATATATATATATATATATGTATATATATGTGTGTGTGTGTGTGTGTGCGAAAAGTTGACTTATGGTCAAGGTTACAAAAGAAAACACACAAACACTCTATCTCTCGGATTCTCTCTTTCTCTCTACTCTCTTGCTCTCGGATTCTCTTCAAAGTCAAGAATTGGTGGATTTTGAATCCAAACAAAGGTAAATATATGTTTGTTATTTAATATAAACAGATATGATATCATCCTTGTGTTTAAAACATAATTGAAAATAAAATGCTTGTAAAATTATAATTAAGAGCACACAAGCTTACTTTGAAAGTAAGTTTGGTGTTTTTGATGTTTTTGAACCATGTTATTGTGTTTACAAAGTTCATATGAATGAATCATAATGTCTTAAAGTGTCTAAAATGAGAAACTAGTAAGGTAGAAATCTGGAAATGGAAGAACAAAGGCGGCGGAATTCATGTGTTGATGATGTCGGATTCCGAATGTGTCGAAATCCGCATTGTGGTCTAAACCCGCTTGTTTGTACTAAATCCGATGGAGTATCGGATTTCCTAAGTTCACATGTTGTCCAAATCAAATCCGCAAGTTCCATGAAAACCGTTGATCAAATTCAATAAATGTCGGATTTTGACAAGAGTGTCGGATTCCGATAAAAGGATCGGATTTCTTCCAGTGTATCGGATTCTGATAAAGTGTCAGATTCAATTATGTTAGAGCCATAAGATGTTTATTATTGAAATCCGATGATGTATCGGATTTCTTCATTTGTCAGATTTCCCTAATGTGTCGGATTTCTTATAATCCGCATTAAGTATCGGATTTCTCACAATCCGATACTTTTGTCGGATTTGTGTGAGATTCGGATTTGGGAATTTCCTTTATTGATTTTGTAGTTGTTCTTTGTATGTTAAGATGATTGATGTATGTAATGCTACTCTAGGTGAACTTGACATCCTAGACAAGGATAAGTGAAATAACTATCTGTTTAAGCTACTCAGGTGAGTACCAACTTCCTTAAGCCTAAGTAGAGGAAGAATTATTTGCTAAGTGTTTTATGTGCGCATATGCTTAGAAGTAAATGAATAAGTGTTGCCATGCTACTTAATGTACGATGTCATGCTAAATACTTGTCATATGTAAGTTAAGTGTATGCCAGCGGAATCCATAATTGGAGCCGCCTAGTTAAGATAAATGATATATATATGCTAGGGATCCAGATTGAATCCATAATGATGTAATGAATGATATGGCGTGCTTAAAGAAGTAAGTGAATGTGCATGCTAAGTGAATGATCCAGATTGGATCAGTATGAGTATGTGAAAAGTTCACGAACAACTTAAGCATGCTTAAGGTCAACTCTGTAGTTGGGTTCCAGGGATCCTTAACAGGTGATTCGGAACTTAACGGTGATTCGGGGTGCATCCCGGATCTTAGGTTTTGTAGAACCAGTATGCCTTAACGTAAGATTGTAATCCGCCAGAATCTGGCCGGGATTATCAGGGAACCTATGGTTCTGTAAACGATGCTTGGTGGACTGCTTTATGCTCCCCTACCAGCTAGGATGGTTGTGTCTGATCCCCCGGTGTATTGGTGATGAGTGGGACTAGCTATCCTGCAAGAAACAACTTATGCCAATTGTGTCAGCACACCGCAATTAGGATAGCATTGTATGCTTATTCCTGTTATTCATGACTTGCTCTAATGATGCTTATGTTAAGTTTGTGCTCACTAGCTAACTGTAGCTAACGGTGCCATGTTAACTTCTTTTGCAGATTGAAATAGATTTCTTGGTGAGCTGGGATACCTCCTGCTGGATATTATAGAGGAACACTTGTGTTTTAATATAGTTTTATGGTCGGTTAATTGTAGAGTAACACCAGATTCTAGATACAAAGCTTGTTTGTAAATATTTCCGCTGCTTAATTTAATGCAATTTAATCATGATTAAGTTCACGTTTGTTAAAAACGCAAATTTTTGCTATAATATGGTAAATGCAAAGCCGGTGTTACAAGTAGGTATCAAAGCCTAAGTTTGAGGGAATTGGGTACTTGCAAGAGTATTCAATCTCAAACTCGGGCCCGACCATAATAAGTGTTCCTTGTGGGGGGTTCCTCGAACTCCTTCTGAAATAAAAAGTTTCCTTGGCTTGGCCGGCTACTATCGTCGATTTATTCACAACTTCTCTAAACTTGTGGGTCCGTTGACCAAGCTGACCCGTAAGGATGTTGCATTTGTCTGGTCAAAAGCTCAAGAAGAAGCATTCCAGACCTATAAATGATTATTGTGTTAAGCTCCGATTCTCGCCTTGCCGGATGGTTCGGAGGACTTCACTGTCTATTGTGATGCCTCGTATGCGGGCTTGGGTTGTGTCCTCATGCAGAGAGATAAAGTAATTGCTTATGCCTCTCGGAAACTGAAATCTCACCAAAGGAACTTCCCAACTCACGATCTTGAACTTGCTGTTGTTGTCTTCGCACTGAAGTTATGGAGGCATTACCTCTATGGCACAAAGTGTGTGATACGCACAGATAATAAAAGCTTACAGTATGTCTTTACTCAGAAAGAACTCAACATGTTGCAGCGCCATTGGTTAGAGTTAATCAAAGACTATGACTGTGAAATCCGTTACCACCCGGGTAAAGCCAACATTGTAGCGGATGCTTTGATCCGTAAGGGGCCAGTAGCAGAGTCAAAATTCATGAAGCTTACAGTGATATTAGATTTAATTGCAAAGTTAAAAGACGCCCAACAGTTAGCTTTGCAAAATGATAATCGGAAAGCTGAAACGATGAAGAAACTTAAAGACCAGCTGGGTGAAAATAATCGTGGATTGAAGACTTTCCAATCCAGGATTTAGGTACCTCTTGTTGGGGGTAATCGTGAGCTGATTCTGCAAGAAGCTCAGAAGTCTAAACTGTCCATCCATCCGGGCATAACCAAGATGTACTATGACCTGAAAAGGTTGTATTGGTGGCCCACTCTAAAGAAAGACATTGCTTCGTTCGTGGAGAAATGTCAGATCTGTGCCCAAGTCAAGACAGAGCATCAAAGGCCTTATGGCAATTTGCAACAACTTGACATTCCGGATCGGAAATGGGATCACATCACGATGGATTTCGTGACAAAGCTTCCAAAGACATTCAGAGGGCATGATATGATTTGGGTCATTGTTGACCGATTAACCAAAAGTGCTCACTTTTTGGCAACAAACAAGTCTGCTTCATTGACTCATTTGGCACAGCTTTATATTGATGAGATAGTATCACGTCACTGTCTTCCTTGCACAATTGTTTCTGATCGTGACTCTCGATTTGTATCTAATTTCTGGCGAAGTTTGCAACGTGAGTTAGGCACTCGTGTGCATCTGAGCACTGCCTATCACCCGCAGACCGATGGCCAATCAGAACGAACGATTCAGACTCTTGAAGACATGCTTCTGGATTAGTCTTCAACGGGAGCTCGATACTCGTGTTCAATTGAGTACCGCATACCATCCGCAGACAGACGGACAGTACGAAAGGACTATCCAAACTCTTGAAGACATGCTATGCGCATGTGTGCTTGAATACGGTGGCTCGTGGGATTCTCATTTGCCTTTGATTGAGTTTGCTTATAATAACTCATATCATTCTAGTATCGGTATGCCACCGTATGAGATGCTTTATGGTAGGCGTTATCGCACACCTACCTGTTGGCTTGAACCAGGGGAGAAGCAATATGCTGGACCTGAGCTGGTCCAGATTACAGCAGATAAAGTTAAGCTTGCACGTGAGAAGCTTAAAGCAGCCAGGGATAGGCAAAAGATGTATGTTGATCCTAAACGCAGGCCGGTTACCTTTGAAATTGGTGATCGGGTATTCTTGAAGGTTTCTCCCTGGAAGGGTGTTATCAGATTCGGCAAGAAGGGAAAGCTGAGTCCGAGATATATTGGTCCTTTTAGAATTATCCAGAAAGTCAACGAGCAGACAGTATCTTTGGAGTTACCTCCAGAGCTATCAGGTATTCACATAACTTTAATGTCTGCTATCTTCGTAAGTGCAAGGTGGATGAAGATCAGATTCTAGCCTTGCATGATCTGAAAGTTGATTCTTCTACATGGCTTGTGGAAGAACCCGTTTTGATTTTGAACACGAAGACTAAGCGGCTGAGAAAGAAGACTATTCAGCTGGTCTTGGTGAAGTGGAAGCACAACCTCGGGTCAAACCTGACGTGGGAGACCGAGGAGGATATGAGGGCCCGCTATCCCCACCTGTTTACTTAAAGTAGATTCCGAGGACGGAATCTTTTTAAGGGGGGTAGATTTGTAACAACCTCAAAATAGGCATAGTCGTGTTCGAATCTGGTACGTCTAAATTCTAATTAAATATTGAATAAAAGGGATTAAATATATATATTTGATTAAAGGGGAAAAATTATAAGAAAATAATAAAGAAATGATAATAATAAAATATTATGATAAATAGATAAGAATAATAAAATATTAAATGGTTTAGAACAAGGTTTCCAAAAATATCCCCGTTGGATAAAACGGGTACTCGTGCGTTAAATTGTAAGTTCGAAAGGGGAACAAGATACCCACTTGTGGATATGCATAACCCACAAGTAGGCAACTTTGGTGACTCACGTGAGCCATCCCTTGCAACTTTGGTGACTTGTGAGTGCCTGATAACATAACGATTAATATACCTATAACATATATTAGCAATGATTACAGAATTGTAAACCATGATTTGTACACGCACTTGTTTAAGTGTAGGATTTCATGATGATGCTAGAATATACCCTGTTGACACAGTATAGTATGCACTTGATTAGGTGTATGCTATGATGAGTATTGAATATATATGCGCGCATTGACTGATGATTCGATTGAATCAATTGTTTGTTTGTGATAGATCCGGATCCTTTGGACAAAGATGTCCTACAAGAACAAAGCTGTTCTACTTATGGACAAAGCTGTCCTCTTCGGGGATAGGGCATTCGATATTGTACGCCGGTATGAGACTGATCATGCTACACAAGCTGGGGGAACTTCCAAAAGGAAGTTTGAACAGTCTTCGGGGTGGAAGGCTTCAGGTGGAGGATCATGGCAGAGACAGCCTCAGCAACACCAGCAGCAACAAGGGGGTTCCAGGTATGGTCCTTCTGATGATCTATGGTGTGCTTCATGTCTATCTAGGCATACTGGGCATTGTACCAAGGATACTGCAAGGTGTCCTAAATGTGGTCAAAAGGGGCATACAGCTGAAAGCTGTAAACATAAAGATAATGTATGCTTCAAGTGCTTCAAGCCGGGACACCGATCGCTTGATTGTAGGTCGGGTTCCAACACCGGATCGGGAGGAGCTAGTGGATCTTCCTCGGGTCTGGGAAAGAATGTTGCTCTAGGCAGGGCATTCAAGATGACAGCCGATGAGGCTAAGGCTGCAGGTGATGTTATCACTGGCACCTTTCTTATTAATAATTCTCCTGCCTGTGTTTTATTACATTCAGGAGCAACATATTCTCTCATCTCTGCATTTTTTTGTGCTAAACTGCAATTGCCTATCTGTACACTGACTGATCCAGAAGCTTCGGTATCAAATAGTAGAGTATTCTAACTCGACAGGTGAGTGCCTGATAACATAAAGATTAATATACCTATAACATATATTAGCAATGATTACAGAATTGTAAACCATGATTTTTACACACACTTCTTTAAGTGTAGGATTGCATGATGATGCTAGAATATACCCTGTTGACACAGTATAGTATGCACTTGATTAGGTGTATGCTATGATGAGTATTGAATATATATGCGCACATTGACTAATGATTCGATTGAATCAATTGTTTGTTTGTGATAGATCCGGATCCTTTGGACAAAGATGTCCTACAAGAACAAAGTTGTTCTACTTAAGGACAAAGCTGTCTTCTTCGGGGATAGGGCATTCGATATTGCACGCCCGTATGAGACTGATCATGCTACACAAGCTGGGGGAACTTCCAAAAGGAAGTTTGAACAGTCTTCGGGGTGGAAGGCTTCAGGTGGAGGATCATGGCAGAGACAGCCTCAGCAACACCAGCAGCAACAAGGGGGTTCCAGGTATGGTCCTTCTGATGATCGATGGTGTGCTTCGTGTCTATCTAGGCATACTGGGCATTGTACCAAGGATACTGCAAGGTGTCCTAAATGTGGTCAAAAGGGGCATACAGCTGAAAGCTGTAAACATAAAGATAATGTATGCTTCAAGTGCTTCAAGCCGGGACACCGATCGATTGATTGTAGGTCGGGTTCCAACACCGGATCGGGAGAAGCTAGTGGATCTTCCTCGGGTCTGGGAAAGAATGTTGCTCTAGGCAGGGCATTCAAGATGACAGCCGATGAGGCTAAGGCTGCAGGTGATGTTATCACTGGCACCTTTCTTATTAATAATTCTCCTGCCTGTGTTTTATTACATTTAGGAGCAACATATTCTCTCATCTTTGCATTTTTTTGTGCTAAAATGTAATTGCCTATCTGTACACTGACTGATCCAGAAGCTTTGATATCAAATAGTAGAGTATTCTAACTCGACAGGTGAGTGCCTGATAACATAAAGATTAATATACCTATAACATATATTAGCAATGATTACAGAATTGTAAACCATGATTTGTACACGCACTTGTTTAAGTGTAGGATTGCATGATGATGCTAGAATATACCCTGTTGACACAGTATAGTATGCACTTGATTAGGTGTATGCTATGATAAGTATTGAATATATATGCGCGCATTGACTGATGATTCGATTGAATCAATTGTTTGTTTGTGATGGATCCGGATCCTTTGGACAAAGCTGTCCTACAAGAACAAAGTTGTTCTACATAAGGACAAAGCTGTCCTCTTCGGGTATAGTTGCGGCTGTACAATAGAGGAATCTGCGGATTCCAAAACGCAACGGTGGACGCTGTTTAGCTCCCCCACCGGAGCGGTTGATGTGTTTGGTACCCCAGTTTGGTGCATTGCGCCGGGTTTGCTCCCCTGCAAGATATGTTACCTCCTGACTACGCCAACTCATCGCTAGATGCTAGGATAGAACTATCTGAGCATGATTGATGATATGTGATGTACTTATGTTAATCATATTCTATTTGAGTACTCACTAGCTATTATAGCTAACAGATGCTACACCCTACATGTGCAGGTGATCCTCGGTGAGCTCGGGACCCTGCGGGTAGTTTGTTTTCACAGGAAGAACACTTTGTCTGTAATAACTCTGATGTTATGTTTGTTTGTATTTAATAATGGTCGACCGGATAAGTATTAGTAACACCAAACTTGTATATGGCAACTTTTGATTGTAATATATTTGCCACGTGTTTTCTATTTCCGCTACGTGTTTTTAAATGAAAAAGATAAATTGATAGTTTAAAAAGAAAATTTGGTCTCGAAACGGCGGTGTTACACATATATCCGAAATATCCTAATAAAGTCTACAAGCTTAAGAGGTCCATTTATGGTCTTAAGCAAGTATCTCGGAGTTGGAACATTTGCTTTGATGAAAAGGTCAAAAGAGTTTGGCTTTTCTAAAAGCAAGGACGAACCTTGTGTGTATGTCAGCGCTAGTAGGAGTGTTGTAGTTTTCCTCGTCTTGTATGTAGATGACATACTACTCATAGGAAGTGATGTGACTACCTTGTAGGAAGTGAAAACCTGGCTTGGGAGTTGTTTCTCTATGAAAGACATGGGAGAAGCAGCATATATTTTAGGAATAAAGATCTATAGATATAGATCTAAAAGACTCATTGGTTTGAGCCGGAGTACGTACATAGATAAAGTCTTGAAGAGGTTCAAGATGCAAGATTCCAAGAAAGGAAATTTGCCTATGTTTCATGGTATGGCATTGAGCAAGTCTCAATGTCCTAGTTCTCAAAATGAACTAGTAGAAATGAGTCGAGTCCTATATGCTTCGGTGGTGGGATCGATCATGTATGATATGCTGTGTACTCGGCTTGATGTGTCGTATGTCTTGAGCATGACGAGTCGATATCAGGCCAACCCTGGTCAAAGTCATTGGGTTGCTGTTAAAAACATCCTTAAGTGTCTTTGGAGAACTAATGAGATGTTTTTTGTGTTCGGTGGATCGGAGGAGCTAAGAGTCACCGGATATTCTAATGCTAGCTTCCTGGCGGACAAGAATGATTTCCGGTCACAATCGGGATTTGTATTCTTGTTAAATGGTGGAGCAATAAGTTAGAGAAGTTCCAGGCAAGATACCGTGGTTGATTCAACCACGGAGTCAGAATATATTGATGCAAGCGAGGCTGCTAAGGAATCTGTCTGGATGAAGAAATTCATTCAAAATCTTGGAGTTGTTCCTAGCATCGCTAACCCTACTTAGATCTTCTGTGACAATGAGGGTGCAGTAGCTCTCGCTAAGGAACTAAAAGAGTGCATCGACGTACGACACACATTGCTCGAAAATATCATTTTATCCGTGATATCATCGATAATGGAGACATTGTGTTCAGTAGAGTACCGACTGACAGGAACTTGGCAGATCCGCTCACTAAACCTTTGTCACAAGTTAAACATGATTCTCATGCTAAATCCATGGGTATTAGATTTACTAGTGACTTGGTTTAATTATTTTGGTTGTAATTATTATTGAGAACATTAAAGCGATAATGCATTTCTTATTGTAATGTTATTAAATGGGGATTTAATATACGCATGGTGCGATTAATCTATGATGTATTATTGTGTTCTATCTTTACACGTTTAATACTTACTTGAATAAATTTATTTATTCTAAACTCTCCACAATCGGTCGTTCTTCAATGGAAGGAAGAAGTGAATTAAGATCGAGGCAAGTGGTTGGTAAAGTATTTATCTTGGATTGAATACATGTTTATGCAACACTAGCCTGTACTTAATGATGATTAAGTAATTGGAGGACCCGTGCCTGGGTTTACTTCATCGATATGATCACAAGTAAATCAAGATGATAATATTATTTATCCTTTTACTAGAGATGCATGCGTTACTTGACTAATAATATGGACTTGTTTAGATTGCTTTCTAACGCAGTTCGTAACTGGCTGTTATAAGGGAAGTTTTCAGGCAAGAACATGTTATTATGATAGGATGATGTTGTCAAAGGTATTCGTTCCTCTTTAGAGAAATATCCTTTGGGCCCCTCGTTGACTAAGTTGATGACAATCAAAATGCATGGCCGTGCTCAATTTGAATTGATGGTGGATCAATTATGCAACTTGTATAGTTAGTCATAGTTAGTCTAGATCGAGAAACATAATCGTGAATGTTTTAGGGTTGACCATGGTCCATGACCTGCATTCACATCAGATATCGTTAACGAAGGGATAAGTAATCACTTATATGTAGGACCTTTCCTTTTGGTTAGGTATTTGTTTTTGGAAGACAAACCCTATGCTAACTTAGGGGCATAGATGCCTTGCTAGAGGCCGCTCTATGTCAGTGACGCTTTTAGTGAGTGTGTTATGTGCAAGTGGGAGTCTGTTGGATTATGCCCACTAACACACACGAGTTGGCTTCATGGCTGATGAAGCAAGGGCCTAATATGTCACATGCCAAGTATCGCTTCAGACATCACAAATGGTCAAATAAAAGAGAAAACAAGAAAATGGTTCTCGTGGGCAGAGGCACGCTCGTGCCTCTATGAGGTACGGTCATGCCCTAGGGGCAGGCACGAGCCCAAGTCGGGCATGACTTGGTCGTGGCCTGGGGCTAGGTACACCCGTGCTGTTGGAGGCACGCCCGTGCGCTGTGCCTAATGGACAGGCACGAGCCCAAGTCAAGGGTTACTTTGGCATAGCCTTTTGGGCTGGCACGCCCATGCCCTGAAAGAGGGATGCGTCGTATCAGCAGGGAATTTCACTGTGCCAATTCAGCGGAGGGCTATCGTTAAACCTTTGCTTTGGCCGACATTGGTTATAGGTTCTGCGCCGAACCGCCTGTCTTCTTGATTGTGTGGTTACATGCTTTGATATCAATTGTTGATGTTTGCCTTTGATAATTAGCTTCTTCTCACTTAGCGTTGTTCTAATTCCCCTCAGTTGATGCTTTTGCAGGTTTGTGAGTTGTTGGTGTTTATAGAAGGAAAGCTCGACCCTGCTCTGATATGTATTTTAAAATGAAAACGAGCCATAGTATTTTGTAACACCAAGGCGAAAGTTGTATTTGTGACACAGATGCTTTGTTGTTTGTAAATATTTGTACTGCATGTAAAGTTTGTTTGTTTAATTCTTCCGCAAAGCGTTTTAAAAAAATGGCTTAGGATTTCTGGTATTACATTAAATATACAAACTAACTGCTTGTGATTGTGTACAGGATGAAAGCGTGAAGAAAACGGTTGAAGAGCGCGGAATTATGATTGTTTACGCAAAAGCTGAGAATAGCGCGAGGCGGAATGGAGCTGGAAGATGGAACAAGTATATTTTGCTTGCATTGCCAAGCTCCACAACATGCACGTATGGTGCATGCCGACAGGAATTCCAGAATGTGAGCTGAATTAGATTCACCTAGCTCCACGCCGAGTAACAATGTCTCATGCCGAGAGACCTTCGAGAGCAAAACCCTATAATTTGTTCAATTATGCTCCACACAGAGAAACAATGTCACACACCGAGTAGCCTTTGAGAAATATTTCAAAACCATGAATCGCCATGCTCCATGTCATGCAGTTTAACCCCACGTTGTCCGCCTCTCGGGTCAAATAAAGTCAAATTTAATTCATTTAATGCCCCACGACGTGCACATATGTTCCACGTCGTGCTCTCAACCCAGCCCATGAAACACTATTTAAGTTAATTTAGGTCACGAGAAAAGGGAGAACACATCATAATAATTTCACAGGAGCAGTGGACGCAGAGAGAGGAGTAGAAAACAGTACATTTTGGTCTTCTATTATTGTGTCTTTATTATTTGTAAGCAACTGACAATGTTTGTATTTAATTTATTTATTGATTCATGTTTGATCTTTAGAATGATTTTAGGCTAAGTTCCTTTGTATTTACCATGATGAACAACCCCTAGGTTTGATATGTAATCCTATCCTATATTTATAATATATGATTAGTTTTGTTTATTCTTAATTGTGAACCTTGAGTTTTTTATCTTAACCTTTATTGAATAATCTGTTAGATATAGTTTGTGCATAATCTGAGGTAATGACTTGCATGTTTATTTCCTTCTAGATTATTGTTTGCTTCTTCTGAGATAATCACGTTTGCATACAATAGGATAGATAACTTTTCTAAGATAATGAGGGTTAAGATTATTTAGTAATACCTTAGATAAAATTTTGAGTCTAATTCACTGTACAACGAGAGTTAAGTGTGTTTTAGAGAGATTAAGTCATAATTGGATTGGTAAGACCGATGGTTGTTAGTTCGAACGCCCTTATAAAATTATCATATTAAATGTGCTTATAACAAATTGAACCTAGGAGGAGTGATTCATTGGTAAATACACCTTTGTCATCTGATTTAAACTTTTGGAAATTGTTTCCTTAGCTCACTACTTTAAACCAACCTTTAATACCTTGGCAACGGTTAGCTGCTAGTTTCAAAAACCCATTTTTACTTTTGAAGCATTTTTGTTTAGCTAGTTAATTCCTTGATAGTACATTCAATTCCTGTTCTCTAAGGATACAATCCTTGTCCTACCCTGTTTACTGCTATACGATCGGTTGCGCTTACCCGTTAGTGTGTCAGTCAAATTAGGTTAGATTAGTGTTAAAATTTAAGACTGATATTCGCGTATCAAGTTTTTGGCGCCGCTGACTTTGCTATTTAGAAATTACTAGTTCTTCGACCCTTATTTGAGGTTTTACCTCGAGTAAGTTGTTGTTTAGTAGGTCAATTTTATTTCAGTTTTCGTTTCTTTAATTTCCTTTGTTTAAGTATATAACTTTTATTAAGGTGTTGCGTGATCTTTTCACTGTTTTCCGTGCAGCTGTATGACCCGTAGCTCCTTGACATTCTTATAAATTCCGTTTCAAAAACCAAAGCGAGAATTTTATCGTCGTCTACATGCACTAAATTCTGCAACCACAGAGGATTACCAGGAAGCATCTAATCCTCAGGAAGAGTTCGAGGAACCACCATCACCTATGGCAAACGAGGATGAAACACCGATATGGTCCGCCCGAGAGACTGCACCACCAGGCCCGGAGCCTGCTATTCGAGTTCCTGAGATTTAAACTATTCAAAACTTGTTTAAACCATGGTTTATGTAAAACCCTTTAACTAAAAGTGGAAGCATTAAAATTTATTTACAGTATTTATACAAAATACGGTACCAAGCTTAACAACAATTTCCAACAACGTATATGACTTATAAGCTTTTGGTGTTACCATAGCCAATCTCACGATAATAATCAAACTAACAGGAAATCCAAGATTACCGGAAGCTAACTCAAGCCATAGCAATGCCCCAAGGTATCTACCCGCCTCAGAAAGGCCACTAAACAACCTGTGAATACAAAACATTTTATACACCAAGTTAGCTATAAACATAGCTAGTGAGTACAACCAACAACTTTAGTCTTTCCAAAACCAAGTCATCATCTTTGAAAACACAAGTTTGGCAATATTCATACTTTAATGATATTCACACAAGCACATAAGGATGCGGGTCGTCCATTGAGCCACAATATCTCCACGTGGTAGCTAGCCACGGTCAACATGTGCCCACGTGGGGGATAACCACATCTCCAGTCAAGGTGGGGGAAGCACGAAGCAGTCCACCATTGTAACATCCTCATAAAGGGCCTAGACACACGCATACGTGGTATGTTAAATAATTTAAATAAATTGAATTAAATATATATTTGTTAGTTATTGGTAAAAGTGACCAAAATAGTTATTAAATGAGTTGATAAAAATTTGAGAAAAATAGATAAAAATAATAGAATATTAAATGGTTTAAGATAAGGATTCCAAAAATATCCCTGTTAGTTAAAACGGGTACTCGTGCGTTAAGTTGTAAGTTGTAAGTTGTGTTCTTGGCTAGTTTTGGAAGAGAGATTCAATTGATATCATTAAGGCTTCAATCTTTGCTGCAATTCAAGTTCTAATTTGCCTCTAATAATCTATTCATCATCTTTGTTCTTGTAAGTCCTTGTTCTTCTTTTAGTTCAAATTTCCACGTTTGGTATTTTGAGTCAAGATTAGAAATTGATGTTAAGAATTGAATTGGTTGTTCCTAATTAGTTCCTGCTATGATTCTAAGTGTATAGCAGTTAGTTTTGAGAATTAAAGTAATGATTTTGAATGAATTTGGAAAATCAAGTTTAATGGGTCAAAATGATGAATTTGGTCCCAAAGTGTGAATTTGATGTTTAAATGTGTAAAAACCGTGTGTTTTGCTTATTTATGATGTGTTATTTCACATATGAATGAAAGGAATCATCTATAAATGAATTGGTAATGTTATGGTATAGCTTTGGCTGGAAAACAGCAGGTTCTGGTCGAATCTCCTACTACAAATGGAAAGGCACGGGCGTGCCTCTCAAGAACAGGCCATACCCTAGGAGGCACGGCCGTACCTCTAAAATGTATGGGCGTGCCTAACCCTAGAAGGTACGAGGGGTACCCTACAATCACGGGGGGTATCTGATAGTATGGCACGGGCAAGTCTAGCTCAGGTCCAGCCATGCCTTAGCCAGGCACGGGCGTGCCTTGACCAGGCACCGCCGTACCCTTCCTTTTGGCAGTTTCTGTTTTAGTGACTCTTGATACGTGTTAAACCTGTTTAGGTGAACCAGTTGATCTAGAAACATTTGTGCTATAGTTCTTACTTGTTATAATTCCACAGGTGAGTAACAGTTAACCTAAGTATGATATTAATGGTGTTATATAGATGTTTGTATGTTACAAACCATAAATTTGATAAACTATGCATGTTTATGGCTTTTATAAGCCCACTGAGTTGTTAAATTGCTATGTACGTATGTTAATGGCTTTTGTAGGCCTAAGATGATATGTTACGGCTTTTGTAGGCCAATTTTCTATGCTATGGCTTCTGTAGGCCAATTGTGTTATGTTGTGGCTTTTTGTAGGCCAATGTTTATTGTACCGGTACTTTGTTGGATATTTGGGGCCAGCTTGTCTGGATCTAGTTGGGGCCTTGTGCCGCTTGCATGATGTGCGGCGATTCGATGATCACGAATCTTGGTTCCTGCAGAACCTCCGCCCCTCAACACTATTATGGGCTCTCAGTTCCCGCTCATCTCGAGTGGGGTATATTTCCCCGATAACGCAATGGTGGATCGCTACCTGCTTCTCCACCGGCACAGAGGAAGTATTGGTTTCCCCAGTTAGGATCACTGAGTCGGGCTTATAACCCTGCAAGACGTGGTTCCTGCTGACTAACCATTGCTTCACAATGTGGTAGGGTAGACTTGACTGTTGATATGTTATGCATGTGATATGTATATTATAGTATTGATATGATGCCCCCGCTTAATTGTTATTCACTAGCTATTTATAGTTAACCCTCTCATGTATATTCCATACCCAGCTAAATAGATTACAAGTGAGGACGGGTACTTGCTGGAATGTCATTTTATGTTTTGGGAACACTTGTTTATGTACCTTTGTTAATATGTTGTACTTTGAAATGGTCGAACGAATTGGTAACGCCTTGGTAGAACTTTTGTGGTGCAACTTATATATATAGGTTGTAAATTATTAAAATATTAATAAAGCTTCCGCTGTGTTTTATAAAAAAATACTCCTCAAATTTAGGCTGCGTTACAAGCATACAACGGTTATCTGGAGTGAATGACCCTCCACCAATTGTAACATCCCTAAAAAATACCACATACATGACGAATGGTTCTGTTTACCGTAGCCTCTTGAACCACACCCACGCTCAAAGAGGTGGAACACAAATGGATGTGCAATCAAAACCACACTAGTTCGGACTAAAACTCATACCACAAGGGTCACATAAAACACAAGCCATAAAGGCCAAGTAACTCAAGCATTTAAGTTTATCATAAAACAAGCAAGTGTCACATAACTCATAACTCTTGAGCATAAATACTCAACAAACAATATTACATTGGACATCATAGTGTCCACAATACACCCTAGGTGTAAACATAATTTCATTAACCTAAAACCATATGTGTTGTTACAATATCAAAACTCACTCCTATATGGAGTATTATGTCTCAAGAAACCATCAAGTACAAGCACAACATTAACAAAGACCTTCTCCTAAGTGGAGCATTGGTCTTACTTTAAAAACCATTATTAAAACACATCATATATCTACAACCTTAAAATTCAATTAGCTTCATAAAACAATTTCCAAACATATCAAATGCATTTATGATGACTTATAAACCTTTAACAAAAGTTGGGTATCCGTAGGGTGTACTCACCTGCTGGTGTGATGAGAATCACAACCCTAACCAAACCAAAGCTCAAACACTTGATCATTAGCCTATGATCACCAAAACACAAGGTCAACTTGCATGAGTTAACCAAAGACAAGATTTCTTAAGAGTATAAACTCAATTCAAGACTTAGACACTCTTTCAGGTCTAAAAAGACTCCATATAAACCTTCTATAACCAATGGAAACAAACCCCAATCAAATATAAGGTCAAATGGGGTCAAAACAATGATTTTGGAGGTTTCAGGGTGCCTTGTGCCGCGAGAAAATCGCTGAAATTAGTGTTGTTTAAACCAGCACGTCGCGTTGCGACCCTTACCCAGGTCACGCCGTGACCCACGTGAACAGTGCCAGTTTTGCTTGTTTTTATCATAAAAACGGCCAAAACCCAAGTTTTTCCCAATTCAACTTATTTGCAGCATACACAACACTCAAAAACACTTCATAACAACAAAACATCAACTTTTTTAACACCTTTGATCATCAAAACCCTAACTTCACCATCTTTCCCCATTTTGACCCATTTACTCAATCAATCACAAATTTCAACCATAAATCACCAAAAAACAACATGTATAACTAAAATCAAACTCAAATACAAGTTAGAACTTACTTGATTTATACCAAACTTGTGTAGTTAACTTTCTATGCTCAAATCAAACCCAAAACATGAAGGAGATGAAGTCCAAACACCCAATTTCTAGACTCCAAGCACAAACACCAACAATTTTTCCTTTAATTCCCCTTCCTTCTTCTTGCTAGAACTCTTATAGACTCGTCTCTCTTCTCTCTCTCTTTCTCTCTCTCTCTCTCCACGTTTTCACCATCCAAGAATGAGGGCTTTTGACCCTCAATTAGCCATTTATGCACATACCCACACATATTTACACCTCTAGCTTCTCCATTTCCTAACTTTTGCATTTTATTACCAATTTCTATAGTAATACACACATACACAATATGTAACATTTAAATAATATCAATAACACATAATTTTACTAATTCTTCTATTAAACATGCATTTTTATATATTTTATTATTTTACAAAATTACGAATATTACAACCCGGACCGTCATATCAATTCTTTCCTCGCTGTCTGTGAGTTATTTATGGTCAGAGGAACTACCTCTAATGTTGTGCGCCTAAGAGTCTTCCCATTTACTCTTATGGGGTGTGTGACTTGGGGAGGTTGGCAGAAATCTTAGCAAGTCGACAAAGTGGCTGAATACCGAGCAATACCCAACAGAACCCGAATGCTGATAAACCTAGGAACGAGCATTTCAAAGAAATTATAACTCACTCAGGTAAGTCCGTTGGTAATAATATTGTTAATAATACTAATAATTTTTTCCCTCCCAGTGTGTAGGATTATTTATCTGATCATGAGATCGAGACTCTAGCAATGGAAAAGCAAAAGGAACCGGAAATTGTTCTAGCAAAACTGTAACATCCTTAGATTGGGCCTAGTCGTGTTCAAACCTTGTACGTCTAAATCTTGAATTAAATTATTGAATAAAGGAATTATATTGAAATATATATATTTGATTAATGGGAAAATAGAAGAAAATAATAAAGAAATAATAATATAAAAATATTATTAAAAATAAATAAGAATAATAAATTATTAAATGGTTTAGAACGAGGTTTCCAAAAATATCCCCGTTAGTCAAAACGAGTACTCGTGCATTGAGTTGTAAGTTGGAAAGGGGCACAAGATACCCACTTGTGGATATTATCAACCCACAAGCATGCATCCTTTGCCTCTCCACATACACATATACACACAGCACACATACACTTCTTTCTTTCATTTTGTGTGTTTTTGGCTTTGAAGGGGATTCAAGAAGAAATCATCAAACAACCTTTGTTACTGAATTCAAGTGCTAAATCAAGTCTCTAATCTGCTGCAAATCACCAAGTCCTAATCTCCACCTTGTTGGTAAGCTCCATCTTCATGTTCTTTAAGTTTTGACCATTTAGGTCAAATGGGTCAAATTTACAAATTGACATCTATAATTGATTCCATTGATTCTAATCTGTTCCTACATCATTCCTAAGTGTATAGCAATCAAATTCTTGAATTAAAGTGGTGTTTTTAGTTGAATATGTATAAAATGCTCAAATAGGTTAAAAATGGTGATTTTAATCCCAATCCTTGAATTGGGTGTTTAAGTAAGAATTGATAGTTGTTTCTAGCTTAGTTTAAGTACCTATTTCATATGTGAACACTGGAAACTAGATTAGAATCGATTGGTTGTGTTTTGGGGTTGAAATGGCCGAAAGCAAGGGCTGGAAATCGCACAGGTCTATGCAAACTTGCTTGTGGGCGCAAGGATCATCCTTGTGGCTGCAAGGGGTTTTGCTTATGGGCACAAGCAGCCTTGCTTGTGGCCGCAAGGAGCCCTGTTACAGCAAACAGTTTGTTGTTTTGGGTTATTCTGATATTCGGGGTGTTTGTTTAGGTGAGCCTGACAACCGAGAGGACATTAAACATTCAATTGACTAGTTTAAGCTTGTCAGGTGAGTACCTGATAACATAAAGATTAATATATCTATAACATACATTAACAATGAATACAAAATTGTATACCATGACTTGTACACACACTTGATTAAGTGTATGTTGCATGATTATGCTAGATTTAACATGTTGACATAAAATAATATGCACTTGATTAGGTGTATATTATGTTGATAAATGATTATATGTGTGCATTGAAGATCCGTTTGGATCAGATATTTGTTTGTGAATGGTCGAGATCCTAAGGACAAAGCTGTCCTACAACAAGAACAAAGTTGTTCTACTTTAAGGACAAAGCTGTCCTCTTTGGGCATAGCTTATGGTTGTACACAGAGGAATCGGTTGATTCCAAAACGCAATGGTGGACTGCTTCACAACTCACCCACCGGAGTGGTTGATGTGTCTGGTACCCGAGTTTGGTGCATTGAGCCGGGTTAGCTCCCCTGCGAGATATGTTACCTTCTGACTACGCCAGCTCATCGCGAGATTCTAGGATAGAACTGTTTGAGCATGATTGATGAGATGTGATATGTTTATATTGATTGCATGCTATTTGGTACTCACTAGCTATTATAGCTAACAGATATTACTCCTCACATGTGCAGGTGATACTCAGTGAGCTTGGGACCCTACGGGTAGTCTACTTTCTTAGGAGGAATACTGTATTTTATTAACTTTGATATTATGTATGTTTGTAAACAGATAATGGTCGAACGGTTCAGTATCGGTAACACCAAATATCGTTGGTGGCAATTTTTTTGAATGTATAATATTTGCAAGTTCTTTTAATTCCGCTGCGTGTTTTAAATAAATAAATATAAATTAGTATTTTAAAAAGAAAAATTTGGTTCTCGAAAGCACGGTGTTACAAGCTGGTATCAGAGCCTAAGTTTGAGTGAATTGAGGTATTTGAAAGAGTACTCAGTCTCAAATTCAAGCTCAACCATTATTTAAAGTGTTCCTCAGGAGGTTATGGGATGTGAGAGAGATTGATTGCTATGACTAATATGTAAGTGCTTATCTGCTTATTATGATTAATCAAGTATGATAAGTATAATAAGAATATATGACTTTAATGATCTAACAGAATTTAGAGACTAACAATGGCCGGTGGTGAAGATAGAGAGGCCTATATTCGTGACCTAGAAGCTCGTCTTAAAGCTTCTGAGGAGCGTGTACCTAAGAAGAAGATGGCTATGGGTCTAAAAGCATTTATGATGTGTAAACCGCCTACCTTTGATGATAGTATGGATTTGGTAGTCACGGAGAAGTGGATCTGTGATACAGAGTTGGCTTTTGAAACATGTGATGCCGAGGATTCCAAGAAGGTGGTCTATGCTAGGAAAATGTTGCGGGGTCGTGCAGTTTCTTGGTATGACACTGTGATTGCATCTACGCTAGCTGCAGTCCTAAATGCTTTAACTTGGCCTGATTTTCTGAGAATTCTGCGGGCTAAGTACTGTTCAGCACAAGCTCTGGAGACTGTTGATAATGAGTTCAGGGCCTTGACCAAAGGCAACAAATCAATAGAGGAGCTCATTACCAGGTATACCAAACTGCTACGATTTATGCAGAACTCATTGCCTTATGAAGAGGCAAGAATTAATCATTTTGCACTTGCTCTGCCACCTGAATATCGATCATATATCCGGTTTGCTACCACTCTGGATAAAGCCTTCGATTATGCTCGCCGATACGAGAGTGATCATGCATTATAGAAGGAGACTAATCAACAACAGGGGGTTCGAGGTACAGTCATGCAGATGATTTATGGAGTGCCTAGTGTCGTACTAAGCACACAGGGCATTGTACCAGGGATACTGCAAGGTGTCCCAAATGCGGTCAGAAGGAGCATTCTGTAGATAACTGCAAATATAAAGATAATGTATGCTACAAGTGCCTCAAACCGAGACATCGATCGGTTGATTGCAGATCGGGTCCTAACCCTGGATAAGGAGGAGCTGGAGGATCTTCCTCAAGTCGGGGGAAGAATGTTGCGCCCCATGCACCGGGCAGGGCGTTTCAGATGACCACTGATAAGGCTAAAGCCGCAGGTGATGTGATCACTGACACTTTTCTTGTTAACAATTATCCTGCCTGTGTTTTATTTGATATAGGAGCAACTTATTCTTTGATCTTTGCATCTTTGTGTGTTAAACTGCAACTGCCTATCTATACACTGATTGATCCATTAAGCGTTGAGGTTGCTAATGGAAGGATAATTCCTGTTGTTCATAGAGTTCCTATGGCAGTGATTAACATTGACAAGACTAGTTTCCCTCTTTCATTTCTTGTTATGCCAATTGCGGGGTTTGATGCTGTAATCGGGACGGATTGGCTCGGCAGTAAAGATGCTGAAATTCTATGTTCGAAAAATATAATCAGATTTCCTTTTCCCAATGGATCTTATGCAGTAGCTCAAGGTGAGAAAAGGGAATCTGATATTCTTATCATCTCTATTATTAAAGCTCAGAAATCTGTTACAAAAGGTTGTGTCTCTTACTTTGTGTATATTATTAATACTAAAAATAGAGAAACAACGAGTTGAAAATATCAAGGTAGTGTCAAAATATCCTGAAGTTTTCCCAGATGAATTACCTGGACTGCCTCCAGTCATGGATGTTGATTATAGAATTGATCTTGTACCCGGAGCTACCCCAGTGGCTAAAGCTCCGTATCGTCTCGCTCCCTCTGAAGTTCGCGAGATGATGAATCAAATCCAGGATTTACTTGACAAGGGCTTCATTCGCCCGAGCTCTTATCCTTGGGGAGCTCCAATTTTATTTGTCAAGAAGAAAGATGGTACTATGCGAATGTGCATAGATTAGATGGAGCTTAACAAGCGAACTGTAAAGAACAAATACCCACTACCCCGCATAGATGACTTATTTGATCAATTGCATGGGGCAACTTGCTTCTCTAAAATTGATCTTCAAAAAACTTCCTTTCATACCCGTTATGGCTATTATGAATTCTTGGTGATGCGATTTGGCTCCACCAATGCACCAGCTATCTTCATGGATCTCATGAACCGTGTTTGTCGTCCATTTCTGGACAAGTTCGTGATATTGTTTATCGACGACATTCTAATTTATTCGAACACCGAAGCTGAACATGAATCTCATCTTCGTCAAGTTCTCGAGACTCTTAAGCGAGAACAACTCTATGCTAAACTTTCTAAATGTGAGTTTTGGCTTCGGGAGGTGCATTTTCTTGGCCATGTTATCTGCAGGGATGGTGTTAAAGTAGACCCTGCTAAAGTTGAGGCGGTGATGAATCGGGGAATTCCTAAAACCCCATCTGAGATTCCTAGCTTCCTAGGACTTGCCGGTTATTATCGGCGATTCATTCAGAATTTTTCAAAGATTGCAGGTCCTCTGACGAAGCTTACACAAAAGGATGTTCCATATTCGTGGTCTGATGAAAAAGACAAACCCTTCCAGACATTGAAGCAACACTTATGTCAAGCTCCAGTTCTGACTCTGCCAAATGGGTCAGAAGATTTTAATGTTTACTGTGATTCTTCTTATGCAGGTTTGGGAAGTGTCCTTATGCAGAAGGACAAAGTCATAGCTTATGCTTCCCGCCAATTGAAACTACATGAGAAGAGCTATCCGACTCATGATCTGGAGTTGGCAACTGTTGTCTTTGCTTTAAAACTATGGTGCCACTACTTGTATGGCACCAAATATATGGTATTCACTAATCATAAGAGCCTTCAGTATGTTTCTATACAAAAGGAGCTCAATATGAGGCAACGCAGGTGGATAGATTTGATAAATGACTATGACTGCAAAATCAAATACCACTCAGGCAAGGCTAATGTGGTGGCTGATGCATTAAGCCGAAAGGGCTCTACTGATAGCATCAAATTTATGAAACTCACAATTGTCTATGATTTAATCAATCGGCTGAAGGAGGCACAACAAGAAGCCTTACTAGAAGTTAATCTAAAGGCAGAAGTTATGGTTAAGATGAAGGAGCAGCTACAAGATGACAGTAGGGGATTGAAAACGTACACGTCCAGAATCTGGGTACCTAGCATCGGAGGGAACCGGGATCTAATCTTGAAGGAGGCACACAATTCTCGTCTATCTGTTCATCCTGGGTGCACTAAAATGTACCATGATCTTAAGGCACTTTATTGGTGACCTACCTTGAAACGTGACATTGCCTCATATGTGGAGAAATGTTAGATTTGTGCACAGGTGAAGACCAAGCATGAAAGACCCTATGGTAATTTGCAATAATTACCAATTCCGGAATGGAAATGGGACAACATCACCATGGATTTTGTTACTAAATTGCCTAGGACTTCAAAAGGGCATGACATGATCTGGGTGATTGTTGATAGACTCACCAAGAGTGCACACTGCCTAGCTCTTAATGAATCATCTTCTATGCCTCGTCTTACTCAGCTATATATCAATGAAATCGTTGCCTGAGACGGTGTTCCTCTATCTATTGTCTCTGATAGGGATACACGATTTGTTTCACACTTTTGGAACAGTCTTCAACGGGAGCTTGATAGTCGTGTTCATTTGAGTACCGCATATCTGTTGGAACTCGTGGTGGGCACAAACACAGCGGAAGCAAACAAAAAATAGCATGCAAGACAAAAACAAACAAGCAAAAGAAACCCACAACCAAGTTCCAATGGTGGAATACACTACAAAGCAAATTGCAACTGAAGCAAGAAGAAGAAGGAAGAAAATACCTCCTTACCATGGCTAGAAATCGAGTTCATCAAGTGGATTGGGATGAAATTGAGGAAACAAGTGGCTTCCTCCTCCATTACTAGTCCACACCAAGAACATTTGATCCCTAAATGCTAGTAAGCCATAGATGAACATCCTTGATGACTTCACCATCTGGAATAGCCCATGAACATCTCCTCTTGCACAATAGATCAGCTCACATAATACTCAAGATCACCATCTTAGTGTTAGTTTAAGATCTTTGCATGAGGCACCAAGAGAGAATAGTTGTAGAACAAGAGAGAGAGACTTTCTAGCTAATGTTCCAGCCCTTTGAACAGCCATCTGAAGCCTCCAGGGTCGGACTAAAAGTAAAGGTTTTGATTGGACCAACAAAAGGTCCAATCAAAACAAAGTGACACTTCAGCTGCCTCTTCACGACCCGTGAAGACCATAGCCTTCACGGCCCATGAAGACAGTTTCATGGTCGTGAAGCACCCAGCCTTCATAGCCCATGAAGCAATCAGCTTCATGGTCATGAAGCACCTAGCCTTCACAACCCATGAAGCACGAACCTTCATGGTCATGAAGCACCCATTGACAACCAAAACCACCATTTTACTCCTCTCTTTCTAAACATGCTGTCGGGATCAATCCATGGCGTGTGACCCAATAGGCTCGTGCTTCATTAGCAGTGATACCAACATACGTGTGTCAGTGGGCAGATTCTCCAACAAACTCCCACTTGCACATGACACACCATACCCATATGCATCACGGACAGGGAGCGGCCTCTAGCAAGACATCCCTTCCCCTAAATCAACACGAGGTATGTCATCCCTGACAAGTACCTAATCACAATCCGAACGGGTTTGAAAAGGTCCTACAGATAAGTGATCAATCATCCTATTGTTCGCGATATCCGGGTGAACACGAGACATGGTACAAAGTTATTCTCCGATCGTTCACGATTATATTTCTCGATCAAGATTGGTGGTGACCAATCAGCGCCCAATCATCGAGGGGCCCAAGGATATCTCTTTAAACAGAGGAACAAATTCCTTCGACTGCATTGTCCCCTTACATTGGCAATACATTGCCCAAAAGCTTCCTTTATAACATCCAGTTACGGACTGCGTTTGAAAGCAATCAGAACAAGGCAGACCAATGTTGTGGAAACACATGTATCTCCGGTCAAAGGACAAAAGATATTATCATCCTGAGTTACTCTTGACATGTACCATGAAGTAAACTCAGGTGTGGGTCGTCCAATCACTTGAAACTCTTTTCAAGTATAGGTAAAGTGTTGCGTCTCTCGTATCTAATCACCATTGAACACACAACCAACACTTTCCCTCAGTCTTCGTTCAAACTTCCTTCCTTTGAAGTGTGACTGACTGTGGACATTTAGAATGTAAAACATTCAGGGAAGCGGTAAACATGCTAAGATGGAACACAATAAAGGCTACTGAGAGTATCCGCTACACGCGTATTAACAAATCTCCATTTGATAATCGATACTAACAAAAGTGAAATGTTGCTTAACATTCCCTAAATCAGCATATCAATATTTCAACTAAAACAAACTCAAGCCAAGTCTTTGCAAGCATTAGTATGATAGTCATCACTATCTTGCAACTTTGGCTTTAGCAAAACGGATCCGCCACCATGCCATCCGTGTGTATTCGTAAGATGACCATATCTCTACCTCATCCAATCACTTAAAAGTGTGCGTTGGTGAGATAACGGTCCTTTGTCAAGCTATCACACCTTCATTGATTCATCAAAACTCAATAAGATCAAAGATGCTTGAGATAAAGGTTATCTTGCGCAAGCCATCGTACTCTCATTGTCTCATAAGATCCCAATAGAGTCAGCGATCTTTGAGAAGAAAACTTATTAACAACACCATATTTAGTAGGACCACGAACTCTGATAAAGATCGGTAGTTATCCTTAGAATTATGTAAGCAAGCACTTGAATAACAACTTATTCTATGTTGCTTCTTACTATAGATCAACAAGAACATATTTCAATATTTCTTTAAACTCCTTTCATAGGTTTTTTCGTATATCATATAATTGTTATGGATGCATAATTATTGATTCAAGCTTTTCAAAGCGAGATTAGGACATTATCTCCAATACGATGTATGTGCTAGACATATTTAGAATAGGATTACAAAATGCTCCCACTAGCTCTGGCATTCATCCATGTTTCATCATTGCTATTTGAAAACTCAAACAAATGATTTTCATATCAAAGCAAAGACTCTAACATTGAGATGGCAACATAATTCCACAAGTGGACTACTTAGTGAAAGACCCTCGAAAATGTTGTGAGCATTTCCTCAGAAAATTCCTATTAAGGAATGTGGTCTTCACTTCCACCCAATATAGCATAAAAGGCATTTATAAAATAAGTATCCGTGTGGACTTCAACATAACCACCGGGAGAATGTTTTTCGATGATAACTTCCTCATGGTCAATCATCGTGAAACCATTCCCACTAGTCGGTATTTGAAGTAGTCTACAAACTTATCCATGTTTGGTCTATTTCATCAAAGAACGAATCACACCTTGAGGGTTCATACCCAGGTGTAGGGTCAACCAAGTCCAAAACTTGGATACCCGACATGGATAGCATCTCATATTTCATAACCTCTTTCCTCCTAACGGACTTTAAGCCCACTACGCTTTCCGGTAGTTGATGCATTCATCATGAATCATCATAAAGTTGTCTTCCTCACATATAATGAATTATATCTTTCTGGTCTTATGACAACTTCTACCAAGAGGTAACGATTTTATGACAGGTTCTCCAACATTGCCATGCTGAGTTTCAATCATTTCTGATTGGGTGCTAGTGTCAACATCAGGTCCTTCCATTCAAGGTATACTTTACTCTCACTAGCATCCATGGATATTAATTTCATAAGAGACTCTACCTTTAAGCAACTTACAAGTTCTCACAAGGTTTTTCAAAATAAATATCCCATGGTCTTAGTAGAGTACCTAATGGAGTAAATACCTCTAGATCATGGGTTCCTCCACCTCACGTCTAAACGTAGGCTAGACAATCCAGACTTTGGAATAGACAAACAAGGATCCTCCTTTTCATCATATCCTCTAAGGCGTTTACATGACCATCTTTGTTGTTTATAAGCTTTAGAACTCATGCCCACCATTTGGAGAATGACCCAAAACAATTTTGGATATAAAAGTGAAACCTATCACTAGTCGGACCATATCAAAATGTCGTGTTCCTCCTTTAGACGACCACATGTAACAATGTCTCTTAAGAGGAATGAATTGTGAGACAATCCCATAATTCTTATGATAGTCACATAATATAAAACTAAGGTACTCAACATCTTAACTAGATTCGAGTATCATAGTTGCATTTCCCTATCTATCATGTAACTCGTGGTGGGCACAAACACAGCGGAAGCAAACAAAAAAGTAGCATGCAAGACAAAAACAAACAAGCACAAGAAACCCACAACCAAGTTCCAATGGTGGAATACACTACAAAGCAAATTGCAACCGAAACAAGAAGAAGAAGGAAGAAAATACCTCCGTACCATGGCTGGAAATCGAGTTCTTCAAGTGGATTGGGATGAGATTGAGAAAACAAGTGGTTGCCTCCTCCATTGATAGTCCACACCAAGAACATTTGATCCCTAAATGCTAGTAAGCAATAGTTGAACATCCTTGATGACTTGACCATCTGGAACAGCCCATGAACATCTCCTCTTGCACCATAGATCAGCTCACATAATACTCAAGATCACCATCTTAGTGTTAGTTTAAGATCTTTGCATGTGGCACCAAGAGAGAATAGTTGTGGAACAAGAGAGAGACTTTCTAGCTAATGTTCCAGCCCTTTGAATAGCCATCTGAAACCTCTAGGGTCAGACCAAAAGTAAAGGTTTTGATTGGACCAACAAAAGGTCCAATAAAAACAAAGTGACACTTCAGCTGCCTCTTCATGGCCCGTGCAGATCATAGCCTTCACGGCCCATGAAGACAGTTTCATGGTCGTGAAGCACCCAGCCTTCACAACCCATGAAGCACAAACCTTCATGGTCCTGAAGCACCCATTGACAACAAAGACCACCATTTTACTCCACTCTTTCTAAACGTGTTGCCGGGATCAATCCTTGGCGTGTGACCCAATAGGCTCCCGCTTCATTAGCAGTGATACCAGCATACGTGTGTCAGAGGGCAGATTCCAACAATATCATCCCGAGACAGACGGACAGTCTGAAAGGACTATCCAAACTCTTGAAGACATGTTACACGCATGTGTACTTAAATACGGTGGCTCGTGGGATTCTCATTTGCCTTTGATTGAGTTTTCTTATAATAACTCATATCATTCCAGTATTGGTATGCCACCGTATGAGATGCTTTATGGTAGGCGTTGTCGCACACCTACCTGTTGGCTTGAAGCTGGACGTGATCTGGTTCAAATTACTGTTGATAAAGTCAAGTTTGCACGAGAGAAGCTTAAAGCAGCCAGGGATAGGCAAAAGATGTATGCAGATCCGAAACACAGGCCGGTTACCTTTGAAATAGGTGATCGGGTATTCTTGAAGGTTTCTCCATGGAAGGGTGTTATCAGGTTTGGCAGAAAGGGCAAGCTGAGTCTGCGATATATTGGTCCTTTTAGAATCATCCAGAAAGTCAATGAGCAGACAATATTTTTGGAATTACCTCCAGAGTTATCAGGTATTCATAATACCTTCCATGTTTGTTATCTCCGTAAGTGCAAGGTGGATGAAGATCAGATTGTACCCTTGCAAGATCTGAAAGTTGATTCTTCTACACGGCTCGTTGAACACAAAGACTAACCGGCTGAGAAAGAAGACTATTCAGCTGGTCTTGGTTAAATGGAAGCATGGTCAAACCTGATTTGGGAGACCGATGAGGATATGAGGGCCCTCTATCCCCATCTATTTTCTTAACAGCAGATTCCGAGGACGGAATCTTTTTAAGGGGGGGTAGATTTATAACATCCTCAAATTGGGCCTAGTCGTGTTCAAATCTGTTACGTCTAAATCTCGAATTAAATTATTGAATAAAGGAATTATATTTAAATATATATTTCATTAATGGGAAAAATAGAAGAAAATAATAATATAAAATTATTATTAAAAATAAATAAGAATAATAATTTATTAAATGGTTTAGAACGAGGTTTTAAAAAATATCCCCGTTAGTCAAAACGGGTACTCGTGCGTTGAGTTGTAAGTTGTAAAGGGGAACAAGATACGCACTTGTGGATATTATCAACCCACAAGCAGGCATCCTTTGCCTCTCCACGTACACACATACAGACAACACATATACACTTCTTTCTTTCATTTTCTGTGTTCTTGGCTTTGAAGGGGATTCAAGAAGAAATCATCAAACAACCTTTGTTACTGAATTCAAGTGCTAAATCAAGTCTCTAATCTGCTGCAAATCACCAAGTCCTAATCTCCACCATGTTGGTAAGCTCCATCTTCATGTTCTTTAAGTTTTGACCATTTAGGTCAAATGGGTCAAATTTACAAATTGACATCTATAATTCATTCCATTGATTCTAATCTATTCCTACATCATTCCTAAGTTTATAGCCATCAAATTCTTGAATTAAAGTGGTGTTTTTAGTTGAATTTTGATAAAAAGTTCAAATGGGTCAAAAATGGTGATTTTGATCCCAATCCTTGAATTGGGTGTTTATGAAAGAATTAATAGTTGTTTCTAGCTTAGTTTAAGGGGGTGTTTGGCAGAGAGAAAAGAAATTGAGAGAAATGGAAAGGGAAATGGAAATAGGGGAGAAATGGAAATGGGGATAAATAGAAATGTGTGGAGAATTGGAATTGATTTCCTTGTTTGGTATCTGAAAAGAAATGAAACAGAGAAATGGTGGCTCAAGTTGCTGGACGGCGGTTACGGCGTTGGCCGCCTTGCCGGACGTCGACGATGATGATTAGAATGTCGGAAACACATCGCAACAAGACATCAACAATGATAAGTAGACATTGGTTTTCATTTCTCTCCATTTCTCTACAATTTGAAGAGAAATGAAAATACAAAGGAAGGGGAGAAATGGAAATGGGTGGAGAAACCATTTCTCCTCCCAAAACTATAATCATTTCTCCCACACAAGAGAAACTAATTCTCCCCATTTCTTTTCTCTCTACCAAACACAACCTAAGTACCTATTTAATATGTGAACACTGGAAACTGGATTGGAATCAATTGGTTGTGTTTTGGGGTTGAAATGGCCAAAAGCAGAAGTTGGAAATCGCACTGGTCTGTGCAGACTTGCTTGCGGGCGTAAGGACCATCTTTGTGGCCGCAAGGGGTTTTGCATGTGGCACCAAGTGAGACCATACCCTTGATGTCTCTGGTTGATTTGTTGTAGTAGATGTAATATTTGAACTCCAAGACGAGTCCCTCTATTGATATCCACACCAAGCCTTACGTGAACCACCTTTGCTAAAGCTTGAACCACTATGCTTCCACCACATGAATAAGGGCTCAAGAATAGCAGATGAACTCTTGACAACACCCACACAAACTCTCTCTCAAAGCTTCTATGTATCTCACAAGCTCTCTCAAGTGTGTAGGTTAGTCAAATGGCAAAAGGTTCTTCCAAGAGAGAAAACATGCACTTTTATAAGTAGAAGGGAAGTCTATGAGGCACCAGGGTCGGCCATAATGGCACCCTTCCATTGGACCAAACAAAAGGTCCAATAATACCAAAGTGTCACTTAGACTTCTGCCTTCACGGGCTCTCACGGCCCGTGAGGAAGTCGTGAAGGCATCACCCCCACGATCCCCGACCAGCCCATGAAGCCTCGTGAAGGGCTTCACGTCACGACCTCTTCACGACCCGTGAGGGCCCATGAAAGTCGACAGAAACCCTAATTATCTCTCTTGACATGTGCTGTCGGATTCAACGCTTGGCGTGTGACCCAATAGGCCCGTGCCACATCGGCAGTGATCCAATATACGTGTATCAGTGGGCATATATCCAAGAGTATTTTATTAACTCTGATATTATGTATGTTTGTAAACAGATAATACTCGAACGGTTCAGTATCGGTAACACCATACATCAGTGGTGGCAATTTTTTTGAATGTATAATATTTCCCACTTGTTTTAATTCCGTTGCGTGTTTTAAACAAAAAAATATAAATTAGTATTTCAAAAAGAAAAATTTGGTTCTGGAAAGCATTGTTGGGAATCCATGGGGATCAAAGCACGCAACGGAAGCAACAAAAACACACAAAATGATCCCATGATTTCCCAATGGTGGTGAAAACTTGCAAGAACATGCATGCAACCAAAAACAAGAACAAAGAGAAGAAGGAGAACAAATCATACCCTCGAAGACTTTGATACTTGGCTGGAACAATTCGGATTTGGGATGTAAGCTTGAAACAAAAGGCTCCAAGCCCTAATGCAAGTCCACACCAAGAAACCTTCAACCTCTTTGTACTAGCAAACCGAAGCACCACCAACACTTGATGGATATCTTCTGGAACAGCCTTGAAACACTTGTGCACAAATCACCAACACTTGATCTTGCTCTCTATCTCAATGGAAGAACTCAAGTATATGTATTGCACAAAAATGGACCAAGAGAAGCTAATGAACCAAGAGTGCCCTTTTTAAAGACCACCATTCTGTTCAAAAAAGCTAGAGTCAGACCCCAATGGCACCATCTCATTGGACCAACTCAAATGGTCCAATAAAACACAAGTGTCACTTGGAATTCTGCCTTCACAAATTCTTCACGGGCTCTCACGGGCCGTGAAGGATAAATGCGCCACGACCGGCCATTTATCCTCCACGAGTCGTGCCGCGCCGTGCAAGAATTGTGAGGGTTCGTGCATTCACGGCCTCCTTCACGGGCCGTGTAGGGTCGTGAAGCCCTAGGGTTTCACGAACCATGCGGTCCACGACAGGATTCGTGGACACGAGCTGCTTCACGACCCGTGGAGCATCCTTCACGGTCGTGAAGCCTAGGTCAACTGGAATTTGACCATTTTGACTCTTTCTTCGTATAGTAGGCTGTCGAGATTGAAACTTGGCGTGTGACCCAATAGGCCCGCGCTTCATTGGTAGTGATGCTGGCCTACGTGTGTCAGTGGGTAGATACCAACAAACTCCCACTTGCACATGACACACCGTATCCATGGGCACCACAAACAAGGAGCGGCCTCTAGCAAGGCATCCCTACCCCCAACTAAACATGGGGTATGTCATCCCTGACAAGTACCATGATAAACTAAAAGAGTTTGACATGGTCCTATAGATAAGTGATCAATTATCTTATTGTTCGCGATATCCAAGTGAACACGAGACATGGTACAAAGTCATTCTCCGATCGTTCACAATTATGTTTCTCGATTAAGATTGGTGGTGACCAAAAGGTGAGTTGCAACTGATCAACAATCATTGCAAACTCGAGCATCGCCATGCATTTTGGTGTCAGCGCCTAATCATCAAGGGGCCCAGGGATATCTCTTTTTACAGAGGAACAAATTCCTTCGACTGCATTGCCTCCAATACAATGGCAATACTTTACCCAAATACCTCCTTTATAATAGCCAATTACGGACTATGTTTGAAAGCAGTCAGAATAAAGCAAACCAAAATAGTGAAACACATGCATCTCCGGTCTAAGGATAAAAGATATTATCATCCTGATTTACTCTTGACATGTACCATGAAGTAAGATCGGGTGTGGGTCGTCCAATCACTTGAAACTCTTTTCAAGTATAGGCGAAATATTGCGTCCCTTGTATTCAATCCCTATTGAACACTATGACCAATCATTTCCCTCGATCTTCGTTCATACTTCCTTCCTTGAAGAATGACCGATCGTGGACAGTTTAGAATGTAAAACATTCAAGGAAGTGATAAAACATGCAAAGTTGGAACACAATAATGATTTAAAGAAAGTATTCGCTACACGCGTATCATTAAATCTCCATTTAATAATCAATACATTCGAAAATACAATATTGCTTAATGTTCCCAATAACATAGTAAATACATCGAATACAATAACCAATATACAACTCAAACCAAGTCATTAGCAAATCTAATCCCAATAGCACGTGTGTGGGCATCGGGCTTGGCTTGTGACAACGGTTTAGTGAACGGATCCGCCAAATTGCTATCTGTGTGTACTTTGCTGATGACGATGTCTCCATTTTCGACCACGTCCCGGATAAAATGATATTTCCGCGGAATATGCCTCGTGCGTCGATGAGACGTCGGTTCCTTTGCCAAAGCAACGGCACCCTCGTTGTCACAGAAGATCTCAACAGGGTCGCTGATGCTTGGAACCACTCCCAGATCAAGCAGAAATTTCCTTATCCATACGGCCTCCTTAGCAGCTTCACTGGCCGCAATGTATTCCGACTCGGTAGTGGAATCGGCCACGGTGTCTTGCTTGGAGCTCCTCCAGGATATAGCACCGCCGTTTAATAGGAATACGAACCCCGATTGTGATCGGCAGTCATCCCTATCGGTTTGGAAGCTTGCATCAGAGTAACCCTTTACTCTAAGCTCTTCCTCGCCTCCGTACACCAAGAACATCTCCTTAGTCCTCCGAAGATACTTGAGAATGCTCTTCACCGCCGTCCAATGAGCTTCGCCAGGGTTGGCTTGATATCTACTCGTCATGCTCAAGGCACACGATACATCAGGCCTTGTACATAGCATGGTGTACATGATCGATCCCACAGCCGAAGCATATGGCACTCGCTTCATTACTTCCCGTTCCTCTGGGGAACTGGGGAATTGAGTCTTACTCAATACCAAACCATGTGACATTGGAATGAACCCCTTCTTGGAGTCTTCCATCCTAAACCGCTTTAGGACTTTGTCAACATATGTACTTTGGCTAAGCCCAATAAGCTTCTTGGATCTATCTCTATAGATTTTGATCCCAAGAATATAAGTCGCATCTCCTAGATCCTTCATTGAAAAAAAATTCCCTAACCAAGTTTTTACACCTTGAAGGGTCGGGACATCGTTTCCACTGACGAGTATGTCATCGACATACAAGACTAGGAACATAACTATGCTCCCACTAGCCCTGACATATACGCATGGCTCATCCTTGTTTTTCAAAAAGACAAACTCTTTGACTTTCTCATCAAAGCACAGGTTCCAACTGCGCGATGCTTGCTTAAGTCCATAAATGGACTTCTTAAGCTTGCAGACTTTATCCGGATGCTTGACATGTACAAAACCCTCGGGTTGAGTCATATAGACCTCCTCGCTAAGTGTCCCATTAAGGAACGCGGTTTTTACATCCATCTAGCAAATCTCATAATCATGAAATGCGGCAATTGCCATGAGTATCCGGATAGACTTCAACATAGCCACCGGGGAAAAGGTTTCATCATGCTCTACACCATGAGTTTGCGTGAAACCCTTCGCCACCAGTCGGGCTTTGAAAGTGTTTACCTCTCCATCTATGCCGGTCTTTTTCTTAAAGACCCATTTGCACCCTACGGGTTTACACCCGGGTACCGGATCTTCCAAATCCCAGACTTGGTTATCCGACATAGATTGCATCTCGGACTCCATAGCCTCTTTCCACCTAGCGGACTCAGGGCCCACTACGGTGTTCCGATAAGATGATGGTTCATCATGATCCACCACTAGGTCGCAGCCCTCAGACATGAGAAACCCATATCTCTCTGGCTCGTTGCGACTCCTACCGGATCTCCTAAGAGGTAAAGGATCTGTGTCAGGTTCTCCAGCAGCGCCGTGCTGAGAATCATCTTGTGAACTAGTGCCAACTTCAGGTTGGTCATTGGAGGGTTCTTGAATCTCTACAAGATCTACCTTTCTCCCACTAGCGTCTTTGGATAGCATCTCCCTTTCAAGAAAGACGGCCCTCCGAGCAACAAATACCTTGTTCTCGGATAGTTTGTAAAACAAATATCCCATAGACCCGGCAGGGTATCCATTGAACAAACACCTCTCGGCTCGGGGTTTCAATTTGTCCTCCACCTCACGTCTCACGTATGCAGGATAACCCCAAACCTTTAGATACGAAAGCGATGGAACCTTTCCATGCCACATCTCAAAGGGTGTCTTCTTCACCTTCTTAGTTGGTACGAGGTTAAGGATTCTAACGGCCGTTTCCAATGCATAGCCCCAGAAGCTAATGGGTACATCCGTACGACTCATCATACACCGAACCATATCCAATAATGTTCGGTTCCTCCTCTCGGAGACACCATTTAATTGTGGTGTCCTAGGAGGTGTCAATTGCGAAACAATTCTACAATCTTTTAGATAGTCACGGAATTCCGAACTTAGATACTCACCACCACGATCCGATCTGAGCATCTTTATTTGTTTACCCAATTGGTTCTGAACTTCGTTTTTGAAAGTCTTGAAAACCTCAAAGGTTTCGGACTTTTTTCTCACCAAGTAGACATACCCATACCTACTAAAATCATCGGTAAAGGTTATGAAGTACCTTGAGTTATCCCTAGTGACATGCTTGAACGGACCACACACATCCATGTGAACGATATCCAACAAGTCTTTGCCCCTCTCACAAACGCCGGTGAAGGGTGCTTTGGTCATTTTGCCCAACAAGCAAGATTCGCATACATCATCTGACCCATGGTCAAATGATTCCAAGATCCCATCCGCTTGGAGCTTGGCGATGCGTTTCTTGTTTATGTGGCCCAAACGACCATGCCATAAAGATAACTTATCCAAATCACATTTGGATTTAGAACCAACATTCATGATTGATCTATTACTTTGCAAGCATACGCTTGTCTCATATATGCCACGACATGGATGTGCTTTAAAATAAAATAAATCATTCTTAAAGCATGAAATAATTCCATTAATGAAATTAAAGTCAAATCCATCGTCAACAAGTGCATAAAATGATAAAATGTCTCTTGCCACGCAGGGCGAATAAGATACATTTAATAAAGTAATAAATAAGCCGGATGGGAAGGCGAGGTCCACGCTCCCTATCTTCTCAACCGGGACAACCACCTTGTTTCCCATGATGAGATCCAACTCCCCATCAACCAAGTCCCTACTTCTTCTTAGTACCTGCACATTATTAACTATGTGAGTACCACACCCGGTGTCCAAGACCCAAGCGTTAGAAGTAGAAGTGTTATGGAGTTCAATCATGTACATACCGGAGGCGCCTTGTCCCTTGGCGCGAAGCCTCTTGAGCTCCTCCGTGTACTTGGGGCAACTATGCCGGTAGTGTCCCTTCTCCCCGCAGAAGAAGCAGGTGGCCTCTTCCGGTGAGGGGGCTATAGGAGCGGGTTCCTTCCCCTTCGGATCCGGCGCCGGGAGTGGTTTGGGCTTGGGTGTTGCCACCTTCGCCTTCCCCTTTCCCTTGCCCTTGTAGCTTGAAGCGGGCCGCATCCTCTTAGCTCCACCCTCATGGATGGCTAGGACGGGTGCGGAGGTTGATGGCTTTGCCTTGGCCATGTTAGACTCGGCGGTCTTCAACATGCCGTGCAACTCCATCAAGGACTTATCCATATTATGCATATGGTAGTTCACAATGAACGGACCATATGCTTGAGGCAAAGATTGGAGGATAATTTCCGTAGACAACTCTTTCCCCATAGGAAAGCCCAACCTCTCGAGCTGGTCCACGTATTGCTTCATACGAAGCACGTGGGAGCTCACGTTCCCGCCCTCCTGCATCCGACACCCTACAAAGGCCTTGACACACTCGTAGAGTTCTTGCCTAACGTCCTCGAATTGCCTTTGCAATTCAGAACTCATGGTCGTCAACATGAGGCAAGTCACCTCATTAGTGTCTTTAAGGCGCTTCTCATAAGCATCCTTAATGGCCCGTGTAGCGGTGGTAGTTGGAGCCTCCCGAAAAGGTTCCTCTAGGACGTACAACTTGCTTTCATGGCGCAAGACAATTCTCAATTGCCTAAGCCAATCCATGAAGTTCACGCCTATGAGTTTCTCTTTCTCCAAAAATGGACGGAGTGAAATGTGTGTCACGGTGTTGCATGTAGATGCCATCTAAAAGAAGGCAAAGCACACAAAAGGTTAGTTCGACATATTTTAATCCTTGTTAAATAATTACCCAATAGTTTAACACTTAAATTTAACAAGGGCTAAGAACCCAACATAACTTCACTACATGACGGGCTTACCGCGGATCACTTCGTGAAGGTATTTAGGCCGGTAAACGCTTTACCAATTGCAATCCGTGATTACAACTCTTAGGCACTTGCGGGATCCTTCGGTACTCATAGCACCGGTTTGGCATGTTTGATCCCTTCCCACACCGATTCCTCAATAAGCCGCTTTGATAACTCGGTATAGGCACGACAATTATCAAGGCGTATTATATTGGAATTGCAAATCGTCCAACAAGATACACGATGACGCCCTTGACAATAATAAGCTCATGCTAAGCTCGACAACCAAAGATTTCAAGACGCCACACGCACCTTCCACACAAGTCCACATGGAACAACTCGTGCTAAGCTCGACAATTGTCCCATGCTTCATTAGATTCGGGTGGTGTCATCTTTTGGATGGCGTGTGATTTACGTTTTTAAGAAAAACAGGACTTTTGTTTTTCCGGTTAAAACCTCTTTTCGTTTTGATTAACAAATAAGTGACAAAACGCATTTTTCACCAATTGAACATAAACACTTTATATTCGTTTGTTAATCATGTGAGCGAGCGGGGTTTGTTAACCAATTAAGGAAAACTATATAGTTTTATTATTTTCAAAAGATTTTCTAGCATGCGAAGATCCTACAACCACGCAAGAAAAACAAATAAATAAAACTACACAACCACGCATACAAAACCGATTTGAGCCAACCAAAGTGTTCCCCGGTGAGCCAACCGAGGAACTAAGTCTACTAAGGACAAACAATCCAAGACTTCGTGGTGTGCTCCCACTCGATCCCGTGCCTCCGGATCCGAGGTAGCCAAGACGTCTCCCAAGACTCCCTTGGTGCCTCCGGTCTTCTCTTCTCATTACATACATAATTTAAAGAGAAATGGCATGCAAGCCACACAATCTATTCTAAGCTAATATACAATTACAAAGAATAAATACTTTGGCGTGCAAGCCACAAATAAATAAATTATTACAAACCGTATTAAATAAATTATCACAAACCAAATGTGGTACAAACCACCAAATGAATGAACAACAAATAAAGCACCAAACAACCACACAAAGGTCTACGCTCAAATCGGTGCTCACAAAAACGAAACAATCACAAAGCATGGTGTGCCACACCAAACCATGCACAAAACAATATCCCAATTAAGTGTATTCAAAACTAAAGGCACAAGAATAAACCTTGTACATATGCATTAGGATTCCAAACACTTTGAAATCCATATTCATATATACACAATTTACATGTATGCATGTGTGCATTTTATGCCAAAACCACCCAATACATACATATAAAAGAATTATGATATTATGGGGCTTAATCTACAAGGCTAAACAGCCTAAAATGATTCTGGAAACACCAAAGTCAAATGCTAAAATCCATACCAAGTTTTCTTTTCAAAAAGGCCAAAAACAGCCTAATCACGACGCCTTCACGAGCTACTGCTCTTCACGGAACCTCACGGGCCGTGAAGGCAGTACGCTCCACGACTCGTGAAACAGATTAAAAACCTTTCACGACCACCACCCCACGAGACTGGTCGTGTGGCCTTCACGATCCGTGAAGCAAGCTCCACGGCCCGTGAGACCTTCTGGACAGAATGTCCAAAATCAAAAATATGGATTTTCAAGCCACAAAGGTGCATGCATCTTGCAAGTATGGCTCTGATACCACTGTTGGGAATCCATGGGGATCAAAGCACGCAACGAAAGCAACAAAAACACACAAAATGATCCCATGATTTCCCAATGGTGGTGAAAACTTGCAAGAACATGCATGCAACCAAAAACAAGAACAAAGAGAAGAAGGAGAACAAATCATACCCTCGAAGACTTTCATACTTTGCTGGAACAATTTGGATTTGGGATGTAAGCTTGAAACAAAAGGCTCCAAGCCCTAATGCAAGTCCACACCAAGAAACCTTCAACCTCTTTGTACTAGCAAACCGAAGCACCACCAACACTTGATGGATATCTTCTGGAACAGCCTTGAAACACTTGTCCACAAATCACCAACACTTGATCTTGCTCTCTATCTCAATGGAAGAACTCACAAGTATATGTATTGCACAAAAATGGACCAAGAGAAGCTAATGAACCAAGAGTGCCCTTTTTAAAGACCTCCATTCTGTTCAAAAAAGCCAGAGTCGGACCCCAATGGCACCATCTCATTGGACCAACTCAAATGGTCCAATAAAACACAAGTGTCACTTGGAATTCTACCTTCATGACTTCTTCATAGGCTCTCACGGGCCGTGAAGGATAAATGCGCCACGACCGGCCATTTATCCTCCACGAGTCGTGTCGTGCCGTGCAAGAATCGTGAGGGTTCGTGCCTTCACGACCTCCTTCACGGGCCGTGTAGGGACGTGAAGCCCTAGGGTTTCACGAACCATGCGGCCCACGACAGGACTCGTGGACACGAGCTGCTTCACGACCCGTGGAGCATCCTTCACAGTCGTGAAGCCTAGGTCAACTGGAATTTGACCATTTTGATTCTTTCTTCTTATAGTAGGCTGTCGAGATTGAAACTTGGCGTGTGACCCAATAGGCCCGCGCTTCATTGGCAGTGATGCTGGCCTACGTGTGTCAGTGGGCAGATACCAACAAGCATGGTGTTACAAAAACCCAGTAGCAAGAAGAAGGTCACTCAACCTCCTATAAAGGAATACCAGCCGAAATTGTCGTTCCCTAACCGTCTTCGAAAGAGCGCATAAAGGTGAAATATGGTAAGTTTGTTGATCTACTTAAACAAATTAGAATTAATGTGCCTCTTGTTGATGTGATTGCAAGTATGCCCAATTATGGGAAATTTTGAAGGACTTTGTGTCCAACCTGAAGAAGTTGGAGTAGCCCACTACTTGGCCACGTGGGAAGCAATGCTCAACTATTCTGCAAACTGCAGCCATACCTCCTAAATTAGGAGATCAAGGGAGTTTCATTATCCCTTGCTTTTTAGGTTCTTATACTGTGTGTAATTCTTTAGCAGACTTAGGAACTAACATTAATTTGATGTCATCTACTTTGTATTCTAAACTAGACTTAGGAGAACTTAAAAAAACCAAAATGTGCCTGCAACTTGCTGACCGTAGTTATTGTTGGGTTTTGTGGTCCAAAAACACAGTGGAACCAAAACGAGTAGAAAAAGAAAGGTTTCAAAATTTGACCACGTAACGCCCACCAAATGGACCAAAACTCTAAACATGTCAAAGCAACTAAATAAAGAGACAAAGAAATAGTTTCATACCCTTGAAGCTATCTTCTTTGTGCAAACGGAATTGGAGTTTGGAAGTTACGTGTACTAACTTGTACACCGCTAGTGAAGTCCACACCAAGCTCTTATCAATCCCCACTTGCTAGAGCGTGAGATACGCCAATCTCTACACCACCGAATGTTCAACACCAAAAGAACCAAAGCCTTGTGTATCCTTTTGTGTTTGAGAGAATTATATGTGCAATATATGTTAATATGTGTATCAAGAAATTGGAACATCACAATGTAGACATCTAGCACTTTATATAGACTCCATATATGAGTTCAAATTCGTGCATGCAATCAGTCTACATAAGTTACAAGATCAAATACCATTATCACCTTCATAAATAGCTTTGAAAGTTATTTAATAAGATAGATACTGCACGGGGCACGGCCGTGCCTCACAAGGCACAAGCATACCAGCCTAAAAGGCCAGGCCCAAGTCACGCCTGACTTGGGCTCGTGCCTGTTCACTAGGCATAGGGCAAGGGCGTGCCTCCAAGAGGCACGGGCGTACCTAGCCACAAGCCACTCCCAAGTCACGCCCGACTTGGGTGGGTGCCTGCCCATAGGGCACGGGCGTGCCTTAGCCCACCAGAACCAGTTTCTAGTTTTCTCTCTCATTCAACCATCTGTGATGCCAAAATCGATACTTGGTGCGTGACCCAATAGGTCGTTGCTTCATCATCCATGAAGCCAACTAGTGTGTGTGTGTGTGTGTGTCAGTGGGCATAATCCAACAGACTCCCACTTGCACATGACATACTTATGAAAGGCGTCACCGACATAGAGCGGTCTCTAGCAAGGCATCTATGCCCCAAGTCAGCATAGGGTTTGTCTTCCGAAAACAAATACCTAACCAAAAGGAAAGGTCCTACAGATAAGTGATTACTTATCCCTTCGTTCACGATATCCGATGTGAATGTAGGTCATGGAACATGGTCAACCCCAAAACATTCACGACTATGTTTCTCGATCTAGACTAACTATGACTAACAATACAAGTTGCATAATTGATTCACCATCAATTCAACTTGAGCACGACCATGCATTTTGATTGTCATCGGCTTAGTCAACGAGGGGCCCAAAGGATATCTCTCTAAAGAGGAACGAATACCTTTGACTACATCGCCCTATCTTAATAACAAGTTCTTTCCTGAAAACTTCCCTTATAACAGCTAGTTACGAACTATGTTAGAAAGAAATCTAAACAAGTCCATGTTACTAGTCAAGCAACACATGCATTTCTAGTAGAAGGATAAATAATATTATCATCCTGATTTACTTGTGATCATATCCATGAAGTAACCTCAGGTACGGGTCCTCCAATTACTTAATCACCATTAAGCACAGGCTAGTTTTGCGTAAACAAGTATTCAATCCAAGATGAATACTTTACCACCCACTTGCCTCGATCTTAATTCACTTCTTCCTTCCAATGAAGAACGACCGATCGTGGAGTGTTTAGAATAAATAAATTTATTCAAGGAAGTATTAAACATGCAAAGATAGAACACAATAATATTTCATAGAGTAACCGCATCATGCGTATATTAAATCCCATTTAATAATCATTACAATAAGAAATACATTATTGCTTTAATGTTCTCAATAAAAAATACAACTAAAACAATTAAACCAAGTCACTAGAAAATATAATGCCTATAGATTTAGCATGAGAATCATGTTTTACTTGTGACAAAGGTTTAGTGAGTGGATCTGCCAAGTTCCCCTCAGTCGGTACTCTACTGACCACAATGTCTCCATTCTCGATGATATCACGAATAAAATGTTATTTATGAGAAATGTGTCTCGTATGTCGATGTGCTCTTGGTTCCTTAGCTAGAGCTACTACACCCTCATTGTCACAAAATATCTCAATAGGGTTAGCGATGCTAGGAACAACTCCAAGATCTTGAATGAATTTCTTCATCCAGACAGCTTCCTTAGCAGCCTCGCTTGCAGCAATATATTCTAACTCCGTGGTTAAATCGGCCACGGTATCTTGCTTGGAACTTCTCCAACTTATTTCTCCACCATTTAACAAGAATACAAATCCCGATTGAGACCGGCAATCATCCTTGTCCGTCTAGAAGCTAGCATCAGAATATCCAGTGACTCTATGCTCCTCTAATCCACCGAACACTAAAAACATCTCCTTAGTCCTCCGAAGATACTTAAGGATGTTTTTAATAGCAACCCAATGACTTTAACCAGGGTTAGCCTGATATCGGCTCGTCATGCTCAAGGCATATGACACATCAGACCGAGTACATAGCATAGCATACATGATCGATCCCACTGCCAAAGCAGACGGGACTCAACTCATTTCTTCAAGTTACTTTTGAGAACTAGGACATTGAGACTTGTTCAATGCCATACCATGCAACATAGGCAAATTCCTTTTCTTGGAATCTTTCATCTTAAACCTCTTCAAGACTTTATCTATGTACGTACTCTGGTTGAAACCAATGACTCTTTTAGATCTATCTCTATAAATCTTTATCACACAAATATACGTTGCTTCTCCCATGTCATTCATAGAGAAGCAACTCCCAAGCCAGGTTTTCACTTCCTACAAGGTAGTCACGTCACTTCCCATGAGTAGTATGTCATCTACATACAAGACAAGGAAAACAACAGTCCTCCCACTAGCCTTGACATATACACAAGGTTCATCCTTGCTTTTAGAAAAGCCAAACTCTTTGACCTTTTCATCAAAGCAAATGTTCCAACTCTATGATGCTTTCTTAAGACCATAAATGGATCTCTTAAGCTTGCATACTTTATTAGGATATTTGGGACGCATGTAACCATCTGGTTGTGCCATGTACACCTCCTCTGCCAACTTCCCGTTAAGGAAGGCAGTTTTGACATCCATCTGCCATATTTCGTAATCGTAATATGCAGCGATAGCCATTAATATCCTAATAGACTTTAACATAGCCACTGGAGAAAAAGTTTCATCATAGTCTAGACCATGAGTTTGAGTGAAACCCTTTGCTACCAGTCGGGCTTTGAAAGTGCCTACCTTTCCATCCATGTTAGTCTTCTTCCTGAAGACCCACTTGCACCCTACCGGCTTGTGGCCGGGTACTGGATCAACCAAGTCCCAGACTTGATTATCCGCCATGGATTGCATCTCACTGTCCATTGCCTCCTTCCACCTAGCAGACTCAGGGCCCGCTACGGCTTCCCGGTAGTTGGTTGGTTCACTATGATCCACCAATAGTTCGTCGCCCTTGGATATGAGGAACCCATATCTTTTAGGCTCATTACGAACTCTACCAGATCTACGGAGCACTAATGGTTGTGTGTCAGTTACCTCATCCTCCATTGGTTGAGGTTCCACTTCTTCTGGTACGCCAACCTCGAAAGCGGTACTAGTGCCAACATCAGGTTGAACATTGGTGTCATCTAGAACTTCTTCTAGATCGACTTGCCTCCCACTGCCTTCTACAGATATCATCTCCCTTTCAAGGAAGACCGCCCTTCGAGCAATAAACACTTTGTTCTCGGAAGGTTTATAAAATAAATATCCCATAAAACCAGCTGGGTAACCAATGAAAATGCACTTTTCAGCTCTAGATTCAAGTTTGTCTTGAGCTTCACGTCTCACGTAAGCCTCACAACCCAAGAGTTTGAGATAGGCTAGCGAAGGAACCCTTCCATGCCATATCTCGAATGGTGTACTTGCAACCTTCCAACCTTCTTTGTTGGTACAAGGTTTAAGGTCCTAGCAGCAGTTTCCAAAGCATAGTTCCAAAAACTTGCGGGTAGCTTTTTGCGACTCATCACGGGCCGAACCATATCCAATAATGTTTGGTTCCTCCTTTCAGCGACCCCATTTAATTGTGGTGTCCTGGGTGGAGTAAGTTGTGAAATAATTCCACAACCCCTAAGATGATCAAGAAACTCGGTACTAAGATACTCACCACCCCTATCGGAACTGAGAATCTTAATCCGCTTGCCCAATTGATTCTGAACTTCGTTTTGGTATGTCTTAAACACCTCAAAGGTTTCAGACTTATGCTTAATCAAATAAACATAACCATAGCTACTGAAGTCATAAGTAAAAGTAACGAAGTACCTACAGTTGTTTCTTGTAGCAAACCTGAACGGACCACACACATCGGTGTAAACAATGTCCAACAAGTCTTTGCCCCTCTCACTAATGCCGGTGAAGGGAGCTTTAGTCATTTTTCCTAATAAACAAGAATCGCATACTTCGCTTGATGATGTGCGATTTCGTACCAGTTTTAAATTTATAAAAACCGTATATATTTTATGTATGACACAATAGGCAAGTGTACCTAATCGTGTAGCAGTATAGAAAATAAGTACGGTTGTCGAACTCACGGGGAACGAGTATGATTCTAGATATAATTAAACTAATTATCTAACTAATATCAAAACTAAGAAAGCGAGAATACAAATTAAACTTTGATTTAATCAATAAGAAGTAAAGTACCTCTACTCGGGCAATAGATTCCCTAATCAAATTAGCAGATTTCAATGAAGTGAAATGGACTACTTACAACAATATACCGATTTCTAAAGTGGTTAGATTTCCTAGTCAGACTCACTAACCCTATAGTTTCAGAAAATTAATCCAATGGTCATGCAATTAACTGATCTTTAACTAGCCAAACAATTCGAGTTATGATATACTTAATCTTTTGACTTGTTAATTCACAAAATCAAACAATTATTAATGAATGGTCATCAAGGATCATAGCAAGCACAATAAAGCTTCAATCTTCAAACCTAACCCTAGGATATGGTCAATCACTAGTTATGAATCCTAATGGTCATAGAATTCATAATACAAGCAAACATAGGAAGAATGGTCATACAACCTATGAAAACTCAGATCTAGGCATAAAAATCAGAACTTGATCACACTTGGATCTTTGAAAAAGCTAATCATAACAAATATATCATTAAAAGCAATCCAAACATTGAAATCAAACTAATTATCAAAGGTAATCATGTCCAAGTAGAGAATACAGGGTGTTTAGCCCTTAATCAGAGGAACACAACCATAGAAAATCGTAAATAGAGAGCTAAACATGATTTTATAGCTCCTAAGTATTGCTTCTAGGAAGATAAACCTTCGATCTTCACTTCAAATGCTTCAATCTTCAATCAAACTGCAAGAATCCTGCTCCAGAGCTTCAAAGTCTTCGTATTCGTTCGTCTAGGGCCGGCTGGAATGGTTAGCATCCCTTTTTTCGAATAAAACATGTCTATTTATAGAGTTATTTTCCAGCCAGGAACGCGTCGTGTTCATGTCTTGGACGCGTCGGGTCTTAACAATCTTGCCTGACAAATTCGCTTGTTTTCATTGGAACGCGTCGCGTTTATCACTCCGACGCGTCGAGTCCTCGCCTTTTCAGACTTTGCGATATTTTCTTGTTTCTCGAGTCTTTTTCAACCTTTTCCGCTTAAACTCCCGCCATTGAGTATATTATGACATGTGATTGATAATTACACAGTTTAAGTACCATTTATCATTAATTAGAGAGATATTTAAAATTTAAGTTCCATTTATCGCAACGAATATATATCTAAATAACGCGATATCACTTGAACCGTGGTCAAACGATTCCAAAATCCCATCCACTTGGAGTTTGGCGATACGTTTCTTATTTATATGGCCAAGACGACTATGCCACAAAGACAACTTGTCCAATACACCTTTGGACTTAGAATCAATGTTCATGATTGATTTATTACCATCCAAACACACACTTGTTTCATAAATACCACGACATGGATAAGCTTTAAAATAATGAACATCATCTCTCAAACAAGAAATAATATCATTATCAAAATTGAACTTAAAACCATCGTCAAACAATGCATGAAAGGAAATAATGTTGCGCGCCACGCAGGGTGAAAAAAAAACATTAAGTAAAGTAATAGCGAGACCCGAAGGAAAGGCGAGATCAACACTCCCAATCCTCTTCACAGGAACGACCTTCTTGTTTCCCATGATCAGGTCAAGCTCTCCAGCACCCAGAACCCAACTTCTTTTTAGCACCTACACATTATTACAAATATGAGTGCCACAACCGGTATCAAGTACCCAGCCGTTTGAAGTAGTGGTGTTGTGGAATTCAATCATAAACGTACCTGAGTTACCAGCTCCCTTCGGTTTTATTTGCTTGAGATCCTCGAGGTACTTCGGGCAAGAACCCCGCCAATGCCCCCTTTTCCTTGCAGTGGAAGCACTCGGCTTCCGCAGGGTCCTCGGCCGGTGGAACCATCACGGCTTTCCTCTTGCCCTTTGGGGCCGGACTCTGGTTAGGTCTTGCAACCTTCCCCTTACCCTTTCCCTTGGAGAGGGGAGCACCTTTCCTTTTGGTTCTGCCTCCCTGGATAGCTAGGACGGTTTTGGACGAGGAGGGCTTCTTAGACATGTGAGACTTGACGGTCTTCAATATTCTGTGAAGCTCCATTATGGATTTCTCCATGCAATGAACATGATAGTTCCACACAAATTGTGAAAAGGAACTGGGCAGAGAACGGAGGATCACATCCACCGCTAACTCCCTCCCTAACGGGAATCCCAACCTCTCCAAGCGATTAACAAATGCTTTCATCTTAAGCATGTGAACGCTAACATTACCGCCCTCCTGCATGTGGCAGTCAAATATGGACTTGAGGCATTCGAAGCACTCTAGCTTAGCCTGCTGTTGGAACATTTCCTTTAGCTGGTTAAGCATATCATACGCCCGTAGATGTTCCATTTGCTTTTGAAGCTCCGGAATCATCGTAGAAAGCATGATACAAGCCACTTCGTTTGTTTCCTTGACGCGCTTATCATACGCGTCTCAGACCACCCTAGTCGCACTCGCCACAGGAGCTTCCGACAGAGGCTCCTCGATGGCCCACATTTTTTTGTTCATACCTAAGGACAATCCTTAGTTGCATGAACAAGTCCATGAAGTTTTGGCCATCGAGCTTAGCTTTTCAAGGAACAACTTTAGGGACATTGAGTTCGATGATGTAGAAGCGTTGTTGGATGCCATCAACAAAATTAGAGTACTAATTATAGTTGTCAAATCCTTGTAGAAATAATTAACCGATAGTTATAAAACCAATTATTTGAACAAGGCTAAGAACTATATTTCACTCTATCCCGTGACGGGTTTACCGCGAATCCCGAAATAAGTTATTTACGCCGATAACCATTTTACCGATTGCAACCATTGCAACTCTTAGATCCTTGCGAGATCCTTTTTGACATCATATGTCTAAGGCATGTTTGATCCCTTCTTACACCAATCCTTTTATTATTCTTAAATGACTCGGCTAGAGATCGACATCATTTAAGCGTTATAAAAGAATTTGTAAGTCGTCCGTCAAGATACACGTTGGTACTCTAGCCCAGTCATTGATTCATGCTTAAGCTCGACTACCAATGTTGCGAGTTGCCACACTCACCTTCCACACAACTCCACAAGGCATGACTCGTGCTAATACTCGACAATCATCCAAGTTTCGTTAGATGTGGGTGGTGTCGTCTTACGGATGGGACGTGACTTACTTTTGAAAAACGGGTTTTTGTTTTCCAGTTAAAAGAATATTTTAACAATTTTGCGAATTAACAATTTGAGCTATAAAAACACCTTTCGATCACCATTTAATATAATCACCTTTTATATTAATATTGTTAATTCTTATGTGCGTAGAAATATAAACTCATTTATAAATCTCTTTGTTTTATATATTTTTCAAAAAATTCTCTATGATGCAAATCCTAAAGAATCATGCAAGAAATAAATATAAAACAACCACGCATATCAAATAATCGAAACCTGGTAACATTCCCAAATCCTAAATGTTTTCCCCGTGAGCCAAAACGGGGACAACAAAGTTAGCTAGGGATAACAAATAGATGCTCCGTCACGATCTCCACACTGGCGGATCTCCCGGAATTGGTTCGTCAAGACGCCAACACCATGCCTCCTGATTGGTTTGATGCAATATATATTTTTTAAAATAATCTAAGCAGGAGTACATAATAATAAGAAAGTGACATGCAAGTCGTGATCCTAATAAACTATTACGAGTACAAAGATTTAAATAAACGACATGCAAGTCGCACCAAAATATAAATATTACAACCATCCAGCACGCAGGCCAAACCAAAACCAATCACAATCAACACAAAGGGTCACACCCCGCCAAGGCGGAATCGCGAAGTGTGATGGAGAGGATCGTCATAACACATTGATATCAAATAGAGACAAATCACTAAATGCAAATAATCCAACGTGTCACGACGTTTCCCCGACACAAGAGGGAACTTGTGCCGTGTTAATTCGATTCCACGGCAACATAGCCAAACAATAAAAAAAGAACGTGCAAATGTAAACCCCACAACCCGGATCAGGTATACGGGCAACAAGCCCAAAACCAAATAATAGTCTTGAAGTGTTAGCAAACACCCACATCACAAAACAAACAAATATATCCGATTCGCGCTATTAGACACGCTAAGACCCGACTAGAGTCTTCTAAGCATCTTAAGTGTTAGCGTTAAATGAACACTCTGAAAACGTTAGCACAAGGCTGGTGAGCTCGCAGGTTTAAACAAAATAATAGATTTGCCGTGTGTACAATAGTATGATCATGGATAGAATGTAACACATACTCGCAAGTAGAAATAGTAATAACCGGACCACATTGTCCAAGAGGAATTTGTCATCCAACAAGGCCTACAGCTGGAGCACTAAGTTGGCTAAATAGAAATATTGGAATTCAATTGGCATAACCCATCACCGGGTTCACACAAGCATGTTGCACATCATCCAAGTTGTCAAAAAGAATTTTAATACACGGCATAAGAATTAACACAATTTATTGAGTGTCATTTTCCCCCAAGAAAACATATAAAAAGGGGCCACGAGTACTCACCTTATCGATTAGTTGATTTTAGCCTTGTCAAAGAATGACCCGAAATCTACAATAGGCGTGAGAACATATGAGTTAAGACATGTGTGTGATTGGGTATAGTAGGAATCGATGGTTCGTTTCTGAAATTTTTAAGTTGATTTCCCACATTTTTAAAATAACATTACCCTTCAAATTATATTATATTTTTTTAACAGGAGTGATATTTATGTCTTTATTATTTTATGAATTTTTTTCAGAATTTAATTTCATTTTTACCTATTTTTAATTATTTGTGAAAGGCAATCTGGACAGAAACCTAGCTAATCGCGTGCAACGGAACGTTCGTATTTAATTAAAATCTTTAACAACCTTATTAAATCGTGAAATTTTTACAGTAAATCCTACACACTTTAAATATTGTACAGTAAAAAGTTTAGTTTAAATAACATGTTTAGGCTAGGTTTTAAATTCGTAATGATACTCGCAATTCTGCCTAGTGAAAAGGCAGCCTTGCACACTCTTACGGTTTAATTCCTTTGACCAACTTAACGTACTCGAAAAATTACAAACTAAATTGGGAATGAAATTAGACTCAAAGTAATACATTTTAGACTCAAGATTCGTGCAAAAAAACCCAATGAAGACCAAGATCTGCCCTTCTCAATCCGGAACAACCTTTCTGCCCAGAATCTCAGTTTCATGATTATTAAACTTTTGATTTGAGAAATACCAATCTTTGGTTGTGTGCTTCCCCAAAACTCATTAAAGTCTTATTGTTCCCTTCTTCAAGTTTTATTTGGGTGTTTTAAAATGACTATAATCATCCATGGTGATTTTACTAGTGTAGAACATGAAGGAATGAAAATGAAGGAAGAAGAGAGCATAGTGTAGTTTTCTTACCGGTTTGATGATTTTGTCTTTGTTCTTGTTCGTGTGGGTATCCAAGATCACCAAGAACTTCATGAATTGGTAAAATGAAGCACAATGTCACATTTTTGTTTATGGAGAGAAGGGTAGATGTCAGGGAATGTAGAGGACATGCAGAACCTGAATAAGTAGGATGTACTTACCAAGAGATCTTGATTTGTTGCTCCCCAATCCTTGAGTTCTTGATGGATGAAAAACACTCCAAGAGAGAATGAGGGAGAGAGATATGGAGGTCGATTTCTTGGTGAGAGAATGGAGGGTGTGTGGTGTTTAGGAAATGAGTCTAAGCATTAAAATGAGATCAATTTATTTTAGGTTATGTTTTAAATTTTGAAAATAACCTCCCATTTTCCGCCCTTTTGACTTGGCCGATTTTTGTATGAATATTATATATATATATATATATATTAATTATTTTACTTCTTTGAATAGGAGTGCAAGTGGTGCACCTAACCTTGCCATGTGTTACAATTCATGTCATTAGTTAGGGTTATTAGATTTTAAGAGTTGTTCTAGAGTTTTATTAGTTTGGTTTGTAATGCCAACTTATTTGTTGTGTTATTATTCTTATTAGTTTAATTTTGGTGTCATACGGTTGCTTGTTAGTGCATCTTCTTTAAAATTATCCGAGTCTCAATAGGGTTTATGTACTTATAATAAATGTTCTAAGAATTGTACTTTTATTCTCATGAGCTCTATTTAGTACTTGAGCTTATGTCACCATTGGTGCATTCAAGGTGCATGTAACGAATTTGTTTCACACTTTAGGCATGTAACTATAGGATTATCTAAGTGTCATGGTCTGAATAATGCGTAAAGACGATATACCTTCTAATACTTATCACTCATTTGGATTTTTAGGGTTACAAGGGAAATCAAATGCATGAAACATAATAACAAGTTGAGATTCTAAACTGGCTAACCTACTCTGGTGACGGATGTCACAGCATCCCCCAGTTGAAAGAATTTTGTCCCGAAATTCAGTTCGTACTTCTACTAGAGCTTATCGGATCGAATAGGTGTGGGTATTTGGATTTCATGTGGTCTTCCCGTTCCCAAGTAAACTCTAGTCCTCGCTTCGAGTTTCATCGGACCTTGACTATCAGGATTTTACTCCTTTTTAAACGCTTGACCTCCCGGTCTAGGATTTCTACATGTTCCTCAACAAAACACAAAGCAAAGTCTATCTTGATTTCCTCCAACAGTACATGCAGATCCACATCTGCCAAGCATTTCTTTAGATTGCATACGTGAAACGTATCATGTATACATCTGAGTTCTTGTGGTAGTCTTAGCTTGTAAGCCACTGGACCGATACGTTCAATAATCTCGAAAGGTCCCACGTACCTTGGTGCTAATTTTCCTTTCACACCAAAACATACTACACCCTTCCATGGTGATACCTTCAGTACTACTCAATCGACGATACCAAATTCTAAGGGTTTTCGCCGATTATCGGCGTAACTCTTTTGACGATCCCTTGCTGATTTGAGTCTTTCCATGATTTGAAAGAACTTTTCGGTAGTCTCTTGAACAATTTCTGGTCCTATCAACTGACTTTCCCCCACTTCATCCCAAACAACGGGTGATCGACATTTCCGCCCGTAAAGTGCCTCAAACGGTGCGCACTTGATACTCGTGTGATAGCTATTATTATAGGAAAACTCAATCAATGGGAGTTATGTATCCCAGCTACGTCCAAAATCAATAACGCACGCCCTCAGCATGTCCTCCAATGTTTGAATCGTATGCTCGCTCTGTCCATCGGTTTGAGGGCGGTACGCTGTGCTCATGTCTAGCCTTGTCCCTTAGGCTTTCTGTAGGGTTTTCCAAAATCGCAATGTAAAGCGGCTATCTCGGTCGGATATAATCGACACGGGCACCCCATGCCTTGCCACAATCTCACTTATATAAATTCTAGCTAATTTGTCCATTTTGTAATCCTCACGAATTGCTAGAAATGGGCTGACTTTGTCATTATATCCACGACGACCCATATGGTGTCGTGCACACTACTAGTCCTTGGGAGCTTTGTGACGAAATCCATGGTTATGTTTTCCCATTTCCATTCAAGGATTTCTGGCTGTTGCAGTAGCCCCGAAGGCCTTTGGTGTTCGGCCATTACCTTTAAGCAAGTCAGGCACTTACTTACATAGATAGCTATATCCTTTTTCATTCCAGGCCACCAGTACATATCTCTAAGGTCATGGTACATTTTATCCGCACCCGGATGGATGGAGTACTTGGTTTTATGAGCCTAATCCATAATTAGTGTCCTTAGATCTCCCGTCCGTGGAACCCAAATCCGTTCCACAAGGTACAATCCGCCATCATCTCTTTTCTCCAATTGTTTATCTAAATCACACAACATCTCCTTCGGTGCATTCATATCATTAGTCACTTCTATTTGAGCTTCGAGTATCTTTCCTTTGATACCCGATTGAATTGTCATGCTTATGGCTCGCACACGTATGGATTAACTCTTTCCTTCCTACTAAGAGCATCTGCTACTACATTCGCCTTTCGAGGGTGGTAACGGATTTCGCAATCAAAATCACTAAAAAGCTTGACCCACCGTCTCTGCCTCATATTTAACTCCTTCTGATCGAAAATATGTTGTAGACTTTTATGGTCGGTGTAGATAATACTCTTCGTACCATATAAGTAGTGTCTCCAACTTTTGAGTTCAAAGACCACCGCATCTAGTTCTAAATCATGAGTAGTGTAATTCTTCTCGTGTATCTTCAATTGTTGAAACGCGTAGGAGCCTTCCATTTCTTAATGGCCTCTATCTTGCTTGGGTCCACATGGATTCCTTTGTCGTTAACCACAAGGCCAAGAAAATGTACTTCCTTCAACCAAAACTCACATTTGGAGAACTTGGCGTAAAGTTTCTCCTTCCTAAGCAATTCTAGAATCAATCTCAAATGTTCTTCATGTTCCTCCTTGGACTCGGAATAAATCAATATGTCATCGATGAATACCATAACAAAGTTGTCCAGGAATGGTTTGCATACTCGATTTATCAGGTCCATAAACACTACGGGTGCGTTTGTCAATCCAAAGGGCATGAATGTAAATTCAAGTAGCCGGATCGAAGATCTATCTTGGAGAAACATTGTGAACTTGCAATTGATCGAACAAATCATCTATCCTAGGGAGAAGATAACGATTCTTGATAGCCAGTTTGTTCAGCTCACGATAGTCAATACACATTCGGAATGATCCATCTTTCTTCTTGTAGTTGACTAGACAGTTCCTGCATCTCTGATGGTGCTAAACGGTATGGTGACCATGCTACGGGAATAGCTCCTGGTATTAGGTCGGTGCCAAATTCCACTGGTCGGATAGGGGGTGATCCAGTTAAGTCTTCGGGAAAAACTTCTGGAAAATTTCAAACCACAGAAATTTCTTCGAAATTCTTCTCCTCGGACTTCGCGCTCATAAGATGCTTCGTGTCCCCTTCTGACCGGTCTCCATGTACCATTAGTACCTCGCCATGCGATAGGGGAATTCGAACTATCTTCTCGTGACATATAATTTCGGCCTTGTACTTTGATAATCAATCCATTCCCACGATCACGTCAAAACTCCCATGTCCAAAAGTTATCAAATCTATGCTAAAAGTGACACCCTCCAATTCTAAATTACAACCACGAAAAACTTTGTTGACTTCTACCTCCTTACCACTTGCTATCTCTATGATGTAACTAGTGCCTAAATTGCTAGGGTTCATATCTGCAGTTAATTCGAATTCATTGGAGATAAAACTATAATCAGCACCCGAATCAAATAATACAGTAGCATAGGAATTGTTTAAAGAGAATGTACCAGTAACGATGTTGGGGTCTTGGCGAGCCTCGTTGGCTCCCATCACAAATGCTCTTCCGCAAACTTGATTTCTGTTATTTCCATGGTTTCAATTTCCTTCTATGGCCAATGGTTGATTTGGTCGGTTTCCCCCTGCACAAGGGGCTCGGTACATCCTTGGACACACACTCCTATAGTGGTCAGCACTGCCACACTCATAACACGCTCCCCGACCTCCCGTTGGATTCACAGCATTCAACGATGCTATCATTCTTCCCCTAATTCTACAATATGCCCAAAGTGGTTGCAGGTCGAGCAGTGTCGACATGGTACATTCTGGTAGTGATGATAGTTGCAAGTGGAGCACTTAGCCGCAGGACCTGTGTATTCCTTCCTCGCAGGGTTAGCTGCCACAAAGCCGACTACTAACCTCGACGTCTTATTGTTGTTCTTGAAGTTCCCTTTCTTACTCGATTCCCCTTCCTCCTTTCTTTCCCGTCAAATTCCTTTGGCTTGCAGGCCAAGAACTCCTTGTATGTGCATCCGGTCTGTGCATTGTTGTTAATCTCACCCTCGTACTCTTCTTCTCCACCTCCTCCATTATTGTTATTGTTGTTATTTCCACCCCCGTTATTGTTGTTGAGGTTGTTACTGATCTGAGTTACAATAGTGAGCAAAGTGCTTGGAGTTGCTGCGCTATTAGGTTAGTGATGTTGGGGTTTGCTGCTTCATTACTTCCAGCACCACCGGCACAACCGGCACCACCCCTACCACGTCTGCATCCATTCAAGCGGTTAGACCTTCTTGGAGGCATATCCTATACGAAAGGTAGACTTATGGATTAATTCAAAGTATGTTGTAACATCCTCGATTTGGGCCTAGTTGTAACCTGTCGTAGGTGTACGTAAGTTAGTAAATAATGTAAAGGGTTCAAGTTGTAAGTTAATTATATTAATGAAGATATATTTGTGATTAACTGTTAAACTATATATGTAAGTGCACTTTGTGTAATAATATGTATATGAATATATATATATATATATATTTAAGTAAATGAAAAAGAAAGAAAGAAATAGAATCCAGAGGCAACTGCCTCTGTATGTGGCCGTATATATGTGTATGTATATTGACTTACAAGTCAATGTTGTCAAACATAGAAAGAAAACTTACAAACACCCACAAACTCTCGTGTCTCTCTCTCTCTCTCTCGAATTCTTGAAGATTGAAGCATTTGGTGATTTTCGAATTTAAACAAGGTAAACAGGTGTTTGTTGTAAAGCTTAAACATGTTTTAAGTTGGTGTTAGCATTTGAATCATAATTAAAAATTGAATTTTTGCAAAACTCCATTAATGAGCATACAAGCTTACTTTGAAAGTAAGTTTATTATGCTTGATGTTTTTAAAATGTGTTGTTACGTTTTTGAGGATCATATAGATGTTATATGAAGCTCTAAAGTGTTTTAAATGAAAAACTAACGAGAACGAATTCTGGAAATAGAAGAATGAAGGTGGCGGGATTCCTGCCTAGGAAGGTGTCGGATTCCGAGACATAAAAGTGTCGGAATCCGCAAGTTTGTCAAAATCCGCTAATGTGTCGAAATCCACAAGTTGTCGGATTTCGTATACATGTCGGATTTCCTTGTATTTTTCGGATTCCGATAGAATGTCGGTTTCCGCTAAATTGTCAAATCCACAAGTCAAAGATGTCTAAGTATCGGAGTCCGATAGTATGTCGGATTTCCTTTGTGTTGGATTCCGATGGTATATCAGTTTTCCCTAAGTGTCGGATTTGGCCAAGATGGTCGGATTCCGGATGAAAGTATCGGATTTCCCATAATCTGGCAATTCTGTCGGATTTATGCTAAGTCCGGATTCGTAATTCCTATGTTTGTTTAATAGTTATTCTTTGTATATGAAATGATTAATGTAAGTCATAATATCTAGGTGAACTTGTCGTGCTAAGTAAAGCAAAAGTTAAATAACTATCTGTTCTAAGCTACTCAGGTGAGTACCGACTTTCGTAAGCCTCAGTAGAGGAAGACTTACTTGTTAAATGTAATAAGTGTAATTTAAAAGATGTTTTAAGTTGTATGTATGCTTTAGAGAAAATGTAAGTATTGCCATGCTACTTTATGCTCCATACCATGCTAAATACTTGTTGAATATAAGTTAAGTGTATGCCAACGGAATCCAGTATTGGAGCCACTTAGTAAATGAATGATATGCATGATACTAATCCTGAATGGATCAAATATGTGAAACATGAATGATATGTATGCTAAGGATCCAGATTGGATCCGCAATGATGAAATAAATGAATATGCATGCTAAGTGAATGATCCGGATGGGATCGGTTATGTGTGTGTGAAAAGTTCGCGGACATCTTCAAGCATGGATAAGGTTAAATTTGTAGTTGGGTTCCAGGGATCCTTGATCAGGTGATTCAGGACTTAACGGTGATTCGAGGCAACATTCCAGGTCGTAGGTTCTGTAGAACCACCGTGCTTATTTCATTAGGGGTAATCAACCGGTTGTAGCTGAGTTGCCTAAGGAGCCTCTGTTCCGAAAACGATGCTTGGTGGACTGCTTTATGCTCCCCCACCAGCGCGGATGGTCGTATCTGATTCCCCGGTGTATTATTGTTGAGCGGGACCGGCTATCCTGCAAGAAAAAATTTATACCGATCTTGTCAGCACACCGCAATATAATATCATAGCATTGTATGCTTATTCCTGTGATGCATGACTTGCTTTACTGATACTTATGTTAAGTTTGTACTCACTAGCTATGTGTATAGCTAATGGTGCCACATTGACTATTTTTGCAGATTGAGAATAGGTTGCCTGGTGAGCTGGGTTGCCTTCTACTGGATATTTTGGATGGAACACTTTATTCTGTAATATAACATTATGGTTGGTTATTTGTTAGAGTAACACCAACCGTTGATACAATGTTGTGAATGTGAATATTTAATGTAAACCTTTTTGGTTAGCTTTCCGCTTCTTAACCTGCCGTCATTTAATCGTGATTGAGTTCACGTTTATTAAGAATGCATATTTTTGCTAATTTCGGGCATATGCAAAGCCGGTGTTACATATGCTCACAGTACGTGCATGTTATAACTATTGATCTCCAGTGTATTAACCCGAATCCTAATCCGTAGCTTATTTCTCAGCATGTCTCGTACTATCTTGAGGGTCCTTATGGTAGGTATGTGTACATGGCGTTGGCCAGACGCTATGCATCCATACTTATCACGACTTCACCCGAGATACAACTAGCCACGCCGATCCACTTGCATAAGTCACTACAAAACCTTATAGGTCCAGGCTTTCATGAATGCTCTACCATGCATAATACTAAATTACATAGTCATTCGAATAATTAATCCTACCCTAAAGCAACAATCAAACAAGAAATGCAGTAAAGGTAGACCAATAGGAAGACGCCATTTGGCCTTTGTAACGCACCCGCTACTCTTATGCGGTGTATGACGGCAATCTACCATGACATGATTAAGGACTTCATGGACGACTTTTCTGTCTTTGGCAATTCCTTCGATACCTGTCTTGCTTGCCTTGATGGTATCCTAGATCGATGCGAGGAGTCCCACCTCATGTTGAACTGGGAAAAATGTCACTTTATGGTCCATGAAGGTATTGTTCTCGAACATAAAATCTCAAATATGGGGTTAGAGGTCGACAAATAAAAAATCAGTGTTATTGCGAGGCTCCCTCTACCCACAAATGTCAAAGTTGTTCATAGCTTCTTGGGTCACACTGGCTTCTACAGGCGTTTCATTAAAAATTTCTCTAAAATCGCCCAACAATGACCCAACTACTCAAGAAGGATACACCATTCATTTTTTCACCATAATGTATGAAATCCTTCGATCTATTAAAACATTAGCTCTCACATGCACATATCATGATGTCGCCCGATTGGTCCCTTCCATTTGAGCTTATGTGCGAGTGATTATACACTCGGGGTTGTTTTAGGTCAATGAAAGCACAATCCTTTTCAGCCCATTTACTATGCGAGTAAGACTCTTACGCATGTGCATGAGCACTATCCACTACCAAAAAGAGCTCCTGGAGGTGGTATTTGCATTGGACAAATCCCGCCCGTACATAGTCTTATCAAAGACCATAGTATACATCAACCATTCTACACTCAAATATCTGCTCGCCAAACAAGATGCAAAACCCAGGCTCATTCATTGGATTCTACTCCAGCAAGAATTCGATATTGATATCCGGGATAAAAAAGGCGTAGAAAATTTAGCTGTTGATCACCTTTCCAAACTCGAGAATCCAAATCTCGAAGAACTCAATGAGTCTACCATCAACGAGTCGTTTCCTGACGATTTCTTACAAATGATCGAGTCTAAACAAGAGGAAGAACATTGGTATGCTAACATAGCCAATTATCTGGGTTCATCTAAAAGGGGCTGACACATCGGTAGAAGCGAAAATTTCTGTCAAATGTGAAACATTTCTACTGGTACCACCCCATCTGTTCTGTTTAGGTGCGGACTATGTCTTGCGCCATTGCGTGTTTGGTACTGAAGCCAAACAAATTCTGCGTGAATGTCACGAAGGTCCAACCGGAGGATATTTCGGCCTAAACTACACCCTCAAAAGGGTGTTGGACAGTGATTTCTACTAGACAACCCTTTTTAAAAATACTTTCGCAATGGTCAAAACCTACGGTGCATTCCAGCGAGCTGGGAACATCTCCAAAAGAGATGAAATGCCCCAGTAGGGCATCCTGGTTTGTGAGATATTCGATGTATGGGGGATAGACTTCATGGGTCCATTTCCTACATCTCACAAAAACAAATACATTCTCATAGTTGTCGATTATATATCAAAATGGGCTGAGGCAAAAGCCTTGCCTACAAATGACGCTAGAGTAGTTGTCAATTTTCTGAAAACTCTATTTTCGCGATTTGGGTGTCCGAAAGCACACATCAGTGATTGAGGCTCTCACTTCTGTAATCAACAGTTGGAGAAAGTCTTGAAACGATATGGGGTAACCCATCGATTTTCAACCCCATATCATCCTAGACGAGCGGACAAGCCAAAAACACAAACCGTTGGTTAAAACACATTCTCGAAAGGACTATCAGGTTTAACCCGATGATATGGTTCGAAAAGCTCGATGATGCCTTGTGGCTATTTCGGACAGCTTACAAAACACCCAAGGGATCTACTCCATACTGTATTGAGCATCGTGCGTTTTGGGCATCAAAAAATGCCAATATCGACCCTAAAGAGGGAGGAAAACATAGATTTCTCCGGCTGAATGAACTGGATGAGTTGAGGTACCAAGTCTATGATAACTTATTGATGTATAAGGAGAGATCAAGGTTGCTACATGACAAGCACATAGAAATTGTCAAAGAATTCAAACCGGGTGACAAAGTTTTACTTTTCAATTCTTGTTCGAAATTCATGCCCAGAAAACTTCAGTCGCGATGGACCGGTCCTTATATAGTCAATAAAGTATCGCACATGGGGTTTGTCGATCTTGAATTAGAGAGGGATCCATTTTGAGTTAATGGACATCGCTTGAAATTTTATAATCATACGCAAGAACCCGACCTCGAAGAGGTCTTGATAATCTACCCCGTTTAATACAACTCGAGGGTGAGTGAAACTCATGACTCTGAAATAAACGAGGTGCTTGTCGGGAGGCAACCCGATTTTCCATTTTCTTTTGTCAAGCTTTTTCGTTCGTAGTTGTTAGTTTTGTTTTGTTTTATTTCTTTAAACCCCCAAAAAAAGAAATAAAATATAAATATAAAATAAATAATAATGATGGTGATAATTGAATACCACTGTGGAACGTGGCATATGGTCAAAAGTGTGGCTGAGCTCTGTCATCATAGCTTGTAACATGCAAAATCTGAATTGAATTGAATTGAGTTAAAGCTGATGTAATTGATCACTGCAACAAGACAAGCTGCTGAAACATCAGGTCTACGCCGCGTAGCAGGGCCCCACGTCGTGGACCACTCCAACTCAATTCATGTAAAGTTGTCTCGATGACTCCATAGCGAGTTGCACAGCTCCACGTTGTGCGACCTCCGATGCCACGCGCCGTGCGACTGTGCTCCATGTCGTGTGACTGCATGGCCCAGTTTCCCCTTGTTGCTCGTATTTTCTTTAAATTGGACAAAATGGTGGACTTTCTTGCAACATACAAACACTTCATAGTTTTTTTTCTTTCATTGCTCTGCCTCTCCATTGCTTTCCATCCTTCATTTCCTCTTTTCTTGTTTCTCACTTCTAATTCTCTTGCCTTCATACAACTTCCACAATGGCACCAAAGAGATCAAGAACTAGAGTTGGCGAACACTCTGCAGCTGAGGCAGAGTTGATTAATCTCATGGCCCCGGACGGAAATCACATTTTTATAACTTTCAGGAATGATATTGAGCATGAAGAGCGAACAAGGTATAGCAATCTCCTGCACCTTCGCTCTAGACAACAATTCGCGATAGCCCGCACTTTAGATTGGAACTTCATGCAAAGCTTGGGAATGTCCAAAGCTATTAGAGGGTATCTACAACAAGAGTTGCTCAATATGGACGGTACTCAACGATTTCTCTGCACTACTTGGGATACCGTTCTAAATCTCTGCGAGCCCATCTATAGAGAACTCGCTCTCGAGTTCTTTTGTACTGTCTCCTTCGACGCAGAGTAGGTGAACTTCTTTTAAGACGAATGGCTTCATTTTCGTCTGGGAGGAGTCATGAGACATATGTCTCTTTCTGAATTTGCGGTGGTAATGGGTCTCTACACAAGGCGCCAGTTGCAAAACACCCATTTCCAACAATATCTAGACATGGCTGAAGAGTTTCCCAACCCAAACTTCTCGGCTGAAAATACATGGAGTCATATGGGGAATGGGTAGCTTACCTCGAAAAACACGAAGGCGGTAGACATTAAGAACCACGTGCACAAGGTCCTTCACCAGATGATTGCTAGCACTCTTAATGGTCGGACCAAAGGCAACAAGGTGAATAGACAAGATATTTGGCTTCTTAATTAGCTGTTCGACAACAGGAATTTTACGAACATTCTTGTAGTGTTAGCTAAATATTTGTGTAAGTCATGTGGACTGAAAAGCATGAGCCACATCTGTGGCACCCACTATGTCACCCGATTGGCCTGATTTTACAACATTTTGTTGGATTGGGTGATTCTCTCAATGAACCGGGTGGAGCACATGTTGTACATAGATTGTTCCCAACTGTCATGAATGAACGTTTATCGTCCCTGCCCAGAGGAAAGGCCAATGGGTTTGGGTTCCCTCGGATAGTTCAGAGGAAGAAGAGGAGGAGGAACCACGTCAATCACCACCACGTCAACAACTCCAGCATGCGGAGGCCTCCGGATCGGGTATGGGTTACGACCAACAAACTGACTACCAGAACCTGTGCAACAGGTTTTGCCAGCTAGAGACGAGAATGACTAGTCTGGTAGGTTCAGTTAATCAACTCGCAGATGTGCAGCACACTCTTACGGACTCCAACCGAAGATTGGAGTATGCGCACCGTGGGACGTAGCATGAGGTTAACTACCAACGCAAAATGCTGCAAGGATAGTTTCAATAGCAGCAGCCCCAATATTAACCGCCAGAATACCACCCCCTGCCTAGATGGAAACCCAACCAACCAGCACCATACGAAAGTCGGTATTTTCATACTAACGGGTATGGATATTTGTTCCCGGGCCAGCAACCTCCTCATCAAGGTCCATTGCCTCAGTAATCAGCTGTGTTCTCTGCCAATTCTATGAAGCTTTGTTTAATTTAGTAGTTGTGGTTTGTAATTGATAGTTTTTGTGGTTGTCATGGTTTGGTTGTTCTTGTTTTAATCTTGCATTATTTCATTGTTGGTTTTTCTAGTTGCTTTTATTTCTTTTTTTTTTGCGTGGTTTATTTCTGTTTGTTGTAGTAGTAAGTCTCGATTATGTGATAAATGTTCAAGTTCCATCTACTAGCCTGTCAGCAACAGCCCCCAGGGAGTATTGTTCCTCTAAACTCTTATGTGTTCCCACGTTATTTTGCTTTTGTCATTGTATTGGGGACAATGCAAATTTCTAAGTGTGTAGTGGGGGTTAAATACTTAACCAACTGCTTATTGTTTTGTAAGCACTATCTTCAAGCTTGAATAGTTTTGAAGTTGTACCAATTATGCAAGAAATTATTAATTTTTAGACATGTCGTTAATTGCTATTTGTTAATTGCGTTGTTAAGGAAAAGAATTTAACTTAGTGGCGGGGAATGTGTTTAGACTCTATGTGTCAGTGTTTATGGCTTTTCATCATTGTAAAATTTTTAGCTCGCTTTCAATCTTAAATAATTCAGAAATTACAAAAAGTCTTGCATAATAAATATAATAAAACCTTTATGTAATGTCTACAATAATTAATTATAGTAAACCACTGTGAATAAATCATAAGTCAACCATCAAAATTTATAATTATAATCATCCCAAACTTCAGAGTATATAAAATCGTTTGTAAACCATGGAAGTCAAATAAAATTATTTAAAACATTTAATTCAAGTTCGCGTGACGCCACCGTCTCTACTGTCGCACCGGAGCCTTGTCCTTGTCTTTACTCAAATATCCTCAAAGACATAAGCAACAACGGGTAAGCACAAAGCTTAGTGAGTTAACACCACACTTACACCTTATATTGAATAGCACAAACCACAAACATAACACATATTGCAGTTGGGGCCCGCCCTTGCTGCCGCATCTCGGGTCCCACCCGTTGATGCCTTGGGTCTCGCCCGCTATGACACATCACAGGTTCCAACTTTAGATGATGTCATCTGCCCCGACAAGCCACACAGGCCCAGTCAGTTACTAACATAAAATCAATGTTATCATATAACAACTTATCACGAATAAATACAACACATCAATAATGATTTGCATATCAACTCTTACAAAACACCAGACATACATTGCGTGCACATATCACAATATAACGAGTAAGTTAGTATAAACTCACTTGAGGTCCTTTGCTCATCATAATCACATTATCTCCAACCCAAATGAAAGCTTGAAAGTATCTAATCAAACATTTAAATTGATACTATCATTAGAGAAAGAATCTTAATAGAAGAAGCTCTAATTTGCTACAAAAATGTCTCGCTCAAGGCCTTCGAATACCAACCACTTCTACTAATACTTTACCACTTACTTATCTTGCTAATAACATGCTAGAATGCAAGTATTCTCCCAAGAAAACTGCCCAAAAGATGAAACCAAACATAAAGCTCTTTAATGACCAAATGGGTCAAAAATCCACAACTTTGACTCTAATGAATCGAGCCCAAACGAAATTTTTTAATAAGACTTTATAAAGACGGCTTGTTCACCTTATTATGAGGGATTTATCTGCAAAATTTGAGGTCCTAACTAAAAAAGATGACAAAAGTCAACAAAACTCAAACTTGCAAATATTTCGGCATTTTCACCGATTAAACCCGAATCTGATTTTCATCACTTACACTCTCATACATTCGGTCTAAGAAACATGTCTAGGGTCTTTAGATAGTGCAAAAGTCAATCATTTAGTTAATTCGTGCATTTATTTACTTAACGGGTCGGTATGACCCGTTCCAAGAAAACTTGCATAAATTAACAATCAATTGTGGTTAAGAGACAAGAACCGTTTTGTGAATCAAAATATGTAGCTAATTTTCAATTCAAAGGTTACCCCAATTATGATCCCACATGTTCCTATTAAATTTTGAAGATTCAAGTTCGTCGACAAACAAATTCACAGCCCAATGTCAATTAGTTGAGATCCATTTGTGGACCTATTAACTAATTGAAATTTTGATTAGTCCTTAATTCAAATGTTGAATCACCTAGTTTTCCATTTACACCATACACCGTTTGTGATTCAAGTCCATAATCAATTCGCAATTGCATATTCAATCAATATATACGCACAAGTTGAAATCCCTGTAAGTACATATATATATTATATATCTATACACATGTATATATACATATACATATATATATATATATATATATATAAGTTTGTGATCTTCCAGAATATATGTATGCATGTATCGATCAAGAAAGCACAACTCCCAAACCCATTTAGCAATCCTAGTCCAAGAACAGGTGCAATTGAAGTATGTTCTAGCATATGGTCGACACACTTTCAGATTCAAAATCTAACCATTACTCAATTATCTTGCTGGATTTCAGTATCTACAGGCACCTAACATCATTTGGATTAATACTAAAGGTTTGACTGCATTAAAAACATATTTTCGAGGGCCTAAAACCCCATCTTTTTCTCGGTTTCAGTCCTTCTCAAACAATAGATAAAATCCCCCAAAATCGGTATATAAACTTAGTAAACATTGACAGCAACCATCGAAAATCATTAATGGAGAATGTAGAGTCATTACCTATTGATTATTGAAATGTTTTGAGCAACTTAGATGCTAGAAATCCTTCTTCTTTGTCTTGGCAGCGACAACACACAGACATCATATTTCACAGTTGATTAATCCTTCATAATCCATGTACATCAATAACATAATAATCCTAGTAACATTTAGATGTACACCTGCTCCTTTAATTCCATGCTGAGCAAGTGACGGTGGACCCACGGTCCTGACTTCTTCTCTGTCTCGGTTCAACAAACAGGGCATGAAACCCACGATAAATTCCAAACCTCAACGAACAATCGAGAGCCGTAGGTGAGGATTACATACCTTAGAATTATCGATCGATTCTTCAAGGATTGTGACGAGATAGTCGATCTTGCTCTCTCAGTTGCTCCTCTCCCTCTCGGCAGCTTCAAACACGAAACCCCCTTTTTTGAAATTGCGGCTACAGTAAACAAGGAGATACCCTAAATGGGCTCTCAACACTTTCTAAATGGGCCCTTTTGTTTATTAGTAGATGTTCAAGTGTAAGTCCAACAAGGTCCAAGTAACATTAACCTCTTTATGATGTAATAACTTAGTATAAGCCCAATACAGCTAATGCAAAAAAAAAAACCCATTATTAAATAATAAATAAATTTGTAATGTTACATATTATATATTATTTGAAAACGGGTATTAAACTTTAAAAAATTATAATTAGTGTGTCGGTATCCTGAGATATCATAATAAATAATGAGATAGCTGATTCCTGACAAAAATAGGCTGAGATTGATTCTTTAACTTTACAAATCTTATGTGTTGCTTACTAGAGTTATGTGCCTAAATTAATAGTGAAATACACTATGTGGCTTTTTGGATTTGAAAAAGTAGACCCAAGGGATATTTTATACTAAGCCTAACTGGATATGTTGGCCGAAAGTTCGCTAAATGGATCCATTAGAAAGTCACGTTTGATCTATTAAATTCAAAGAAGAAAAAAATGGCATAAAAAGAATGAAAAGAAAAAAAGTAGCAAATTAGTCGACTAAACTTTGAAATCACCAACAAACCTTGAGGTCGGGAGTTTTCTAGAGAAATATGTTAATAAATTATGCAAGAATGAGTATGATTTGAGTTGTGAGGGATTGATAAGTGTAGTGAGAAATTATTGAGAATCGTGAAAAGTTAAAGAGGTTTCTACACAAACATATACATGATCTGCAATTGCCGAGTTAAGTGACTTTCTAGACGATTCTATTGACTATTTGACTTGTACATGGGAGTTGCTACTTAGTTATTCAAGTTATCCACCTAGTGCAATGAATTTCTGAGAGAGTTGTTTGAGGACAAGCAAGATTTAAGTGTGGGGTGTTTGATATTGCCAAAATTAACTATATGTTACTCCATAATATCTATCATTTCCTGTTATTAAAGTGAGCATAATTGATTAAATATACACACTAACTGCTTGTGATTGTGTATAGGTTGAAAGCGCGAAGAAAACGGTTGAAGAGTGCGAAATTATGATTGTTTATACAAAAGCTTATAAAAGCACGAGGCAGAATGGAGCTGGAAGATGAAACAAGTATATTTTGCATGCATGGACAAGCTCCATGACATGCACATATAGTGCACACCGAGAGGAATTCTAGAATGTGAGTTGAGTTTGATTCACCTAGCTCCACACTGAGCAACAATGTCGCACGCCGAGGAGCCTTCGAGAAATATTTCAAAACCTTGAATTGCCATGCTCCACGTTGTGCGGCTTAGCCCCGTACGCCTCTCTCGTCAAATAAAGTCAAATTTAATTCATTTAATTCCCCACGGCGTGCACATATGATCCACATCTTGCTCTCAACCTGGACCATGAAACACTATTTATGTCAGTTTAGGTCACTTAAAAAGGGAGAACACATCATAATAATTTCAAAGGAGCAGTGGACGTAGAGAGAGGAGTAGAGGACAGTAAATTTTGGATTTCTTCTATTATTGATACTTTGTTATTTGTAAGAAATTCACAATGTTTGCATTTAATTTATTTGTTGATTTATGTTTGATTTTTAGAATGATTTTAGGCTAAGTTCATTTGTACCATGATGAACAACCCCTAGGTTTGATATGTTATCCTATGATTTATAATATATCATTAGTTTTGTTTATGCTTAATTGTGGACCTTGAGTTTTTTATCTTAACCTTTATTGAATAATCTGTTAGATACAGTTTGTGCATGCTATAAGATAATGACTTGCAGGTGTATTTCCTTTAGACTATTGTTTGCTTGTTCTTAGATAATGACGTTTGCATACAATAAGATATATAACTTTTCTGAGTTAATGAGGGTTAAGTTATTCAATAATACCTTATATAAAAGTTTGAGTTTAATTAGTGTGTTTTGGAGAGATTAAGTCATAATCGGATTAGAAGGACCAGTGGTTGTTAGTTTGAATGGCCTTAGAAACTTATCATATTAATTGTGCTTATAACTAATTGAACTTAGGAGGAGTGATTCATTGATAAATACACATTTGTCATCTGATTTAAACTCTTTGAAAATTGTTTCCTTAGTTTTCTACTTTAAACCAATGTAACATCGTCCTAAATTAGAGGAGCTAATTTTTTAAATAATAAACTCAGTTCGAGTTTTGAAATTGTGTGGATACAACTGTAAATCCAATCATTCAAAACCTGCTTTTATAAAAACATTTACAGCTGTCACAGCGGAAACATTTTAAACCAATTTAATAATTTACAACGTATAAATAAGTTGTAACCAAAAGATATTCAAATGAGTTACCGATACGGTCAACCATTACTAAATACATATATACAAACAAAAGTATTCAAAAGTGTATTCCCCTAAACATGTCATGACATCCACAGCAGGTACCCGTCTTCACCAATCAATCTATTTACCTGCGCATGGAATGTACACGAGAGGGTTAGCTACAAATAGCTAGTGAGTAACAGCTAAGCGGAAACATCATAACAACAATATCATATACATATCACATACATAGCATATCAACAACAACTCTATCCTAGCATATTGTGAAGCACCGCTTAGTCGGCAGGTACCACGTCTTGCAGGGTAATGAGCCCGCTCAATGATCCTAACTGGGAAACCAATACTTCCTCCACGCCGGTAGAGAAGCGAGTAGCGGTCCACCATTGCGTTAACGGGGAACTCACCCCTATCAGGATCAGCGGGAACTGAGAGCCCATCATAGTGTTAAGGGACGGAGGTTCTACAGGAACCAAGATTCGTAATCATCGAATCGCCGCACATCATAGCCGATGGCACAAGGCCCCAACTAGATCCAAACAAGCTGGCCTCAAACATCAAACAAAGTATAGGTACTAAGACTCATTTGCGTACTTAAGCCGCATCATAACATAGTTGGCCTACAAAAGCCATAACATATCATAATTGGCCTACAAAAGCCATATCATAGCAAATTGGCCTACAAAAGCCATAACACATCATGGTTGGCCTACAAAAGCCATTAACATTCATACATATCAAATTACAACTCAATTGGCCTACAAAAGCCTTTAACATGCATAATTATCAAGTCTTTGGTTTCTAGCATACAAACAACTATATAACATTCTTGACATCATGCTTAGGTTAACCAGTACTCAACTGTTGACCTATAACTTGCAAATATAATGTTCCGGATTTTCTTGGTCATCAGGCTCACCTAAACAAACACCCCAAATATCAATACTTTGAACTACAACAATCTGTTTGCTGTAACAAGACTGCTTACGACCACAAGCATGTTCCTTGCGTCCGCAAGGGAAAACCCTTGTGCACACAAGAATAACTCCTTGCGACCGCAAGGCTCTTCCTTAGGTCCGTAAGCAAGTCTGCACACGCAGTTGCGATTTCAGCCCTTGTTTTGACCCATTTAAACACAAAAACTTACTCAAACGATACCAAACTAAATTCCAGTACTGTGAGAATGTCACAAATATACCCTTCTTAAGAAGATTCCGTCCTCGGAATGTATTCAGTAGTGATCAAGTAAGGGTAGCATGCTTTCATTTCATCTTCGGCTTCCCATGTCAAGTTAGGACCCAAATTGTGCTTCCACTTGGTGAAAACTAACTTGATCATCTTTTTACTCAGCTTCTTGATTTTGGTGTTCAATATCTCAACAGATTCCTCTAGAAGGCGTTTAGCTGAATCAACTTTCAACGCTTGTAAAGGTAGGATTGATCATCATCAACCTTGCACTTCCTCAGATAGCACACATTGAATGTGTTATGAATACCAGATAACTTAGGAGGAAATTTAAGTGATACTATCTGGTCTTCGAGAGTTTGAATAGTCCTTTCAGACTGACTATCAGTTTGAGGATGATATGTTGTGCAATACCCGAACTTTCAAAATAAATAAAAGAATATTTTATTAAGAAAAATGATTTTTGGTAATTAGGTTATGGATGGATGGTGGACTAGTTTAATTGCTTTGGACTTGGGCCTTTTGGAATTATAAACCAACAAAGGAATGAATGATGATTGGGCTTAATCAATTGGAATTGGGCTTAGGGCTTTTTAAAAGTGAGTATATAAAGGTGGCTAGGGCATAGCCCCCAACACCACCATCTTCACTGTTTCATTCATTCAAAATCAGTGTGTGTTTGTGTGTGTATTTTGCTCTCGAGAAAACAAAGAAGAGGATCATCAAGAATCGTTTGTAGAGTTAAAGAATTGCTAAGAGGATCATCAGGTAATATTTCTTACCTCATATTGGTGTTGTAGGTATCAATTTTATCTTGTTTAAATGATTATAGAACAAGTTAGAATATGGGTTTTGGGGTTTTGGGGTTTTTGGGTTTAGGGAAGAACCAGAGAAAAGAATGAAGATGTGAACCCTTAATACTTGATGAAACATTAAAATAGCTTGAAGGAAGTGTTCAAATGAATAAAGAAATGTTTTGTAACAAAAATAAAATGATTTTGTTAAGTTTTGAAAGAGTTTGATTTTGGCTATGGAGTAGTGAAACTAGAACTGACCGGGAAGATGAATGGTCTGACTCTTGTAGTCTGAAAGTCGCATGGGTCATGCGAGTGTCGCATAGGTGATCTTAGAAAGTCGCACGGGTCATGCGAGTGTCGCATAGGTGATCTTAGAAAGTCGCACGGGTCATGCGAGTGTCGCATAGGTGATCTTAAAAGTCGCATTGTGATCTGTAAGTCGCATAGGGCCTTACTTGTAACATCCTTGATTTGGGCCTAGTTGTAATTTAAGTGTATGTGTGCATGATAGTCGAGTAAAGTAGTAATAAAATATGCGTGTCTATTATTACGTGCTTAATTGTTATGTGCTTTAAGTAAATATATGTTGAAACACAAAAGTAGTAGTAACATAAATAAGATGATTAATATATGAATGATTTTAAGTGAGGATTCCAGAAATATCCCCGTTAGTTAAAACGGTTAATCGTAGGTCAAGTTGTAAGTTGAAAAGGGGAACAAAATACCCCCTTGAGGATAGGTTTAATCCAAAGGCGGTTTATGCCTTTGTCAACCACGTCTGTGTGTTTGTGTTCAAACACAAACACATACAAAGACAACTTGAAGACAACTCTTTTCTCTCTACAAGCTTGTTCTTGAAAGTTCTTTGAAGATTTTCTTATGTCCAACTGATTCCAAGCAAGATATAGGTTCTTGATATCTTCATCTTCTTCTTCATCATCTTCACCATCTTGTTCTTCATTTGGTAAGAAGCTTTACCAAGTGGATTTTTGGTATTAATGAATTGAACCTCAAATAGAGTTTTGAAAGTGACTTTAACTGATCCCTATATCAGTTACAAGATGATTAGAACTCAATTGATGAATTAAAATGGTGTTTTCATGAAGTTCTTGAAAATTGAATAAAATGGGTTAATGGATGATTTTGATCCCAAATCTTGTATAAGTTGTTATGATTAATAAAAGAGATGTTTTTGGGATCATATGAATGTTCCCTAAGATGGACAAATGTTGAAAATAATTTAGAAACTCGATTTTTGAGGTTTGAAAGTGAAACAGTCGGAACAGGGGATGCTGGAACCGACCTGTTCTTGAACAGGTTTGCTTGCGGGCGCAAGGCTCATCCTTGCGGCCGCAAGGAGCCCAAATCTGATGACTTAGATGCCAAATCCAACACATTAGGAAGTGAAATCCGGTGGTGCTTACGGGCGCAAGGCCCAACCCTTGCGGCCATAAGCAGTGTCGGAATCCTAAAGTATTTGTAATCCGATTGAAAGTATCAGAATCCGATGGAAGTGTCAGAATCCGATAGATATATCGGATTTTCTATGCTTACGCGCGCAAGCAGGGTTGCTTGCGGGCGCAAGCATGCCCTTACGGGCGCACGCATGGGTGCTTGCGGCCGTAAGGGGCGTCTTCCTGTAAACGACTTAAAGATTGTTAAGTCTTTGTTTGTTGGTCTATGGTTCCTTTAAGGGTTCCTGATCTTGTCGTGTCTCGCTTATGCAAATTATTAATGTAAGTAATGACGTTTCTAGGTGAACTTGTCGTGTTAGTGGAGTCAAAATCAGATATCTGTACATAGTAGACTACTCAGGTGAGTGCCTACTTTCATGAGACTCAGTAGAGTAAGTTTTGCATGCTAAGATGACTGTGTGAATGTGTGTGAGTGCGTATGTTTGTCTAACCTATCTATGCAGGTATGCTTAAGAAAATGAGCGCACGTTTCTGAATGATGTTATGATTGCTTGTAAGATGTGTAATAGGTGCATGCCAGCGGGTCCAGATTGGAACCGCTTAGTTAATAACCGATGATGTGCATGAAGGATGAACTGTATGAAGATGCCTGTGGAAGTATGAATGTATGATTGCATGATGGATCCCTATGGGATCCTATGTACGATATATGATGAAAATGGATCCCTGTGGGATCAAATGAACGTTTATGTGTATGTGCACTGTCTGCAGACTATCTGACGCTTGGTTAAGGCCAGTCGGTGGTAACTGGATCCCTCGGGATTTCACGGTTATTCAGGAGGCATCCTGGATCATAGGTTCTGCAGAACCGCCGTGCCTTAACGTGAGTGGTGATCAACCGGTTGTAGCTGGATTACTTGAGGAGCCTTTGACTCCGTGAACGATGCTTGGTGGACTGCTTTATGCTCCCCCACTAGGACGGATGGTTGTGTCTGATTCCCCTGTCTGAGTTATTGAGCAGGACAGACTCCCCTGCAAGATATGACTCTTACTGATCTTGTCAGCACACCGTTATGTGTTAAGCTAGCAATGCTTGCTTATGTACGATATGTATGATATGATATGTATGATACGATATGTATGATACGATATGTATGATATGATGTGTATGATATGATGTGTATGATACGATATGTATGATAGGATATGATATGTACGCTGCATGACTCACTGTATTGATACTTATGCTAAGTATGTACTCACTAGCTAAGTGTTAGCTAATGGTGCCATGATTTCCCTTTGCAGGAAAAGACTAGATGGCCTGGAGAGGCGGGTGATTTTTGATGTAAATGCCCCTTGTAGGTTGGAACACTTTATATTTGTATGTTGTAATGTAATCTGATATTATGGTCGGCTCGTGTGATATTTTGGAAAGAAAGATGCTGTAAATGACCGTTTGTTGTTTTAAAAAGAAAAATTCCCGCTGCTAAACCTGAATTATCACTAAAGTACTAAAGTAACTGTTTTCAGAAGCGGTGTTACAATTAGGTATCTGAGCCTAAGTTTGAGTGAATTTGGTACTTGTAAGAGTATTCGATCTCAAACTCGGGCCCGACCATAAAGAAGTGTTCCTATGGGGGGGGTTTGAGTGAGAGTGTTATGTGTGTGCTATTTGTACGATGACTTGTTAGTAAGTAAGTAAGTGAGATAGAGTATTAATTGCTCTTTCTCTGTTATATAGAGGTCTAGAAAGATGTCTGCCGAACGTGGCAATGCAGAGCAAGCTCTGAACGAGATGGAAGACGAGGCTTCTCATATGCCTCATCAGGCTGAAGATCAAAGATATCAGCACAATGTTGGAGAGGGCAGACCTGAGCCAGATCAGGCGGCTTATATTAGGCGTTTAGAGGAAGAGTTGCGAGACACTAAGGAGCTCTTATTGCAAGCCACACTGAACAAGCCCCGCAAGACTTGTTCATACAAGAAATTTCTAACTTGCAATCCTCCGACATTCCAGGGGAGTGATAACCCCACCGTTACTATCCAATGGCTCCGAGAAATGGAGCAAGTATTTGAATCATGTGAATGCGAACCGGAGTATTGCGTGAAATACGCAATACGTATGTTAAAGGGCCGTGCCATCTTCTCGTGGGATATGGTAAAAGCGTCGGTTCGAAAAGAAGTACTAAGTGCTCTCACTTGGGAGCAGTTCTCAGAAAAGGTGCTGAAAAAGTATTGCACCGACGATGACCTTGAAAGAATGGAGAGTGAATTCAATGATCTCTAAAAAGGAGATAAGCCAATTGAAGAACACATAACTGCGTTCATTGATAAGATGCAGTTTGTTCCTCCTCTGATCCCAGACGAGACCACCAAGATAAGGCGGTTTGTGGCAACTCTGCCACTGGAATTTCGCCCACACGTGCGGGCTGCTGCTGAATTGGATCGGGCGTTTGATATAGCCCGACAATTGGAAGGTGACCGTTTACACTGCAAGGGCGAATCTGCCGGTGCAGGGTCAAAGAGGAAGTTTCAGCCGTCTGATAAATCGAGTCCTTCCAAAGGACAATCCTCTGCAAGCGGGAAGACTAATTCCTCTAAGAAGTCGAGGCTTGATTCTCCTTGGTGTTCTCAGTGTCGCACTTACCATTCTGGTGAGTGTTCTAGTGCTACCCAACGGTGCTGGAGGTGCGGACAGAAGGGCCACGCTAGTTCTGAGTGTGGTTTCAAAGAAAATGTCTATTACCGATGCTATAAGCCTGGGCACAAGTTGACGGATTGCCCGGAAAGACAGGGTGCCGGATCTAAGGGGTCTTCTAGAGAACAAAGAAAGACGATGTGCCTCGCGCGAAGGGCAAGGCATTTCAGATGACAGCGGAGGAGACCAAAGATGCGGGGGATGTCAATACCGGTACGTTCTTTACTAACTGTTCCCCTGCATATGTGTTCTTTGAATCTGGAGTTGGTTACTCCTTTGTTTCTTTGTCTTGTTGTTAGAGGTTAAGATTATATGTTTCCAAGATGACCGATCCACTTAATGTGGAAATTGCTAATAGTAAGGCAGTCTCTGTTACAGAGAAAGTTCCAATAACTGTTCTTGATATCAAGGGAAGTAGTTTCCCTATTTCGTTCTTAGTTATGTCTATTGTGGACTTTGATGCTAGTGTTGGGATGGATTGGCTTAGCAGTCGTAATGCTGAGATTTTCCGTTCCCAAGAAGAAGATGATTAAGATTCCTCTTTCTGATGAATCTTATGTTGTAGCTTGTGGAGAATGACAGGAGTCTAGTATTCTTGTTATCTCCGTTGTTAAGAACTTAGAATTCTGTTTCGAAAGTTGTGACTTTTTCTTCGCATAATTATTTATGCCAAGATAGAGAAACGACCAGTCCTAGATATCAGGGTAGTGTTTGATTACCCTGATGTGTTTCCTGAAGAATTGCCGGGTTTACCTCCGGTTAGTAATGTCACTAGTGAGATTTAGTTGTTCCAGGAGCTACTGTGGTGGCTAGAGCTCCATCCTTGAAATGTTCTCAAGTTTTTGAATGAGAACAATTGTACGCCAAGTTGTCTAAGTGTGAGTCCTGGCTAAGGGAAATGTATTTCCTTGGTCATATTATCTGTAAAGGTGTGTCAAGTAGATCCAGCTAAGATAGAAGCTGTGATGAATTAAGGAGATCTTCGAATTCTTTTTGAAATTAAAAGTTTCTTTGCCTTAACTGACTACTATTGGCGGTTCATCCGCAGTTCCTTGAAGTTTTGCGGGTCCGTTGACTAAAGTGACTCGTAAAGAAGTATTTGTTGTCTGTTCGAAGGACTTTACTGTCTAATGTAGAATCTGTTACCACCCTGGTGAAGCCAGTGTTGTAACTAATGCCTTAAGCCATAGAGGACCGTCAACGGGAGCTAAGTTTATGAAAATCGCGATGATATCAGATGTGTCCGCAAGTTAAGATGAATACCATAGATCTTATGATCGTCCGCAACGATTTGATGTTTCGAACTTGATGTTCATTTCTTAGTTGCAAATGAGTCTGCTTTGTTGACTCACTTGATTCAGTTTATGTTAGTGAGACTGTGACACGTCATGGTCTTTCTTGATTGTTTGATTTTGACTATCTGTTGTTTCTAGTTCTGGCAAAGTTTGCAATGTGAGTTAGGCACTTGTGTTCACCTGAGCATTGCCTATCGTTTGCAAACTAATGGGAAATTGAAGCTAAGTCCATATTCTATAGACCCATTCGAAGTCATGTGATCAGACGGTAACTTTTGAACTGCCGCCTGAACTAGTCAGTGTGTATGTCATCTTTAACTTGTGTTACTTACGCAAGTGCCACATTGAAGAAGAATCTGTAAAGATTCTTGACACGAAGATCAAGAAGCTGCGTAAGCAGATAGTCGATCTAGTCCTCGTAAAGTAAGAACACCGCTTAGGTCCAAACCCGACGTGGGAAATCGAGGACGTGATGAAAGCAAGATACCCTTACTTGTTTATCACTGAGTGGATTCCGAGGACGGAATCCTCTTAAGGGGGGTAGATTTGTAACATCCTCGATTTGGGCCTAGTTGTAATTTAAGTGTATGCGTGCATGATAGTCGAGTAAAGTAGTAATAAAATATGCGCGTCTATTATTACGTGCTTAATTGTTATGTGTTTTAAGTAAATATATGTAGAAACATAAAAGTAGTAGTAACATAAATAAGACAATTAATATATGAATGATTTTAAGTGAGGATTCCAGAAATATCCCCGTTAGTTAAAACGGGTAATCGTAGGTCAAGTTGTAAGTTGAAAAGGGGAACAAAATACCCCCTTGAGGATAGGTTTAATCCACAGGCGGTTTATGCCATTGTTAACCACGTCTGTGTGTTTGTGTTCAAACACAAACACATACACAGAAAACTTGAAGACAACTCTTTTCTCTCTACAAGCTTGTTCTTGAAAGTTCTTTGAAGATTTTCTTGTGTCCAATTGATTCCAAGCAAGATAGAGGTTCTTGATATCTTTATCTTCTTCTTCATCATCTTCACCATCTTCTTCTTCATTTGGTAAGAAGCTTTACCAAGTGGGTTTTTGGTATTAATGAATTGAACCTCAAATTGAGTTTTGAAAGTGACTTTAACTGATCCCTATATCAGTTACAAGATGATTAGAACTCAATTGATGAATTAAAATGGTGTTTTGATGAAGTTCTTGAAAATTGAATAAAATGGATTAAATGGATGATTTTGATCCCAAATCTTGTGTAAGTTGTTATGATTAATAAAAGAGATGTTTTTGGGATCATATGAATGTTCCCTAAGATGGACAAATGTTGAAAGTAATTTAGAAACTCGATTTTTGAGGTTTGAGAGGGAAACAGTCGGAACAGGGGATGCTGGAACCAACCTGTTCTAGAACAGGTTTGCTTGTGGGCGCAAGGCTCATCCTTGCGGCCGCAAGGAGCCCAAATCCGATGACTTAGATCCCAAATCCGACACATTAGGAAGGGAAATCCAGTGGTGCTTGCGGGTGCAAGGCCCCATCCTTGCGGCCGTAAGCAGTGTCGGAATCCGATGAAAAGTGTCAGAATCCTAAAGTATTTGAAATCCGATTGAAAGTATCGGAATCCGATGGAAGTGTCGGAATCCGCAAGAAGTGTCGGAATCCGATAGTTATATCGGATTTGCTGTGCTTACGGGCGCAAGCAAGGTTGCTTGCAGACGCAAGCATGCCCTTACGGGCGCAAGCATGGGTGCTTGCGGCCGTAAGGGGTGTCTTTCTGTAAACTACTCAAAGATTGTTAAGTCTTTGTTTGTTGGTCTATGGTTCCTTTAAGGGTTCCTAATCTTGTCGTGTCTCGCTTATGCGAATGATTAATGTAAGTAATGACGTTTCTAGGTGAACTTGTCGTGTTAGTGGAGTCAAAATAAGATATCTGTACGTAGTAGACTACTCAGGTGAGTGCCTACTTTCATGAGACTCAGTAGAGTAAGTTTTGCATGCTAAGATGACTGTGTGAATGTGTGTGAGTGTGTATGTTTGTCTAACCTGTCCATGTAGGTATGCTTAAGAAGATGAGCGTAAGTTTCTGAATGATGTTATGATTGCTTGTAAGATGTGTAATAGGTGCATGCCAGCGGGTCCAGATTGGAACCGCTTAGTTAATAACTGATGATGTGCATGAATGATGAACTGTATGATGATGCATGTGGAAGTATGAATGTATGATTGCATGATGGATCCCTCTGGGATCCTATGTACGATATATGATGATATATGATGAAAATGGATCCCTGAGGGATCAAATGTACGTATATATGTAGGTGCACTGTCTGTAGACTATCTGACGCACGGTTAAGGTCAGTCAGTGGTAATTGGATCCCTCAGGATTTCACGGTGATTCAGGAGGCATCCTGGATCATAGGTTCTGCAGAACCGCCTTGCCTTAACGTGAGTGGTAATCAGCCGGTTGTAGCCGGATTACTTGAGATGCCTTTGACTCTGTGAACGATGCTTGTGGACTGCTTTATGCTCCCCCACCAGCACGGATGGTTGTGTCTGATTCCCCGGTCTGAGTTGTTGAGCAGGACAGACTCTCCTGCAAGATATGACTCTTACTGATCTTGTCAGCACACCGTTATGTGTTAAGCTAGCAATGCTTGCTTATGTACGATATGTATGATACGATATGTATGATATGATGTGTATGATACGATGTGTATGATACGATATGTATGATATGATATGATATGATATGATATGTACGATGCATGACTCACTGTATTGATACTTATGCTAAGTAGGTACTCACTAGCTAAGTGTTAGCTAATGGTGCCATGATTTCCCTTTTCAGGTAAAGACTAGATGGCCTGGAGAGGTGGGTGATTTTTTATGTAAATGCCCCTTGTGGGTTTGAACACTTTATATTTGTATGTTGTAATGTAATGTGATATTATGGTCGGCTCTTGTGATAGGTAACACCAACGAATGTTTTGGAAACAAAGATGCTGTAAATGACCGTTTGTTGTTTTAAAAAGAAAAATTTCCGTTGCTAAACCTGAATTATCACTAAAGTAACTGTTTTCAGAAGCGGTGTTACATTACTGTTGGTCCGAAAGTCACATGGGGTAGTAATGTTGGTCCGACAGTCGCATGAAGAGTTGCACCGACTCTCGCATGGGTCATGCGACGTGATGCGTTGAACCCTTAAACGCGACACGTTCGGGCATAGGTCCAAATTATATTGTGTAGTTTTGAGTGTATGTGTTTATGTAAGTCGCATGGATTGGCCCGATTTATGGAACCTAAGGTCTGGCTTGGGGGCCTTATTAGTGCGCAGAATGTATGGGAGACTGATAGCCGGTATTAATTTGATTAAGACACGTTGTAGGTAACTGCTGATAAGTAGCGACAAGTGGATTCTTAAACTAGAACAATGTGACGAGAACTAATAACAGGTGAGTATCCTTACTTACATTTCTAAATAGACCTCCATTACGTTTGATAGTGCCTAAGAAAGTGATTAATAATTGTGGAATATGTGAATGCTATGTGTAGACCAACACTCCGGTGTCGGGTATGTTTTAAATAGACTTTGCATACGACTGACAATGTGTAAGTAAGTGATATGTTATGAGATATGTGAATACACTCAATTGTACATGATAGTAGTATGTGTGACGTTTTCTTCGGTAACGGGTATGATTAGACCGTAAACTTCGGTGTCGGGTATAAGACCATACACTTCGGTGTCGGGAATGAGACCGTACACTTCGGTATCGGGTATGAGACCGTACATTTCGGTGTCAGGTTTGAGACCAACACTTCGGTGTCGGGTATGTTAGACCGTTGTGACGACAACGGGTGAGATGAGACCGTTTAACAGACGGGTATGATGAGACCACTTACTTCTGTAGTGGGTATGAGATATGTGTTATTTGATGAGACCGTCTAACAGACGAGTATGTTGAGACCACGTACTACAGTAGTGGGTACGAAGAATGTGTTTGATGAACTGTTTGGATTGTAAGTAAAGTACTCGCTAAGCTTTGTGTTTACGGTTGTTGTTTAACCATCTTTTCACGTGATGGCCACGGCGGGGCTCCAGCTCGTGTTTGATAGCTCATCCCCAGTAAGCTTCCGCAATGTTTTCACTCTCATGAGTTTTCTAATGTAATCCAAAATGATTGTACTTGAACGTAAGATTTTTATGGGTTTTCACCCGGGATGTAATTGATATTTTACAGTGTTTCAAATATTGTAGACTTTTAATTGTATGATTTGGTTTTGGCAAAAAAAATAAAAAATTGGGATGTTACAACTTGGTATCAAAGCCTTAGTTTAAGAGATTCAGATACGTTTCCGCGTGTTTGAACTTAAGCCTTGGTTCGTGAAGGATTTTAAACAACTCTTTCGAAACCCTTTTCAAGTGTTACATATTACGATGAGCTATCTGCTGGAGCTAGTCCGAGTGGTCACACGCGAGTGCAAGGTATGAAATTATGATATGATGTCTATGTCAACTGAGATTTGAAATTGAACTATTTTAGTAGAGTCAGAATAGAATGATACGATAATGCATACCTGATAACTGACTATATGATTGACAAGATGTGATGATACATGGCCCAAGCCAGTGAATCGGGATTTTCGAGGGTAATGTTAGGATCCAGTATGTGTAGTGTTTCGCTAATAATAGGGCCTATATTATTAGTTACACCCGATACTTACCGGAACCTACCAGCATCAAGGGGAATCTTGTGAATCCGGTGAGGGGTACTTGTAGAGATAGGATGCTTGTAGCTAGGGTGCCTTAGAAAGTCTAGGGCTGCCTGATAGCTAAGTTTATGACACACAATACATGATATATGGACTAATATAGTAGTGAGGACTGTATGGCAATGCCGCCTATTGATTAGTGCATTGTCTACACATCCAGTATGGTGAATACAAGAAAAAGATCCGTGATCCCAGCTGAAACGGGTTTCGGAAACCCACCTATTGAAGTAGATGATAGCGTGACAGTAGCATGCCTGTAGAGTAGAAATGCCTTAGTATGACTAGGGCTACTCCAAATTATGCGGTAAGCATGTTGAAAGTCCACACATTATGTGGACATGATGTACGTTATGATTAAGATATCTGATGAGGCCACCTGTTTGATATTGGAGCAAGCAAGGGTGGAACATGGTATTATGAAGTAAAGGGTTTAATGTATCAGTGATATCAGAAACACATCAAGAGGTGGAGTTAGCTGTAACACCCTGATTTTCACACCAAATTTAAATTTTTCAAAACTCAATTTAAATCATAATTTATACAAAACTCTTTAAACATTTCGCGGAAGCATCGCAATATTCTTGGAATATTTCATCAAAATACAATATCTTTTTAACAATAAAGTTTATCTCATAAATATTTCCCCAAACCTTTTGGTGTTACTACAGTTAATCTCACGACCATAAACAGAGAGTAGGAAATCCAAGATTACCGGAGAATTAACCAAAGCAAGACTTGCCCAAGGCAGCTACCCACTTCACCAAGGCATCTATACAACCTGCGGATACAAAACATTTTTCATACACAAAGTTAGCTATAAACATAGCTAGTGAGTACAACCAAAACCTTTGTTTTTATCAAAACCAAGTCATCCTTTTTCACTTTTGAAAACATAAGTTTGGCAATCAATATTCTTTTAAAATCTCACATAATAGCACATAAGGATGCGGGTCTGTCCATTGGGCCACAATGTATCCACGTGGTAGCTAGCCACGGTCAACACGTGCCCACATGGGGGATAACCACATCACCCCGTCAAGGTGGGGGATGCACGAAGCAGTCCACCATACAACGGTTATCTGGAGTGTAAGCCCTGTTCACTAAATCCACACGTGTTGCCCTGGGTTAGGTGGCTTGTCAGCCCAGTGAACCCATACGTTCATGATGGTCTACTGACATACCCCTCCACTCTCTGCACCGATCCCCAAGCCACCCGTACCTCGCGGTCCCCCAATTGCTGAAGCCACAGGAACCTCTATGTACGTCCCAATGACTAGGAACCCTATGGTACAGAGTTATATCACACAGTGGTCCGGACCGAATCACATATACCCCGAAGGGTCACATAAGCACATTCCCCGAAGGGTCATAAAATCTCTTACCCCGAAGGGTCATAAAACCACTTACCCCGAAGGGTCATAAAACCATTTGCCATAAAGGCCACAAATAACTTGCCAAAAAGGCCAATTAATCCAAGCATATCAGCTTATCAATAAAACGAGCAAGTTTCACAATTTATATCACTTGAGCATAAATGCTCAACAATCAAAACCATATTTGGCATCTCAATGCCTAAAAACATCTTTAAAGAAAACATGAGTTTCATTAAGTCAAAACCATGTCTTTTGTTTCGAAATCTAAGTCTACTCCAACCTGGAGTATTATGTTTGAAAACCATTAATTTAAACACAATTTAAACCTAGACCATCTCTAACATGGAGCAATGGCCTTATTTAGAAAACCATCATTTACAACACCTCTTAACTTGAATTCACAATTTCCACACTCTTTGAAACCCAAGAGTTTCGTTAAATATTTTCATTTCATATAAGCCATATCAAAAACAATGCATGGTTTCCATATTCTTAAGTTCAAAAACTGATAAACAATTTCAAATCATATAACTCATGTTATAAAACAGTTTCATAATCCACATCCTTTGAATCATCAAGATTCATCAAACAATTGCCAAACAATCAAAACACAACATGATGACTTGTAATCTTATCAAATAGTTGGGTATCCGCAGAGTGTACTCACCTGAGGGTGTGATGAGGATCACAACCCCATCCAAACCAAAGCTAAACCGCATGATCATAAACCTATGATCATCAAAACACAAGGTTAACTAATATAAATTAACCATACATGGGAGTTACACACAAGTGTGGACTCAAAACACAACTTATTAGCTCATTTCGGGTCTTTCGAACTCCCTATGAACTCTCTAAAACCATTAGAAACCATCCCCAATCAAATACAAGGTCAAATGGGGTCAAAAACAAGTTTTTGGACACTTCAGGGGTCCTTGCGCCGCGGAAAAATCTCTGGAAAATGGACTCTTGCCAAGAAGGCCTATCACGCCGCGACGCCCCGTGAACAGTAATTCCGGGCCTTTTTCTTTTGCTGCAAGCCCCGATTTTTCCCCATTTTCAAAACCCAAAACTCACAACTTCAAGTATAAACTTTAAAACTTTAACATAACTACTTCATAACCATATCATAACCATTTTCAATCATATTTAGCCACAATTAATCTACCAATCACCCTCAATTCTTTTATTTTCAAGTTTTGACCTATTTAACCAAACAAACACAATTTTAACTATCATTTCACCATCATAACACATAAAACCATTATCAATCAATTATCAACATCTTAAACCCATTTGATCATTCAAAACCTTAACTTTGGCAATAACCCCAGTCTTGGCCCATTAAATACAATCAACCCAAAATTAAACCAATAATCACCAAATACAACTTGTATAACTCAAATCAAACATAATTTTAAAGATTTGACTTACTTGATTTGAAACCCAACTTGTTGTGTTGCTCCTTTGCTCCAAATCAACACCAAAGAACCAAGAGGTGAAGCCCAAGCACTCTATTTTGGGCTAGAATCACCACAAAACCAAGCTTCTCTTCTTTCTTCAAGTTCTCTCTCTCTAGAACTCTCTCTCTCTCTTCTCTCGTTTCTTTCCTTCTCCAGATGGTTCTCCATCTTTCTTCTTCTTTTGACTCACTTATAGAGTCAATAGATAGATATTTATACATATTTACATAATAGGTCCCTCATCTTCCTTCCTTTTTGCATTTAATTACCAATCCATGTTGTAGGCACACATACATATTATATAACATTTAAATAGCATATTGAACCCATAAATTACTAATACCACCCAAATTGGCAATTTTATATATTTTTGTAATTTTTACAAAATTACGGGTTTTACTATTCCTCCCTCCTTAAAAGGATTCCGTCCTCGGAATCAAATCAAACCACAAGCTTAAATATTCCACTCGTTTGCACTAAGATCCTAACTAGGATCATTTAATTTAACTAGTAGTATTAACTCTTAATCAATTTCTTTAACTAGACCTTTAAAATAGCCTAGCAACTCACCACTACGGGTTCGTGAATATCTCCCAATGGGACTATCAGAGATCAACATCGTCAACCCCAGCTTTACAGCTATTAAGCCATATAGTCTTATGGCTAGCTATTGCTCACACTAGATAGTGTTCTACCAATCACTTCTAAATTTTCAAACACTATGGCAATTGTAAGCCAACTCGGGCAAGCAACCCATTCATGAACATATGTGTTACTTATAAATAGTTTTCCAATAATTCAAGTAACGCACGAGTGTCTATCCATAACCCAATATCATGATCTCATGTCTTAATACCATCATATTCTTGAAGTACTTGTCCATAATTTGGACAGACAAACACATAAGTATCATTAAAATGAACTCATTCTTTCACCAATTGGTCAATGAAGACCCAAATCATATAATCTCCTCTCAAGGTTCTTAACAACCCTGGCACATAACCAAAAGGATATAAACTAACCTATGGTTCGGAAATTCCTACGGTAAAAATTACCGATTACTAAATGGCACGTCACAAAACTTAAACTTTCAAAACATTATACCTTAATTTAATAACCATGCTTGCCATCAAGGTCAACAGCTAATACACGAGATCAAATATATGCACTATGCTAACACAACACCAAAGGAAGGTTTGCCAGAACCAACATACGTTTAACACAACTAACTCATACTTCATATCAAACCTTAAGGCTCAAATTGACCCATTGGTCAAAATATCACAATATCGTCCCTAAAACGATCATATCTACAAGCACAATCTTACTTAGAGATCTTTATCCCGCAAGGCCTCTCGTTGAGCACCTCTAAGTCGCGTCATTAAGTTCATAATAACTTTTGGTCAAAAGACCCACAATATCCCTATTAGGACTATAATCTAGCGACTCCATACTTAGGTCAAAGCTCTCGACCAACGCGAGCTACCGGCATCGCCGCATGCTCTTGATGGTCATATACTCAACCAACTCTTGTGGTCACAAGGCACCACACCCTGCTTAACACATGGAAGCTAGCTACTTGTCACAAGAACATCTACTATCAAAATAAAAGGATCTTAACTCTATCTCATAGCCTGAGGACCTGCCTCAATACATGCACAGGAGCTTCACTTTCGGGTTCAGCTCCACTAATTTCTAAATCTCTTTTCAAGGGTCCGAAACACATAAACAGAGTGAATCACTCCTTAGGTAACAACTACCCATTACACTAAGATGTCACAATCAAAACGGATTTAACCCAAAGAATCACATCTGATTCCCAAAGGTAACCACTATGAGGTCCTAAAGATTCTTCACCTCAAATGTAAATCTATAGACCCCCAGCATCATTTCACATAACATTTTATGTTCTTAATGGAATTCATATTTCATACATCAACAGGATCGTCGATCCAACCAAAACTAACTGAAATCATCAAGAAACTCTTTTCAACAATACCCAATACGGGCCACTTAGTCAACTTATCAAACTATCAATCATTAACATTTATCGCAGTTCTAATGAACTTACCATTACTCATTCCCATTATCGGGGATAACCTGATACATAAGGTCACACCAAAATATAATCCAAATTTTCATATCACAAAACTGACCTTATAATTGGTCTATCCTCAAAAGAGGTTCAATAATTCACAATTATCTTTCTTTAACACAATTCTCTAAATCATCAAAGAAGAGAGATTTGTTACGCAGACTCTTAAGTGATCGGATCACTAATCAATTGCATCACAATCTTAATTTCATAAAATCTCACCCACTAGAGAGTTCAAATTTCTAAGGTTAATCAACAAGTTAATCATAAGGTTACTCAGAGAACAACCTTACTTAAACATTTTGTTACATTATCTCAATCACAAGATACGATTGGGATTCCCCCAACTTACTTATACCCCTTATCTCCTCTAAGCACATAACAAGTGCCAAGAGTGGTTTATAGCTTTCAATCAAAACTTGAGAGCTTACGTGACTAAAGGTTTTCAATTCAACATAGTCATTCTACATTCCATCTCAACGTGAGACCTATTAGATCACAAGATCCATACATGATCTCCATGAGGAGTCCAAATCATTTGGACCAAACTACACCACCTTGATGGTAACACAACATCTATTCTTCTATCATAGAAGACACATTTCAACAAAAGATTCTTGTTTCTCTCGGAGAAACACACAAACACTATTTCACTTATAACTTAACTCATCAGAGTAAGTCTATCATACATGAAGCATTAACTTCAATTTCAATTTCAACTTAACCACTAATCCCAATAGGATTTATACTTAAATAGTTTAACAACTCTCAAGTCAAAACACATAGAATATCACTAACAAATACTCTAACAGTTTTCCATAAAGGATCCGAACCCGCAACCGCAGTCGCATAAAGGGTTCATCCTATAGACTAAATCATTCTTTATATCACTACACATAGGTGCCTCCCTCCTCGAATCAAGGATAATTGGCACTTTTCTGATCCAACTCTATTCTAGGAGAGTTCATAAATTGCTCACCTTATTAACTAAGGTATTCTAAACAAAGCCTCTGATATCATAATCTCATGTCTCTATTGGCGAAACTAATCTTAATCAAGACTTAGTTTCTCATTCTAGTGCTCAAAGCGTCTCATATCTCATTAAGGAAGTCTTTCCTTCTAAACCAGGCTATCCTTACAAAGGATTCATCAATGACTTATCCATAATACAGGATTCAGTACATAAGCTCAACAACTTTCTGTCACTATCCCAGGTTCTATGTGAACCAGGACCACTATCCTTAGTACTCAACATTACAACTCATTTCCAAACTGCTACCCAAGGTAGGCTAAAACATCAGGCTTAACTCACCACTGAAGTCAAACTTAGTAACATAGGGCTAGCAACACACTTGAGTTACCTAACACTCAGGCAACTCTCAACCTAACCCAAGTTACCCCTTCCAGTTCAAATGGATTTCATGTAATGGTCGGCCTGGTTTGAGACCAAACACTAACTCGAGTGCATGATTCCTCAAACCTAGGCTCTGATACCAACTTGTAACACCCTGATTTTCAGACCAAATTTAAATTTTTCAAAACTCAATTTAAATCATAATTTATACAAAACTCTTTAAACATTTTGCGGAAGCATCGCAATATTCCTAGAATATTTCATCAAAATACAATATCTTTTAACAAAAAAGTTTATCCCATAAATATTTCCCAAAACCTTTTGGTGTTACTACAGTTAATCACACGACCATAAACAGAGAGTAGGAAATCCAAGATTACCAGAGAATTAACCAAAGCAAGACTTTCCCAAGGCAGCTACCCACCACACCAAGGCATCTATACAACCTGCGGATACAAAACATTTTTCATACACAAAGTTAGCTATAAACACAGCTAGTGAGTACAACCAAAACCTTTGTTTTTATCAAAACCAAGTCATCCTTTTTCACTTTTGAAAACATAAGTTTGGCAATCAATATTCTTTTAAAATCTCAGATAATAGCACATAAGGATGCGGGTCTGTCCATTGGGCCACAATGTATCCACGTGGTAGCTAGCCACGGTCAACACGTGCCCACATGGGGGATAACCACATCACCCCGTCAAGGTGGGGGATGCACGAAGCAGTCCACCATACAACGGTTATCTGGAGTGTAAGCCCTGTTCACTAAATCCACACGTGTTGCCCTGGGTTAGGTGGCTTGTCAGCCCAGTGAACCCATACGTTCATGATGGTCTACTGACATACCCCTCCACTCTCTGCACCGATCCCCAAGCCACCCGTACCTCGCGGTCCCCCAATTGCTGAAGCCACAGGAACCTCTGTGTACGTCCCAATGACTAGGAACCCTATGGTACAGAGTAATATCACACAGTGGTCCGGACCGAAGCACATATACCCCGAAGGGTCACATAAGCACATTCCCCGAAGGGTCACATAAGCACATTCCCCGAAGGGTCACATAAGCACATACCCCGAAGGGTCATTAAATCTCTTACCCCGAAGGGTCATAAAACCACTTACCCTGAAGGGTCATAAAAACCATTTGCTATAAAGGCCACAAATAAATTGCCATAAAGGCCAATTAATCCAAGCATATCAGCTTATCAATAAAACGAGCAAGTTTCACAATTTATATCATTTGAGCATAAATGCCCAACAATCAAAACCATATTTGGCATCTCAATGCCTAAAAACATCTTTAAAGAAAACATGAGTCTCATTAAGTCAAAACCATTTCTTTTGTTTCGAAATCCAAGTCCACTCCAACCTGGAGTATTATGTTTCAAAACCATTAATTTAAACACAATTTAAACCTACACCATCTCCAACATGGAGCAATGGCCTTATTTACAAAACCATCATTTAAAACACCTCTTAACTTGAATTCACAATTTCCACACTCTTTGAAACCCAAGAGTTTCATTAAATATTTGCATTTCATATAAGTCATATAAAAAACAATGCATGGTTTCCATATTCTTAAGTTCAAAAACTCATAAACAATTTCAAATCATATAACTCATGTTATAAAACAGTTTCATAATCCACATCCTTTGAATCATCAAGATTCATCAAACAATTGCCAATAAATCAAAACACAACATGATGACTTGTAATCTTATCAAATAGTTGGGTATCCGCAGAGTGTGCTCACCTGAGGATGTGATGAGGATCACAACCCCATCCAAACCAAAGCTAAACCACATGATCATCAAAACACAAGGTTAACTAACATAAGTTAACCATACATGGGAGTTACACACAAGTGTGGACTCAAAACACAACTTATTAGCTCATTTCAGGTCTTTCGAACTCCCTATGAACTCTATAAAACCATTAGAAACCATCCCCAATCAAATACAAGGTCAAATGGGGTCAAAAACAAGTTTTTGGACACTTCAGGGGTCCTTGCGCCGCGGAAAAATCTCTGGAAAATGGACTCTTGCCAAGAAGGCCTATCACGCCGCGACGCCCCGTGAACAGTAATTCCGGGCCTTTTTCTTTTGCTGCAAGCCCCGATTTTTCCCCATTTTCCAAACCCAAAACTCACAACTTCAAGTATAAACTTTAAAACTTTAACATAACTACTTCATAACCATATCATAACCATTTTCAATCATATTTAGCCACAATTAATCTACCAATCACCCTCAATTCTTTTATTTTCAAGTTTTGACCTATTTAACCAAACAAACACAATTTTAACTATCATTTCACCATCATAACACATAAAACCATTATCAATCAATTATCAACATCTTAAACCCATTTGATCATTCAAAACCTTAACTTTGGCAATAACCCCAGTCTTGGCCCATTAAATACAATCAACCCAAAATTAAACCAATAATCACCAAATACAACTTCTATAACTCAAATCAAACATAATTTTAAAGATTTGACTTACTTGATTTGAAACCCAACTTGTTGTGTTGCTCCTTTGCTCCAAATCAACACCAAAGAACCAAGAGGTGAAGCCCAAGCACTCTATTTTGGGCTAGAATCACCACAAAACCAAGCTTCTCTTCTTTCTTCAAGTTCTCTCTCTCTAGAACTCTCTCTCTCTCTTCTCTCGTTTCTTTCCTTCTCCAGATGGTTCTCCATCTTTCTTCTTCTTTTGACTCACTTATAGAGTCAATAGATAGATATTTATACATATTTACATAATAGGTCCCTCATCTTCCTTCCTTTTTGCATTTAATTACCAATCCATGTTGTAGGCACACATACATATTATATAACATTTAAATAGCATATTGAACCCATAAATTACTAATACCACCCAAATTGGCAATTTTATATATTTTTGTAATTTTTACAAAATTACGGGTTTTACTATTCCTCCCTCCTTAAAAGGATTCCGTCCTCGGAATCAAATCAAACCACAAGCTTAAATATTCCACTCGTTTGCACTAAGATCCTAACTAGGATCATTTAATTTAACTAGTAGTATTAACTCTTAATCAATTTCTTTAACTAGACCTTTAAAATAGCCTAGCAACTCACCACTACGGGTTCGTGAATATCTCCCAATGGGACTATCAGAGATCAACATCGTCAACCCCAGCTTTACAGCTATTAAGCCATATAGTCTTATGGCTAGCTATTGCTCACACTAGATAGTGTTCTACCAATCACTTCTAAATTTTCAAACACTATGGCAATTGTAAGCCAACTCGGGCAAGCAACCCATTCATGAACATATGTGTTACTTATAAATAGTTTTCCAATAATTCAAGTAACGCACGAGTGTCTATCCATAACCCAATATCATGATCTCATGTCTTAATACCATCATATTCTTGAAGTACTTGTCCATAATTTGGACAGACAAACACATAAGTATCATTAAAATGAACTCATTCTTTCACCAATTGGTCAATGAAGACCCAAATCATATAATCTCCTCTCAAGGTTCTTAACAACCCTGGCACATAACCAAAAGGATATAAACTAACCTATGGTTCGGAAATTCCTACGGTAAAAATTACCGATTACTAAATGGCACGTCACAAAACTTAAACTTTCAAAACATTATACCTTAATTTAATAACCATGCTTGCCATCAAGGTCAACAGCTAATACACGAGATCAAATATATGCACTATGCTAACACAACACCAAAGGAAGGTTTGCCAGAACCAACATACGTTTAACACAACTAACTCATACTTCATATCAAACCTTAAGGCTCAAATTGACCCATTGGTCAAAATATCACAATATCGTCCCTAAAACGATCATATCTACAAGCACAATCTTACTTAGAGATCTTTATCCCGCAAGGCCTCTCGTTGAGCACCTCTAAGTCGCGTCATTAAGTTCATAATAACTTTTGGTCAAAAGACCCACAATATCCCTATTAGGACTATAATCTAGCGACTCCATACTTAGGTCAAAGCTCTCGACCAACGCGAGCTACCGGCATCGCCGCATGCTCTTGATGGTCATATACTCAACCAACTCTTGTGGTCACAAGGCACCACACCCTGCTTAACACATGGAAGCTAGCTACTTGTCACAAGAACATCTACTATCAAAATAAAAGGATCTTAACTCTATCTCATAGCCTGAGGACCTGCCTCAATACATGCACAGGAGCTTCACTTTCGGGTTCAGCTCCACTAATTTCTAAATCTCTTTTCAAGGGTCCGAAACACATAAACAGAGTGAATCACTCCTTAGGTAACAACTACCCATTACACTAAGATGTCACAATCAAAACGGATTTAACCCAAAGAATCACATCTGATTCCCAAAGGTAACCACTATGAGGTCCTAAAGATTCTTCACCTCAAATGTAAATCTATAGACCCCCAGCATCATTTCACATAACATTTTATGTTCTTAATGGAATTCATATTTCATACATCAACAGGATCGTCGATCCAACCAAAACTAACTGAAATCATCAAGAAACTCTTTTCAACAATACCCAATACGGGCCACTTAGTCAACTTATCAAACTATCAATCATTAACATTTATCGCAGTTCTAATGAACTTACCATTACTCATTCCCATTATCGGGGATAACCTGATACATAAGGTCACACCAAAATATAATCCAAATTTTCATATCACAAAACTGACCTTATAATTGGTCTATCCTCAAAAGAGGTTCAATAATTCACAATTATCTTTCTTTAACACAATTCTCTAAATCATCAAAGAAGAGAGATTTGTTACGCAGACTCTTAAGTGATCGGATCACTAATCAATTGCATCACAATCTTAATTTCATAAAATCTCACCCACTAGAGAGTTCAAATTTCTAAGGTTAATCAACAAGTTAATCATAAGGTTACTCAGAGAACAACCTTACTTAAACATTTTGTTACATTATCTCAATCACAAGATACGATTGGGATTCCCCCAACTTACTTATACCCCTTATCTCCTCTAAGCACATAACAAGTGCCAAGAGTGGTTTATAGCTTTCAATCAAAACTTGAGAGCTTACGTGACTAAAGGTTTTCAATTCAACATAGTCATTCTACATTCCATCTCAACGTGAGACCCATTAGATCACAAGATCCATACATGATCTCCATGAGGAGTCCAAATCATTTGGACCAAACTACACCACCTCGATGGTAACACAACATCTATTCTTCTATCATAGAAGACACATTTCAACAAAAGATTCTTGTTTCTCTCGGAGAAACACACAAACACTATTTCACTTATAACTTAACTCATCAGAGTAAGTCTATCATACATGAAGCATTAACTTCAATTTCAATTTCAACTTAACCACTAATCCCAATAGGATTTATACTTAAATAGTTTAACAACTCTCAAGTCAAAACACATAGAATATCACTAACAAATACTCTAACAGTTTTCCATAAAGGATCCGAACCCGCAACCGCAGTCGCATAAAGGGTTCATCCTATAGACTAAATCATTCTTTATATCACTACACATAGGTGCCTCCCTCCTCGAATCAAGGATAATTGGCACTTTTCTGATCCAACTCTATTCTAGGAGAGTTCATAAATTGCTCACCTTATTAACTAAGGTATTCTAAACAAAGCCTCTGATATCATAATCTCATGTCTCTATTGGCGAAACTAATCTTAATCAAGACTTAGTTTCTCATTCTAGTGCTCAAAGCGTCTCATATCTCATCAAGGAAGTCTTTCCTTCTAAACCAGGCTATCCTTACAAAGGATTCATCAATGACTTATCCATAATACAGGATTCAGTACATAAGCTCAACAACTTTCTGTCACTATCCCAGGTTCTATGTGAACCAGGACCACTATCCTTAGTACTCAACATTACAACTCATTTCCAAACTGCTACCCAAGGTAGGCTAAAACATCAGGCTTAACTCACCACTGAAGTCAAACTTAGTAACATAGGGCTAGCAACACACTTGAGTTACCTAACACTCAGGCAACTCTCAACCTAACCCAAGTTACCCCTTCCAGTTCAAATGGATTTCATGTAATGGTCGGCCTGGTTTGAGACCAAACACTAACTCGAGTGCATGATTCCTCAAACCCAGGCTCTGATACCAACTTGTAACACCCTGATTTTCAGACCAAATTTAAATTTTTCAAAACTCAATTTAAATCATAATTTATACAAAACTCTTTAAACATTTTGCGGAAGCATCGCAATATTCCTAGAATATTTCATCAAAATACAATATCTTTTAACAAAAAAGTTTATCCCATAAATATTTCCCAAAACCTTTTGGTGTTACTACAGTTAATCACACGACCATAAACAGAGAGTAGGAAATCCAAGATTACCAGAGAATTAACCAAAGCAAGACTTTCCCAAGGCAGCTACCCACCACACCAAGGCATCTATACAACCTGCGGATACAAAACATTTTTCATACACAAAGTTAGCTATAAACACAGCTAGTGAGTACAACCAAAACCTTTGTTTTTATCAAAACCAAGTCATCCTTTTTCACTTTTGAAAACATAAGTTTGGCAATCAATATTCTTTTAAAATCTCAGATAATAGCACATAAGGATGCGGGTCTGTCCATTGGGCCACAATGTATCCACGTGGTAGCTAGCCACGGTCAACACGTGCCCACATGGGGGATAACCACATCACCCCGTCAAGGTGGGGGATGCACGAAGCAGTCCACCATACAACGGTTATCTGGAGTGTAAGCCCTGTTCACTAAATCCACACGTGTTGCCCTGGGTTAGGTGGCTTGTCAGCCCAGTGAACCCATACGTTCATGATGGTCTACTGACATACCCCTCCACTCTCTGCACCGATCCCCAAGCCACCCGTACCTCGCGGTCCCCCAATTGCTGAAGCCACAGGAACCTCTATGTACGTCCCAATGACTAGGAACCCTATGGTACAGAGTAATATCACACAGTGGTCCGGACCGAAGCACATATACCCCGAAGGGTCACATAAGCACATTCCCCGAAGGGTCACATAAGCACATTCCCCGAAGGATCACATAAGCACATACCCCGAAGGGTCATTAAATCTCTTACCCCGAAGGGTCATAAAACCACTTACCCTGAAGGGTCATAAAAACCATTTGCTATAAAGGCCACAAATAACTTGCCATAAAGGCCAATTAATCCAAGCATATCAGCTTATCAATAAAACGAGCAAGTTTCACAATTTATATCATTTGAGCATAAATGCCCAACAATCAAAACCATATTTGGCATCTCAATGCCTAAAAACATCTTTAAAGAAAACATGAGTCTCATTAAGTCAAAACCATTTCTTTTGTTTCGAAATCCAAGTCCACTCCAACCTGGAGTATTATGTTTCAAAACCATTAATTTAAACACAATTTAAACCTACACCATCTCCAACATGGAGCAATGGCCTTATTTACAAAACCATCATTTAAAACACCTCTTAACTTGAATTCACAATTTCCACACTCTTTGAAACCCAAGAGTTTCATTAAATATTTGCATTTCATATAAGTCATATAAAAAACAATGCATGGTTTCCATATTCTTAAGTTCAAAAACTCATAAACAATTTCAAATCATATAACTCATGTTATAAAACAGTTTCATAATCCACATCCTTTGAATCATCAAGATTCATCAAACAATTGCCAATAAATCAAAACACAACATGATGACTTGTAATCTTATCAAATAGTTGGGTATCCGCAGAGTGTGCTCACCTGAGGATGTGATGAGGATCACAACCCCATCCAAACCAAAGCTAAACCACATGATCATCAAAACACAAGGTTAACTAACATAAGTTAACCATACATGGGAGTTACACACAAGTGTGGACTCAAAACACAACTTATTAGCTCATTTCAGGTCTTTCGAACTCCCTATGAACTCTATAAAACCATTAGAAACCATCCCCAATCAAATACAAGGTCAAATGGGGTCAAAAACAAGTTTTTGGACACTTCAGGGGTCCTTGCGCCGCGGAAAAATCTCTGGAAAATGGACTCTTGCCAAGAAGGCCTATCACGCCGCGACGCCCCGTGAACAGTAATTCCGGGCCTTTTTCTTTTGCTGCAAGCCCCGATTTTTCCCCATTTTCCAAACCCAAAACTCACAACTTCAAGTATAAACTTTAAAACTTTAACATAACTACTTCATAACCATATCATAACCATTTTCAATCATATTTAGCCACAATTAATCTACCAATCACCCTCAATTCTTTTATTTTCAAGTTTTGACCTATTTAACCAAACAAACACAATTTTAACTATCATTTCACCATCATAACACATAAAACCATTATCAATCAATTATCAACATCTTAAACCCATTTGATCATTCAAAACCTTAACTTTGGCAATAACCCCAGTCTTGGCCCATTAAATACAATCAACCCAAAATTAAACCAATAATCACCAAATACAACTTCTATAACTCAAATCAAACATAATTTTAAAGATTTGACTTACTTGATTTGAAACCCAACTTGTTGTGTTGCTCCTTTGCTCCAAATCAACACCAAAGAACCAAGAGGTGAAGCCCAAGCACTCTATTTTGGGCTAGAATCACCACAAAACCAAGCTTCTCTTCTTTCTTCAAGTTCTCTCTCTCTAGAACTCTCTCTCTCTCTTCTCTCGTTTCTTTCCTTCTCCAGATGGTTCTCCATCTTTCTTCTTCTTTTGACTCACTTATAGAGTCAATAGATAGATATTTATACATATTTACATAATAGGTCCCTCATCTTCCTTCCTTTTTGCATTTAATTACCAATCCATGTTGTAGGCACACATACATATTATATAACATTTAAATAGCATATTGAACCCATAAATTACTAATACCACCCAAATTGGCAATTTTATATATTTTTGTAATTTTTACAAAATTACGGGTTTTACTTTAGCGGATGAAAATCCGTAAATATATTTGATATATATAGAAACAATGTGATAGAGGAAGGTGATGTCAAACTTCCTATAGACTTTATTCCGATTCACATGGGAGTTTCAATTAACGGTGGGAATGGATTGGCTCTGTCATTACTAAGCTAGTTTATTATGCAAACGAGGAACTGTACAGGTTCAAACCCCAAGTGGGGGAGAAATTCAAATCAATAGGGGTCACGAGGCGAAACTGCAATTTGATTTATGCTAGAAGCTGTTATAACTTCTAAAGTAACAACCAACATGATGGAGGAACTAAGGGAGATGCTACCTTAGATAACTGAGATAAAGGAGGATATATGAAAGATGACTATCATAAGTTGAGCACGTTATGGTCCGTACGAGAGACTGTAGCTAGTACTTCAATTGTTCCTCTAGAAGCAAATCAGATACAGAGGGGTTACACCTACAGAGACTTTTTACGTATCAACAAACAACCTTCGAAGGGATTCCAGATCCCATTAAGAGCGCAATGTAGACCTATGAGGTGGAAGAAGCTTTCCACACATATCACTGTGTAAAAGAAAGGAAAGTATGGTTCGTATCGAGCTTGTCAAGTGAAGCACCAACCTGGTTCATTAATAAGAAGGACGACATGTTCCGTATGTGTTAGTGAGAGATAATGCAAAGTTTCCTATAGACTTACTGCCAACTCCTATAAGGGAGTTCCAAGTGATTGCGGGGATGGATTAGCTGGGGCATCACCAGGCCAATATCTTGTGCAAGTAAGGCATCATACGGATCCAGAATCCGAGTGGGGGAGAAATCTCCATCTACCACCAGAGATGCAAAAGCTGACGTCACAACTTCAGGAACTGCTCGACAAGGGTTCTATAAGCCCAAGTAGCTCACCGTGGGGAGCGCCGATCCTTTTGTGAAAAAGAAAAGACGGAACCTTCAGAATGTGCATAGACTACCGAGCACTCAGCAAGGTTACAGTAAAGAATGGATGTCCGTTGCCGATGATCGATGACTTCTTTGATCAACTACACGGAGCGGCATGCTTCTCAGAGATAGACTCGCGATCAGGTTATCATCGACTCGAGGTCCAAGAGGAGAGTATAGCTAAGACAGCTTTTTGCACACGCTATGGGTACCTCGAGTTTGTCATTATGCCCTTCGGTCTCACTAACACGCCAACAGCTTCCACGAAACTAAAGAATCGGGTTTGCAGACCAAGGATTAGCATGAGAAATGCCTAAGGGAGATACTGGAAACATTGATAAAGGAGAGACTGTAAGCAAAATCTTCAAAATGCGAATTTTGGCTAGAGGAGGTGCAATTCTTGGGCACCTGGTAAACCGCGAGGGAATCAAAGTAGACTCGGCAAAGATAGAGGCCGCTAGAAGATGGGAGGCGCCAAAAGGTCCGACAGAAATCCGAAGCTTCTTGGGGTTAGCCAGGTATTACGGACAGTTTATTAAGGATTTCTCTAAGTTAGTAGTGCCACAACCAAACTAACAAAGAAGAACATTCGTTTTGATTGGGTGAAAGACAGCACAAAGCATTCGAAACCCTCCAGAGCAATTATGCAAAGCACCGATAGTAACATTACCCGAGTGTAATTATCCGACTCACAATCCAGAATTGGCAGCCGTAGTGTTTGCACTCAAGATATTGAGACACTACTTATACAGAGTTAAGTGCACAATCTACACAGGTCACAAGAGCTTGAAGTACTTCACCAATCAGAAGAATTTGAGCATGCGCCGGTGGAGACGGCTAGACTTAGTCAAGGATCATGACTGGGAGATCTTGTATCATCCGGGAAAGGCCAACGTGGTGGCGGATGCGCTACGTCGCAAGACGAGCCAGTTGCAGATTCACGTGAGATGCCTAAGAAGGATGGTCACAACTTCACTTTTTGAGACGATTTTGACGACTCAACCGAGGCAACCAAGGAAGAGAACTAGAAAACATAGTGGATTAAGAGGCAACTGGTATTCATGATCAAGGATAGTCGTGGATTATGGACCCGTTACGAGTGGATTTGGGGTACCAAAGGCTACAAAGGACCGAAATATCACGCTAGACGAAGCTCACTAGTCGAAAATTTGACGCAATTTAGGTTGTGGTGGATTGATTGACCAAAAGCGCACATTCATACCCATACGAGGAGCTAGCTCAGTAGAGAAATTGGCTGATTTTTATGTGAAGGAGATAACCTCGAGACGCGGAGTGCCAGTTACCATCATCTCTGACAGGGATGTACGATTCGCGTCTAGATGTTGGGACAAATTTCATGAGGATTTTGGAACAAGGGTTAACGTGAGTACAGCGTATCACCCCCCAAACTGGCGGACAAAGTGAACGAACTATCCAAACACTGGAAGATATGCTAAGAGCATGTGTAATTGACTTTGGGGGAAGCTGGGATTTGTATTTACCCCTAGAGGAATTTTCGTATAACAACCGTTACCATGCGAGTATTGGTATGCCATTGTACGAGATGTTGCACGGTAGGAAATGTAGAACCCCGATCTATTGGGGTGAGGTTGGACAGAAGGAAATCGATAACACGAAAATAGTACAAAAAACCTCAGAGTATGTACAACAAGTTCGTGAACGACATAAAGCGGCTCAAAGCCGGTAGAAAATCTATGCGGATAAACGAAGATCGTTACTGGAATTCCAAGTTGGTGACTATGTATCACTAAAGGCATCTCCATGGAAAGGAGTAATACGATTCAGAACACGAGGAAAACTGAACCCAAGATTTATTGGGCCTTTCAAAGTTATCGCAAGGATTGATAAGGTGGCTTATCGTTTGGAGCTACCTGAGGAGTTATCGAAGATAGAACGCATTACATGTATCTCATCTAAGAAAGTGTTTAGCCGACGATTCGGTGTTTGTACCATTGGAGGACATCACCATAGATGAGAAATTTAACTACAGCAAGAGGCCGGTTGCGATTAAGGATCAAGCAACTCCGTAACAAAGAAGTGGGAATGGTAAAGGTGTAGTGGAAGCACCGCAAGGGTTCAGAGTGGACATGGGAGTCCGAGGAAGAAATGAGAAAGAACTACCCCGAACTATTCAAGTGAGGATTTCGAGGACGAAATCGTGTTTAAGTGAGGGAGAGTTGTAATACACGAACTTTCAAAATAAATAAAAGAATATTTTATTGAGAAAAATGATTTTTGGTGATTAGGTTATGGATTGATGGTGGACTAGTTTAATTTCTTTGTACTTGGGCCTTTTGGAATTATAAGCCAACAAAGGAATGAATAATGATTGGGCTTAATCAATTGGAATTTGCCTTAGGCCTTTTTAAAAGCAACTATATAAAGGTGGCTAGGGCACAACCCCCCAACACCACCATCTTCACTGTTTCATTCATTCAAAATCAGTGTGTGTTTGTGTGTGTATTTTGCTTTCGAGAAAACAAAGAAGAGGAGCATCAAGAATCGTTTGTAGAGTTAAGAATTGCTAAGAGGATCATCACGTAATATTTCTTACCTCATTTTGGTGTTGTAGGTATCAATTTTATCTTGTTTAAATGATTATAGAACAAGTTAGAATCTGGGTTTTGGGGTTAGGAAAGAACTAGAGAAATGAATAAAGATGTGAACCCTTAATACTTGATGAAACATGAAAATAGCTTGAAGTAAGTGTTCAAATGAATGGAGAAATGTTTTGTAACAAAAATAAAATGATTTGGTTAAGTTTTGAAAGAGTTTGATTTTGGCTATGGAGTTTTGAAACTAGAACTGACAGGGAAGATGAATGGTCCGACTCTTGTACGCTGAAATTCGCATGGGTCATGCGAGTGTCGCATAGGTGATCTTAGAAAGTCGCATGGGTCATGCGAGTGTCGCATAGGTGATCTTCGAAAGTCGCATGGGTCATGCGAGTGTCGCACACGTGATCTTCGAAAGTCGCATGGGTCATGCGAGTGTCGCATAGGTGATCTTAAAAGTCGCATGATGATCTGTAAGTCGCATGGGACCTTACTGTTGGTCCGAAAGTCGCATGGGGTAGTAATGTTGGTCTGACAGTCGCATGAAGAGTTTATCCGACTCTCGCATGGGTCGGGCGACGCGACGCGTCGAACCCTTAAACGCGACGTGTTCAGGCATAGTCCGAATTATGTTGTGTAGTTTTGAGTGCGTGTGTTTATGTACGTCGCATGGATTGGCCCGATTTATGGAACCTAAGGTCTAGCTTGGGGGCCTTATTAGTGCATAGAATGTATGGGAGACTGATACCCGGTATTAATTTGATTAAGACATGTTGTAGGTAACTACTGACGAGTAGTCACAAGTGGATTCTTAAACTAGAACAATGTGACGAGAACTGCTGACAGGTGAGTATCCTTACTTACATTTCTAAATAGACCTCAATTACGTTTGATAGTGCCTAAGAAAGTGATTAATAATTGTGGAATACGTGAATGCTATGTGTAGACCAACACTCTAGTGTTGGGTATGTTTTAAATAGACTTTGCATACGACAGACGATGTGTAAGTAAGTGATATGTTATGAGATATGTGAATACACTCAATTGTACATGATAGTAGTATGTGTGACGTTTTATGTATCTGGTATATGATAATTATAACATTAGTATTCTCACTTATGAAATAAATAGATTCCAGATGTTTATATATGCATGTGAATGCGTGAATAGCAATGAGGTATAACTGAATGTGATTAGACCGTTTACTTCGGTAACGGGTATGATTAGACCGTACACTTCGGTGTCGGGTATGAGACCGTACACTTCGGTGTCGGGTATGAGACCGTACACTTCGGTGTCGGGTATGAGACCAACACTTCGGTGTCGGGTATGTTAGACCGTTGTGATGACAACGGGTGAGATGAGACCATCTAACAGATGGGTATGATGAGACCACTTACTTCGGTAGTGGGTATGAGATATGTGTTATTTGATGAGACCGTCTAACAGACTGGTATGTTGAGACCACATACTACGGTAGTGGGTACGAAGAATGTGTTTTATGAACTGTTTGGATTGTAAGTAAAGTACTCGCTAAGCTTTGTTCTTACGGTTGTTGTTTAACCATCTGTTCAGGTGATGGCCACGGCGGGGCTCCAGCTCGTGTTTGATAGCTCATCTCCAGCAAGCTTCCGCAATGTTTTCATTCTCACGAGTTTTCTAATGTAATCCAAAATGATTGTACCTGAACGTAAGATTTTTATGGGTTTTCACCCGGGATGTAATTTATATTTTACAGTGTTTCAAATATCGTAGACTTTTAATCGTATGATTTGGTTTTGGGAAAAAAAATTTGGAACGTTATATGTTGCGCTAACATTGACTCGCGTACCAAGTTCACCATGAATACTACGCTAGAAATTAGATGTGAACCGTGCATCTCGGTCCGCAACAATAGATAGAGGTATACCATGACGTGATGCAACCTCATTAATGTATAATCGAGCCAAACGATTCATAGGTGTAGATTCATTAGTCGCGAGAAAATGAGCACTTTTAGTAAGGCGATCAACCACAACCCATATCATGTCGTGCCCCTTTGTAGTTTGGGGTAATTTGGTAATCCATGGTAATATGATCTCATTTCCACTCCGGGATCTCCAATTGTTGTAGATTACCATAGGGCTTTTGGTGTTTGGTTTTAACTTGCGCATAGACTTGGCAGTTTTCTATAAATGAAGCTATATCACGCTTCAATGTAGGCCACCAATACAATGATTTTAAGTCTTGGTACATTTTCGTGCTTACGGGATGAACAGACAATCTAGATTTTTGTGCTTCATGTAGAATTGTTTCCCGATTACCACCAAGACTCGGTACCTAGATTCGGGATTGAAATGTCTTCAGACCCCGACTGTCTTCTCCCAACTGCTTTGATAACATTGTCATTGTCTCAGCTTTCAAATTAATTTCTTGCAATGCTTCTTGTTCTGCTACCTTCAGCTGAGTAATAATATCATATTCTACAGTGAGTCTCATGAATTTAGCTGCTCCAGGAGAGTTTTTTTTACTCAATGCATCAGCTACCACATTCGCCTTGCTAGGATGATACCTGATCTCACAATCATAGTCTTTAATTAACTCCAACCAATGTTGTTGTCTCATGTTAAGCTCTTTCTGTGTGAACACATATTGCAGACTCTTGTGATCCATGCATACAACACATTTGGTGCCATACAAGTAATGATGCCATAGCTTTAAAGCAAATACCACAGCTGCAAGCTCCAAATCATGTGTTGGGTAATTATTTTTGTGTGGTTTCAACTGACGAGAAGCATATGCAATCACCTTGTCTCGTTGTATCAAAACACAACCTAGACCTACATATCAAGTCTCACAATAGACAATAAAGTCTTCCGACCCATTAGGCAATGTTAGAATAGGAGATTGACATAACAATTGCTTCATAATCTGAAATGCATTCTCTTGTTCATCATTCCACACATAAACAACATCCTTGCGGGTCAATTTAGTTAATGGACCAACAAGTTTAGAAAAGTCTTGTATGAATCGCCTGTAGTAGCCAGCAAGGCCTAAGAAACTCTTTATTTCTGAAGGATTCTAAGGAGTTTCCCAGTTCATAACAGCTTCAATCTTCATTGGATCAACCTTAACACCTTCGTTGAAGATAACATGACCCAAGAAATGCACATCCTTAAGCCAAAACTCGCATTTAGAAAGATTTGCATAGATTTGTTCTTGCTTAAGAGTTTCCAAAATTAGGCGGAGATGTTGCTCGTATTCCGCTTCTGTTTTGGAATAAATGAGGATATCATCAATGAACACGATAACAAATTTATCAAGAAAAGGACGACATACACGATTCATCAAATCCATGAAAATAGCCGGAGCATTGGTTAAGCCGAATGGCATAACCAAGAATTCATAGTGCCCATATCGAGTTTTAAGTGCCGTTTTAGAAATATCTTCTTCTCGAACACGGAACTGATGATAGCTAGAACAAAGATCAATCTTGGAAAATGACATGGTACCCTGCAATTGATCAAACAAATAATCTATGCGAGGAAGTGGATATTTGTTCTTTACAGTTCGCTTATGAAGCTCTCCGTAATCGATACACATACGGAGAGTCCCGTCCTTCTTCTTAACAAACAAAACAAGAGCTCCCCATTGTGAAGAACTTGAGCATATAAACCCCTTGTCAAGTAATTCCTGGATTTGTATCATCATTTCCCGAATTTCAGATGGTGCGAGACAATAGAGAGATTTTGCTACAGGTGTAGCACCATGAATAAGATCAATCCGGTATTCTACATCCTTGACATGAGGTTAACCCGGTAAGTCTTTAGTAAAGATACGAGGGTATTTAGAAACAACCCTGATATCATTAACACTCTATTCTCCCATCTCAATACTAATCACATATGCTAAGTAGGAATCACAGCCTTTGGCAACAAATTTCTGGGCTTTAATAGCAGTTATCAATGGAACATCAGATTTACGCCTTTCTCCTCGCGCCATAGCATAGAAACCGCCGGGTAAAGGAATCTTTATCAACTTTTTGGAACAAAGAATATTGGCATTTTGACTAGTTAGCCAATCCATATCAATAACAATATCAAAGCCAGCAATAGGCATAAAAAGCAGAGAGATTATAAAAAAATGCCCATCAATGGCAATGGAAGCTTGAGGTACGTGTGATGTAATAAAAACTTGACCACCATTAGAAAATTCCACCTTTATAGGATTTCTAACCGAAGCAATAGGTAGTTGCCATTTATCACAAAAAGCAGATGATACAAACGAGTAGGTAGCGAATCAAATAGAACGCATGCTGGTACATAATTAACTAAGAAAGTACCAGTAATCATATCACCTGTATCTTTCGCTTCCTCAGCCGTCATCTGGAAAGCCCTCCCTTGAGCATGAGCGCCTCCCTGTTTCTAACCAGTGTCTACTGACGAGCCCCCAACACCTGAGCTTTGCCACAAAGGGCATCCTGAAATGCGGTGCCCAGGCTTTTGGCACTTAAAGCAAACATTCTCTTTATACCTGCAATCACGTGTTTGATGCCCCTTTTTTCCACACCTGCCACACTTGAGTAAATCCCAAATCCCCGTTTTCTAGGATGTATCTACTCGCGGACTACTCCCGGATCCACCATCACCTCTTTTATAGCTTGGTGGCTGATCATACTTTCTCTTTCCTCCACCCAAATGTTGTTGTTGTGACTGAGATCTCGATCTCTGCTTGTAATCATCCTTAGTCGATCTTGCATTATCAAAAGTTGCATCCAAGTTGCTGCAGACCTCACGGCTGATCGGTACTCAATAGGCTAAGCATTGGCAAAGTAGGTGATCTTTGCCATTTCATTGGGTATAAGATGAGGAACAAACCTCATCTTGTTAGTGAATTTAGTAACAGGATCCTCCAAGGGTTTATCACCCTTCTATAATGCCCTGAATTCATTCTCTACTTGCAACATATCATAATCCAAGCAGTACTTACCCCTGATCTTTTCCTTGAAACCCTCCCAGTTCATTGCTTCCAGAGTTGCTGGCGGTGTAATAGCAATGACAATATCCCACCAGGCTAAGGCACACCCTCTAAACATTTGTTTAGCATAATTCACCTTCTTATTCTCATCACACTCACTAGATTTAAAGGCATTTTGCATCTCTCTGATATAGGTCTCTACCGCAGAAGGATCATTAGTAGTGCTAGCAAAAGTACAAGGCTGATAGCTTAGGAAGGTTTTAAAGGTAGTAGGGTTCTGAGTCTCCCTAGTCATACATGAATACTCACGCTCATTTGCCTGCTACGACGGAGCCTCCAGCCTTAGGATATAAGCATCCTTTTCACCGTCTCCCGAAGAACCAGCCATTCGAGTTAGCTTTCTATATATATATATATATATATATATATATATATATATATCTAAAGTAGATTATTTAGTATATATCACATATAACTTACTATCTTATCAACACTTATAGTTTCCTAACACATAACAATTCACATATACCACTCATCACACCCAAATACCACCCAGGGAACACAGAGTAATGCTCGAGCCTGGGTTGAGACTGAGTACTATTTAAAATGCCCAATTCCCTCAAACTAAGGCTCTGATACCAACTTGTAACGCCGTCCTAAATTAGAGGAGCTTATTTTTTTAATAATAAACTCCGTTCGAGTTTTGAAACTGCGTGAATACAGCTATAAATCCAATAATTCAAAACCTGCTTTTATAAAAACATTTACAACTATCACATCGCAAGCATTTTAAACTAATTTAATAATTTACAACCTATAAATAAGTTGCAACCAAAAGATATTCAAAGGCGTTACCGATACGGCCAACCATTACTAAGTACATATATACAAACAAAAGTATTCAAAAGTGTGTTCCCCAAAACATATCACAACATCCACAGCAGGTTCCTGTCCTCACCAATCAATCTATTTACCTGCGCATGGAATGTACACGAGAGGGTTAGCTATAAATAGTTAGTGAGTAACAGCTAAGCGGAAGCATCATAACAACAATATCATATACATATCACATACATATCATATCAATAAACAAGTATATCATATCATATTGTGAAGCATCGGTTAGTCAGCAGGTACCACATCTTGCAGGGTAATGAGCCCGGCTTAGAGATCCTAACTTGGGAAACCAATACTTCCTCCGCGCCCGTGGTGAGACGGGTAGCGGTCCACCATTGCGTTAACAGGGAACTCACCCCTATCGGGATCAGCGGGAACTAAGAGCCCATCATAGTGTTAAGGGACGGAGGTTCTGCAAGAACCAAAATTTGTGATCATCGAATCGCCGCACATCATAGTTGATGGCACAAGGCCCCAACTAGATCCAGAAAAGCCGGCCTTAAACATACAACAAAGTACCGGTACTAACACACATTGGCCTACTTAAGCCATAGCGTAACATAGTTGGCCTACAAAAGCCATAGCATATCATAATTGGCCTACAAAATGCATAACATAGCAAATTGGCCTACAAAAGCCATAACACATCATGGTTGGCCTACAAAAGCCATAACATATCAAGTTAGGCCTACAAAAGCCATTAAGATGCATACATATCAAATTATAACTCAATTGGCCTACAAAAGCCTTTAACATGCATAATTATCAAGTGTTTAGTTTCTAGCATACAAACAACTATATAACATTCTTGATATCATGCTTAGGTTAACCGGTACTCACATGTTGACCTATAATAGGCAAATATAATGTTCTGGCTCTTCTTGGTCATCAGGCTCACCTAAACAAACACTCCAAATATCAGTAATTTGAACTACAACAATCAGTTTGCTGTAACAAGACTGCTTACGGCCACAAGAATGTTGCTTGCTGTAACGCCGGTCCTTAAATTTCAAGAATCTATTTTTTTTATAAAAACGCATGCGGAAGCTAATTATTTATTTAACATTTTACAACTTATATAAATATAAGTTTTAATACAAAATTTATGCTAAAACAAACATTCCAAGCATTACCAAATCCGTCGACCATTACACTACTTATTACATAACACAGTATTTACAAAGTGCTCCCCAAAACAAACATGAGATCCCAGCAGGTACCCGTCCTCACCAGCAATCTATTTACCTACATATGGAATGTACATGAGAGGGTTAGCTATAAATAGCTAGTGAATAACAATTAAACGGAAGCATTATATCAACAGTATCATATACACATTACATGCATCACATTTCATCATTCAAGTCTATCCTAACACATGGTGAAGCATCTATTAGTCAGCAGGCATCACGTCTTGCATGGTAATGAGCCCGGCTCAGTGATCCTCACTGGGGAAACCGATACTTCCTCGGCGCCGGTAGAGAAGCGGGTAGTGGTCCACCATTGAGTTATCGGGAAACATATCCCATTAGGGATCAGCGGGAACTGAGAGCCCATATCGTATCGAGGGGCGGAGGTTTCGCAAGAACCAAGATTCGTGATCATCGAATCTCCTCACATCCTAGCTGGCGAGATAAGGCCCCAACTCAAGACCTAGATAATCTGGCCCCAATGTCCAACAAAGTACCGGTACAACAAACAATGGCCTACTCCGGCCTCAGCACAAACACAATTGGCCTACTCCGGCCTTAACATATCATCAATGACCTACACATGCCTTTAAACATGTGTTCATAACAATTGAATAATATAATTGGTTCATAAAACCTCTAAACATGCATAACTAGCAATTTCTCGATTTGTAACATACAAACATCCTTATAACACTATTAATATCATGCTCGAGTTAAGTGTTACTCACCTGTGGAGTTATTACAGGTAAGAACTAAGTCACAGATGTTTCTTGATCAACTGGTACACCTAAACAAGTTTACATGTATAATTAAACACTAAAACAGAAACTTCCAAAAGGTAGGGTACGGCCATACCTAGCCAAGGCACGCCCCGGACTTGGGCAAGCACGCCCCGTACCTAATACTTAGGTACACCCCGTGACTGTAGGTACTCCCCCTGACCCTCTAGAGTTAGGCATGTCGGTACCTTTTGGAGGTACGCCCGTGCCTCCCCGGGTACGCCCTTGGTCACGGTTGGATCTTGAGAGGCACGCCCGTGCCTTTCCATTTGCAGCAGCAGGTTCGACTAGAACCTGATGTTTTCCAGCCAAACCAATTCCAAAATGTCACCAATTCATTTCCAGTCAATTTATACCTTTCACATATGAACTAACACTTCAAAACAAAACTAAAGACACAACTTTCATATCATTTAACATCAAATTCAGACTTTAACGCCGAATTCTCCATTTTGACCCATTTGGACTTCAATTCACAAAATCAATCAAGACTAAGTCTTTTATTCACAAAATCAACTTCTGTGAATCTAAAATCAATATAGAAACCAATTGGTAATATCAATTTCATTTATTGGCTTCAATTTGGCAAACTAACCCAAATACCCAAACTTGAAGAATGATGAATATGAACTTGGTGATTGAGAACTTACAACAAAATGGAGAGATGATTATAGTAGATGAGAACTTGAATTGTAGCAAAGATTTACAGCATATTCTTGAAGCTTGGTTGATCTTTACTTGCCTCTTCCTTCACAACCAAAGCAAAAACACACACAGAAGGCAACAAGTGAGTTGTCTGTGTGTGTATACTTGAATAAACAAAAGGCTGCCTACTTGTGGATCAATATTATCCACAAGTACGGGGCGAGCACTAACTTGATCATCTTTTTACGCAGCTTTTTTATCTTGTAATCCAAAATCTTAACAGGTTCCTCCACAAGGCGTTTAGTTGAATCAACTTTCAACTCTTGTAGAGGTAGGATCTGATCATCATCAACCTTGCACTTCTACAGATAGCACACATTGAATGTGTTACGAATACCAGATAACTCAGGTGGAAGTTCAAGTGACACAGTTTGTTCATTGACCCGTTGTAGAATTTTAAACGGACCAATATATCTTGGGCTTAGCTTACCCTTATGACCAAATCGAATCACCCTTTCCAAGGTGAAACCTTCAAGAAAACCCGGTCACCCACTTCAAAAGTAATGGGTCACCGTTTTGGATCCGCGTACATCTTCTGCCTGTCTCGTGCAGCTTTCAGCTTTTCACGTGCCATCTTTACCTTATCAGCTGTCATCTACACAATGTCAGGACCTGCATATTGTTTTTCGCCAGGTTCTAACCAACACGTAGGTGTACGGCATCGCCTACCATACAACATCTCATATGGTGGTATGCCTATACTCGAATGATAGGAGTTGTTATAGGAAAATTCAATCAAGGAAAGATGTGAATCCCAAGAACCACCAAATTCAAGAATACAAGCTCTCAGCATATCTTCAAGAGTTTGAATAGTCCTTTCGGATTGTCCGTCAGTTTGAGGATGGTATGCCGTGCTAATATTCACCCTCGTACCAAGTTCACGTTGAAGACTATGCCAAAAATTTGGTGTGAACTGTGAATCTCGATCCGAGACAATAGATAAAGGTATGCCATCTCGTGATACCACCTCATTAATATACAATTGAGCCAAACGATTCATAGGTGCAGACTCACTAGTCACGAGAAAATGTGCACTCTTCATAAGGCGATCTACCACAACCCATATCATATCATGCTCCTTTGCAGTTCGGGGTAACTTAGTAACAAAGTCCATGGTAATGTGATCCCATTTCCACTCCGGGATGTCTAGTTGCTATAGATTACCATAGGGCTTTTGGTGTTCAGTTTTAACTTGCGCGCAGATTTGGCATTTTTCTACAAATGAATATATGTCACGCTTTAATGTAGGCCACCAATACAATGATTTCAAATCTTGGTACATTTTTGTGCTTCTAGGATGAATAGACAATCTAGATTTGTGTGCTTCCTGTAAGATTGTCTCACGATTGCCACCAAGACTCGGTATCTAGTTTCAGGATTGAAATGTCTTCAGACCCTGACTGTCTTCTCCCAATTGCTTTGATATCTTGGTCATTGTCTCAGCTTTCAAGTTGTTTTCTTGCAATGCCTCTTGTTGTGCTATTTAAGTTGAGCAATGATATCAGATTCAACTGTGAGTTTCATGAATTTAGCCATTGTAGGAGAGTTCTTTCGACTCAGTGCATCAGCTACCACGTTCGCCTTGCCCGGATGATACTTGATTTCACAATCATAGTCTTTTATTAGTTCCAACCAACGTCTTTGTCTCATATTAAGCTCTTTCTGCGTGAACACATACTGCAAACTCTTGTGATCTGTGCATACAATACATGCAAGTAATGACGCTATATTTTCAAATCAAATACCACAGCTGCAAGCTCCATATCATGTGTGGGATAATTCTTCTCGTGTGGCTTCAATTGACGAGAAGCATATGCAATCACTCTGTCTCGTTGCATCAAAACACAACTTAGACTTGCATATGAAGCATCATAATAGACAATAAAGTCTTCAGACCCATTAGGCAATGTAAGAATTGGTGCTTGGCATAACAATTACGTCAAAGTCTAAAATGCTTTCTCTTGATCTTCACTCCACACATAGGCAACATCTTTGGGGGTCAATTTAGTCATTGGACCAGCAAGCTTAGAGAAATTCTATATGAACCGCCTGTAGTAACCAGCAAGACCTAGGAAACTCTTTATCTCGGAAGGATTCTAAGGAGTTTCCCAGTTCATAACAGCTTCAATCTTTACTGGGTCAACCTTAACTCCTTCATTATAGATAACATGGCCCAAGAAATGGACCTCCTTAAGCCAGAACTCACATTTAGATAGCTTTGCGTAGAGTTGTTCTCGCTTAAGAGTTTTCAGAATAAGACAGAGATGTTGCTCGTGTTCCGCCTTTGTTTTAGAATAAATGAGAATATCATCAATGAACACAATCACAAATTTATCAAGAAAAGGGCGACATACGCGATTCATCATATCCATAAAAATGGTAGGAGCATTGGTTAAGCCGAATGCAATAACCAAGAATTCGTAGTGCCCATATCGAGTTCTAAATGCAATTTTAGTGATATTATCTTCTCGAACATGGACTTGATGATAGCCAGAACTTAAATCAATCTTAGAAAAGCATGTGGCAGATTTGATAGAACTGCCTTGCAACCAGGTCTTAGTGAAAGCAGACATACTATCTTGAACAAAACTAGCATTAAGAACACCTTTCAAATAAGACCAAACCTGAGAGGCAGTTTCACCTTGACAAAACAAATGAAGTAAAGTTGACTTCTAATGCAGAAATTAAATTTATAAGGCATTTGAAAGCCCATGTTCGTGGTTCACGAGTGAGGTTACCTGCATATGTGGGTAGTTCCTATCGGTGGAGCTAAGACACCTTCGAGAGATATAGCTGTAGCTCTTGATGGCACGGGCAAGATAATTCATGAATGAATGGCGAGTTTTCTATTTAGTATAATATCTTTCCTGCGAAGGAAGCTTCTTTTTAGAATTTATTGCTACTGGTGGTGATGAAATTCAACAGATCATCTATGCGAGGTAATGGATATTTGTTCTTTACAGTTCACTTATTAAGCTCCCTATAATCGTTACACATTCGGAGAGTCCCACCCTTCTTTTTAACAAACAAAACAGGAGCTCCCCACGGTGAAGAAATTGGGCGAATAAAGCCCTTATCAAGTAGTTACTGGATTTGGGACATCATCTCCCGGATTTCAAATGGAGCGAGACAATAGGGAGATTTTGCTACAGGTGTAGCTCCAGGAACAAGATCAATCTGGTATTCTACATCCCTGACAGGAGTTAAACCCGGTAAGTCTTTAGGAAAGACATTAGGGTATTCAGATACAACCCTGATATCATCAACACTCTTTGCTCCTATCTCAGCATTAATCAGATATGCAAAGTAGGAGATACAATCCTTTGAAATCAATTTTTGGGCTTTTATCATAGAAATGACAGGAATGGTAGACTCCCTCTTCTCCCCTCTAGCTATAGCATAAGAACCATCGGATAAAAGGAATCTGATTATCTTTTTAGAACACAAGATCTCAGCATCTCGACTAATGAGCCAATCCATACCAATAACAGCATCAAAGCCCGCTATAGGCATGACAAGAAAGGAAATAGTAAAACTATTCCCATCGATATAAAGAATAGCTTTTGGAACTTTCTCTGTAACACTGACTACTTTACCATCAGCTACTTCTACTTTTATGGGATTAGATAATAGAGAAACAGGCAATTGTAGCATTTCGCGATAAGAGACAGAGACAAAGGAGTATGTAGCTCCCGATTCAAATAAAATGCATGCAGCAGTATTATTAATGAGAAAAGTGCCTGTAATCACTTCATATGCATCTTTGGCTTCATCAGCCATCATCTGGAAAGATCTCCCTGGTGCACAAGGAGCGCCTCCCGGTTTTGGAGCTGCAGTTGCTGATGAACCCCCGGCACCTGTGTTTGGCCACGTCGGGCAGACTGAGATACGGTGCCCAGGTTTATGGCACTTGTAGCACACATTCTCCTTGTACCTGCATTCATTAGTTTCGTGCCCCTTCTTCCCGCACCTTCTACACCTCATCAAATCCCAATCTTCAGACTTCTAGGATGTATTTACACGCTGTTTACCACCCAATCCACTATCACCTCCCTTCTGACTAGGTTGCTGATCAAACTTTCTTTTACCTCCACCAGATTGTTGTAGTTGCTATTGATATCTTGCCCTCTGCTTATAATCATCATCTGTGGTTCTAGCATTATCAAATGCTTCATTAAGAGTTGTTGCAAATCTCATGGCAGATCGATACTCCAGAGGCCAGGTATTGGCAAAGTAAGTGATCTTTGCCTTTTCATTGGGCAACAGGTGAGGAACAAACCTCCTTTTGTCAGTAAATTTGGATATCAGATCATCTAAAAGCTTGTCACTCTTCTGTAGTGCCCTAAACTCATTATCGATCCTCAGCATATCATAGTCAGAACAGTACTTACCCCTGATCTTCTCCTTGAAACCGTCCCAAGTCATTGCCTCCAATGTGGCTGGTGGGGTAATAGCAATCACAATTTCCCACCATGCCAAAGCATGTCCCCTAAACATACGTTTAGCATAATTCACCTTCTTGTCTTCATCACACTCACTAGACTCAAAGGTATTCTGCATCTCTTTGATCCAAGTTTCAACAGCTGAAGGATCATTAGTTCGGCCAGCAAAAGTAGGAGGCTGACAACTCAGAAAATTTTTAAATGTCTTGGGCTTATGAGTATCTTTCTCCATTTGTGTGAACTCGCGCTCATTTGCTTGCTTGAGCTGAGCCTCCAATTTTAGGATGTAAGCATCCTTATCACCATATCCAGAAGATCCCGACATATCGACTTAGATTTCTATATATATTTCAAAGTACAATCTTTAGTATACTTCATATATAACTCTTATCTTATCTTAACTCATACTTTCTTAACACATAACATAAAACAAATAAGTGAATCTTCACACCCCAATACCACCCTGGGAACACATAGTAATGGTCGAGCCTGAGTTTGAGACTGAGTACTATTTAAAGTACCCAATTCACTCAAACCAAGGCTCTGATACCAACTTGTAACGTCGGTCCTTAAATTTTAGGAGTCTATTTTTTTTATAAAAACGCGTGCGGAAGCTAATTATTTATTTGAAATTTTACAACTTATATAAATATAAGTTGTAATACAAAAGTTCTATCAAAGCAAACATTCCAAGCATTACCAAATCCGTCGACCATTACACTACTTATTACATAACACAGTATTTACAAAGTGTTCCCCAAAACAAACATGAGATCCCAGCAAGTACCCGTCCTCACCAGCAATCTATTTACCTACATATGGAATGTACATAAGAGGGTTAGCTATAAATAGCTAGTGAATAACAATTAAACGGAAGCATTATATCAACAGTATCATATACACATTACATGCATCACATATCATCATTCAAGTCTATTCTAACACATGGTGAAGTACCGGTTAGTCAACAGGTATCACGTCTTGCAGGGTAATGAGCCCAGCTCAGTGATCCTCATTGGGGAAACCGATACTTCCTCCGCACTGGTGGAGAAGCGGGTAGCGGTCCACCATTGCGTTATCGGGAAACATATCCTATTCGGGATCAACGGGAATGGAGAGCCCATATCGTATCGGGGGGCGGAGGTTTTGCAAGAACCAAGATTCGTGATCATCGAATCTCCGCACATCCTAGCTAGCGACACAAGGCCCCAACTCAAGACCCAGATAATCTGGCCTCAATGTCCAACAAAGTACCGGTACAACAAACAATGGCCTACTCCAGCTTTAACATATCATCAGTGACCTACACATGCCTTTAAACATGCGTTCATAACAATTGAATAACACAATTGGTTCATGAACCCTCTAAACATGCATAACTAGCAATTTCTCGATTTGTAACATATAAACATCTTTATAACACTATTAATATCATGCTCGTGTTAACTGTTACTCACCTGTGGAGTTATTACAGGTAAGAACTAAGTCACAGATGTTTCTTGATCAACTGGTACACCTAAACAAGTTTACATGTATAATTAAACACTAAAACAGAAACTGCCAAAAGGCAGGGTACGGCCGTACCTAGCCAAGGCACGCCCCGGACTTGGGTAAGCATGCCCCATACCTGATACTCAGGTACACCCCGTGACTGCAGGCACTCTCCCGGACCCTCTACGGTTAGGCACGCCCGTACCTTTTGGAGGTACGCCCGTGCCTCCCCGGGTACGCCCTTGGTCACGGTTGATCTGAGAGGCACGCACGTGCCTTTCCATTTGCAGTAGTAGGTTCGACCAGAACCTGCTGTTTTCCAGCCAAACCAATTCCAAAATGTCACCAATTCATTTCCAGTCAATTTCTACCTTTCACATATGAACTAACACTTCCAAAACAAAGCTAAAGACACAACTTTCATATCATTTAACACCAAATTCTCCATTTTGACCCATTTGGACATCAATTCACAAAATCAATCAAGACTAAGTCTTTAATTCACAAAATCAACTTCTGTGAATCTAAAATAAATATAGAAACCAATTGGTAACATCAATTTCATTATCGGCATCAATTTGGCAATCTCACCCAAATACCCAAACTTGAAGAATGAAGAATATGAACTTGGTGATTGAGAACTTACAACAAAGATGGAGAGAGATTATAGCATATGAGAACTTAAATTGTAGCAAAGATTTACAGTAGATTCTTGAAGCTTGGTTGATCTTTACTTGCCACTTCCTTCACAACCAAAGCAAGAACACACACAAAAGGCAACAAGTAAGTTGTATGTGTGTGTATACGTGAATAAACAAAAGGCTGCCTACTTGTGGATGAATATTATCCACAAGTGGGTATTTTGTTCCCCCTTTCAACTTACAAATTAACGCACGAGTACCCGTTTTAACTAACGGGATATTTTTGGAAACCTCGTTTTAAACCATTTAATATTCTATTATTCTTATCTATTTTCATCAATATTTTTATTAACTCATTTAATAACTCATTTAGTTATTTTTCTTTATTATCTAACAAATATATATATATATATATATATATTTATATATATTTTATTCAATTTATTAATTTAATACACATACCACGTAAGCGTGCGTCTAGGCCCTTTCTGACGATGTTACACTTATGCCCGCAAGGGAAGACCCTTGCGCCCGCTAGCACAGCTCCTTGCGACCGCAAAGCTCTTCCTTGCATCCGCAAGCAAGCCTGCACAGGCAGTTGCGATTTCAGCCCTTGTTTTGACCCATTTCAACACCAAAACTTACTCAAACAATACCAAACTAAATTCTAGTGTTCACATATGAAATATACATCACAACTAAGCTAGAAACAACATTTCTTATGCACTTTAACATCTAATTCAAGAATCAAGATCAAAATTACATATTTTAACCCATTTAAGCTTATTTTCCAAATTTAACTAAAATCAACTCTTTAATTCACAAACTTGATTCCTAAACACTTAGAATAGGAATAGGAATTGGTTGAAATCATTCACTTCAATTGTAGATGTCAATTTGGGTTTTTGACCCATTTGACCTAAAAGTCAAAAATGGAAGAACAAGAAGGAATAAGGAAGAAGAATCTTACAAAGATCAAGGAAGATGGAGAAGATGACTAAGAAACAATCTGAACTTGGATTTGTAGCAAGGAACTATAGCTTGATTAATCTCTCTTGACCTTCTTCTTCAAAGGAACCAAGAACAAAGATGAACATGTGAGTTGTGTGAGTGTATGTGGTGTCTTTGTATGTCAAAATAGAAAAACCGACTTGTGGGTTAATATTATCCAAAAGTGGTTATCTTGTTGCCCTTTTCAACTTACAACTCATCTCTCGTTTACCCGTTTCAACTAACGGGGATATTTTTGGAACCCTTATCTTAAACCGTTTATTATTTTATCATTTTTATCTATTTTATTAATATTTTCATCATCTCATTTAATAACTATTTTAGTCATTTATACCAATAGCTAACAAATATATATCTAATTTAATTTATTTAAATTATTTAACGTACCACGTTCGCGCGTGTCTAGGCTCTTTTTGAGGATCTTACAACCAACCTTGAATACCTTGGCAGCGATTAGCTGTTAGTTTCAAAAACCCCATTTTTGTAACATCCTCAACTTGGGCCTAGTTGTAATTGTACGTGCGTATGTATAGTTAAAGTAATAAGAAGTATTTTATGTGTGTACTTGTTGAATTAAATAAATGCAAGTCATGTGATTATGTGTTTATATGTATGTATGTACGTATTCATGTACGAATATATGTATGTATTAAGTATGTGTGTGTGTGATTAAAGAAAAGGAAACCCTCGAGTGAAGAATGAGGCAACCGCCTCTGTTATACATGAATATATATATATATATGTGGTAAGTTGACCAAGTCAAACTTAGCAAAACAAGCACACACAAAACCGAATCCTTCCTTTCATCTCTCTACCCTCTCGTTCTCTCGGATTTCTGGAAAAGAAGAAAGAAGAACAAGGATTCTTGATTGTTTAATCTGCGAAAGGTTAGCAACTTAGAATCATTGATGTTAGAAGATTGCACGAATATTAGAATCATGAAATCATGCAAGAACACCATGAACAACATGCAAAAGCTTACTTTAAAGTGGGTTTTGGTATATTTGGTGTTCTTATATGATTTGATGTGTTTAAGATGACTAGATGGATAAAGAGTGATATTCTATGATGTTCTGGGCTTAAAGCAAGCCAAAATGAAGTTGTTTAGATGACCAAAAGATGTTATCGGAATTGCAGTTGATGAAGTTGTCGGATTCCGCAAACTATGAAGTTGTCGGAATCCGCATGTGATGAAAACCGAAGGAAGTGTCGGAATCCGATAGAAGTGTCGGATTCCGCAATTCTGTCGGGTTTCATGTTTTGAGTTCCTTGTGGAATCTGCATGTCTATCGGATTTCCTTGGTTTCAGATTCTAAGTGTCAGAATCCGGTAAGTATCGGGTTTCATGTCTTGGTTTCAAATTCTAAGAGATCTCAGCACAATGTTGGTGGTGGCAGACCTGAGCCAGATCAGGCTGCTATTATCAGGCGTCTGGAGGAGGAGCTTCAAGTAACAAAGGATCTCTTACTACAAGCAACACTGAACAAGCCCTGCAAGACTTGTTCATACAAGAAGTTTCTAACTTGCCATCCACCGACGTTCCAGGGGAGTGATAACCCCACCGTTACTGTTCAATGGCTCCGGGAGATGGAGCAAGTTTTTGAATCATGTGAGTGTGACCCCGAGTACTGTCTCAAGTATGCAGTACGTATGTTAAAAGGCCGTGCCATCTTTTGGTGGGATATGGTGAAAGCCCCTGTTAATAAGGAGGTGCTGAGTGCTCTCACCTGGGAGCAATTTTCTGAGAAGGTACTGAAGAAGTACTGCACCGATTATGACTTAGAAAGAATGGAGAGGGATTTCAATGATCTCCAGAAAGGGGTAAGCCGATCGAAGAACATATAACCACTCTGGTGAGTGTTCCAACTCTACCAGACGTTCCTGGAGGTGCGGGCAGAAGGTCCACGCTACGACAGAGTGTGGTATTAAAGAGGATGTCTGCTACCGATGCCCAAGCCTGGGCACAAGCTGACTGATTGCCCAGACAGACAAAGTACTGGAGCAATGGGGTCTTCTTCTTCTCGAGGTCCAAAAAGAGATGACGCGCCCCGCGCGAAAGGCAGGGCTTTCCAAATGACGGTTGAGGAGGCCAAAGCAGCAGGGGATGTCGTCACGGGTACTTTTCTTATCAATTATATCCCTGCTAGTGTTTTATTTGATTCTGGAGCTACCTACTCCTTTGTGTCTGTGGCGTGTCGTAGAAGATTGCAATTGCCTGTTGTCCCTTTGACTGAGCCGCTCAGAGTAGAGGTCGCTGACGGCAAACTAGTCTTTGTTACAGAGAAAGTCCCAATAGCTGCGATTTATATTAACGGGAGTAATATCCCTATTTCTTTCTTTGTTATGCCTATTGCGGGTTTTGATGTCGTGACCGGGATGGATTGTCTCAGCAAGCGTGATGCTGAGATTATCTGTTCCAAAAAGATGATTAAGATTCCTCTCTCTGATGGATCTTATGCTGTTGAACGGGGAGAACAACGGGATTCTGATATTCCTATTGTCTCCATGATTAAAGCTCAAAAGTCGATTGCTAGAGGTTGTGACTCTTATCTGGCATACGTTATTGATGCTACGATGGAGAAACGACCAGTTCATGATATTCGGGTGGTGTTTGACTACCCTGAGGTATTCCCTGAAGAACTTTCGGGTTTGCCTCCGATTCGTGATGTTGAATTCAAGATAGAACTTATTCTAGGAGCTACACCCGTGGCTCATTCTCCGTATCGTCTTGCTCCTTCTGAAATAAGAGAGATGATGACTCAAATTCAAGAGTTGCTCGACAAAGGTTTTATTCGTTCGAGTTCCTCACCGTGGGGAGCTCCTGTGTTATTTGTGAAGAAGAAGGACGGAACAATGCGAATGTGCATAGATTACAGGGAGCTGAACAAGCGAATTATAAAGAATAAGTATCCGCTTCCTCGAATAGATGATCTTTTTGATCAGTTGCAGGGAGCTACATGCTTCTCTAAGATTGATCTCCGGTCGGGGTATCACCAAGTACGAGTTCGTGAAGAAGATGTTCCGAAGACTGCATTTCGAACTCGTTATGGTCATTACGAATTTTTGGTTATGCCGTTCGGCTTAACCAATGCCCCTGCCGTCTTCATGGATCTGATGAATCGGGTTTGTCGTCCGTTTCTTGATAGATCTTTGATTGTATTTATTGATGACATTCTTTTTTACTCGAAGACGGAAGCTGATCATGAGCTTCATCTTCGCCAGGTTCTTGCGACTCTAAAGCGAGAACAGTTGTATGCTAAGCTATCCAAATGTGAATTATGGCTTAGGGAAGTTAATTTCCAGGGCCATGTTATATGCCAAGATGGTGTCAAAGTAGATCTAGCTAAGGTGGAGGCTGTGATGAATTCGGGAGTTCCTCGGACTCCTTCCGAAATTAAAAGCTTCCTTGGCTTGGCTGGCTACTATCGGCAGTTTATCCGTGATTCTCGAAGCTTGCGGGTCCATTGACCAAACTAACTCGCAAGGATGTTGCTTTTGTCTGGTCGGAAGCTCAAGAAGAAGATTTTCAGATCTTGAAACGATTGTTGTGTGAAGCTCTAATCCTTACACTACCTGAGGGTTCGAAGGACTTCACGGTTTATTACGATGCCTCGTATGCGGGTTTCGGTTGCGTCCTGATGCAACGTGATAGAGTGATTGCCTACGCTTCTAGGCAGTTAAAATCACATGAACGGAACTACCCAACCCATGATCTGGAACTTGCTGCCGTTGTCTTTGCATTGAAGTTGTGGAGGCATTACCTTTATGGTACGAAGTGTGTGATTTGCGCAGATCACAAAAGCCTTCAGTATGTCTTTTCTCAGAAAGAAGTCAACGTGCGGCAACGCCGTTGGTTGGAGTTAATAAAAGACTACGATTGTGAGATCCGTTACCATCCTGGCAAGGCCAATGTTGTAGCGGACGCTTTAAGCCTTAAAGGACCGACAGCAGAAGCTAAGTTTATGAGGATCACGATTGTATCAGATTTGATTACTAGACTGAAGGAAGCTCAGCAGATTGCATTGCATGAAGAAAATCTCAAGGCTGAGACAATGAAGAAATTAAAGGATCAGCTTACTGAAGATAATCGTGGGTTGAAGACTTTTCAATCCATGATTTTGGTATCTTCTGTTGGAGGTAACCGTGAGCTGATTCTGCAAGAAGCCCATAAGTCCAAGCTATCTATCCATGCGGGAATTACAAAGATGTACCACGACCTGAAGATGTTATACTGGTGACAAACACTAAAGAAAGACCTCGCTTCATTCGTGGAGAGATGTCAGATCTGCGCGCAAGTGAAGACGGAGCACTAGAGACCTTATGGTAATCTACAGCAGTTAGATATTCCAGAGTGAAAATGGGATAATATCACGATGGATTTCATGACAAAGTTACCATGAACGTCCAGAGGGCACGACATGATTTGGGTTATCGTCGATCGATTGACGAAAAGTGCTCATTTCTTGGCAACGTACGAGTCTGCTTCGCAGACCTGTTTAGCCGAATTGTATATCGATGAGATTGTGTCACGTCACGGTCTTCCTTGTTCTAATGTATCTGATCGTGACTCTCGGTTTGTCTCAAATTTCTGGCAGAGTCTGCAACGCGAACTCGGCACTCGTGTTCATTTGAGCACTGCCTATCATCCACAGACTGATGGCCAATCTGAACGTATGATTCAGACATTAGAAGATATTCTTTGTGCATGTGTACTCGAATTTGGTGGATCGTGGGATTCTCATCTCCCATTGATTGAATTTGCTTACAACAGTTCATACCATTCCAGCATTGGAATGCCACCATACGAGATGCTCTACGGAAGACGATGTCGCACTCCGACCTATTGGTTGGAGCCTGGTGAGAAACAGTTCGCTGGACCAGAAATTGTCCAGATTACTTCTAACAAAGTGAATGTGGCTCTTGAAAAGCTAAAAGCAGCTCGGGATCGACTGAAGATGTACGCGGATCCGAAGCGTCGTCCCGCAGAATTTGAAGTCGATGACCGTGTGTTCTTAAAGGTTTCTCCTTGGAAGGGCGTCATTCGTTTCCGGCGCAAGGGGAAGCTAAGTCCACGTTTCATTGGCCCATTCAAGATTGTACGCAAAGTGAATGACCAGACGGTAACTCTAGAGCTGCCGCCTAAGCTATCTGGAATACACGACACCTTTAACGTGTGCTACTTACGCAAGTGCCACGTTGAGGAAGAACAGATTATTCCTTTGCAGGAATTGAAATTTGACTCTTCCAAGCAACTAGTTGAAGAACCTGTTGAGATTCTTGACACGAAGGTCAAGAAGCTGCGCAAAAAGATGATTAAACTAGTCCTTGTGAAGTGGAAGCACAACCTAGGTCCAAACCTGACGTGGGAAGTTGAGGACGAGATAAAGACAAGGTACCCTCGCCTGTTTATCACTAAGTAGATTCCAAGGACGGAATCTTCTTAAGGGGGGTAGATTTGTAACATCCTCAACTTGGGCCTAGTTATAATTGTACGTACGTATGTATTGTTAAAGTAATAAGAAGTATTTTATGTGTGGACTTGTTGAATTAAATAAATGCAAGTCATGTGATTATGTGTTTATATGTATGTATGTATGCATGTACGAATATATCTATGTATTAAGTATGTGTGTGTGTGATTAAAGAAAAGGAAACCCTCGAGTGAAGAATGAGGCAACCACCTCTTTTATACATGAATAAATATATATATGTGGTAAGTTGACCAAGTCAAACATAGCAAAACAAGCACACACAAAACCGAATCCTTCCTTTCATCTCTCTACCCTCTCGTTCTCTCGGATTTCTAGAAAAGAAGAAAGAAGAACAAGGATTCTCGAATGTTTAATCTGCGAAAGGTTAGCAACTTAGAATCATTGATGTTAGAAGATTGCACGAATAATAGAATCTTGAAATCATGCAAGAACACCACGAAGAACATGCAAAAGCTTACTTTAAAGTGGGTTTTGGTATATTTGGTGTTCTTATATGATTTGATGTGTTTAAGATGGCTAGATGGATAGAGAGTGATATTCTATGACGTTCTGGGCCTAAAGCAAGCCAAAATGAAGTTGTTTAGATGACCAAATGATGTTATCGGAATTGCAGTTGATGAAGTTTTCGGATTCCGCAAACTATGAAGTTGTCGGAATCCGCATGTGATGAAAACATAAGGAAGTGTCGGAATCCAATAGAAGTGTCGGATTCCGCAATTCTGCCGGGTTTCATGTTTTGAGTTCCTTGTGGAATCCGCAAGTCTATCGGATTTCCTTGCTTTCGGATTCTCAGTGTCGGAATCCGGTAAGTATCGGATTTCATTGGAAGTATCAGATTTCTTTCTATGTATCAGAATCCACAAGTGTCGGATTTTGTGTGCATGGTTGGAATTCCTAAGTGATGGAATCCGAATGATAAGTATCGGATTTCATGGTTGAATGTGTCGGATTTCATGAATCCGACAGAATCGTCGAATTTCCCAAATCCGACAGTTCTGGCGGATTTATGTAATGTCCAAAGTTGAACGTTGTTTGGTAAGTCTTGAATGCACATGTGACTGATTGATGTAAGTATAATGTGTTAGGTGAACTTTTTAAAGGACTCAAGTAGAATACCTGTGCCTAGTAACAGCTCAGGTGAATGCCTACGATCCTGAGACTCAGTAGAGTAAGGCTTGCATGCTAAGTGACTATGTGAATGTATTATGTATGACTAACTTGCTTTTGTAGGTACACTCAAAGAGATAAGTGTATGAAGTTAGAATATGTATCAGGTGCATGCCAGTGGGTCCAGAATGGAACCACTTAGTTAATATATGATGATATGAATGTATGAGTAACTGTATGATGTTATATGTGAAACGATGGATCCCTGTGGGATCAAATGAACGTATATGTGTATGTGAACTATCTGCAGACTATCTGATGCATGGTTAAGGTCAGTCGGTTGTAATTGGATCCTTCGGGATTTCACGGTGATTCAGGAGGCATCCCGGATCATAGGTTCTGCAGAACCACCGTGCCTTAACGTGAGTGGTGATCAGCCGGTTGTAGCTGGATTACTTGTGGAGTCTTTGACTCTGTGAACGATACTTGGTGGACTGCCTTGTGTTCCCCCACCAGCGCGGATTGGTCGTGTCTGATTCCCCGATCTGAGTTATTGAGTGGGATTGATTACCCTGCAAGACACGACTCTTACCGATCTTGTCAGCACACCGCTATATGCTAAGCTAGCAATGATTGTTTATGATATGATGCATGACTTACTATGTTGATGCTTATGATTGTATGTACTCCCTAGCTAGTGTTGCTAATGATACTATATTTCCCTTTTCAGGTAAAGACTAGATGGCCTGCGAAGCGGGTTGCTTTTGAGAAATGTATTGCCCCTTATGGGTGGAACACTTGTATTTTATGATGTATTGCAAATAGATGCTATGGTCGGTTCCTGTACTTGGTAACACCAATGTCGTTTTGAGAAGTTATTAATGTAAATAACTGTTTGGTTGTTTTAAAAAGAAAAATTTCCGCTGCTAAAACCTGATTTGCCATTAAAACAACTGAATTCAGAGGCGGTGTTACAATTTTTACTTTTGAAGCAATTTAGTTTACCTAGTTAATTCCTTGATAGTACATTCAATCCCTGTTTCATGAGGATACAATCCTTGTCTTAGGTATACAATCGGGTGCGCTTGCCCGTTAGTGAGTCGGTAAAATCAGGTTAGATTAGTGTTAAAAATTTAAGATTGATATTCACGTATCATAGACTTATCACTAACTGGTGTAGTAATTATGAGGATGATCAGTCCATTAGTAATCAGTACTAATCACTTCATGCATTCTCGCATGAATTGACTTGAGGAACAACATTGCTTTGAATTTCCACATAGGATATTCAAAACCATCAAATAAGGGACACCCTTTTTTAGCCATATGAGGAAAGTTGTTTGTAGTCAACATAATTACCTTTTCTTCTCAGGATCTAAATGTTCAACCAATGAAGATTTAAATACTCTGATACTAGTTGTTGGTCCCCTAAGGTAATCAACAACCTGATATAGAAGTGTAGAATGGGGGGTTGAATATACAACTCAACTTGTTATACAATTTAACTCACTCAATACAATTTAACTCTCTCTCTCTCTCTCAATCTAACAAACTAATTTTTAGAACTTGTTTTATGTTTTAACTGATGAATAGAAAACAATGATCTCCCTAAACAATTCTGAACTTATTAGATGACGGACTAACCAAGTCACCTCTAAACACATTAGAAGGTTAACTTATATAGTTGTTCTACGGACAAATATCTAAACTAAAAAACTATGACTTATCCTAATTTGCTAATTTAAACTAACCTATCTATAAATCTGAATAGATAACTTGGATAATTCCTATCTTTAATCTTGAGTCTCCAATCTTGAATTTTCAATCTTGAACCTTCTTATTCAACTGTAGATAGAGAGTGAAGAATTTAAAACACATTTAAACTCTTATCATGCTAACTTTGATGTTAAGCTGAGTTACTCAGCTTAAGATTTATCAAGGTGAGACTTTAACTAAACTTTGGTTTTCTATGTGTACACACATATATGTATTCTTACTTCACTTAGAAATTTATTCAAGTTATCTAAAATTTACTTAGCAACTCTAGATTTGTCCTGAAGCTGACTATTCAGCTTAAGCTTATCTTTCAAGCTTTATTTTATCTCATCAAATGTAAACATATGAGGTGATTTGACTACCAAGAAAACATACCAAAAGGATTTCCAACAAAAACCAAGTGATTTGGTACCGATTTGATCCTTCTTGCTCTCGGTTCACACATGGCACACTCATGTTCACGTTTCTGTTTGTTTGCGGCTACAATAACAAGGCATTGGGCCTTGTGCCCTAATTTTGGGTTTAATTACCTTTCTAAGTTTCCCACTTAACACTCACTGACTTCCACTTAAAAGATTATACTTTAAATACTAAAAACAAGAGAGTGAATAAAACAAGGTTTATTAATATCAAAATATATCACCATTTGGAATATGGGTATTACGTTGTTACTTTTGGGTTGCAAGTCCAGTTACCAATGGTTTTAGTTTTTTAGGAGAATTGTTGGTTGAAATTAATAAATATTTGAATTTTTTTAGTTCTTAGTTTGAGATTGTTAAATTTTATAATTTTGGCTAATGATTATCAATAAGGGCTTGTTCATAAAGTTTGTAATAATTAAGTAAATTTTTATTTGTGATTTCGTGATATTTCATATGTGAATTTGTGGGATTACATGTGTGAAATGGTACCATGTGAACCAACAACGTTTTACTAGTGAACTATAAATTATTTGCATGTATTCAACTGTAATCCAATTAGTTCTTTGAATCTAATAGTATGATGCATATCTTGGTATATTTCACATGTGGAATTGCATGTGAAGAATTTCAAAACACCCATTAAATTGAAAAAAAAAATTAAAATTTCACATAATATTTCACATGTGATTTTACGCTTAAACATTTAAAAAAGACTCAGTAAAAAATTTACATATATAACATATCAAATTTGTTGTCTAAATAAAGAGAAAAAATTGTGCTTTTTGTTGTATTTTCTTCTTAAATTTAAATATATTTAAATTATTAGAAAACAAGTGGAAAATTGATACTAAATTTATAATCTTTTTGTTTTTTTATTGTGTGTATTAAATTTTCTATTGTATGTACTAAACTTATAATATTTTTGTTTTTTTATATAATCAAAATACATACAATAACAAAAAATTAAAAGTTCAATACACATAATAACATTTTTTGATGGTGGATACACACATTAACATTTAGGATATAGTTTAATACATTTCGGAGAAGTAAATTCTAAAAAAATAAAACAAAATAAAAATAAAAAGCGTGAAAAGTGAGCTAGTGGGAGGTTGAAGAAACAAAGTCTCACATTTTAAATATCTCTTTCCATTTTACCCCTATAAATACAATTTGTGATTACCCTTTCTTTAGAAGTTCAATAAAATTACAAATATATCATTTTAATTGCAACAATTAGTAATCTTTGATCGATTGTATAGATTAGAGAATGTTTGGGATTGATTTAAAATTTGATTATCTGATTATTGTGATTTGAATCGCATATAATTAGTTTAAAGTGTTTAGGGTTGTGTTCTCAAAGGGGTTTTGTTCCAAAATGTATTCAACTTATGACGTTTTGCTATTATATGTATTGAACTTTAAAAGTTTCTATTGTGTGTATCAAACTTTTAATTTGATGCTATTGTATGTATTTTGGATACTTAAAAAAGAAAAAAAATGTATAAGTTTATAACATACAATAGAAAGTTTAATGCACACAATAGCAATAAATTAAGTGTTCGATACACATAATATAAAACTTTAAAGTTTGATACACATAATAGCAAAATATGATAAGTTTGATACATTTCGGTAAGCTAAACCTTTTTCAAAAATCAATTATTTGCATTTTGAAGACTACAAAATGCAGTTTTGAAAATCAACTTTTGAGTTGCTTCTTCAAACCGATTATTTGATTATTGTGATTGTACCATTTAAAAATCAATTAATTTACTTTTCTAAGCACTCAAAAAATTGATTATCTGATTATTATGATATAAAACAATATAATCAAATCCAAACACTATTATTTATTAGCACGTTCTCTTACAGTTAATTAACTTATTATGATTATTAAAAACACATAATCTATTTTCAAATTGCAATCTCAATCATCCCTAGTGTCACATTCTTAAGTTTATTTAGGTTCTCTGATTAATTCACCCTTTAAAACCAATTGAAATATTTTTATTGTAAGATAAAAGTTTAGTTCTACTCATATTAATCCATTTATCAATAAATAAGTAAAAATGAGCACATCCAAATGATCAGATTGTACATTGTGGTTTTCAATTATAGAGTACTAGGATCTAAATAGACAATATAAATTTCAATAAATTCACAACCAACTTGAGTAAATTCATAAAGTTGGAACTTTAAGTCATTAAAGTTGTGAGTTGTCAATGCAAATTACTCGGTTACACCTTATTTCTTAAATTTTAGGATGAAGTGGTCCACCACTGTTTTAATGAATGTAAGGTGTTTTTCTCTAGTTTCGAATTTATAAATGTTTTATGTATTTAAGAGAAACCAACGGGCTTCTGTCTCAATGGTACATAGAGTTTTATCTCATAGTTTAGGTCTTGGGTTCAAGTCTCACTATGGAGGTAACTAGAAATAATTGGGTAGGGTTTATTACCTCATGACGCGTGGCTTGGGATTCGCATACTGCCTGTTTCGATATCACTGCGGATTTAGCCTACAAACATAACTTCGCTGTTCAAAAAATGTATTTAAGAGAAGATGTGGTCTAGTACATTCTATGTTTGAGAAGTTATGCAGAAAAAAGATTTAGTATTTAGCTTATCAGGATAAGTAAAAATAAGACAAAATAAAGTCTTATATATACGAAAAAACAAACAATCTTATTAGAAACGTCTGCGGGCATGCAGACGTTTTTTGAAAATAAACAAGTTTGTTAGAAACGTCTACACGCTTGCAAACGTTTCTTTAAAATAATATATTATGTTTTTAAAATAAAACAAACCTTAATTGTATAAGTGTTTAAAAACAAAAATTGAAGAAATCGACTAGGGTTAGAACGAATTAGAATTGAACCGTCAATAACATGTATGGTTCTTGATTCATCATTTATTTTATAAACCGGTTCTAGATAATAAAAAAATTACAAATTTCTTCCGGGTTTGGTTCGGGCTAGTCTCGAACCACAACATGATTTGGTAGTGTGTATATATATATAGGGGATGATTTATTTGAGAGCCGTTTTTATTGCGAGTATCGTGAGAACCAATCTTAGCCGTCCAATTCTACCTCTTTCGATTGGATTGTCCACCCATGAATTCCTTACATGCACCTTGCCACACTCAATCCCCTCACGCTCTTCATCCATGAATTCCACATAGCACTTGAATGTACAAGATTGGTTATCGCAATTCTCTTACGAAAAACAATTCTCGTTACAAATATATTTTACAAAGTAAGGAGTTGTTTGTTAAACAGAATGATTAAACGATAAATGATTATGTGGTTTGGATAATTCAAAGGCTCTGAATGAATCTACATCTGAATGTGACATTCTGTTTGATTAAGGTTCTGAATGAACAATCTGAATGATGCAAATTATCATTTTAACCTTAATAGTGATATATTATATTATAAGATATGATAGGCTTGTTTAACAATACAAAGTGTGAAATAAGGAGTATCAAGATAAAAATACTTGGTGCTTAATGATTCAAAATACACTTTAAGGTAGAATGATTTAGCAGCATTGTGCTGAATCATTCAGCACAGTCTTCATTCAGAAGCAACAATCAAACACGCTGAATGCTGAATAAATCAACATATTTTAGTTTGATTTAAAATACTTTTATCTTCCTTTTTTTCGGACTTTTTTAAAATGTTTTTTATTTTCAAAACCATTACATGATTTTAGTTTCATGTTACAAATATATAACGATAATTGTTATGTTTCTCTTTGTTTAGACATATTCAATAACTTATACTATTTTTGTAGGTTTATTGAATTATAAACAGTCATATATGTGTGCGCACTCACACATATAACAAATTCTGAAATTATAACTACTATAATTTAATACGAGACTTACTCTCGTATTTGTAAGAGAATATAATGATTATGTTTGACTAAACATGAGGATCTTAATTTATTTTGTTTACGATTTTTTGGGTTAGGCTAATTTATGCTGATTTATAGTATATGTAAAATTTATGTACCCTTTAATTTAAAGTTATCCTCGAAGAGGATGGTTCAAGTCCATATAGCAGAAGCCTCTTACATTCTTTTTAATTGTCTTCTCATTAGTTTTGTTTTAAAGTGTGTTCGGCAACGGGTTTATGAAGATTATAGGTGCTTGGGATCCTCACCCTTCTAGCCTTGCTCGGGTGTTAAATCTTGAGGGGATTATTAAAAACATAATCCCCCATAAGCTCTCAAAATAAAAACCTTTTCAAGAAGCTTATGACTTAGACTTAAAATTATCAATTAATCAGCCTCAGCCCCAGCTTCAGCTCCAGCCCTAGCTAGTTTCGCCAAACACACCCTTATTATCTTGGTGCATAAAATCTATCAAAGTAAACAATGTTTCTTTCCTATTTCATTATTTATTTTAAAAAAAATTATATAATGTATTGATAAGCAAAAATAATTCAGACCAAAATTGAAGTCACTCCATTATTTGTTTGAGAAATTATTTAACATATTAAACAATAAAAATTATTTATAATACAATTTCTCATTTGAATCGAAGCCATTATTAAAAAGTAAAAACTGTTAAGTACACGAAGTGAGAGAAGATTTGGCATGTGGTGAAACCACAGCTCAAGTGGTAAAGAATTTTCCCACACAATTAACGTGTGGTGGGAGAACTCAAGTGAAGTTGTGTGTGGTGTATAAAGTGGGTCAAACACTATCTCTCACTTTTTTTTAATTTTAATTGGTTGATGGATATTATATAATTCTTCAAATTTAGTGTAGGGATAAGTAACTACTACATAACTCAACGATGTATTAAGTAAAATGAGAAAAAAGCTGACATAGATTTCTGGGGTACGAATGTCACCACTCCTGATAATCTTATTTACTTTACTATTGATTTGATATAATATACTTGTTAATTCGTTATTTGTATATATTCCATTCCTGAAAGAGCTTTCGAAGAAAGCACCTGAAGAAGTATTCTTTATTCTTTTGTAAACTGTTCTGACGCGCCATCTGAAGAAAGAAGTCTGAAGTTCATCTGAAGATTTGTTCTGAAGTGAACGTCAACTGAAGTTAGTCTTCAGTTATCAAAGGGTCTTCTACACTGAAGACACGTCTGAGTACCAGAATCTTCCTGTTATGTAAAGTGCACGATCTGCGTCTGAAGGCGCTTGAAACGGCAATCTTGTTTTCTGTTCCTAATTTTATGAAGAGTTGTACACGTGTAATTAAATTAGAAGGTCAGGATTAGTTTACTTAGCCTATAAATACCTGCTCGTTGTTCGATAAAAGGTTAAGCGTTTGTTCGCTATTTTGCATTCAAATTTGTACTTGATTTGTTTGTACTCGGTGCTCAAGTTTGTCCTTGTGCACTCTTTGAAGTCTGGTTATTAATATAATCTTACTTTGAAAACTTTCGTGTGTTCGTTACTTTAAAACTATTTCCGCACTTTGATATTAATCATTATTAGTTTTGTACTTAATTGGGAAAAACAATTGGTATCAGAGTAGGTTCTAATTTAATTTATAAATTAGTGATCTGTTCAATATGTCGAAGTTTGATTACATCGAAATGGCTCTTTTGTCAAACCACCAAAGTTTTCAATCGAACATTTTTCAAGTTGTAAAAATAGAATGTTACTTTATTTGGAAAATCTTGATTGCAACTCTCTTATTATCTTGGAGGAAGGTCCTTTCATTCCTCAAACCATCTCCATGGAGACTGATTCTGCTGAAACCTCTATTCCCTCTCGTCCTAAACCAAGATCTCAATGGACAGAGGAGGAGAAGAAGCTTGTTGGTTTAGATGCCAAGATATGAAATAGTATAGTTATTGCTTTACCTAATGAAATATTCCATACTGTTTGCAATCTGAAAAATGCTAAGGATATGTGGGAGAGCATATGTATATCGTTTGAAGGAACTATTGATGTTTGTGAGAACAAAAAGACCAACATCATACGCAAGTATGAAAGCTTCTGTGCTAAAGACTTAGAGTCTCTCACTAAGGTTTACACAAGATTTACATGTCTACTGAATGACATGACTGAAGTTGGAGTTGTTAGAGAGCAATTCCAAATCCTAAACAGATTCCTGGATTCTCTTCCATCTGAATGGGATACTATGTGCATGATCTTGAGAACCAACAACATGCTTAGGGACATGAACATGCGTAAACTCTACGGAATTCTGCTGAATTACGAACAAACCTGCATTCAGAAAATTGACCTGAATAAGGCCTTTAAGAAAACTCTGGCCCTCGTTGCTGAAAATCCTCAAAGAGTCAAGTACAAGTCAACTGAAGACTCTGATTCTGAAGATGAGCCTCAGATGAATGATGCTAAGGAGGAAGAAAGGTCTGACGATGAAGGCATGGAAAAAGCCTTCATCATGAAAAACTATAAAAAGTTTCAGAAGTTCAAATCTGATGGAAGAAGAAAGTTCGAGAAGAAGTTCTCTTCAGAGAAAAAGGGCTCATCTGAAGGGTTAAAAAATGAATGCTTCAAATGTGGGAAGCCTGGTCACTATGCAGCTGGCTGTTTTGTTAAGGAACCTCTTCAAATCCAAAGAAAGGGTTTCCATCTAAGGCTGATAAATACAAAGCCATGTATAAGGCCCTGAAAGCTTCCAGTGAGAAGAAGAAGAAAGAAAAGGCCATGATTGCTGATGACCTTAACTGGAATGATTGTAAAACCTCTTCAGATGAGTAAGAAGAGAATGAAGTTAGAGGAAAGTGCCTGGTGGCTTTAGAAATCCTCGGAACTGCACATCCTGAAATGCGCTTAATGGTTACTAAAAGCAAGCTCAGCAGTGATCTAGCTGATGCTGAAAAATTAAGCTCAGCAGAAAGATGGAATCCCACCATGATATATAAGGTATCTAATTCCAAAAATTATTCAATGAATGAAAAGGATGATATGTTTGCTTATTTGTGTTCTGATCTGACAGTTGCTCATAACAATCAAAATAAATCTAAACAAACTATCACCAAGCCCACTTCTGAAATCAATGTTATTGAAAAGGAAAATGAAATATTTCTTCAAGAATCATATGCCTTAAGAAATCATCTTGAATTTTTAACAAATGAACTCAAAAATGTGAAAATGGATTTGCAAGACTCTAACAAAAACGTGAAAGATCGTCAGTCGATTATTGATCTATGGTTGAGTCCTAACAAACTAGCATTTCAGAGTATAAATCATCAGATGGTTATTCAGAGAGAGAGAGAGAGAGAGTAGGCATTGGACACATTAAACAAGCTGCTGATTTCAGCAAGAAGTGTAAAAATGTCGATGAAATGATTTTTAATTATATAAGCATTAATGATATTGGAAATCGAAATCTTCTTAATAAGAGATTCACTAAATCTGAAGTTCTGAATCCTAGTTTTTCTGAAAGAACAAATTCTGTAATAAGAAATCTTCAAATTCCCACTGAGTATGATACATCTGCCAACAAAAATTCTGAACCTATCCCTAAAATACCTGTTACCTCAAAACTTTACTGAAACCCAACCTGAAGTTGATTCTGAAACAATTAAGGAATCCTTCCCTGTATCACAATCTGAAACCAGTTCTTAAACCTTCAGCCAGTCTTCGTCTTAATCAGTTGGTGAAATACCTCCTGATAACAAAATAGCTGAGTTATCTAACTCTAGCTTTCTTCCTGAAGCCACTGTCTTTTATGACATCATTATCCCTATGCTCCCTTCAGATGAAGATTCATCAGCTGAATCTTCAAAATCCATAGCTGAAAATTTCAAACCCTCCAAAACCAAAAGTCTTGATAAAACCTTTGCTCTGCCTGTATCAAAACTCAAAGAAGTTAAGGATTCTTTTTTCAAAATTCTGAAGTTAATTGGTGAAAAAAAGAAAAACAAGAAGAATAAAAGGATTAAGACAAATAATTCTAAATCAACTAGAAAGTGTTATAAGTGTGGAGTAAGACGTCATGAAGCGATTTCTTGTTCAAATGAAGGAAAAATTTCTAGTTTCTCTTCTGAGCATTGTGTTTTGGAGCCCAGTAAAGTTTGGACTCATCAAATGAATTAACTTTAAACTATCTGTGTAGGGCAATCAACATGATAACATTTGGTACCTTGATAGTGGATGTTCAAGGCATATGGCCGGATGTAAGTCCCTACTGAATAAGGTTCAAGCAGTAAATGGCCCTAAAGTTACATTTGGTGGAGGAAAATGTGGCAAAACAGATGGATATGGTTATCTGAATCAAGGTTCAGTCAACATTAAAAATGTTGCTCATGTTACAGGACTTGAACTCAACCTTATCAGCATCAATCAGTTATGTGATGCAGATTATGAAGTGCATTTCAAGAAAACCAAGGGTTCAATCTTCAACAAGAAAGGCAAGGAGGTCTTACAAGCAAAAAGGCAGGGAAATATGTATGTTGTTGATTTTAACTCTGCCACCTCTGAAAGAGATGCATGCTTCTTTTCAGAAGCTGACTCCAAAGTTAACTAGTTATGGCATAAAAGGTTATCCCATCTCAACTTCAAAAACATCAGCAAACTCTCTAAGCTTCAGCTTACCAGAGGTCTACCGTCAGTTCGGTTTCAGATAGACAAGCTATGTCACGCGTGTGAGAAGGGAAAGCAAAAGAAGTCAGTCTTCAAATCCAAACACTATAACCAAGTCAACTCAGACTTCCAGCTACTTCATATGGATCTCTTTGGTCCTGTAAGCTCACCCAGTATGGGAGGCAAGAAATATACCTTGGTGGTTGTTGATGAATACACCAGATTCACATGGGTATTCTTCTTGAGCAATAAAAGTGATACTGCTGAAACTCTGATGAGCTTCATTCGTCGTGTTCAAAGACAGTTTGACACGCAAGTTAAATAGCTTCGCAGTGATCATGGAACAGAGTTCAGGAACTCAACTCTTCAAGACTTTTGTGATGAAAATGGTATCATCCAAAATTTCTCAGCTCCATATACCCCTCAGCAAAATGGGGTTGCTAAAAGGAGAAATAGAACTTTGATTGAAGTAGCCCGAACTATGCTAGCTGAAGCATATCTGAAAGGGCATTTCTGGGCTGAAGCTGTTAATGCTGCTTGCTACACCCAGAACAGATCCATAATTGTCAAGCGACACAGTAAAACTCCCTACGAGTTACTGTATCTGAAGTCACCCAACGTTGGATGCTTCAATGTTTTTGGAAGCACATGCTTCATCCTGAACACCAAAGATCAGAAAAGCAAATTTGATCCAAAAGGGGAAGAAGGGGTGTTTCCGGGCTATTCTGACATCTCTAAAGCTTATCATGTATTTCTTCCCAAGAAAAATTCTGTGGTTGAAACAATAAATGTCACTTTTGATGAATTCGATGCTCAGTCAACCTCAAATCATACTGATCAAGTTGTCTCTGAAGAATTTGATGCTCTTTTACAAGAGTCATTCAATGATGACTTGGATGACTACTCTCAAGAGGTAAAAACTGACGATAATATTGTGTTTGTTGATGTGAATCAGGTCAGTGAAGATCTATTGGAACCAAACATTTCTTTTGCTGATAAGCAACATGAGCAACTAACAAGAGTCACAAAATGGACTCAAGCTCATCCCATCACAAATGTTATTGGTAATCCAAATACCGGAGTGCAAACCCGAAATTCTATTACCTCTACATTCTGCATGTTCTCTGAATTCATATCACAAATCGAGCCAAAGAAAGTTGATGAAGTTCTGTAGGACCCTAACTGGGTGGTCGCTATGCAATATGAGCTTAACGAATTCGAAAGGAACAAGGTTTGGAAGCTAATTGCCCCACCTAAAGACAAGTCCATTATCAGCACAAAGTGGGTCTTCAGAAACAAACGTGATGAAACAGGCTCAGTGGTGCGTAACAAGGCCAGATTAGTTTCAAAGGGTTACTGTCAAGAGGAAGGGATAGATTATGATGAAACGTTTGCTCCAGTTGCTCGTCTGGAGGCAATACGCATGTTCCTCTCCTTTGCAGCGTTCAGGGGATTCAAGGTCTTTCAAATGGATGTTAAAAGCGCCTTTCTGAATGGAGAACTTCAAGAAGAGGTATTTGTGAAGGAAATCCATGCACGCCAACGCCCGTACGCAACGGAAGCAACGACGTCAAAAACCGGGGTTTTCGGGTATCAAAACCGACATGCATGTATTCCCCAAGTTGGGATCGTGACTACAAACGAATATAGCAACTAAAACAAACGAGAGAGAGGAGAAATTATACCATCACGGGGCTGGAGCTATCCACCGAGCTAGAAAGATCTTCGAGAACCCGAAACCAGGCTCCTCTATTGATAGTCCACACCAAGTAGCCGAGATTCCGCGTTGCTAACGACCCGAGACACGAACCACACGTCGTCTTCGTGAATCTGGAGCAGCCACAACACTTGAACAACTTGCCTTCACTTGATACACTACCTTGCTCTCTTAGAACCAAGAACCATCTATGTATGAGTGTATATAATGAGCATGAAGCAAGAGTTCTTATAGAGAGAGATATACTAGCCTTATATAGAAGCTGGAAGCATGCCAAAGTCCACAGAGTAGGCTGTCATGCCACTGATCCATTGGACCAACACAAAGGTCCAATAAAAACCAAGTGTTACTTTGACTTCTGTCTTCACGGGCTCTCACGGGCCGTGAAGCACTCGTGAAGGCCTCATAGGCCGGGTTCCACCGCACACTCTCATTGGGCCAACGAGTGGTCCAATTAAAAGAATGGCGCCTGCCTTCACGGGCTCTCACGGGCCGTGAAGCACTCGTGAAGGCACTGCTCCCACGAATACTTTGTCCGGGTGGTGAAGGCTCGTGGAGGGTTTCTCTTCACGACCTCTTCACAGCCCGTGAAGGTCTCTAGAAACCCTAATTTCATATTCTCTCATGTTTGCGTTGTGCTTCCGGAATCTACCCTTGGCGTGTGACCCAATAGGCTCTTACCTCATCAGCAGTGATGCTAGTACACGTGTATCAGTGGGCATATTCCAACAGACTCCCACTTGCACATGATACAGCGTTACCAACACCACAGACAAGCAGCGGCTCTAGCAAAGCATACTTGCCCCCAAGTCGGTACGAGTTACGTCATCCTCGACAAATCCTGGTAGCCTAGAAAGGCTAAAAGGTCCTATAGATAAGTGATCATAAACATCCCTTTGTTCGCGATATCCGTGTGAACACGAGACATGGAAAAATGTCAATCTCCAGATCGTTCACGATTCTGTTTCTCGATTCTAGATTGGTGGTGACCAAAATAACAAGTTTACAACTGATCTAAAATCATTGTAACTTGAGCACGGCCAAGCATTTTTGGTGTCAGCGCCCAATCATCGAGGGGCCAGGGATATCTCTCTAACCAGAGGAAAAAATCCTTTTGACTACATAGCCCCGCCACATGCTTCATACTTTATTTGAAAACTCCCTTTATAGTGGCCAGTTACGAACCACGTTTGAAAATAATCAAAATAAAGCAGACTCATGCTTTGGATACACATGTATCTCCGGTCTAAGGATGAAATGATATTATCATCCCGAGTCACTTGTGACCATAATCCATGAAGTGAACTCGGGTGTGGCTCTTCCAATCACTTGAAACTCATTTCAAGTACAAGTTAGTTTTTGTGTCACTTGCATTAAATCCTTGATTAATGCATGATCAAACCCTAACCTCAGTCTTAACTCAAACTTCCTTCCCTTGAAGAATGACTGACTGTGGAAATCTAGAATGCATAAGCACTCAGGGAAGTGGTTAAACATGCTAAGATGGAACACAGTAAAGACTAATGAAAGTAACCGCATCTGCGTATATATAGTCCCCACTATATATCGAAAGCAATCAAAAGTAACGATACTGCTTGCAGTTCCCAAAGCAAATATAAAACAATCAACAACTAAAACAATATTTAAAGCCAAATCATATGCATAAGAAATGCTACATGACCTAGTATGTCAAACATCACTAGTCATTATGATAAAGGCTCATTCAATGGATTTGCCATGCAACATCCATTTGTATTCTTGTTATCTTCTCAATTATCTTTTGACCAAACTACTTTATTCAAAGTATCCGTCAAAGAGATCATATAACGAAGCACTAAGGTACTCATATCCTCATTGTTACAAAAGTTCACAATAGGATCAGTGATACTTAAGAACTTCTCTAATCAATAATTAACACCATATAGTAGGATCAAAGACTTCGATCAAGATCGACAATTATCCTATTAGAAATTAGTATTAGAGTAAAAACCTACTCCAAGGCTTATTTCTCATCGTCAAATATTAAGAACATACACAAGTATTTCTTGTGATTCAAAATCTTGTATCTCCTAAGTATTATCATGATACAATAATTCCCTATTTTAGGTTCATAGAACACTTAACAATGGGACATTATCTTCAATCGATACATACTTCTAGGTATACAATAAAAGCTCCCACTAGCCCTGACATATGTAAAAGTCTTATCTATGCTCCTAGAAAACTCATGACTTTGATTTTCTCATGAAAGCAAAGATCTTACTTTTACGATGTTAGTATAAGTCCAAAGGACTTATTCACACTTGTAGACTTAATTTGGATACTACAGATATCTAAGACCCTTGGAGAGTGTGGTAAGCACTTCCTCAATACGAAGTTCCATAAAGGAACGCGGTCTTGTATATCCGTGTATTATCCTTTATTGCCGTAAGAAGGCAACAATAGCAACAAGTATCAAATGATCTTCAACATAGCCACTAGGAAAAGCTTCCACAAAAACCATCACGAAACCTTTACCCCTAGTCGGTATTTGAAATAGTCTACAATACAATCCATGTTAATTCCATTTACACCATCTAGGTTTGCACCTTGGTATGGAATTAAGTAAAGTATCTGCATACTTGAAATGAATTTCATCTTATGATTAATTACTTCTTATTACCTCAGTGAACTCAGGGCCCACTATGCATTCCGATAGATGGTGATTTGAATAAAACTCACAATCAAGTCATTGCCACTTAGATGCGAGGAACCCATATCTCTTTGGCTACATGACTTCTATCAGCCTTGAAAGTAATTACTTATGGTCAGGGTAACTGGCATTCTCATGCCGATATTTGATCATATGCTAGTGCCAACATCAAGTCTTTCATTTAAGTTGCACGTTCTACCACTGGAATGCTTTAGTTATTATCTTCCTTTCGAGCAACAAAACATTGTTCTCGTAAGGTCAAATATCCAAAACCTATAAGAACCTTTTAAATGTATTAGCACCATTTAAGTCCTTCAATCTCCCACCAGATGTAGATTGAAAATCTCCAAATTTTGATATATATATATATATATACAAGCAAAGAACTCTTTCAAGATATATCTCATAAGGTGCTAAATAGACTTTCAAGTTGGATTAAGATTAAGGACTTGGCTCGTCACATTCAATGTGTATACTAACAAGTCGAATACACATATTTGACCAATTATTTACCAGATCATTTTCAACAATATCCAGTTTCCTTCAACGTGACACCATGTACAAATGTGTCTATGTTAAGGAACGAATTGTGAGATAATCCCGCAATTCATAATGTAGTCATTGATATAGATTTAAGGTATCTTAGCATCTTAACTAGATCTAAGCATCCTATCTATATGTCCCAATTGATTCTTTTAATTAGTTTCTCTTTGTTATGTGCTTGTACGGATTATCCACCAAAGGTGATCAATATCTTACAAGCTAGCATCCCTCTCACATATACCGTGAAGGGATTCATAATCATCTTACCCTTATAGATAAGATTAGCATCAAATGTTTAACCCGAGGTTAAACTAGTCTAAGACCCTAACCACATGGATCTAGGTGATACTTATCTTATTTATATGGTTAAGTAGATTATGACAAAGAGCCGACTAATCCAAACTATTTTGGACTTAGAATCAATCATTCATGATTAATTATTACTTGTAACATGTATGTCTTGACATGGATAATTTTAATTTCTATCAATCGACAAATATTTTTCTAAAACAAGATTCAAATTTCAAGTATGAATTCATCGTCATCAAATGTAGAATGATGCGCCTTGAAGGCCAAAATAAAACATAAGCTATGACATGAACAAACTTCGAAATTGAATAAGTAATGCGAAAAAATCTTTTACAACCCAAAATTCAAAAACTCATCCATCGTCTTCATGAACATACAACAAAAACTAAACTTGCCTCGCAGGGCATCAAAAACAAAGTAATAATGAAACCGGTAAGAATAGGCGAGATCAAAACTCCCAGTTCTCTTGTAGAGGTCAATCTTCCGAGTTACCTCTTTTAGAGACCCGGTTCTTCATGCTCTTGGTTCTTCTTTTAAATGGTACCTACACTTTGTAACAAAATTAATTTGTGACAAACGTGTGTTAATTAGCTCGGGTGAACAACCCAACGAAATAGAAGAATTAGCAATGAATCATGAATGTACCCTGAGAGGGGAAATTAACTCTCTCTTTCCTTAGAAGTTTAATATCCTCTCGGCACGATGGGCATGCGTGACGGCCCCAATCTCCAAATCTTCCACTGAAGTAGCAAACCACCTTTTCTTGAATCTCTTCTTGAGGCACACAATCATTGTCCTCAGATTCAATGTAGGGAATAGGCTTGGATACTCCAATCTTTTCCCTTCGTATCGGTTTTTCTTCTTTTTCTATTGTTCCCTAGAACTCGTGGTAGGAATGGAAGAGGTGGATTTATGTTTGGCCATGTCAGACTCCACATTCTTCAACATACCATGCAATTCACCTAAGGTTTTCTCCATGTCATGCATGTGATAGTTCATGACAAACTGATCATATGATGCGGGCAAGGACTGGAGTACTATATCCACAGCAAGCTCCCTCCCCATGGGAAATCCTAGTCTCTCCATTTGGTCCACGTACGCCTTCATCTTAAGGATGTGGGCACTCACACTCCTACCTTCCTGCATTCTACAACCGACTAGGTTTTTAACACACTCATAGTGTTCCTCCCTTACTTGTTGTTGGAACATGTCCTTCAACTTGTCCATCATATCGTACACACTCATGTGCTCAAAGTGTTTTTTCAACTCCGAGCTCATAGTTGACAACATGAGGCAGGCAACATCGTGTGTGTCCTCAACACGCTTTTCATACGTGTATCGGACGGACCAAGTCGCGTCGCTAGCAGGTGGTTCCGGAAGAGGTTCCTCAAGGATGTGCAACTTTGACTCAAAGCGAAGGAAAATTCTCAATTGCCTAAGCCAGTCAACGAAGTTCACTCCCATGAGTTTCTCCCTATGTAGGAACATATGAAGTGAATTGTTTGACGTGGTGTTATTATCGTTTGACATCTATAAATAACAAGAATACACGTTTTAGTTAGTTTGATATAATCCTCATTAAAATAATTACCCATAAAGTTTTATAAAAAAAAATTTATCTTAACAAGGGCTAAGAACCATATTTTACTCCACTACATGACGGGTTTACCGCGGATCACTTCATGAAGCTATTTAGGCCGGTAACCACTTTACCGATTGCAATCTCCATTGCAACTCTTAGACACTTGCGGGATCCAACGACGTAAAATGGTTGGTTGGCATGTTTGATCCCTACTTACACCAATCCCAAATTAAAATTCTTGGTTGACTCGTGCTTAGCTCGACAATCACACAAGGATTTTAGTTTGCAATTGTAAATCGTCCAACAAGATACATGGTAGCACACTCGACAATCATTGGCTCGTGCTAAGCTCGACAACCAATAACTCCAAGTCGCCACTCTCACCTTCCACACAGATCCACATGGAATAACTCGTGCTTAGCTCGACAATTATCCCATGCTTCACTAGAATCGGGTGTGTCATCTTATGGATGGTACGTGATTTACGTTTTAGGAAACGGGCTTTTGTTTCTTGATTAAAACCAAGTTTTAATATTTGATTAACAATGTAAGTGACAAAAACGTTTTTCACTTTAAATATAAATACCAAGTTTATATTGTTTTGTTAATCGTGTACGCGCGAGAGTTTGTTAACCAATTTAAAAACTCTTGTGATTTTGTTAACTTAGAAAAGTTATCAAGCATGCGAGGAAACATAAACAACCATGCAAGAAATATAAATCACATCACACGCATACAAAGAGGTTGGTAACCATGTTAAAAACCTATGCGTCCTACCCGCGAGCCAAGCCGGGAGGACTAGGTCTACTAAGGACACAAACCTAGACCATGGAGTGCTCCCACTGAATCCGCTACTTCCATCGGGACTAACCGGATCCAATGTCTTCAAGACGTCTCCTCTTGACTCTTCATTGTGGTATTCAAAAACACAAGTACACAAAAGAAAGGAAATGGCATGCAAGCCACGCGCTTCCTATCAATCTAGTACAAGTACATATGAACAAATGAAACGGCATGCAAGCCGCAATAATTAATTACAAACTGAACAAATAAATAATAAATTACATCACACGTGACACCAAGGTCACCAAATAAATCCAAACAACGAAACAAACCACACGGCACAACCACAAGGTCTAGGGCGATGGTTACCAACTAAAAGCAACAAACAACAACTACAAAGCACGGTGTGCCAAAACCGTGACCAAAGAGTATTTCGGTAAGAATTTCCAACACAAACACTCAAGGCACAATAAGGAAATTCTTGTACATATGCATTAGGGCACAAAACCAACTTTTATACCCATATTCATATATACACAACATATGTGTATGCATGTATGCATCTCATGCCAAGACCATACCTTACATACCCATATTTGTACCAAAATATTACGAGGGGTTAACCAAACGGAATCTGCCAAAAAACAGAAACTCCTCCACGACCCAAAAAACCACGAAAAAAAAATTTCTTTTAAGGACAAAAACTGCCCAGAAACTCCTTCATGGCCCCTCACGGCTCGTGAAGCCCAAGGGCCTCACGACCGATCACGGGTCAGAAGGGCTCGTGAGCCTAAAAACCAAGTTTCACGACTAAACTGTTCACGAGTGCCTTCACGACCTCTCACGGCTTGTGAAGCCCAAGAGCTTCACGACCGGTCACGGGCCATGAGGACTCGTGAAGCCTGAAAACACTTCCCATGACCAGACCCCTCACGAACACTGGTCGTGTGGCCTTCACGACTCGTGAAGAACACTTCACGGCCCGTGAAGACCTACTGGACAGAAAAACGAATCTTCCAAAAACGGTTTTTCGAGCCATTATCGTGCTATATCTTTGTAGCATAGGCTCTGATACCACTGAAGGAAATCCATGCACGCTAACACCCGTACGCAGCGGAAGAAACGACTTCAAAAACCGGGGTTTTCGGGTATCAAAACCGACATGCATGTATTCCCCAAGTGGGGATCGTGACTACAAACGAATATAGCAACTAAAACAAACGAGAAGCAGGAGAAAGTATACCATCACGGGGCTGGAGCTATCCACCGAGATAGAAAGATCTTCGAGAACCCGAAACCGGGCTCCTGTATTGATAGTCCACACCAAGTAGCCGAGATTCCGCCTTGCTAACGACCCGAGACACGAACCACACGTCGTCTTCTTGAATCTGGAGCAGCCACAACACTTGAACAACTTGCCTTCACTTGATACACTACCTTGCTCTCTTAGAACCAAGAACCATCTATGTATGTGTGTATATAATGAGCATGAAGCAAGAGTTCTTATAGAGAGAGATATACTAGCCTTATATAGAAGCTGGAAGCATGCCAAAGTCCACAGAGTCGGCTGTCATGCCACTCATCCATTGGACCAACACAAAGGTCCAATAAAAACGAAGTGTTACTTTGACTTCTGTCTTCACGGGCTCTCACGGGCCGTGAAGCACTCGTGAAGGCCTCATAGGCCGGGTTCCACCGCACACTCTCATTGGGCCAACGAGTGGTCCATCTAAAAGAATGGCGCCTGCCTTCACGGGCTCTCACGGGCCGTGAAGCACTCGTGAAGGCACTGCTCCCACGAATACTTTGTCCGGGTGGTGAAGGCTCGTGGAGGGTTTCTCTTCACGACCTCTTCACGGCCCGTGAAGGTCTCCAGAAACCCTAATTTCATATTCTCTCATGTTTGCGTTGTGCTGCCGGAATCTACCCTTGGCGTGTGACCCAATAGGCTCATACCTCATCAGCAGTGATGCTAGTACACGTGTATCAGTGCGCATATTCCAACAATTTGTTCAACAACCTCCTGGATTTGAAAGTCCCAAGTTTCCAAACTATGTGTATAAGCTCGATAAAGCTCTCTATGGATTGAAGCAAGCTCCGCGTGCATGGTATGATATACTGTCTACTCATCTTCTGAAGAATGGATTTCAGAGAGGGAACATCGACAAAACTCTATTTCTATGTAGAGAAAAAGGTGAACTCATTCTAGTTCAAATTTATGTTGATGATATTATTTTTGGTTCTACTAACAATCGTTTGTGCAAGAAGTTTGAGAAAATCATGTCAGAGAAGTTCAAAATGAGCATGATGGGAGAACTGAACTTCTTCCTTGGGCTTCAGATTAAGCAATCTGACCAAGGCATCTTCATCAATCAAGGGAAATATGTCAATTACTTACTCAAAAAGTTCAATTTTTCAGACTCATCCCCGATGAAGATTCCCATTGTCCCAAAAACCAAGCTCACATCTGATCCAAATGGGAAAGCAGTTGATCTTCCCACGTTCAGAGGGATGATCGGATCCTTGTTATATCTGACAGCTAGTCTTCCTAACAAAATGTTTTCCACATGCCTATGTGCAAGGTTTCAGGCGAATCCAAAGGAATCACATCTGACAGCTGCCAGAAGGATGTTCAGATATTTGAAAGGTACACCTGAACTAGGGCTACGGTACTCCAGAGACTCCGGCTTTGATCTAATTGGATTTTCAGATTCAGACTATGCCGGATGTCAGATTGATAGAAAAAGCACAACCGGTGGTTGTCAGTTACTTGGTGGTAAGTTAGTAAGTTGGCAAAGCAAAAAAGCAAAACGCTATCTACTTATCCACCGATGAAGCTGAATACATTTTAGCTGGGAGTTGCTGTGCACAAGTCCTTTGGATGCAACATCAGCTCGCTGACTATGGCATCTCCTTTCAGCGCACTCCCATATATTGTGATAACACTAGTGCTATTGCAATTTCAAATAATCCGGTGCTTCACTCTCGCACAAAGCATACTGATGTTCGACATCATTTCATTCGAGATCACATTGCCAAAAATGAAATCGAGCTTCGGTGCATCTCAACTGAACATCAGCTTGCTGACATCTTCACAAAAGCTCTAGATGAACATAGATTCAATTTACTAGTTGTAGAAATTGGAATGCTATATCCTTCAGAAATGTAGCTATTTTAGGTAAATTTGATTGTTACTATTCATTCTTTCTTGTCACATTTAATGCCAGCCACCCTAATAGCTAAGCTTGAATAATTACTTTAACCCCGTCTCTCTCTGACTGTCAAATCATCTTTGAAGCGTAATCATGAGTAATTTTCTTTATAAACAACCAAAGATTTTCTTTCCTTTTTCATCTTCTGCACAATCTCAAAGAAAATCTTTCACTTTCTTGAAAACTCATGGAGTTTACTATTACGTCCGTCTTCTTTCCAGTTTGCTACGTGATCACAGTTCGCATTCCAGACGAAGGAATCGGGATTGATGTATCATCTCAAATATATCTTTTATCTTAGCATGATTGTAATTTTCCTTTTTGGCAGTCTATGTAAATCATGATAGCAATCATGTAATCATCTTTTGTTAATATGAAATTAGTACTATCCAAGCTTGGTTCTTATTATTGTTGGCATTGTGTTTCTTCTTTTATTATTATTTATTTTCGCTTCCCTTATTTTTGTTAAGATTAAAATTTCCAAAGCAAAATTTGGATATTTTTTTATCCCTTTGCCTTGTGAAATTTTATCTCTTTACTAATGGTTTGTTGATGAAGATTAGTTGTTTCCAAGTTACACCGGGTAAATGGTTTCACCAATAACTGATTGACATCACAAAAGTTATCCTTGCGTATTTTCCGCATTCACGCGCCCATTTTCACCCTAGATTTACTCAACTGCTCAGATTGCCTTCATTTAAACCTCTTTAAAACCCCCAAATCGCCTTTTCAAGTTCTTTACCTGCAATTCATCTTCTCCGGCAATTTCTCTTTGTGCAAAATTACATATCATCTTTGTGCTTGATCCAATGGCTCACAAACTTGCTTCTGCGAAGGTGACTCTCCCCAATGATGTTGTTCCCAAAATTCCCCTGGCTTCCATCTGCTTCAAGGACAACAACTACTCTGCTGACCTCACCATCCCTCCTCCATCCTTGCCACTTCACCAAATCATGACCTACCTTCATAACTGCCCGTTGAATTTTGCTCTCTCAGCAAAGGTTCCGATGTTCGAAGAACATCTCTGTGAGTTTTGGATGACCGCTGAAGTCATTAACCCCAAAACCTCCGGCCAAAGTATTCACTTCAGTATGCTCTCTGGTAGCAAGCCCGCTGAAATCTACAAGGATTTCCTTGCATCTATTCTCCATCTTCCTCGGCGGGAACTCACCTCATCTACTGCCAACGCTAAAGAGCTGCTCTTCTCCTGTACTGATGTTCACAAGGTGAAAGGTAACTCAATGGTTCACACTCGTCTTCCAAAGGAGTGGAACTGTCTTATTGCACATCTGAACTTTTGTATGACCAGCAAAACAGGTGGTCTCGACCAAGTTAATAAAGCAATCTTAAAAATGGCTTATGCCATCATCCATGGTCATAATATTGACTACGCTGAACTCATCTTGGAAAGCCTTGTGATCTCACTGACAGCACGCACAAGGTCTCAACACATTCCTTTTCCCCGGTTTGTGTCCTTAGTCATCTACTCCTTACTGACAACGGAAGAATACAACTCTGCTTCAGTTCTGCTTCCACCCCCTTCACTACCAGGTTTAGTATGGACAGGATCTTCGTCTGCCTTCAACCCTGCATTAACCACACCAATGCTAGCACTTGTCTCTCTGAAACCTTCCCCTACCATCCCTCTGCCATATTCAGGGTTATCATCTGAACCTGCACCCTCTAAAACCCAAAACCCTGTGCTTTAGTCTTCCCCTTCTAAAACAAAGAAAAGGAAACCGATATCCGCTTCGTCCAAGCCATCCATCAAACCTTCAGTTGTTCCAAAAGCCACCACCACCACCACCATAAAACCAACCTCTACCACAACTCAACCACCCAAATCACTCCTAACCGCCTAACGCCAAAAATCTACCATTCCATCAAGTCCCATCCTCACCTACTCTGCTTCAGGTGAGGACTTCGCTGATGAAACACCTTTGGTCCTCCGCAAGGTTCAGATTCAAAGATCGAAACCTACTGAAGCGGTTCAGGTAAATTCTCCTTTAATTAAGTTTTCTGAACACATTCTGACTGATGAAGAGATAGCTAAAACCCATGCTGTCCCTGAGGTCCCACTTTCACAAGTTCAGGACACTGACAGAAACAAGTCAGCCGGAACATCACAAATCCCCACCAATGAGTCTGCTAGCACACCCACTACAACTCAAGTTCCACCAGTGCATGGAACTACCATTCCTGTTTCTGCTGAACTTCCCCCTCTATCCCTTGATGCGTCAGTAAACCCAACTGATGCTATGGATATAGACAAAGCACATGATGTGTCAGCATCCAAACCAGCTGACTCTGATGCTCAGCCTACTACCAATGATGAAACTACACTTCCCCTAGTTTCTGAGGTCCAACTAGTTCATGACTCTTCAGTACTCCCTGAAGATGAAACTGCACCTAAATCCCTTGATGTGTCACGAAACCCAAATGAAACTATGGATTCAACTAGGGCAGATGATTTATCACTTCCACACCAAACTGAGAGTGATGCCCAACCTTCCCAAATCAATGAAATTGAAGTTCAAACACCTTCAGTTGAGATTACCCATGCTAATGAAGACACAGTCATAAACCAGACTATAACTGAAGCAACTGTGCCCAAGGCCCTTGATGCATCGGGTACTCCCACTAATGCTATGGCCTCCACATCTCTTCTCAACAAACTCTTTGATCTCTCTTCTCCTCAAACAACTGTCAATCCTTTTGATGACAATGATGCTTTTGATTTTCTTCAATCCCCAAAGTCTGTACATTCCCCACCTGTAACGCCGGTCTTTTCAAATTTCAGAGTATATATATTTTTTATTTTAAACACGTGCGGAAGCTAATATTTAATTCACATTATATAACTTATATAAATATAAGTTGTAATATAAAAGTACTGTTTAACAATCATTCCAAACGTTACCAACTAGTTTGACCATTACACTAATTATTACACATTATTGTTTTTACACAGTGTTCCCCAAAACCTAATATGTCATCCCTGTAGGTACCCATACTCACTTTCAATCATTTACCTGCATATGGAATAAACATGAGAGGGTTAGCTATAAATAACTAGTGAATAACAATTAAAGCATGAGCAGTATATCAAGAGTATCATAACATATTTCATGCATCACATCATTTCATTCAAGTCTATCCTAACACATGGTGAAGCACCGGTTGTCAGCAGGCATCACGTCTTGCAGGGTTATAAGCCCGGCTCAATGATCCTCACTGGGGAAACCGTTGCTTCCTCCGCGCCGGTGGAGAAGCGGGTAGCGGTCCACCATTGCGTTGTCGGGAACATATCCCATTTGGGATCAGTGGGAAACTGAGAGCCCCAAGTTAGTATTGAGGGCGGTGGTTTAGCTAGAACCAAGATTCGTGATCATCGAATCTCCGCACCACAATCTCTACAAGGTAGTACCGGCACTCAAACAATGGCCTACTCTGGCCTTATCACAAACACAATGGCCTACTCTGGCCCTTACATATCAAGAGTGACCTAAACAGGCCTTTCATATATCAATAATGACCTACAAGGTCTTTTACATGCATACATATCATTTGGTTCTCATAATTGGTTCATAAACCTCTAAACATGCATATCTACAATTTCATGGATTGTAACATACAAAACATCTTCTAATACTTTTAATATCATGCTCGATTTAACTGTTACTCACCTGTTGAGCTTAACAGGTAATTACACAACTCCGGCTTGCTTTAGTTGTCGTTAGCACCTATATCAAATCATTTACATTTAGACATTTAAACATGCAAGGAAATCATCAAGAAATCTATAATAATGTCCTAACAATGTCCCTAACTTGTTTGCTAACTTATATTCATGACCAAAACACTTCTACGCGAAAGAACAACACAAAACAGCAATGTGTGCAGAAACTGCTTGGACGCGTTGCGTCGCGTGCAGCAGTGCACAGATGTTGTTTCTGCATAGCAGTACCATTTTGGTCCATTTCAATACCAATTCAACTCTAATCAATTTTCAGTGTTCCATAACATCATTTGGCACTTGTAGGTGCTTTCTAACATCCCTAACACATATTCAATCAATCCATACAAAATTCAAGCTTTAATTAGCAAGAATGTGTTCAATATGGCCAAAACTTGAAACACATCAATTCCAACACTTCCAATGCATCATTTACACTCCAAATGACTTATTGAAGCTATTGGAACTGACCATTTCCTTTAAAACCTCTGTTTGGTAGCATATTCTTTTTAGAAACCTCGTTCTAATTCATTTCATATTCTTTTATTCTTTTATATTTTTATCAATATTTTATTTACTCATATAAATAACTATTTTAGTTATTTTCTTTGATATCTACAAATATATATATTTTATTCAATTTATTAATTTAATACACGTACCACGTAAGCGTGCGTCTAGGCCCTTTGTGAGGATGTTACACCACCTACTGAGCCTTGAATAGATATTGCTTCCTCTCTAGAGAACCTATCTGAAGTTGTCCTCTTTGCTTCTCAGTTAGTCAAGACCAATAATTTTCAGGGGTCTTGTATAGCCAATAATCAAACCAAGCTCGAAATTGAGCTTCATTCTCTTGTTGATTCTCTCCACCATCAGTTCACATCTCTCACCAAAACTATTGACTGTCAAAATCTGACATGTCATGGTATGTTCAAACAATTTCAGAATCTTGTGAAAACTATGGCTGATTCTGCTACCATTGAGTTCTCTAAACTAAACACCCAACTCTCCGTACTATCACAATTTGTACATTCCTTGTCCTCCAAAGTTGACAACATTCATGCTGTCAATTTATCAGAAGCAGCAACTCGTCAGTTACAGGATTTATTTGATCCTTCCTTCTCTGGCCTCTCTAATGAGATTTCGGCCCTGTCCCGTTCTATAGAAGCTTCAGGAATCTCTGCAGCTTCTAAGGGGGAGAAAATTCGACGACAGTCCAAAATCTGTCAGATTATTAGAAGAAAAGCTACTGTTGATCGAAAATTTCTCAAATGGCAAAGAAAGTTTTCAAGAGTTGAAGCCATGCAGAGATTAGAAGATGAAGTGACTCACCTCAAAGCCACTGAAGAGAATAAGAATAAAGCCTTGATATATTTTGAGGCTAGGCTCGCCAAAGTTGAAGAAGCCAAGGCACTTGCTGAGGGAGAGCTAAAGCGTCTCCTTGGTCTGAGGAAAGCTGAAGCTGAACTCTTCAGTTCAGAATTAGATGGAACTGAATGTTAGCAAATAATAAGGGATGATAAAGCTTCTCAGATTCCCACTTAATCAATTGCTCAATCATTGAGTGGCCAACCAAGTCGTGCTGACAAAGGTAAAGGAAAAGCAATAATAAGTTCTCCGGATGATCTGATGAGCAAGGGTACATATGTTGAAGATGACTCAGATGATGAAAATCCGAAAGCCAAAGAAAAGTGAGTGGCTGGTGAACTTGGAAGACTAACAGCAGAGAAATTGGCACTAGAAGAAGTTGCTGCAAACAAGATTGATCTATCTCCTTTGGAACATCAAAAACAACTTCAGGAGGAGATCGAAGCTGAAAAAGTTTTACAAGAAAAAGTCCTTTCTCCTTTCTTTTCCGAAACTCAAATAGTTAACCCCGGTTTGAGGTTGTCATACCACTTTCATCCGATATCTAGTTTGAATTCTAAGACCCTCTTTATGAATTATAAGGCCCTTTTTATGCTCTCAAAGACCGGCTTTTACAGAACTGAGATTCCATAGGCCGAAACGAAGCCCTTTAAAGGTAGAATTAGGAGTCGAAGCCATGCATTTAGCCCGATTGCTGGGAAACGGACCGCAGCGCAACGACTAGGACTCGTGTCGGAGGACTTTTGAGCGTGAGCTACCACTCATGCAGCGACAAGGACCGAAGAAAAAGTTCTTAGATGCTAAACAAGAAAAGTGGATATGCTCTAGGCATCAAAGAATACATCCAAAAAAGACCACTTCAGTAAGACTGAAGAGAGTCAAAGATGAATTTTTTCTGAACATTCATCGCAAAAATCGTCCTCTTTTTAATATATATACAGTCAGGCAAGTCAAGCTCGAATGTGCTGTCTCTGAATGGGCTGAGATAATGGCTTGTCTGTCAAAACACAAGCTGACTGATGATGTTGAGTTTGTTCAAAGAGAGATCACCAAAGTGATCGAATTTTACGAAGAGGAAGTAAAGAAGAGGGGATCTGATGCTGAAGTCTTGCCTCCAAGGGATAAACTCTCAAGGGTTGACAAGTTAAAATTTAAGAGAAGGAGGCTCACACACAAAAAGTCTCAGCAACAAATTTTGGAGCTGATATCTCTTGGAGAGCTTCCCAGCTGCAAAGGCTTTCACACTTCCTTACCTTCTGGATTCATTCCTGAAGTGGGTAAACTTCTCTCAAATCCAAGGGGATTTTACTTTCTTGATGCATACGATAAGATTCGTTTTCAGAGAGTTTCAGAGTTCGCCAGGGCCGATTTGCTTCATCTGAAATCTCTCAGATACTTCATAGATCCCAAAGATCATGTTGTTAAAGACATTCTGGATGAGTATATGAATCAAGTGTCTCTCAAGACTCCAAATGAATCCGTTCCTGAGGAGTTCAAACCGATTATTTAGAATAGTAATACATTTATTCTTTATTCTTTCTATTCTTTATTTAATTTGTAAATAGTCATGGATTATAAACAAATAGGGGGAGATTGTTAGTCCGTTATTTGTATATATTCCATTACTGAAGGAGCTTTCGAAGAAAGCACCTGAAGGAGTATTCTTTATTCTTTTGTAAACTGTTCTGACGCACCATCTAAAGAAAGAAGTCTGAAGTTCATCTGATGATTTGTTCTCAAGTGAACGTTAACCGAAGTTAGTCTTCAGTTATCAAAGGGTCTTCTACACTGAAGACACGTCTAAGTACCAGAATCTTCCTGTTATGTAAAGTGCACGATCTGCGCATCTGAAGGAGCTTGAAACAGCAATCTTGTTTTCTGTTCCTAATTTTATGAAGAGCTGTACACGTGTAATTAAATTAGAAGGTCAGGATTATTTTACTTAGACTATAAATAACTGCTCGTTGTTCGAGAAAAGGTAAAGCATTTGTTCGCTATTTTGCATTCAAGTTTGTTCTTGATTAGTTTTTACTCGGCACTCAAGTTTGTCCTTGTGCACTCTTTGAAGTCTGGTTATTAATATAATCTTACTTTGAAAACTTTCGTGTGTTCGTTACTTTAAAACTATTTCCGCACTTTGATATTAATCATTGTTAGTTTTATACTTAATTCGGAAAAACAATACTTGTGAAAACTGGATTTTATAAACAAATTGCCTTGAAAAAATTGTTGAACAAATCCCACACACATCAAAATTCTAATAAAACCAAGGTTCTAAAAAACGTAAGGCGTGACATGACTGCAAGGTCAAGCCTCAAACTTTAGGAGCCATTGTGAGTCATGACGTTTTTCAAGGTGACAATTTTGTATATACTTTATAAATATTTATATCCAATTTATCATTATTAATATACAAATTACACAAAGTTGCACAAATTAGGAACAAAATAACATATACAAATTACAAAATACAAATTTATAGAAGTTCAATACAGGCGATCGCAATGTGTATATAAAAAAAGTCAAAAAAAAATTTTAAAAAATATATTTGTGCGTCACACCTTAAAAAACTAGCCATTTGGCTCGTAAAGGCGCGCCATAAACCGTCTTATCTTACGCCATGCCTAACCACACTGTCAAGGGTTATTTCTTAAAGTCGGAGTCAAGCCTCGAGTCTTGATGCCGCCATGACGCGTTTTTTAGAATGATGAATTAAACCACACACCACACCAACAAATACAGTAATTAGTACATATTTTTGATCAAATCATATTTCTAACAATTACACACCAACAAGCTGGAAATTTCTAGGTCGACCCAAAACCTAACACGAACCCAACACGAAAAAGTGACACGAACCCGAAACGGGTCAAAAGCGGGTTGATACGAAATCGACACGAAAATAAATGTGTCGGGTTAGGGTCAACCAAATAATGACCGTATGACCCGTTTATAGGTAAAACTATAACATTTTTTAATTTTCTTTATTACTTGAAATTTAAATTTTGAAAAGAAGATTATGAATTCAAATAAGAGAGTGACATTTTAGAATAATAAAACCTGCCAAACAAAAGTACAAAACACTTAAACGTTAAAAACTCAAAATAAACAATAAAAATTTTATAGTTAAAACAATAGTACGTTACTCTAGTATTTGTTATTTTTACTATATACTTTTGATACTTTTACATTTAATTATTTGATATGTGATACTTTAGTATTTTGGATCAATTCATAATTCTATTTAATGATGAATAATCTTAAATTATTTGTTTGTTCAATAACAATATTTATTGGTATAGAATAGTAATACATCATAGTTTTTATTATATTCATTTATATAAGTGACTAAAAAAGTAAAATCAAATTTTCAATCAAACCGTAATAAACACCGAATTTGAAGTTCGAACACAACGGAAACGAACATTGATTATTAAAGTTTGAATATAAATGAAAATCGTTTTCGAAATTTGTGCTGAACATTGAAAACAAAAATGGAATTTCAAATATTGATAAAGAAAACCGTATTCAAAAATCGTACTCGAAAACCGAAAAAATTCTTGTCGATGACATTTGACCTAAATGGGTCGACCCAAAAGTCGACAAGAATCCGACACGAAAAAATTGTCACGACCCGAACCTGACACGAAAATAAATGGGTCGAAATTGGGTCGACACGAAACTAACCTGAACACGAATGACACGAACCCAATAACACGAACCCGACCCAAATTGACAGCTAACAACCATTAAACAGATGTCACACATATATACAATAGCACAAACACACACAAAAGAACACATATAGGAACACATACGGATCTGACACACAAAATAGGCTGAGTTTAGTAGGAATTTTTTTTTTTAAAATGTTGGAGTATTCATTTTCTAAAGAATATAAAAAATGTGTTAAGATGATTTATTTTTTCAAAAAAAAAATATAAAACGTCTTTGATGGAAGTGTTTTCTTAAAAAAAGTTGTTTAAGAAAGTACGAGAGTTTAGAAATATTGAGGAGTTTCGGAAAATATGAAAAAGTGAGAGATTATTCTGTTTTCTTGAAAAAATGTGTAAGTGAACATGTTTTTTAATTTTTAATGTTCTTAGAAATTTTTTCTAGAAAAATAAAAGATTTTTTTAATAGTGAACACAACCTATGTTTCTCTAATTAAATTGTTTCAAGTTAGACTTTTATTTATATTAAATAATTAAAAGATAATAATAAATAAAACATTTAATTTAATTTCTTAAGTTGATGGGTATTGTGTTTTTCTTCGAGGTGGACTAATTGTCACACCCCGCTAAAGCGGAAACACGAGGTGTCACAGCACAAGATATCATTGCACATGGTAAATAGACAATAACCATTATATTAAATTAGCAAAGTAAGTAGTTCGGATAAAACATAAATAAAAATTACACAACCAAATAATGTTTAAAGGACATTGTCTTGTACGATGCGTAAATAAAATAGAAATTGTTTTTATAAAATGTGACGTTGAAGATGAAGATGCAACAAATCGTGCTTCTATGCATAAGGTACCTAACGACGATCATCTGAAAGCATGGGTAAAAGAAAAAAAACGGTCAACTAGTAGAGTTGGTGAGTTCATAGGTTTTTAAATGCACAAAATAACTTCTAAATGAGAAAAAGTTTAAATAATTGATGAAGGTTTTTGGAATAAAATAAAAGTATGCACGAATGATAGAAGATGTATTATATTGCCCAATACATTGCACATGGTAGTAATATACTATGATGATTGTTGCTTGAGCCATTATCCAACCTAGCCGACAACCAATTGCCCATGAATAAACCTAACGCTTGTATTAAATGACGTTAGTAGTGGTAAAGTACATCTATAGTTCGTCAATCATAAATGGGAGACGTCGGAATCTCCAAATAACGCTACTTACAAATACCATCGGCTCACTAGCGGAGTTAAGGGATAATGTCCAACGAAGGGCCTTACAACGATAACCCAAGCACAACAAAGAATAATACCATAAGTGCTCAAAATAATATTTGAAATAAATAATATGATAGGCAATAAACTTTTCATGAAATATATACACATGCTTTTACCCCAAAAATAATATGAAATACGGTAAAAAGGGGCTATGATACTCACTCGGTATGCAAATGTGTTAACTTGTAAGGGTTTCTTGTTCCTACCGAAGCTCCTTTCCTAATATAAGAGATATGTAGCTCTATTAGACTTATTTTATTTATTATTTTGTATTATTTATTTGTTATTAACTTATTTATTAAATAGTTAAAGGTTGTCTCTATTTTTCCATAAATCATAAGTGTTCACTAGAATTTTTATTTCTTTAAGTTGAACTTTAAAAATTGAAAACTGTATTTTAGGAGTCATATTAAGGCTTAATATTTTAATATAATCTTAATACATGTTTCTAGAATGTCCAGTAAAAATATAGGAATTTATAATCCATGTTTAATATTTTTAATAATTAAAAGTGTATAAGATGTCCACTGATCAGTATCTAGATGACATGTTGTTACTAAAACGTCTGTTTAGGGCTCATACGACATCTTTTTTACATGATTCAAACTGGGAATTAACCACGACTCAAAGATGAAACTTTTAAAAAAAACTAGATGTATTTTGACCCAAGGATGAGTAAGTTACACGCGTTTGAAGTGTACCCTTTTAAATCTGTCAGATTTCCAGATTCAACATATGTGTCTTTTTAAATATGTTTGAAGGATCAAACGTTCATGAAAATTAGTGAATCCAGGTTTAAATGAAAGGTACCACTTTAAAATAAGATTAGCAAAAAGAATCAACTGATTTTGATACCTAGAACTCCAGATATATCAAAAATAAATGGGGAGTTCTAGCATCAGAATCTGCCAGATTTATTATTCATTTTGCTTATGGGTCATAACTTTAATATAGCATGTTTATATTCATGATTAATCATCTTGTATGGGTATAAGCTTTGATAATCCATGTGTTCTTACAACAATAGTAGGATGATACACATTTTATGTGTTCCTTACAACATTTGTTAAGATGAAACACATGCATGATCAAAGTCTTATTTTCTTGATTTTTAGTTGATTAAGTTCCATACAACAATGGTAGGATGATGCACATTTCATGTGCTCCTTACAACATTGGTAGGATGTTTATATTTACATGATTATAGATATATATAAAAGAAATAAGATGAGCATCAAAGAAAATAAATAAAAAGAAAGAAGAAAGAAGAAAAGAAGAAAGGTAGAAGAGTAGAGATGAGTGTTTAATGATCATCTTACCAACTCTTGTCTTTGATTATGTGTTGGATCTTCACAAGATGAACAATCCTTGATGTTCTTGGGAGATTTTTGATGGTGAAAGAAGAAGAGAAAAAACAGAAGAGATGGAGTGTGGTGGTAAAGGAAATGATGAAAAGAGGAAGGGGGCTTAGATAGAACATGGGGGAGATCAAGTGGTGGTTCTTGGGAAGAGAAGGAGGCAAGAGAAAAGAGGGGGGGGGGGGTAGCCTTGGCCGGCCATGGGGGGGGGGGGGTTTCTTTTATTTTTTATTTTTTTTAAATATTATGTGTAATTAGTTTAACTAAATTTTGTATAAATGGTGATTTTGTTTAAATCTTTTAATTAACAAAGTTTTAATTACTTTTATGAGTTTATATATATATATATATGTTTTATATTTTAACTAATTTATATTTATTATGATGTATTTAATTATTTTTATTGATATTATTATTATTATTGTACATGATTTGTAATTCTTGACTTTTAATAATTCGGTTTTTCGAGCTCGGGAAGGTTATAACCATATAGGCAGGATTTCTATGAAATCTAATATTATTATTGATGTATTTAAATCATAAATACTATTTTTAGTCATACCAGGCTTAAAATTAGAATTTCTAATGGCTAACCTGGGAAATTTGTTACCGAATGTCACGCTAATTCAAATAAAATTGAACTTGCATATACTTTAATAAACATAAATATAATACTTGCTAGTGTAGTTTAAACTATTTTTGAATTGAAGTAATAGGTTTTTAATATGATAAATTGTATTAAAATATAATGAACTTTGTCTTACTTGTCATTATATACAATCAGTTTTATTTTCTTAAAAATAATACAACCAAATTTCATAATCCTCACGTAACTTGTTGTATACTATGGAAGTTATGACAAAATTAATTGTATACAATGATAACTAAACAACACATATATAAAAAAGTTGTTTGCATACAATGAGAGAACTATGAAAGTTAATTGTATTATTTTTAATAATTTAAAGCGGTTGTAACAATGATACTAAGACAAAGTTCATTGCATTTTTATGCAATTTGTCTTTTTTAATATTTTAAACTCAATTTGAATAAAAAATCAGTTCTTGTTGAAATTAATTAATTTTAATAATTAATTTTTTTTATCTAAATTAATGAATAAAAAAATCAGTTTTGAATAAAAAATTAGTTTTTGAATAAAAAAATCTATTCTTTAGCCAAAAGAACAAGTACGCCTAAATGTGATTGCTGAGTAATGTCTCCTTATCCTTGATTACACCCGAGAAGACCTTACCATTTCTAATTTTCCAAACAATCCACATAAATGTATATATAACCCCATGAAAGCCTTTGATTTCTCCTTTGTAGTTTAAAGAACGGCCTCACGATAAAAGATTTTGAGCATTAAAAATTTGTAACACCGCAACTTTCAACCCATTTTTTTAGGGTTTAGTTCCTATAAAAGTATCAAACTTGTCACATTTTGCTATTGTATGTACTGAACTTTAAAACTTACCATTTAATGTATTAGACTATCAAAACATACCAATTAATGTATTTAACCTGGCATAGAAGGTTAATTACTGATGTGGCACTAGTTAAGTTGACATGGATATGATCTAGTGGTGACATGGCTGGTGATGTGTCTTTTCTTTCATAAAAGTAATTTAAAACAAAACAATTTCTATAATAATAATAATAATAATAATAATAATAATAATAATAATAATAATAATAATAATAATAATAATAATAATAATAAATCTATGAACATATATCAATTCTATGAAGAGATTAAGTCATCCATCGATCTCCTCATTCATCTTCATCAATTTCATTTTGCATATTCATCGATCTATAGTAGATTAAAGTGTTTTCATCATCAAAAAGATTCGTGGTTTCCATCTATTATTCAACATTTGAGGATGGATTCAGATCTGCGTTTCTTCATCTCCATCGAGGGTTAAATCAAATGTTTGTTTCTTCATCTCCATCGAGGTTACAGATGTGGGTTTCTTCATCTTCTTCGTGGGTTTCTTCACATGCTTCGTGGGTTTCTTCGACTTCTTGGAGGGTTACAGACCTGGGTTTCTTCATCTTCTTCAAGGGTTAAATTGGTGTGTGTTTCAGATCTGGTAAGTTTGGACTCATATTCGGCTGTTAAATTGGTGTTCGTTTCTTCATCTTCTCCCAATCTAGGTTTTATCTTCAATTGTGATTCATCCTGTTCTTGTTGTGTTATTTACGATTCTTATTGTTTCTAATAAGGGTTTCCATTAGATTTTAGGGTTTCCATCGAGTTATTCTTTTTCTTTTTGTGATTTAAGTTTAGATTCATCTATTTAAGGTTCAAATTCGGTATTGCTATTAAAGTATTAAGCTATTTATTCATACACATTTCATAGATCCGTGTTTGCCATTGCAGATTGAAGGTCTGTTCATATAGGTTATAACGATTCATCATATCAAATCATATAAACGATTCATCACACTAATTCTTATCAACAATTTTGTTCATATGGGTTTTTTATTTTGTTTATACAGATTTATGTTGAATAATTAGTCCCAAATATGTGTTCTATGTGAGCTTCCAGATGAAAAACCTAATTGTTTTTTAGAATTAATTAAAAATATGGGTAAATTTGATTTGGCAAATGAGTCACATAAAGTTAAATAAAAAATGAGTATATTACCGGTTACCTTTTTAGCAGGTAAAACGATACATTAAACGGTAGGTTTTAAAAGTCTAATACATTAAATGGTAAGTTTTAAAGTTTGATACATATAATAGCAAAATGTGACAAGTTGGATACATTTATAAGAAGTAAACCCTTTTTTGTAATATCTGCTAAAGCGATTAATATAAATATATACAAACCTGTTTACCAAAAAATGTGTCAAGTAAACAAATTACATATGGTTATCAAAAACCAATATCTCAAAGTTTAGTGTTACATAGTTACAAATGGATCATCAAAATATATATCAGAGTGCCGGTCAATTATTTTATTTCAAAAACAACACTAACTCCCAGCTAAACATCCGACTTACCAAAAACCTGTAAAATGGAGTGGAAGGTGGGGAATTAACACGAAGCTAAAGGAATGAAAGTTAAGCCAATGAAAGAGTATGAGCCACAACAACATGTAATACCCAAATTTTCCTAAATAAATAAAAGTGTATTATTAATACTGCTATTATCATTTGTAAGTTGTGCTTTGAATTAATGGATTGAAGTTTTGGCCTATTGGGCTTGAATGGTTATTATAAATAAAGGTTTTGATTTGGGTGAACTTGGTGTGGTTTTGTGTTGGGCTCATTTGATTATTATTATTAGATAAGGGATTAGTTGTTTGTGGACTTGGAATTGAGGATTTGTGGTGGGCTTAGGCTTCGTCAGATATATATATATATATATATATATATATATATATATATATATATATATATATATATATAGGGGAGGGTTCAAACGAGAACTATTTTTCATACGAGAACTGTGAGAACCAATCTTGACTGTTCATTTCGGATAATGGAATTCATGGATGAAGAGCATGGGGGAATGAGTGTGGTAGGGTGCATGTAAGGAATTCATTGGTGGACAATCCAATTGAAGGAGGGGGAATTGGATGGCTAAGATTGGTTCTCGCGGTTCTCGTACGAAAAACAGTTCTCATTTGAACTTATGCCTATATATATATATATATATATAGGAAATTAGGGCTTAGCCCCCAAGAGAGCTAATTTCACTGTTCCATCCTTCAAACAGGGTGTGTGGGTTGTCTGTGTCTCAAAGGCCAAAATAGAGCTTCATTCTCACTTAAATCTTCAAGAATTGTGAAAGGAACTATCTAGTAATGTTTCTTAGCTCATGGTGATCATTTACATACTTGTGTATGGATTTTTAGCATGAGTTTTAGTGGTGTTTAAGCATGTGACATGTGTTCTTCGTTGGTGTCTGTGAGCCGAGAGAAAGAGATTGCTTCAAAGAGTCAAACTTGTTAAAAGACAAAGGAATTAAAAAGGAATTGTCTTAATGGGTGGAGAAACAAGTTGTAATTTAAAGATTTCATTTTAGATGTGTTTTGATAGATTAGAAGACCATGTTTTAAACTGTTATGGATACATGTGTGTGCGACTTGCATGGTCCGACCAAGATGAAGTGGTCCGACCTGAGCCGGGTCCGACTTGGGGCCTGTCCGACTTGGGACTTAGGAGTCGCAAGGGATTGTCCAACCTAAGGACTTGGTATGACTTAGAGTGTTGGTCTGACTTAAGGATTTGGTCCGACTTAGAGTGTTGGTCTGACTTAGAGTTTTGGTACGACTTAGAGTGTTGGTCTGATTTGGGGTGTTGTTCCGACTTAGAGTGTTGGTTCTTGGTCCGACCTGGGAGTGGGGTCCGAATTAGTAGACTTAGAAATTGTGTAACTTGAGCCAGGGACTAGTACCCAATATTTTTTTTCAGTGAGTTATATTGTAGGCTCTTGCTATCGGACTTGTTGATTCTTTAATTCTGTAATTTGCTTATACTCGTGATTGAACTACGACCAGGTGAGTATTCTTATTTATATTCTAGAGAGACTCGTATACAACCGATCACGTGCAAATAAGTGATAAAGCTATGTGATACATGAAAGTTATGTTTAGACCTTTTACTTGGGTAACGGTTATGCTTAGACCGTTTACTTCGGTAACGGGTATGAGACCAACACTTCGGTGTCGGGTATGTCAGACCATTGCAACGGAAACGGGTACGAGGAGACCGCCCAAGCAGACGGTATGATGTGTAACACCCTGATTTTCAGTCCAAATTTAAACTTTTCCAAATCTCAATTTAAAACATATTTTATACAAAACTCTTTAACTTATTGCGGAAGCATTATAATTTTCTTTAAAGTATTTCAACAAAATAAATTAACATTTAACCATAATTTAGACATTGAATACGACCCAAGTCTTTTGGTGTTACAACAGTCAATCTCACGACCATAAACCAAAGAGTAGGAAATCCAAGATTACCGAAAATGCAACCAAATCAAAACTATGCGCAAGGCATCTACCCGCCTCACCAAGGCCTCTAGACATTCTGCGGATACAAAACATTTTACACACTGGGTTAGCTATAAACATAACTGGTGAGTACAATCAAAAACATTTGTCTTTCAAAACCAAGTCATCATATTTTTGAAAACACGAGTTTGGCAACAATGATACTTTAAAAGTATCCACATAAGCATATAAGGATGTGGGTCTGTCCATTGAGCCACAATATCTCTACGTGGTAGCTAGCACGGTCAACACGTGCCCACATGGGGGATAACCACATCTCCCCGTCAAGGTGGGGGAAGCACGAAGCTGTCCACCATACAACGGTTATCTGGAGTGTATGAACTGTTCCCCAAGTCCACTCGTGTTGCTTAGGTTCGGTGGCTCGTCAGCCCAGTGAACCTACACGGTCATAATGGGTACTGGCATATCCCTCCACTCTCTGCACCAATTCCTCAACCACCCGTGTATCAAGGTTCCTCAATTGCCGAAGCCACATGAACCAGTACACGTCTCAATAGCTAGGAACTCTGATGGTACAAAGTACATATCTCAACACTGGTCCGGACCAAAGCACATACCACAAGGGTCACATATAACACTTTCCATAAAGGCCAAATAATCCAAGCATTTCAGCTTAACAATACACACATAAGTGTCACATATCACATAGCTCTTGAGCATAATTGCTCAACAAACAATATCACAATTGGCATCTCAATGCCCACAATACACCATAGGTGCAAACATGTTTTCCATTAACTCAAAGCCATATTTATTATTACAAAATCATAGCTCACTCCTTCATGAAGTGTCATGTTTCAAAACCATCAAGTAAAACACACATTAACATAGACCATCTCCGAACTGGAGCAATGATCTTAGTTTGAAAACCATTTTAAAAAAACACATCATATATTGAATTTACAAATTCCACATCCTTTAAATTCAATAAGCTTCATAAAGCATTTGCCCAAACATATCAAACCCATTATAAATTAAATCCATGGTTTCCACATCCTTTGATTCAACCAGTTTCATCAAACAATTGCCAAATAATCAAAACACAATCATGATGACTTGAAAACTGTAGCAAAAAGCTGGGTACCCGTAGGGTGTACTCACCCGAGGGTGTGATGAGGATCACAACCCCATCCAAACCAAAGCTCAAACACTGGATCATAAACCTATGATCACAAAACATAAGGTTAACTTACATAAGTTAACCAAAAATAATGTTTCTAAACTCAATTCTAGCTTTAGACACTATTTCGGTCTAAAAACACTTCATATAACCCTTATAAAACCTTAGAATCAATCCCCAAACAAATACATGTTCAAATGGGGTCAAAACTATGATTTTTGGAGGTTCGAGGGTGTCTCGCGCTGCGAGAAAATCGCTGGAAGAATTATCTATGCGAAAGCAGGACCTCGTGCCGCGAGCCTATGGCTGTGAACCTAGCTCGAACCGCGAGCCACCCATAAACAGTATTCTGCAGCTTTGTTTTTAACATCAATCCGACCAAAATCCAATTTTTACCGGTTCCAACTTACTTTGAACATACCAAAGGCTCAATCAACCCTTTATAACAACAAAACACCAACACTTTACATTCTTATGATCATCAAACACTAACTTAACCATTTCTTCCAAGTTTTTGACCCATTTGCCAAATCTTTCAACACAACGAACCATAAATCATCATAGACAACAACCAATACTAAAATCAAACACAAGTTCAAGCTTAGACTTACTTGATTTGCAAACCCTAACTTGATTACTTCCTTTCTTGCTCAAATCCAAGCCAAAGATGAAGAACTTAAGGTTCAAACTCTCAAATTTTGAAGTCAAACACAAGAATCCCCAATTTCTCTTTTGATTCACCCTTCTTTCTTTTGCAAAACTCTAGAACTCTCTCTCTCTTTTCTTCTCACGATTTTGGCAGCCACAGAATGAGTCTTTTGACTCCCATTTGACTATTATACACATGCACACACCAAGTTACACATTTGGTCCTTGTTCTTTCTTTTCCTTTACATTCATTACTAGTTTTTTAATACATATCACACAAACACAATATTTATTATCCAAGTATTGTTAATAACACATAATTTTACTAAATACCCATCTAAACTTGCATATATATAAATTTTATAATTTTACCAAAATTACGGGTATTACATTTCCTCCCTCCTTACAAAGAATCTGTCCTCGGAATCGAATCAATCCTCAATCTCACGCCATAACACATCTTTTGCTAAGATCCTAAATAGGATCAGATAACTTAACTCACGGTATCAACCTTTTCATAATCTCTTAATCTTTATTTCCACAAGAGCAATCATTACTCTTATTTAGTCTCAAGCTCCTAATCATCGATTAAGACAATTAATCACCGATATAGCCCATCTATATAGGTTTTCTAAACCAAAACTCAAAATCAATTCTTTTAACTAGAACTTTTTAAAATAGCCTAGTATCTTACCACTAAAGGGTTCATAAATAACTCCCAGTTGGACTATCAAAAATTTAATATTGTTAACCCAACATTAACGACTCTTAAGTCATATTGTCTCATGGCTAACAATTGATCACACCAATTTGTGATTTACCAATCACTTTCAATTCTCAATTACCAAACTAGCTCATAAAGATTCTTTACAGTATATCTCATTTTCCAATTATTCCTTGGAAATCTAAATCATCGAATGGGTAATTGCATTACCTCTCTATTATCTCAAAGGAAATACTCCACACATGAACATAAGTGTAACATCCTCAACTTGGGCCTAGTTGTAATTGTACGTACGTATGTATAGTTATTGTAATAAGAAGTATTATGTATGTAATTGTTGAATTAAATGAATCGGTGTTTATGTGTTTATATGTATGTATGTACGTGTGCAAGTATGTTAAATATATATGTGTATGTTAAGTAAAGATATTTTGGAAAACCTCATGTGAGGTAAGGTGGCAACCGCCACTGTTGTGTGTAAACACACATATATGTGTGTTTAAGTTGACTTTAGTCAAACCTAGCAAAACATAAACACACTTTCTCTCGTCTCTCTACTCTCTCGCTCTCTCGGATTTCTGGAAAAGAAGGAAGAAGAAAGTAGCTGTGGTTGTTAATCTCTTAAAAGGTTAGCAGCATAGATTCAAGCTTGTTGGAAGATTACATATGTGTTAGAATCACAAAATTATGCAAGAACACCGTGAAGAACATGCAAAAGCTTACTTTAAGTGGGTTTTGGTATATTTGGTGTTCTTATATGATTTGATGTGTTTATGATGGCTAGATAGATAGAGAGTGATGTTCTATGATGTTCTGGGCTTAAAGAAAGCCAAAATGAGGTTGCTTAGATGGCCAAATGAATGCATCGGAATACCAAACTATGAAGTTATCGGATTCCGAAACTATGAAGTTGTCGGAAACCGCATATGATGAAAACCGAAGGAAGTGTCGGAATCCGATAGAAGTTTCAGATTCCGCAACTCTGTCGGGTTTCATATTTTATAGTCCTTTTAAGTATGGAATCCGCAAGTTATCGGATTTCCATAGTTTCGGATTCTAAGTGTCGGAATCCGATAAGTATCGGATTTCATTCTATGTATCGGAATCCGCAAGTGTCGGATTTTGTGTGCATGGTTGGAATTCCTAAGTGATGGAATCCGAATGATGAGTATCGGATTTCATGGTGTGAAGGTGTCGGATTTCATGAATCCGACAGGACCTTCGGATTTCCCCAAATCCGACAGTCCTAGCGGATTTGTGTGTGTCCAAGGTTAAATGTTATTTTGTAAGTCTTGAGTGCACATGTGAATGATTGATGTAAGTATAATATGCTAGGTGAACTTGTTAGAGGACTCAAGCCAAATACCTGTGCATAGCAAACAGCTCAGGTGAGTGCCTACTTTCATGAGACTCAATAGAGTAAGGCTTGCATGCTAAGTGACTATGTGAATGTACTATGTATGACTAACTTGCTTTTGCAGGTATGCTCGAGGAGGTAAGTGTGTGACTTGTATGATGTTAGAATATGTATCAGGTGCATGCCAGTAGGTCCAGATTGGAACCACTTAGTTAATACATGATGATATGAACGTATGAATAACTATATGATGTTATATGTCAAATGATGGATCCTTGTGGGATCAAATGAACTTATATGTGTATGTGCATTGTCTGCAGACTATCTGACGCATGGTTAAGGTCAGTCGGTTGTAACTGGATCCTTCGGGATTTCACGGTGATTCAGGACGCATCCTGGATCATAGGTTCTGCAGAACCGCCGTGCCTTAACGTTAGTGGTGATCAGCCGGGTGTAGCTGGATTACCTGTGGAGTCTTTGACTCTGTGAACGATTCTTGGTGGACTCCCCCACCAGCACGGAATGGTTGTGTCTGATCCCCCGGTCTGAGTTGTTGAGCGGGATTGATTACCCTGCAAGACACGACTCTAACCGATCTTGTCAGCACACCGCTATGTGCTAAGCTAGCAATGATTGTTTATGAGATGACGCATGACTTACTATATTGATGCTTATGATTGTATGTACTCACTAGCTAGTGTAGCTAATGATATTATGATTTCCCTTTTCAGGTAAAGACTAGATGGCCTGCGAGGCGGGTTGCCTTTGGGAGATACATTGCCCCTTGTGGGTGGAACACTTGTACTTATGTAATGTAATTAGATACAATGGTCGGTTCCTGTACTTGGTAACACCTGCGTTGTTTTGATAAGTTATTAATGTAAATAACTAGTGGTTGTTTTAAAAATAAAAATCCGCTGCTAAAACCTGATTTACCATTAACGTAACTGAATTCAGAAGCGGTGTTACAATAAGTGTTCCTTATAAGTATTTCTCCAATACTTGGAGTAAAACAAAATGTTTATCCATACGGAATACCATAATTCCATACTTTGCCATAGTCATAACCATACAAAGCTTGCTCACATAATTAGGAAGGTAAGCTTACAAATATCACTAATCTGAAATCATTCTTTCATCAATTTGTCAACAAAGACCCAAATCATATAATCTCCTCTCAAGGTCCTTAACAACCTTGACACATAACCAAAAGTATATACACTAATTTCTGTTTCAGAAACTTCTGACGGTAAATAATTACCTATTACGCCATGACACTTCACATAACTTAGATGTTCAAAACATCATACCTTAATCCAATGGCTATACTTGCCACTAACAATCAATAACTAATGCACAAGTTCAAATGTCTACACAATACTAAAGAAGAGTTCACCCGAACCAATTTACATAAAACACAAATAACTCATAATTCATAACAAACTTCGATGCTCGTATAGACTCAACAACAATAGATATCACAGACATTGTCCTCTGGACGCTCGCATCTGCAAGCACAACTCTACCTAGAGATCTTTATCCAACAAGGCCTTTCGTCGTGCAGCCCTAAGTCGCCTCATTAAGTCCACAACAACTTTTGGTCTAAAAGACCAACATTAGATCTATTAGGACTATAACCTTGCTACTCCAAACTCAGGTCACAACCTTTGCCATGCCCGGATAAAATAGATCTCAAGGTCAAAGCTCTCGACCAACTCGAGCTACCAGTATCGCCGCATGCTCCTGGTGGTCAAATACTCAGTCATCTCTTGTGGTCTAAAGGCACCACAATATGTCTAACAAAATATAAGCTAACTACTTGTCACCAGGACATCTATCATCAAGATAGAAGAGTCTTAACTCTATCTCATAGTCTGAGGACATGTCTCAAATCATATGTAGGAGCTTCACTTTCTGGACCAACTCCTCTAATCTCTAAATCTATTTTCGGTATCCAATCACATAAACAGAGTGAATCACTCCTTAGGTATCAAACCACATATTATTCGATAATAACACAAACAAAGCCAATTGGACTCAAATAATCATATTTGATTATGCTGACAATGACCATTAGGTTCTAAGGTTCTCCACCTCAGAGAAAGGTTTATAGACTTTTCATTACAATGTCATCTGTAATCTTTATGACCTTAATATACATTACTTTCATAAACCATTTTGATCATTGAGTAGGCCATAACTAGATATAGCCATTAAAAAAAACTCTTTCAACTTTACCCAAAAATGGGCCACATACTCAATTTATCAAGTTCTTAATCATTAACACTTATACCAGTTTTAATTTAACTTACTAGGAACTTACAATCTAATCATTTTAACTAATACGCAAGATCACATTTTCATCTCAAAAGACTAACCATTTAACTTGTCCATCCTCATAAGTGTAACGTCCCAAATTTTTTTTCATAGAAGATGTCGATAGATAAATAATAATATAGTTGCATAACAATTAGTAATTAAAGTAAATACACAATTTTTCCCGAATTACATCCGTCATCGTTGTTCATGGATAAGACTACTACTGTTAAAAACTATATTGATATGTTGCGGAAGCTTGGAAAATGAGCTATCAGTGCCGAGCTGGAGCCCCGCCATGGTCATCACCTGAAAAGAGATAAAACAACAACTGTAATCCCAAGCCTTAGTGAGTATACTACTTACAAACCAAATAGTTCACGTAACTGCTCAAATCTCATACCCACTATCGTAGTAAGTGGTCTCATTATACCCGTCACTAGGACGGTCTCGTCTCACCGATTGTTGTCACAACGGTCTGACATACCCGGCACCGAAGTGCTGGTCTCATACCTGACACCGAAGTGTACGGTCTCATACCTGACACCGAAGTGTTGGTCTCATACCCGACACCGAAGTGTACGGTCTCATACCCGACACCGAAGTGTGCGGTCTAACATACCCGTCACCGGAGTGAACGGTCTAATCATACCCGTTACCGAAGTAAACGGTCTAATCACATTTAGTTATAACTCATAGCTATTCACGTATTCACATGCATATAATAACATCTAGAATCTATTCAGGTTATAAGTGAGAATACTCACCTGTCAGCTGGCTTAATTAGTCAGTTCTTACTGAAAGACTTTACTTGCTTAACTCTGCAATTGACTGTTACCTGGTCCATGTTCAAATATGGTTAGCACCGAGTACTAACCTTCACTTACTTATACAACTTCCCATAAGTCGGATGGGTACACACTATTGAAAGTCGCATGGCTACATGTTGAAAGTCACATGGTGCTTACTGAATGTCGCATGAATGTATACATTTCTAACTGAAAGTCGCATGGAACAATTACAAGAGCTGAAAGTCACATGGATGTATACATATACTAACCAAAAGTCACATGGCACAATTACAAGAGCTAAAAGTTGCATGGATGTATACATATACTAACTGAAAGTCGCATGGCACAATTACAAGAGCTGAAAGTCGCATGGATGTATACATATACTAACTGAACGTCGCATGGAACAATTACAAGAGCTGAAAGTCGCATGGATGTATACATATACTAACTAAAAGTCGCATGGCCCAATTACAAGAGCTGAAAGTCGCATGGATGTATACATATACTAACTGAAAGTCGCATGGGTATTGGAAATCATATGAAAGTCACATGAAAAGCACACATAACCATCTGAAAGTCGCATGACATCATTTATATACACTAAAAGTCGCATGGACTATCTCATTCCTTGTCAGTTCATCATTTTGAAAAACCCAGACTCCATAGCCAAGATCAAGCTTTCTCAAAACTCAACCAATTCGACTCATTCTTGTTGCAAAACATTTCTCCACTTATTTAAAACCTTCCTTCTAGCTTAAAACTATATTTTATCAACTTATAAAGTGTTCTTGGTTAGATATTTCTCCTGGGTTTTTCTCAAACATTCAAAAACCCAAAAACCCATATTCTAAGTATTCCCTCACCACCTTAACATAGCAAGATTTAGTATCTACATGATTCCAAGGAGTGAGAAACATTACCTAATGATTTTCCTGGCCAAAATCTCACAGTTCCAAAAATGGACGTAGCCTTCTTCTTCCTCTTGTTTCTTCAAAATGGCACACAGTACACACACACACACACACCTTGAATGGATGAAACAGTGACTTGATAGTTTGTGTGGGAGGCTGTGCCCTAAACTCCTATTTATACTCTTATGCAAAACTTCTTGTGGGCCTAAGACCATCTCAAGACCTCAAGTCCAAATCCCACTAAAACTTTCATTGGATCTATATATATATATATATATATATATATATATATAAGCCCAATTAACTTAATGAATTTCCATCCAACAATATATATATATACAAATAAAAATCACTATATCATTCCAATAAATTACTTTCATACATTTTAAAATTACGGGTATTACAACTCTTCCCCACTTAAACACGATTTTGTCCTTGAAATCTCTATTCGAACAATGCTGCGTAGTTTTTCTTTATCTCGTATTCGGATTCCCATGTCCATTCCGATCCGTTGTGGTGCTCCCACTGTACCTTAACCATCCCTACTCGTTTGTTGCGTAACTGTTTGATTCTTCTTTCGATGATCACAACCGGCTTCTCAACATAATTCAACTTTTCATCTACGGTGATGTCCTCCAATGGCACAAATGCCGACTCATCGGCCAAGCATTTCCTCAAGTGTGAAACATGAAAGATGTTGTGCATTCTCGATAACTCTTCTGGTAGCTCTAAACGATAGGCCACCTTTTCGACTCTTGCAATGACCTTAAACAGTCCAATGAACCTGGGGTTCAACTTCCCACGCTTTCTGAAACGGATTACTCCTTTCCATGGAGATACTTTGAGTAACACCTGGTCACCTACTTGAAATTCTAGTAACGATCTTCGCTTATCCACATAGCTTTTCTGCCGGCTCTGAGCCACTTTCAATCGTTCGCGAACTTGTTGCATGTATTCTGAAGTTTTCTGAACTATCTCCGTGTTACCAAGCTCTTTCGGACCTACTTCCCCCCAACAGATCGGGGTTCTACACTTCCTTCCATAGAGCATCTCGTAAGGCAGCATCCCAATGCTGGCGTGGTAACTGTTGTTGTATGAGAACTCAGCGACGGGTAAGTACAAGTCCCAACTTCCCCCGAAGTCGATCACGTAGGCTCTTAACATATTTTTAAGGGTTTGTATTGTTCTCTCGCTCTGCCCGTCAATTTGCGGGTGGTATGTTGTGCTGAGATTGATCCTCGTGCCCAGATCCTCGTGAAACTTGTTCCAGAATCTGGACGTGAACCTCACATCCCGGTCTGAAATGATAGTAACCGACACTCCCTGCCTCTAGATTATCTCCTTTACATAAATATCTGCCAATTTCTTTGCCGAACTAGCTTCTCGGATGGGTATGAAATGCGCGCTCTTGGTCAATCTATCCACCACCACCCAAATGGCATCGAAGTTCCTTGGTGTCTTAGGAAGTTTTGTTATCAAATCCATGGTTACGTGTTCCCATTTCCACACCGGTATTTCTAAAGGTTTCAACTTACCATGTGATCTCTGGTGCTCTGCTTTTACCCATAGACACGTTAGACACTTTTCTACGTATCTTGCCACATCTCTCTTCATCCCTAACCACCAATAATCCATCTTTAAGTGTCTGTACATCTTAGTGGCCTCCAGGTGTAAAGAAAATTTTGACTTGTGAGCTTCATCTAGGATTATACTTCGCACCTCTATAACTTTTCACACCTAAATCCTCCCGTAAGGGGTCCATAATCCACGACTGTCCTAGGCCATGAAGGCCAATTGACCCTTAATCCGCTCTGCTTTCTGGTTTTCTTCCCTCGCGGCCTCAGCTTGAGCCACCAAAATCATTTCAAAGAGTGAGGTTGTGACTGTCATCCTTAGGCATTTCACACTAAACTGCAACTGACTCATCTTATGACTCAACGCGTCTGCCACCACGTTGGCCTTTCCCGGGTTGTACAAGATTTCACAGTCATAGTCCTTGACTAAGTCTAGCCACCTCCGTTAGCGCATGTTCAAGTTCTTCTGATCAGCGAAGTACTTCAAGCTTTTGTGATCTGTGTAGATGGTGCACTTGACTCCGTATAAGTAGTGACGCCAAATCTTGAGCACGAACACAACGGCTGCTAGTTCTAGATCGTGAGTCGGATAATTACACTCGTGAGGTTTTAGATGTCTCGAAGCGTAAGCGATAACTTTTCCCCTCTGCATCAAAACACACCCAAGCCCCACGTGGAAGGCATCACAATAAACCACCAAGTCCTCCATTCCTTCGGGTAAGGTTAGTATCGGTGCTTCACATAGTTTTCCCCGAAGGGATTCGAATGCTTTTTGTTGGTTGGCTCCCCAACTAAAAGAGATATTATTCTTTGTCAACTTGGTTAGTGGCACTGCCAGCTTTGAGAAATCCTTGATAAATCGTCTTTACTAACCGGATAGCCCTAAGAAGCTGCGGATTTCCGTCGGGCTCTTATGTAACACCGTATTTTCAACCAAAAATTTTCATTTTACAAACCACATTGCGGAAGCGACTTAAAATTCTAATAGTATTTACAACTGTACATAAACCACTGTTTACAAAACCATCTAGTTTAAATATCAGTATTACAAAAACACGGATCGTCACAAATAAACACATCAGAGGCCTAGGTAATTACTCCCCAAGCTAACCAGTCTCAGCCGAGCCGCTGACTTACCAAAACCTGTAAAAAGAGTGAGAGGTGGGGGATTAGCACAAAGCTAAGTGAATGGAGTAAAACCACAAAACATATATCAGCAAGAACCGCATGATATCAACAACAACAAATAATAGATAATCGTGTCCCGGGAAGACTGGCGGTTCTGTAGGAACCTACAACCAATGCCGGTCAAAGCAAAGGTTTACTGATAGTTCATTTGGTATTCTCACACAGTGTTACCTTAAGTTGCAACGAATGCATCAAAAGATCCCAATACTGATTAGCCGATAGAAAACAAACCCAACCCATATGCTCAGTCGAAACTGACTTCCCAACCATCATGTATACATATCACTAACGCAACAATTAATTAACAATCAACCAGTTAATCAATTATCAGATATACAATCTATCCATGCGTCAAACCATAAACAGTTGCAACCAAACCAATTACAACTAACATCATCTGTGAGTAAACATCCACTCACCTCAAGTTTTCAGCTTCTCCACTCAGTGATCTAATTTTACTGAGCCTTGTCTGTTCCTGAGAACACAACAACCAAACATCAGTATCCAATTCATAAATATATATCAAACATATATTTATATCATCTTTAAATCAAACATATCATGTTAGATTCACATATGCATGAACACTTGGCATATAGCATCAAATAATCAACACACAGCCAAAACCATCGGATTTCAAAGGAAATCTGATCCAACCATCGGATTTGTAGAAATCCGCCAGAATCTCGGATTTTGGGGAAATCCGATACATAGTGTCGGATTCCACCACCTTCGGATTCCAATCAATTGGAATTCAACTCTTCGAAATCCATAATCGGATTTTAACCTGCGAATTTAACACTGGAATCCACCATCGGATTCCCTCCCTGTCGGATTTCAAATATCCGGATTCCATAATGTCGGAATTCATCGGATTCCACATCGTCTTCTTTATTACACAATCCGCCATGTTCAATCCTCCATGAATCATTTCCACAATTTAAACAATTCATTTTAAAGCTTGCCAAACATATTTAAACATGATTAAACATGCTATCATGCATCATAAACACCATAAAACTCAAGAACATGATCAAAGTAACTAAATCCACTTGTCAAGTTCACATACAAGTTCATACAAGGCGATTTCATGCAAAACCTAGCATGTTTTTAATTAAAACTATAACATGTTACCCAAAATAATGTTTCAAGAGTAAAACAAGAATCATACAAACCTTTAACTTGAATCTACGAATTCAATACACCAATTCCGATTCTTGTTCTTCTTTTTCTCTCTCGGTTTTTCACACACAACACATACACAACAGATTGCAAATAGGGAGGTGACTTCTATTGTTTATCCCATGTAAGCCACATATACATGAAACTAACATTCAAGCAGGAGGTGTCAACCTCTCCATTTCTATAACATGCACACACACACACATACACATCCGTATATATATATATATATTAAACCTTACTTAATTAACAACAATAATTAATTTAAGTAAGTTCAATTATCAATTAATTAAACAATTTAATCAATAACTAATCACGTATAAACATACCATAGTCTACGTAATTACTAAGCCCAAAATCAGGATGTTACATCTTAGGCGTTTCCCATCTCATAACGGCCTCTATTGTAACGCCCCAATTTCCAAAATTTAAAAGAAAGCTTGAAACAAAAGGTATTTGTCTAAAAACAGAATTTGATAAGCTGATGGAAACCAACCAAGTATTCTTAAACCCTTTGGTTCATACAAAAAGGTAATACAACCACGACTAATGTCAAAAACAGTTTCCAATAAGCTTACCATCAGCAGAAGCCAATAAAACATTTCGTTTAAACCCTCGAGTTTGAATAAAAAGAAATATGCGCGCATTTAAATCAAAAGTACTTTCCGTTACACAAATGGGAGGGTTATTGTTTCAAATCATGTTTTAAGCAACGAACCATCAACAGTCAAACCGGGGCCTTGCCTTGGTGCTAACACAACCTACAAACAACAACAAGCAGTATCTGCTAAGCTACAAGAGCTTAGTGAGAAAGCTAAACTATAAATCATATAAGCATACGCATACACATATACGAATGCTGTAACAGTTCTTATGGATATAGTAATGCACGATCTTAGCATCCGCCAAGAAGGCTAAAACGTTGTCCATAGCAGTACCGCACGAAGCAGCATGCTACAACTCTACTCTCGCATTCCATGATCCTTTGATCATTTATAACACATTGCAATGTAACACACACATATCACAGATATGAATCAGAGTTTAGAAAACTCGCCTCAGCAATTAATACCACACAAAGTTATGCCAGATATACATGGAACACGTCAAATAGTAATTCCTACAGTTATATAATCATGGTGTTAATCACATACTCAAACTCAGCATAAAACAAATTGAACATGGAACCTACACAGGCCGTGTATCTCTACACGGGCCGTGTCCCCCCTTCAGCCTACACGACCTGACTTGGCTATATGGCCAGTGTTGTCACGATACCTACACGGGACGTGTAGCCCCACACGGGCCGTGTACCACAAACTATACACGACCATGTATACTAACATGGCCCTGTGACCGCCTTCCACTCTACACGAACGTGTACCGTTACACGGGCCGTGTACCTTACAGGTCCAGCCGACTGTTCTTTCTTTCAGTCGCTGTTTTGGCTACAAATCCGGCAAAAACTCAATAAAGGCACTACTGGTTGTTTTCCTACACCCCAAACACCAAATAAACTAAGAACAATAACCATAACATGATCAAATCTTGATTCACCATGAATCAAGCTAAAAACCCATATGAACTTCAAGAACAAAGCTTAAGTAATCTTACCTCAAACTTGTGATTGCTAAACTCAAAAGTATCCACTTGTATATAGCTATTTTTGATCAAATTTTTAGAAAACTTGGATGGAATTAAAGCTACGTGAACTAGTTTGTCAAGAAATGAAGTCTTTGTCTCTCAAAAGGTGAAAGATGGTTATATATATATATATATATATATATAAATACTTTGGGAATTTGTAACATCCGCAAACCCGGGCTAGTTGATTAGCGGGCTAGCGGCAGGTGATTTCGTATTTAATTTGCGTAAGTCGATTATGTGATTAATTGAATAAATATTTGATTGAATTGAAAATATATATTTATGAATATATATATGTTTGTGTTACTGGAGTTAAAAGAATTAAAAGAAAGTAAGTATGTATGTATGCATGCATGTGAAAAGAATAGGAAATGAAATAAGACACCTCCTGCTTGAATAAAAGTGAGAATATGTATAGGTGGGGTTCATTTTCACCAACTCATACTAAAAGGTGATGTGTGTGTTTGTGTGTAAAAAACCGCCAGTTGAAGAAAGCTAGAAAACAAGAGACTTGGAAATTCAAAGTAGAGGATTTGTGATTTATTAATCAAACTGAAGGTTAGTATGTGTTTGTATGATGCTATGGATTGTTTTGATGTGTTTATGTGCTGAGTTACATGTTTAAATGGGGAACTACCATGATAGGAGCTTGAAAGCTCAAAAGTGTTAAATGGGTTTTATGTGTTTAATGATTTAAAAAGGTTTTATGATGTTCATGATGATATATGGTATGTTATATGAAGTTTCCTATGTATTGGAAGTGTTTTGGATTGGGAAAATGGATGTTGGAAATGAAAGGTATATGTGAAGTTTGCTGGAAATCCAACAGTTCAAAGGAAGAAGAGGTTGAAACCCGACGCGTCGCGGCGTGACGCCTAAGAGTCGCGGCGCGACACCGAGAAATCCGGGTCCCTTGGAAATCCGACAAATGCAAATCCGGAACTCTGAAATCCGCAACCCGAAATCCGATTCCGGAAATCCGATACCCAAATCCGCATGCGTCGCGGCGCGACAGGCCATTTTTGGGAAACTAGTTTGTTTTGCTATGCATTCATGTGGGATGTGATGGATTATTGTTTGTATGATTATTGTATGTTGTTTACAAGTTATATAGAGATATAAATATATATTATGGATATATATTTATCAAAGATTGACTTTGGTTTGTTGTGTTCTCAGGATTTGCAAAGACTTAGTGATATTAGACAACTGAGCAGACGGGAACGAGGACTGAGGTGAGTGGAAGTGTACTCACGAGTGGGGTTGGTGGTAACGCTTATGTTTATATTTTTTGAGATATACTTATGATTTGAGATGACATGATAGACTGTTTAGTCTGAGATGCCTTGATAGACTGTTTAGTCTGAGATGCCTTGATAGACTGTTTAGTCTAAGATGTCTTGATAGACTGTTTAGTCTAAGATGCCATGATAAACTGTTAAGTTTAAGATGCCAGTATGGAATGTGTTATTTGATATTTGTTGACAGACTGTGTTGTTCGTTGATAGTTGATTGTTGCGTGGCCAGTGTACATGGTTAGTTATATGTGAACGTGGCGAGACCTGTACGTATGGTTAATTATATGCGTACATGGTTGGGGGTCAGCTATCGTATGTTTTGGGCTGGGCTATCTGCTATTGGTTGCATAGTTCTAGATCTTCTATGCATTTGTTGCAGTAGAAGGGGTTTAACTGTACCAAGTAGCAAATAGCTATCAGTAAACCTTTGCTTTGGCCCGCATCGGTTGCAAGTTCTGCAAAACCGCCGTTCCTTTAGAGATTGGATTGGTTTGTGGAGATTGTTTGATCTGTTGAGATCTGTTTGTTTGTGCAATTGGTGATTGCTTGTGCTAGTTGATTGTGGATGCTTGTTTGTAGCTTCCATTCACTTAGCTTTGTGCTAATTCCCCTCGGTTGACTGCTTTTTGCAGGTTTGGCTGTTTAGCTTTGTTTGTGGAAGGGAAATTTGACCAATGCACTAATATTATGTTTTGAGAAGAGACGAGCCATGTTTGTAAATATTTTGTAACACAAATTGATGTGAAGTTTGTAAACATTACTTTGTACTTTGGGGGTATTTGTTTTAATGAAATTAGTGAACGCTTCCGCAACAATAAAAAAAATGACTTGAGAATTTACGGTGTTACATAATTGACACAACAAGTCCCTCAACTTCTCATTTTATTTTTGACAACTTTAATCCCTCAAGTTTCTAAACACCTCCTAATCTTGATTAGGAATTCACTAAAACTGTAACACTGGTTTAATTTATTAAACCATGAAATTCGAACTCTGGGTGTTACAACTCTCTCCCACTTGAAATAGATTTCGTCCTTGAAATCAACTGCTGTAGTGCTTTGGATAACTACATGTTATCTCTTCCTCAGGTTTCTTTTTCTCAAAACCACCTTTTTATTTCTACTGAACTTAGCTAGTCCAATCTATTATTGCCAATAATCATTTTTCCAATAGTATAAACACATATGCAGACTCGTCTGCTCAACATTTTCTGAGGTATAACTCATGACAAATACCCTGGTGATTCTCAGTTTACACATATTCCTTTCCACATAATCAATAACTCTAAATGGTTCAATTAACATCGGACCTAATTTCCACTTTATTCTGAATCTGTTAATGCCCTGCCATAGTGATATACTATTTAAACATAGTTTTTCCCACTTGTCACTCATCGACGATATACGATTATTTGTGTAGATCTTTTATCAATTTGGGCTATTAACAACATTTTTCGCATTTAATAAATTGTTCTGATATTCACTGTACCATCTCATTGTTATTGATTTCTTTCTGGTCCTGAGGTTTGACCTCTCTTACCACATAATATGCCGTACGCTAACAACCCAATACTAAAATAATAATTTGTATAATATATATATATATATATATATATATATAAATATGGCTATCACCAATTAAAATGCCAATTTCTTTCAAATTTACAACATACGTACACCAATTACTTTCAATCGATTGAATTGTTTTTTCACTCTACTCATATAATAACATGTGCTTCTCATCTCTTCATAAAATCCTTTTTCAAAATTTTGGACTAAACCGGTTTTCTGATATAACAAAAACAAAACAAAGACACGTAACCAAAAATAATTTCTTTATATAAACCTCAACGAACATTAGAGAAATAAAATTTTCTGGATGGAACTAAAATATATATATATTTGAAATAGTTTGTTTACAACCACTCATATCATTTTATAATCCAACCAGGTTGGAACTTCTCTTATGTTTTGATATACATCCTTCACTTCAAACTTTGCAACACATTTGCCGCATACTTGGCTACCTCTGGCTTCATCTCTAGCCATTAATATTTCACTTTTAACTCTTTATACCTCTTACTCGCTTTAGATAAATCAAAAATTTAATTCTGTATTTCATAGTTTAATACTTAAGGATAAAATTTTGATCCTCCTCAAGGACTCATTTCTTTAATTCAACTCTGGTGAGTAGAAATTTCATTTTCAAGAATAATTATTCTTTAATTGTTCCCGCTCTTCCTCGAGCAATAATTTTACTCTCATAATAATAATCGATAAGACAGTTATCGTGCTCAATTATCTGTCAGGTCAACACCTGACCTTTTGTTCAAATTTATACTTTCCACTTCATATATAGGCCAAGGCCCTCAATTTTTTAAAACTTTCACATCACGTCTATCATGTTCTCTTTTAGTGTTATTGTTGAATTATTTCTGATAATCAACACATACATGACTCATCATTATATTTTACCTCGATTAGTATGATTAATTTATCAACATTTTATCCATTCCTCACTCAAATTTTCTCTGTAGTAATATGAGTCACTGCCACATCTTTTATTTAATCAGAGATAATAATCTCTTTCTTTTACTCTTTACTCATTTTACCAATCATTCAACATTACATATTGTGGCTTTAAATTTCTTTTCCAACTTAATGCTATGCAATTTCTTCATTTAATTCTATAACTTTTATCAATTTTACTTTCTACTACAATTACGGTGGTCAATATGAATTATTTTAATATAATTGATTATTACAAATCTTTTCATACTACTCTCCCACTTTGAGTCAACTCATAATATAAAAATAAAATACTCCTCACCCGTACTTCAACCATTAACATAAAATCTTCCTAAATTTTTGCCTTCTTCATCGCTTTATTATCTAAGAAAATACATATCGGTTCTACATAATTTAAATACATATTTTAAAAAAACTTACACTGTATCTACTTATTTATTTAACCTCTCGTCTAACAGACTTTACTAGTTAGGACATTCTGAGGACTCATGTTCGTACTGAGCACAGTCATAACAAAACTTTCCTAAGGATAAACAATCCTTATAATTATGTCATACTTCTCCACACGTATAACAACCTTTAGTTTTATGTTTACACTGACCTATATGATTCTTACCACAAGTTTCGCATCCTGTTCTTCTACGGGATCCCTCAGCTTTAACCTCTATTTTATCCTCTTTTATCTCGTTAATCATTTCATCCTTCAGCATATGAAATTCTTCTCGAACTACACTTCTTATCTCATTCTTCATTTCTGTCATAATAGACGACATAACTGTCTTAATACATTTTCCAAATTCATCCGCAACGACACCCCTAAGGTATTTGGTAGGTATGGCTCCACACCTTTCCCGATAAAGAGAAATATAATCTTCAACCTCTCCTATGGTAATCATGTCAGTGTTTTCTTCATTTGTTACTTCATTTTCTGTTCTAGGATTCTCATTAGGATCCATTACACTGTACCAAAACAATTCTTGGTTAATCATAATATCAATCACATCTCGCATCATTAAACTTTTCTTTGTTTCACAAACACTCTACTCATTTGCCGTCTTTGAATAATATTGTAGATTATACCAACACATACCTCTTTCCACTTTCTGTTAATTTACTTCTCATAGTTCTCATAATAATTTCATGTACATGACATCTGTATATTTTGCTTTATTACCACTCTTATTAATACATCATATATTACATTATCTCTTGAAACATAGAGTTTCAGCAATTATTATACTTTCACAATCATACTATTCATTTTCGTCTTTAAAATGACACACATCATTACTTGCATTTAGCCAATCCATTGAGACTGGTACATCATATTATACACGTCCACACTCTCACGTTTTTATATTCATTTCAATTTCATACACCTTCCTCATTATACATAATATTCTCGATATTATATTACTCATCTTGTAACCCATTTCATCTTTATTTCATAACCATCGTCCATCTCGTTCATATTTATAGGATTAAACCACTTCCTCTTTTTAAAAGAGTTTTATTAAATCATAATCATTTTATTCTAATTTACATTTTAGAGCATAACCTCTTTCTCAATTAACATACTTTATTTTTCTCTTTAAATACCTTATTGCTGGTATTAATTTAGTTTGACTATCGCAGTCATTATATGTTTAACTATTTTTCTTCATCATTACCTTTTCTTATAATCAATCAATTACTACAATTAAGTAGTATAATATTTATTACCAATTGACATTTTGTTCATTCGTCCGTATGCTTTCCTCATAACCATGATTTCTTGTTCTCTTTATATAATACTTTCTCACAGTAATATATTTTTATCACACCACATAGTTTATAGTGTTTTCGTATTATTTCATTTACACTCAGATCTAGGCTTAGTCAAGCCCCATATCATTCTTCCTTCTTAGTAAGGTATATTATACCATTTTCATCACTTATTTTATCAACTTTTATTAGCATATCTTTCTGACATCAACTCATTATCTGATTCAATATCCGCCTTACTTTAATAAGGTATACCTTTATTAGGATTTTCTCACAAGTCACACTGGTTTCTATTCTTTCTGGAACCATCCTTTAAAATATTACTTACTCAAAAGTCTCTTATACTTATCATACAAGAATTCATGTCAAACATGACTTTTATAACAAGAAACTACTCAGGTTTCCTCTTAACTCATTCTAGTTTCTCCTCGTATTCACTATCCTGGAAGTATAGATAAAGCATCAAAACATAAGGTAGCTTTACCACACTATCCTCTATATCAAATAGTTGTACTCAATTAACATATCCGTACACCTATTCTCAAATCTGAAGTAGCCCTGTTCATACTAAGGCACTCCTATATTAAAGGTGTACTATCTCCTACAAGTACCCTCACCCGATTCACAAGATTCCCCATGATTTTATCAAGTTCCAACATATTTTGAGTGTCAATAGTAATATGGGCCCTTATATTACTCCGAACACACTATATACATTCGATCTTAACTTTACAACAAGAAATCCCGATTCACAGGCTTAGGCCATGTATCACATTATTAATTACAATCTAACATATAAGCAATACCTCCTTTAACAGTTTAATATCACACATTGCCTATAAGCATTCAGCACTAGCCACATAAATCATAGGATAATATCCCCTATCAAATCTTATATATCAACTCGATGCATAACATTCACTCACATACCATGTCTTAGCACTTAAAAGTGTATCGATCAACAATATCTCAGGTATTACAATACCAATCATAACAATATGCATAGTTAACACAATCTCTGCAGAATACATAATATACTCGCCAAGCTGCAAGCCTCCAGTTTGACAAAAATCCACAGAACCATGGTTTAAGTGTAGATGAGGCATAACACACCTCCATATCCCTCAAACCTTGGCTCTGATACCAAGTTGTAACGCCCCAATTTCCAAAATTTAAAAGAAAGCTTGAAACAAAAGGTATTTGTCTAAAAACAGAATTTGATAAGCTGATGGAAACCAACCAAGTATTCTTGAACCCTTTGGTTCGTACAAAAAGGTAATACAACCACGACTAATGTCAAAAACAGTTTCCAATAAGCTTACCGTCAGCGGAAGCCAATAAAACATTTCGTTTAAACCCTCGAGTTTGAATAAAAAGACATATGCGCGCATTTAAATCAAAAGTACTTTCCGTTACACAAATGGGAGTGTTATTGTTTCAAATCACGTTTTAAGCAATGAACCATCAACAGTGAAACCGGGGCCTTGCCTTGGTGCTAACACAACCTTCAAAACAACAACAAGCAGTATCTGCTAAGCTACAAGAGCTTAGTGAGAAAACTAAACTATAAATCATATAAGCATACGCATACACATATACGAATGCTGTCAAAGTTCTTATGGATACAGTACTGCACCATCTTAGCATCCGCCAAGAAGGCTAAAACGCTATCCATAGCACTATCGCACGAAGCAACATGCTACAGCTCTACTCTCGCATACCATGATCCTTTGATCATTTATAACACATTGCAATGTAACACACATATCACAGATATGAATCAGAGTTTAGGAAACTCGCCTCAGCAATTAATACCACACAGAGTTATGCCAGATATACGTGGAACACGTCAAAAAGTAATTCCTACAGATATATAATCATGGTGTTAATCACATACTCAAACTCAGCATAAAACAAACTGAACAGGGGACCTACACGGGCCATGTATCTCTACACGGGCCGTGTCCCCCCTTCAGCCTACACGACCTGACCTGGCTACATGGCCAGTGTTGTCACGATACCTACACGGGTCGTGTAGCTCCATACGGGCATTGTACCACAAACTCTGCACGACCATGTATACTAACATGGCCCTGTGACCGCCTTCCGCTGTACACGGCCGTGTACCGCTACACGGGCCGTGTACCTTACAGGTCCAGCCGACCGTTCTTTCTTTCAGTCGCTGTTTTGGCTAAAAATCCGGCAAAAACTCAATAAAAACACTACTGGGGTGTTTTCCTACACCCCGAACACCAAATAAACTAAGAACAATAACCATAACATGATCAAATCTTGATTCACCATGAATCAAGCTAAAAACTTATATGAACTTCAAGAACATAGCTTAAGTAATCTTACCTCAAACTTGTGATTTCTAAACTCAGAAGTATCCACTTGTATATAGCTATTCTTGATTAAAACTTCAGAAAACTTGGCTGGAATTAAGGCTACGTGAACTAGTTTGTCAAGAAATGAAGTCTTTGAATCTCAAAAGGTCAAAGATGGTTATATATATATAAATACTTTGGGAATTGACACAACAAGTCCCTCAACTTCTCATTTTACTTTTGACAACTTTAATCCCTCAAGTTTCTAAACACCTCCTAATCTTGATTAGGAATTCACTAAAACTGTAACACTGTTTTAATTTATTAAATCATGAAATTCGAACTCCGGGTGTTACATCTATCTTTGCCGGGTCCACTTTGATTCCCTCTCGGTTAACCAAGTGCCCAAGAAATTGCACCTTCTTTAGCCAAAATTCACATTTCAAAAATTTCGCATATAGCTACTCCCTTTTCAACGCTTCCAGCACCTCTCGAAGGTGCTTCTCATGCTCCGCCTCGGTCTTAGAGTAGACTAGGATGTCATCGATGAACACAATCAATAACTTATCTAGCATCGGTCTGCAAACCCGGTTCATTAGGTCCATGAAAGCTACTGGTGCGTTTGTGAGGCCGAATGGTGATGTGCGTGTACCGTACCAGTTTTAAATTTATAAAATCCGAATTATTTAGCACAACTACAACACAAATAGGCAAGAGGACCTAATCGTATCGTAGTATAGTAAATAAGTACGGGTGTCGAACACAAGGGGAACGAGTATGATTTTGAATATAACTATACTAATTAAATATTAAACTAATTTAAACACAGTAAAAAGGGGAATTTATAATCTTATCAATAAAGATCCAAACTTTACCACTCTAAATTACTACTAACACTATTAAACTCCAAAAGCAACCCAAAGAGAGCCAAAAGCAGATATCTTTACGGATTTAAACTTATTAATTCAAAGGTTTCCCTCTCTAGACTCGATTTCACCTCTTTTTAACTAATTAATTCAATTAATGCGTGCAATGGACATATAATCACTATTTACCGATTCTTATATAGTTATACTCATGGTCAGATTATAACTCTATAATTATGGTTTTAACAAACCTTATGGTCATGAGATTGATCAAAACACATAATTAGCCGATTTTAAGTTCGTGTCAAGAAAGACTTAATCTTTATGTGTGTTTAGGTTAACAAAACATGTATTAACATATAAATGGTCATTATATATTCATCTAACACATTAAAGTTTCCTTTTTTAGAAGTTTAACCTAGGATTGGTCTATCACTAGTCTAGATTGTCTATTGGTCCTAAACAATCAAGATTCAAGTTACACAAATGGATTGGTCCTCCAACTTGTATAAACTCAGTAAATAAACTTCAAAAACAGAAACAAGAACACATGTGGATCATCAATTAAGCAATACAAGACAAACTATATAGCAAACATGTCCAAATTAACATAAATTAATCAACTTTATTGAGGTTCATCTTCTCTAGGGAGGAAAACAAGAAAGAACTAGCCTATAATGATCATGTCAAACCTCTGTATATTAAGAATAAACATAAGAATAAAGAAGGAATGACAAAACCGTATAAAAACTATGATTCCAAGCCTTGATTCTTCAAATTCATGCTTCAATCCTCCAAATTAAGCTCCTCAAGCCTCTAGAACACTTTTGGACGTGTTTTGGCAGTATTTGGATAGTATAACTTGGGTTGTTCACCCCAAAACAGATCTAGAGTTGCGTTTATATAAAAAGACTAAAAACAGGGGCATCGTGTCGCGATGGGGGAGTTTGGCACGATCCAAAACTCTTTTAAAATGTAAATTCTGACGTGATCCGACGCATCGCGCCGTGACCCAGGAAACGGTCGCGCCGCGATGCCACGTGGCGAGCTTTCTGACCTTATCTTGAACAGCTCCGTCGTGCCGCGATTCTTGAAGGTGTTGCGCCGCGATCTTGCCTTTTTACTACATGACCATAAACGTGAAATTGTAGCCCTCTGAGTCTAGTTTCCTTGGCTTTTTGAATCACCTAAATCCAAGTTCGTATGAGTGAGATATGATCAAAACAGTGGAGGTGTATCGGCGCGGACAACTTTTCTATTTCTTCAGTTTTTCTCCGATTTTTGCTCTAAACTTTTCATCATCAGCCTTTTTTACCTGTAATTCAATAAATGAAGATAATTAAGTGTCTTTTAATTATTTACGAACAATAACAGGCTAAAATAAAATAGATATCAGCTAAAATATATATCTAAATTTGGCGATATCAATGGCATCACCACGAACTCGAAGTGCCCGTATCTTGTTCGAAAAGCCGTCTTTGCTACATCTTTCTCTCGGACCTTGAGCTGATGATAACCCGATCGTATGTCTATCTTTGAAAAACAGGATGCACCTTGCAACTGGTCAAACAGGTCGTCGATTCGAGGTAATGGATATCTATTCTTCACTGTTACCTTGTTGAGCTCTCGGTAGTCGATGCACATTCTGAACGTTCCATCCTTTTTCTTTACAAACAAAATCAAGGCGCCCCAAGGTGAGCTACTAGGTCGGATGAAACCCTTGTCAAGTAATTCTCGCAGTTGTGTCATTAACTCCTGCATTTCTGGCGGTGCTAAACGGTATGGCGCTTTCGCGATAGGTGCTGCTCCTTGTATCAAATTTATACGAAACTCCACTTGTCGGTCCGGCGGTATCCCTAGCAAATCCTCAGGAAATATCTCGGGGTATTCGCACACCATGCGTACTTTGGACACCTTCAACTATCTCTTTTCTTTCCTCGAGTCAATAACATGCGCGATAAAGGCAGCACACCCCTTGCGTAAATACTTTGCGGCTTTGGTTACGGTGCAGCATGTTGTCGCTCCCTTCTGTTTCTGGCCCTAGATGGATATTTCTCCCCCACTCGGATTCTGGATCTGTATGATGCCTTGCTTGCACAAGATACTGGCCTGGTGACGCCCCAGCCAGTCCATTCCCACGATCACTTGAAATTCCCGCATCGAAGTCGGCAGTAAGTCTATAGGAAACTCTACATTGTCTATCACTATTACATTGTTCCTATAGATGATAGCTGCACTCAAAGCCTTGTCATCGGCTATTTCTACCTCTAGAGGCGTTTCTAGTTTCACCGGTTCTACAACAAAACTTTTACAAAACGACAATGATACAAAGGACTTGGTAGCCCCGGAATCAAAAAGTACAAGTGCAGGTAGGGAGTTAACGATGAAAGTACCTGCGATCAAATCTGGTTCCTTCTTGGCTTCTTCCACACTCATCTGGAAGGCGTGACCCCTTGGTTTTCGTGCTTCGGGCCCTTTCCCTTTCTCTCCGTTGGTGAGTCTGAGTGGCAGCTGCCAGTTTTCCTTCCCACCAACCCCAGTCACTTCAGGGCATTTTGTCATCCGGTGCCCAGGCTTGTTGCATTTAAAACACACATTCAGATGGGCTTTGCAATCCTTCCCGTGGTGCCCACCTCTCCCACATCTGTAACACCTGTCCACCCCCTGTCGACAATTCCTAACATGTGTTTTCCCGCATCGCACACATCTGGACCCTACATTCGGTTTCTTGACAAGTTGTTTCCCTTGGTTGTTGCCGAGAGCGGCCCGTTCTGCAGTACGTTTCTTGTTCCTCTCTGTCAGATATAACTCTCTCTTTCCGGCCCCTTCAATCAGTTGGTCGAGGGTGGAATACTGACCATTTGCTACGAACTCACAGATATCCTCTCAACATCTGGGTGTATATGTGCATCAGCAACCCCTCATCACTGGCATAGGCCGGGCAGTAAAGCAACTTCTCCTTGAACACTGCAGTAATCTGGTTGACCGTCTCTGTGGTCTGCTCTAGCTTCATAAACTTGTCCATAACTCTCTCCACCTCTACCTTGGGTGCATACTCCGCATAGAATAACTCTAGGAACTCTTCCCACTTCATGCTAGTGATTGCCTCGCCTTTCATCTTTTGCAGCAAGTTCCACCAATCCTTAGCTGCTCCCCTTAAGAAGTTAGATGCGAACCAAACTTTCGCATCGTTGGCACACTTACAGGTCACGCTCCCTCCACTGCTGCGATCCATCTAGTACTTAGCACGGGGTCTGGCAGACCCTCAAAAGTCGGCGGCTGACATGCCGAGAACTCTCGAAAGGTACCTCCTGGAGTTACCTGGTTAGCAGCTGGCATTACTAGTTGGGTGTTTTCCGCTGTCATAGTTGCTTCCTTTGCGGCCCACAGAGCACCCAACTTCTGGTCTATCATGGTGCTCATATCCTGCTTCAGGTCTTCCGCTACCTTAGGTAGAAGTTCTTTCAACGAATCTGTTACCGCTGCGGTTACCAGTTCTGTCATGTTCGTCCCCCCAAACTCCTCACTTGCTACATTCTCCGATACCATGTTCTCTCGAGTCACATTCTCAAGGAGTGGCTGGTTCACAACTGGTTGTATACGGGGGTCACTTTGCCCTGTTACACTAGCATTTTCCCTGTCTGGTGGGTTTTCGAAAACCCTTTCTACTAGTATTACTCTTTAGTTTCTCGTGTTCACCATACTGGATGTATAGACAGTGCACTAATCAATAGGTGGCATTGCCATACAGTCCTTACTAATATATCAAGGCATATATCACGTATCGCATGTCAAGACCTAGCTAGCAGGCAACCCTAGTCATTCTAAGGCACCCTAGCTACAGGCATCTTATCTCTACAAGTACCCCTCACCAGATTCACAAGATTCCCTTGGATGCTGGTAGGTTCCCGTAAGTATCGTGTGCAACTAATAATATGGGCCCTATTATTACCAACACACTACACATGCTGGATCCTAACAATACCCTTGAAAATCCCGATTCACTGGCTTTGGCCATGTATCATCACTTTCTAGAGCACCTGGTTCTCACGTATAGCAATCATGTAAAGGTTGTACTACCTCTTCGATACCCTTCTAGAATAGCTTACTATCAGAAGTCACATAAACTAGCATATAATATAATACTGTAAGTACCTTGTACCTCGCGTGTGACCACTCGGACTAGCTCCAGTTGATAGCTCATTAACATTTTGTCAATTGTAAGTTGTGAACTTTGTTTGGAAATTCTTTAAGAACCAAGGTTTAAGTCTAAATATGCTGGAACGCATCTAGATCCCTTAAACCTAGGCTCTGATACCAACTTGTAACGTCCCAAAAAAAAATTTCATAGAAGATGTCAATAGATAGATAATAATATAGTTGCATAACAATCAGTAATTAAAGTAAATACACAAATTTTCCCGAATTACATCCGTCATCGTTGTTCATCAATAAGACTATTACTGTTAAAAACTATATTGATATGTTGCGGAAGCTTGGACAATGAGCTATCAGTGCCGAGCTAGAGCCCTGCCGTGGTCATCACCTGAAAAGAGATAAAACAACAACTCTAAGCCCAAGGCTTAGCGAGTATACTATTTACAAACCAAATAATTCACGTAAGTGCTAAAATCTCATACCCACTACCGTAGTAAGTGGTCTCATCATACCCTTCACTAGGACGGTCTCGTTTCACCCGTTGTCGTCACAACGGTCTGACATACCCGGCACCGAACTGCTGGTCTCATACCCGACACCAAAGTGTACGGTCTCATACCTGACACCGAAGTGTTGGTCTCATACCCGACACCGAAGTGTTGGTCTCATACCCCACACTGAAGCGTACGGTCTCATACCCGACACCGAAGTGTGCGGTCTAATATACCCGTGACCGGAGTGAACGGTCTAATCATACTCGTTACCAAAGTAAACGGTCTAATCACATTCAGTTATAACTCATAGCTATTCACGTATTCACATGCATATAATAACATCTAGAATCTATTCAGGTTATAAGTGAGAATACTCACCTGTCAGCTGGCTTAGTTACTCTGTTCTTACTTAAAGACTTTACTTGCTTAACTCTGCAATTAACTGTTACCTGTCCATGTTCAAATATGGTTAGCACCGGGTACTAACCTTCACTTACTTATACAACTCCCCATAAGTTGGATGGGTACACACTACTGAAAGTCGCATGGCATCATTTATATACACTAAAAGTCGCATGGACTATCTACTTCCCTATTAGTTCATCATTTTGAAACACCCAGACTCCATAGCCAAGATCAAGCTTTCTCAAAACTCAACCAATTCGACTCATTCTTGTTGCAAAACATTTCTCCACTCATTTAAAACTTTCCTTCTAGCTTAAAATTAAATTTAATCAACTTATAAAGTGTTCTTGGTTAGATATTTCTCTTGGGTTTTTCTCAAACATTCAAAAACCTTAAAACCCATATTCTAAGTATTCCCTCACCACCTTAACATAGCAAGATTTAGTATCTACATGATTCCAAGGAGTGAGAAACATTACCTGATGATTTTCCTTGCCAAAATATCATAGTTCCAAAAATGGACGTAGCCTTCTTCTTCCTCTTGTTTCTTCAAAATGGCACACAGTACACACACACACACACACCTTGAATGGATGAAACAGTGACTTGATAGTTTGTGTGGGAAGCTGTGCCCTAAACTCCTATTTATACCCTTATGCAAAACTTCTTGTGGGCCTAAGCCCATCTCAAGACCTCAAGTCCAAATCCCACTAAAACTTTCATTGGATCAATATATATATATAAGCCCAATTAACTTAATGAATTTCCATCCAACAATATATATATACATATAAAAATCACTATATCATTCCAATAAATTACTTTCATACATTCTAAAGTGAGCACATCACTAATCAATAACACCAAATACTTAATTTCAGAAAAAGTCTCAAACACTAGAGAGTTTTAAATCTCAAAGGTGATTTAGCAACTAAATTGTAACACCGTATTTTCAACCAAAAATTTTCATTTTTTAAAACAACGTTGCGGAAGCGATTTAAATACTAAAAGTATTTACAACTGTAAACATTCAACAGAATTACAAAGTCAACCAGTTTAAAAATATCAGTATTACAAAAACTACGGCTTGTCACAAATATAAACATTAGAGACCTAGGCAATTACTCCCCAAGCTAGCTAACCACTCTCAGCCGAGCCGCTGACTTACACAAAACCTGTAAAAAGAGTGAGAGGTGGGGGATTAGCACAAAGCTAAGTAAATGGAGTAAAACCACAACAGATAATCAGCCACAACCGCATGATATCAAAACAACAAATAATCGTGCTCCGGGAAGACCGGCGGTTCTGCAGGAACCTACAACCAATGCCGGCCAAAGCAAAGGTTTACCGATAGTTCATTTGCTATTCTCACACAATATTACCTTAAGTTGCAACAAATGCATCAAAAGATCCCAATACTGATTAGCCGATAGCAAACAAACCCAGCCCATATGCCCAGCCGAAACTGACTTCCCAACAATCATGTATACATACCACTGACGTAACAATTAATTAACAAACAACCAGTGAATCAATTATCAGACATATAGTCTATCCATGCGTTAGTCCACAAACAGTTATAACCAAAACCATTACAACTAATATCCACCGTGAGTTAACACCTACTCACCTTGAGTTCTCGAACTCCAATTCAGTTATCTAATGTTACTGAGCCTTGTCTGTTCCTGAGAACACAACAAACTGAAATCAGTATCCAATGCATAAATATATATCAACAAATATATTTATATCCATTCTAACTTATGCTCAACAAGTTAGAAGCACCTATCATGTAAACACATAATCATGCAATCCAAAAGATCAACAAATTAAAGCTTTTGGTCAAAAACACACGCGTCGCATCGCGACCATTCAACGCGTCGCGTTGCGATGCTTCTTCAAGCGTCCCCTTCGCACCATAGAACACTTCGAGCGGACCACTTCGAGCAACAAGGCTTTGAATTCGAAACCACTATGTCGCGCCGCGACCCAAACACCTGTCGCGCCGTGAAGTAACTTCGAGCAGATACTTTGAACAAGGAACTCGAAACCAATCCTTCGAACTCGAAGTCCACTAGGTCGCGCCGCGACATTTTCAACCGTCGCGCCGCAAACTCGTAATCTCCAGATTTCCAGATTATTCTTCATCTTCTTCCTTTGACAAACTCCATAGCCATAATATCCAACCAAACACATAACTTTGGAAATCAAGTTCTAATACTTCTAAACCCATAAAACATCATTTAGCATGCTATAGAAACATCTGGAACATGTTAAAAACACCAAAATCCTTAAGAACAACAAAACCCACTTATGAAGGTTTCCTCCATGTTCAACCATGGTGATTTCATACAAAACCCAGCAATTTATATATCAAAGCAATAGCATGTTAGCATGATTCAATAACAAATAAGAATCATACAAACCTTCACTTAGAATCTAACACCTTCAAAATAACCAACTTCTAAGTTGTGAGTTCTTCTTTTCTCTTAACACACACACAACACACTTTCTCCAGGAACAAGTGAGGAGGTTGCTATCTAATTGTGTTTATCTATAGATTGCACAATTTTCCAAGCAAGTAGGAGGTGTAACTCCCACATAATTCTAAATCTCTCTATACATGCATACGTACATACATATAAATTAAATATACCAATTATCCCTTTACTTAATTAATGTCACCAATTAATTTAAGTAAATCTAATTAATAGATAAATAATAATTTAATCAAATAATAATCAAGTATAAACGTACCGAAGCCTACGTAACAACTAGACCCTAACTTAGGATGTTACATAAATCACAAAGATTACTCAATCTACAACCTTGCTTAAACATTTCACTTCAAGATCTTAATCACAAAATATAATTGGAATCCACCAACTGATTTTATACCTCTTATCTCTTCTAAGCACCTAAATACGTGCTAAGGGTAGTTTATAACTCATAACTAAAAACTTGAGAACTTGTATGGTTGAAAAACTTTAACTCGACTTAAGCCTTCTACTTCACCTCTCAACATGAGATTCATTAGATCACATGATCCATAGATGCTTTCACTAGTAAATTCAACTCGTTTGAACTAGGCCACACCATGTCAACGATGACACAATGTTTATTATTTTATTGCAAAAGCTACAATCCAAAAGAGGATTCTTATTTCTTTCGAAGAAACACACAAACACTATTTCACTTATAACATAACTCATCAAAGTAAGTCTGCCATACATGGAACAGTAACTTTAGTTCTAAATACAACTTAACCAATAATCTCAGTAAGGTTCATACTTAGATAGAGAGTCAATTCTCAAGTCACACCACATAGGACGACACCAATAGTTAACTTCATCAACAATAGCATTAGTGATCCAAAACCCACAACCGCAGTTGCATATAGGGTTCATTCTATAGACTAAATCATCTCATGTTTCTATTTGCGACACTTATATTAATAAGTCTTAGTTTCTCATTTTAGTTCTCATAGTGCCTTATACATCACCAAGGAAATCTTTCCTTCTAAACTAATATATCATTACAAATGTGACAACCGTCAATAAATTTCCCAGGTTAGCCATTAGAAATTCTAACTTTAAGTCTGGTATGACTAAAAATATTAGTTATGATTTAAATACATCAATAATAATATTAGATTCCATAGAAATTCCGCCGATATGGTTAGAACCTTCACGAGCTCGAAAAACCGAATTATTAAAAGTCAAGAATTACAAATCATATACAATAATAATAATAATAATAATAATAATAATAATAATAATAATTAAATACATCATAATAAATATAAATAATTTAAAATATAAAACATATATATAAACTCATAAAAGTAATTAAAATTTGTTAATTAAAAGATTTAAACAAAATCACCATTTATACAAAATTTATTTAAACTAATTACACATAATATATATAAAAAAAAGAACCCCCCCCCCCTCTCTCTCTTTTCTCTTGCCTCATTCTCTTCCCAAGACTTGCCACTTGAACTCCTCCATGCTCTATATAAGCCCCCTACTACTCTTCATCATTTCCTTTACCACCACACTCCATCTCTTCTCTTTTCTCTCTTCTTCTTTCACCAACAAAATCTCCCAAGAACATCAAACCCTTGTTCATCTTGTGAAGATCAAAGACAAATCAAAGAAAAAGAGTTGGTAAGATGATCATAACAAACCCATCTCTACTCTTCTACCTTTCTTCTTTTCTTCTTTCTATTTATTTATTTTCTTTGATGTTCATCTTATTTCTTTTAAATATCTATAATCATGTAAATATAAACATGCTACCAATGTTGTAAGGAGCACATGAAATGTGCATCATCCTGCCATTGTTGTATGGAACATAATCAACTAAAAATCAAGAAAATAAGACTTTGATCATGCATGTGCATCATCTTACCAAATGTTGTAAGGAACACATAAAATGTGTATCATCCTACCATTGTTGTAAGGAACACATGGATTATCAAAGATTATACTTATACAAGATGATTAATCATGAATATAAACATGTTATATTAAAGTTATGACCCATAAAACAAAGAGAAATCATAATCTGGCAGATTCTGAACTAGAACTCCCCCATTGTTTTTGTTATATCTGGAGTTCTAGGTATCAAAATCCGTTGATTCTTTTTGCTACTCTTAGATTAAAGTGTTACCTTTCATTTAAACCTGGATTCACAAATTTTCATGAAGGTTTGATCCTTCAAACATATTTAATAAGACACATATGTTGAATCTGGAAATCTGACAGATTTAAAAAGGTGCACTTAAAACACGTATAACTTACTCATTCTTAGGTCAAAATACGTCTAGTGTTTTGTAAAAGTTTCATCTTTGAGTCTTGGTTAATTCCCATTTTGAATCATGTAAAAACGAGGTCGTATGAGCCCTAAACAGACTTTTTAGTAACAATATGTCATCCAGACACTGATCAGTGGACATCTTATATACTTTTAATTATTAAAAATATTAAACATGGATTATAAATTCCTATATTTTTACTGGACATTCTAGATAAATGTATTAAGGTTATATTAAAATATTAACCCTTAATATGACTTCTAAAATACAGTTTTTAATTTTTAAAGTTTAACTTAAGGAAATAAAAATTTCAGTGAACACCTATGACTTAAGGAAAATAGAGAAAACCTTTACAAATTTAATAAATAAATTAATAACAAATAAATAATACAAAGTAATAAATAAAATAAGTCTAATAGAGCTACGTACTTCTTATATTAGGAAATGAGCTTCGGTAGAAACGAGAAACCCTTACAAGTTAACACATTTGCATACCGAGTGAGTATCATAGCCCCCCTTTTACCGTATTTCATATTATTTTTGGGGTGAAAGCATGTGTTTACGTTTCATGAAAAGTTTATTGCCTAACTTCTTATATATTTCAAAGTTATTTTGTGCACTATGGTATTATTCTTTGATGTGCTTGGGTTATCGTTTGTAAGGTCCTTCGTTGGACATTATCCTTTAACTCCGCTAGTGAGCCGATGGTATTTGTAAGTAGCGCTATTTAGAGATTCTAACGTCTCCCATTTATGGTTGACGAACTATAGATGTACTTTACCACTACTAACGTCATTTAATATGGGCGTTACGTGTATTCTTGGGCAATTGGTTGTCAGCTAGGTTGGATAATGGCTCAAGCAATAATCAATATAGTATATTACTACCATGTGCAATGTATTGGGCAATATAATGCATCGTCTATCATTATTACATATTTGGATTTTATTCAAAAATCTCCATCATTTATTTAAACTTTTTCTCAGTTAAAAGTTATATTGTGCATATTAAAAACCTATGAACTCACCAACTCTAGTAGTTGACCATTTTTCTTTTACCCATGCTTTCAGGTGATCGTCGTTAGGTACATTATGTAGAAGCACGATGTGTGGCATCTTCATCTTCACATTTTATAAAAACAATTTCTATTTTATTTATGCATCGTACGGGACAATGTCCTTTAAACATTATTTGGTTGTGTAACTTTTACTTATGTTTTATCCAAACCACTTACTTTGTTAATTTAATATATTGGTTATTGTCTATTTACCTTGTGCGATGATCCCTTGTGCTGTGACACCTCGTGTTTCCGCTCTAGCGGGGTGCGACGACAAAGGAGTCCATCAAGGACTTAACAGTACTAAACGTCTCAATATACAAGCTCAAATAGCTTTTGTAACACCGCTTCTGAATTCAGTTACTTTAATGGCAAATCATGTTTTAGCAGCGGAAATTTTTTTTCTTTTTAAAACAACGAACTGTTATTTACAATAACAACTTATCAAAACAACGTTGTTGTTACCAAGTACAGGAACCGACCATAGTATCTATTTACATTACATCATAAAATACAAGTGTTCCACCCACAAGGGGCAATACATTTCCCAAAAGCAACCTGCCTCGCAGGCCATCTAATTTTTACCTAAAAAGGAAAACATAGCATCATTAGCTATACTAGCTAGTGAGTACATACAATCATAAGCATCAATACGGTAAGTCATGCATCACATCATAAACAATCATTGCTAGCTTAGCATATAGCGGTGTGCTGACATGATTAGTAAGAGTAGTGTCTTGCATGGTAATCAATCCCGCTCAACAACTCAAACTGGGGGATCAGACACGACCAATCCGCGCTGGTGGGGGAGCATAGAGCAGTCCACCAAGCATCGTTCACATAGCCAGAAGCTCCACAGGTAATCCTGCTACAACCGGCTGATCACCACTCACGTTAAGGCACGACGGTTCTGCAGAACCTATGATCCAGGATGCCTCCTGAATCACCATGAAATCCCGAAGGATCCAGTTACAACCGACTGACCTTAACCATGCGTCAGATAGTCTGCAGACAGTGCACATACACATATACGTTCATTTGATCCCACAGGGATCCATCATTTCACATATAACATCATATAGTTATTCATACGTTCATATCATCATGTATTAACTAAGTGGTTCCAATCTGGACCCACTGGCATGCACTTGATACATATTCCAACATCATACAAGTCATACACTTACCTCCTCGAGCGTACCTGCAAAAGCAAGTTAGTCATACATAGTACATTCACATAGTCACTTAGCATGCAAGCCTTACTCTACTGAGTCTCATGAAAGCAGGCACTCACCTGAGCTGTTTGCTATGCACAGGTATTTGGTTTTGACTTCACAAACACAACTAATCCACCTAGCATATCACACTTGCATTTATCATTCACATGTGCATACAAGACTACAAACAACCATTTGACTTTGGACTTAACACAAATCCGCTAGAACTGTCAGATTTGGGGAAATCCGATGGTTCTGTCGGATTCATGAAATCCGACTCTTACTTATACATAAATCCGACACATCCCAACCATGAAATCCGATACTTTACTTGATCGAATTCCAACACTTAGGAATTCCAACCATCCACACAAAATCCGACACTTGCGGATTTCGATACATAGAAGGAAATCCGATACTTTCAATGAAATCCGATACTTATCGGATTCCGACACTTAGAATCCGAAACTATGGAAATCCGATTGACTTGCGGATTCCATACTTAAAAGGACTACAAAAATACGAAACCCGACAGAGTTGCGGAATCCGACATTTCTATCGGATTCCGACACTTCCTTCGGTTTTCATCATATGCGGATTCCGACAACTTCATAGTTTCGGAATCCGACAACTTCATAGTTTGGTATTCCGATGCATTCATTTGGTCATCTAAGCAACCTCATTTTGGTTTGCTTTAAGCCCAGAACATCACTCTCTATCCATCTAGCCATCATAAACACATCAAATCATATAAGAACACCAAATATACCAAAACCCACTTTAAAGTAAGCTTTTGCATGTTCTTCATGGTGTTCTTGCATAATTTTGTGATTCTAACACATATGTAATCTTCCAACAAGCTTGAATCTATGCTGCTAACCTTTTAAGAGATTAACAACCACAGCTACTTTCTTCTTCCTTCTTTTCCAGAAATCCGAGAGAGCGAGAGAGTAGAGAGACGAGAGAAAGTGTTTTTGTGTTTTGCTAGGTTTGACTAAAGTCAACTTAAACACACATATATGTGTGTTTACACACAACAGTGGTGGTTGCCACCTTACCTCACATGAGGTTTTCCTAAATATCTATACTTAACATACACATATATATTTAACATACATGCACACGTACATACATACATACATACATATAAAGACATAAACACCAATTCATTTAATTCAACAATTACATACATAATACTTCCTATTACAATAATTATACATACGTACGTACAATTACAACTAGGCCCAAGTTGAGGATGTTACAGCTTTCTTTCACTATCCCAAGGTTCAATTTGAACATGGATAACTGTTCTTAGTACTCAACAGTATAATTTATTTCTAAACTGCTACCCAAGGTAGGCTTTTACATAAGGCTTAACTCATATCTGAAGTTAGACTTAGTAACATAGGGCTAGCAATACACTTGAGTTACCTAATACTCGGGCAATTCTCATCCTAACCCGAGTTACCGTCCCAGCTCAAATGGATTTCCTTTAATGGTCAGCCTGGTTTAAGACCAAACACTAACTCGAGTGCATGATTCACTCAAACCTAGGCTCTGATACCACCTTGTAACACCCTGATTTTCAGTCCAAAATTAAACTTTTCCAAATCTCAATTTAAAACATATTTTATACAAAACTCTTTAACTTATTGCAGAAGAATTATAATTTTCTTTAAAGTATTTCAACAAAATACAGTAACATTTAACCATAATTTAGACATTGAATACGACCCAAGTCTTTTGGTGTTACAACAGTCAATCTCACAACCATATACCAAAGAGTAGGAAATCCAAGATTAACGGAAATGCAACCAAATCAAAACTATGCCCAAGGAATCTACCCGCCTCACCAAGGCCTCTAGACATCCTGCAGATACAAAACATTTTACACACTGGGTTCGCTATAAACATAGCTAGTGAGTACAACCAAAAAAATTTGTCTTTCAAAACCAAGTCATCATCTTTTTGAAAATACGAGTTTGGCAACAATCATACTTTAAAAGTATCCACATAAGCACGTAAGGATGCGGGTCTGTCCATTGAGCCACAGTATCTCCACGTAGTAGCTAGCCACGGTCAACACGTGCCCATATGGGGGATAACCACATCTCCCTGTCAAGGTGGGGGAAGCACGAAGCAGTCCACCATGCAACGGTTATCTGGAGTGTATGACCTGTTCCCCAAGTCCACTCGTGTTGCTTAGGTTCGGTCGCTCGTCAGCCTAGTGAACCCACACGGTCATAATGGGTACTGATATACCCCTCCACTCTCTACACCGATTCCTCAACCACCCGTGTATTGAGGATTCTCAATTGCTAAAGCCACATGAACCAGTACATGTCTTAATGGCTAGGAACCCTGATGGAACAAAAGTACATATCTCAACACTAGTCTGGACCTAAGCACATACCACAAGGGTCACATATAACACTTGCCATAAAGGCAAAATAATGCAAGCATTTCAGCTTAACAATACACATATCACATAGCTCTTGAGCATAATTGCTCAACAAACAATATCACAATTGGCATCTCAATGCCCACAATACACCATAGGTGCAAACATGTTTTCCATTAACTCAAAGCCATATTTATTATTACAAAATCATAGCTCACTCCTTCATGAAGTGTCATGTTTCAAAACCATCAAGTAAAACACACATTAACATAGACCATCTTTGAACTAGAGCAATGATCTTAGTTTGAAAACCATTTAAAAAAACACATCATATATTGAATTTACAAATTCCACATCTTTTAAATTCAATAAGCTTCATAAAGCATTTGCCCAAACATATCTAACCCATTATAAATTAAATCCATGGTTTCCACATCATTTGATTCAGCCAGTTTCATCAAACAATTGCTAAACAATCAAAACACAATCATGATGACTTGAAAACTTTAGCAAAAGCTGGGTATCCGCAGGGTGTACTCACCTGTGGGTGTGATGAGGATCACAACCCCATCCAAACCAAAGCTCAAACACTGGATCATAAACCTATGATCACAAAACATAAGGTTAACTTACATAAGTTAACCAAAAACAATGTTTCTAAACTCAATTCTAGCCTTAGACACGATTCCGGGCCAAAAAGACTTCATATAACCCTTATAAAACCTTAGAATCAATCCCCAAACAAATACATGGTCAAATGGGGGTCAAAACAATGATTTTTGGAGGTTTCAGGGTGTCTCTCGCCGCGAGAAAATCGCTGGAAGAATTATCTTCGCGGAAGCAGGACCTCGAGCCGCAAGACCCCCATGAACAATAATCTGCAGCTTTGATTTTAACATCAATCCGACCAAAATCCAATTTTTACCTATTCCAACTTACTTTCAACATACCATAGGCTCAATCAACCATTTATAACAACAAAACACCAACACTTTACATACTTATGATCATCAAACACTAACTTAACCATTTCTTCCACGTTTTTGACCCATTTGCCAAATCTTTCAACACAACCAACCATAATTCATCATAAACAACAACCAATACTAAAATCAAACACAAGTTCAAGCTTAGACTTACTTGATTTGCAAACCTCAACTTGATTACTTCCTTTCTAGCTCAAATCTAAGCCAAAGATGAAGAACTTGAGGTTCAAACTCTCAAATTTTGAAGTCAAACACAAGAACCCCCAATTTGTCTTTAGATTCACCCTTCTTTCTTTTGCAAAACTCTAGAACTCTCTCTCTCTTTTCATCTCACGATTTTGGCAGCCACAAAATGAGTCTTTTGACTCCCATTTGACTATTATACACATACACACACCAAGTTACACATTTGGTCCTTGTTCTTTCTTTTCCTTTACATTCATTACTAGTTTTTTTAATACATAACACACAAGCACAATATTTATTATCCAAGTGTTGTTAATAACACATAATTTTACTAAATACCCATCTAAACTTGCATATATGTAAATTTTATAATTTTACCAAAATTACGGGTACTACATTTCCTCCCTCCTTACAAAGATTCCGTCCTCGGAATCAAATCAATCCTCGAACTCACACCATAACACTTCTTTTGCTAAGATCCTAGATAGGATCAGATAACTTAACTCACGGTATCAACCTTTTCATAATCTCTTAATCTTTCTTTCCACAAGAGCAATCATTACTCTTATCTAGTCTCAAGCTCTTAATCATCGATTAAGACAATTAATCACCGATATAGCCCATCTATATAGCTTTTCTTTCCACAAGAGCAATCTTACACACACCAAGTTACACATTTGGTCCATGTTCTTTCTTTTCCTTTACATTCATTACTAATTTTTTTAATACATAACACACAAACACAATATTTATTATCCAAGTATTGTTAATAACACATATTTTACTAAATACCCATCTAAACTTGCATATATATACATTTATAATTTTACCAAAATTACGGGTATTACATGATGAGACCACTTACTACGGTAGTGGGTATGAGCTATGTGTTGATTGATGAACTGTTTGGTTTGTAAGTAGTGTTCTCACTAAGCTTCGTGCTTACAATTATTGTTTAACCTGTTTTACAAGAGAAGACCATGGCGGGGCTCCAGTTCGTAGTTGATAGCCCATCACCAGTTGCATCCGAAAGCTTTCATGAATTCGTCTTGAAATTATTATTAATAGTTCGAACATTCTATTCGGGTTGTAATTTAACATTTGTCAAATACTTATTTCTATGAATATCCATTTACAATTCGAATTATTGTGTTGTTATTCTTGTAAAAAAAATTAGGACGTTACACAACAAATAAACAAGCAACCAAGACGACCGTCGGTTCTGCAGAACTTGCGACCAATGCTAGCCTAGCAAAGGTTTACCAATAGCATGCTCGCTATTCTCACACAGTAATGCGCTCGAGCTACAACGAACGCATCAAAGAGTTTTACTGATTAGCCGATAGCGAACGGCCCAGCCCATTGCCCAGCTAAGCTGACTTCGCCTCATCCATGTGCACATATCAATGACGCAACTATTAATTAACACATAACCAATTAATCAATCACCAGACTCAACAGTCTATCAATGCATCAATCATCAAATAGTTGCAATCATAACCGTTACTACCAATAACCATCTATGAGTTAAACGTCCACTCACCTGTGTTCTCCAATCTCCAACTCAGTAGTCTAATGTCACTGAGTCTTCTCTTTTCCTGAGAACACACCATACACCGAGATATTTCATGAACGGGTCAAAACTAACCCAGCTTGACCAACTCATATAAACCATCACAAAACACATGCTCAACTAGCATATAAACTATATACATGGTTTATAACATGTTGGAACCAACTAGACATGTACAAAGTCTATTAATGTAACATCCTCAAAACGGGCTTAAACGTGTGCGAACGTGGTACGTCGATTATTTAATTTAATTAAATAAAATATATATTATAGAAAATGATATAAAATATGAAAATAGTAAATAAATGGGTTATTAAAAATATTAATAAAAATAGATAAATATAAATCGAACGGTTTCAAACGAGGATTCCAAAAATATACTCGTTAGTTGAAACAGTTAAACGAGAGACGAGTTGTAAGTTGAAAAGGGAACAAAATACCCACTTGAGGATAATATTTACCCACAAGTCGGTTTGGTCTCATCTCCCACATACACACACACGTATTACACAACACAGACACTTCATTCTTCTTGTTCTTGGCTAGTGAAAGGAGTAAACTCAAGAGGATCATCAAGCAAACTGATTTCAAGTGAGAATTCAAGATTGAATCATTCCAAGATCATCATCTTCATAATCTTCATCATCTCCAAACTCCATGTAAGCTTCAACATCTTGTGTTCTTCATGTTCTTGATTTTGGGTTTTTGAAAGAAAGCTTACCAAGCTTTGTTCCAGCAGCAAATTAAGCTTTATACCAGTCGTACAAGCTGTTATTCATCATCCTTTGATCATTGTAAGCTCAAATTCCTCCTTGTTCTTGACTGTGTTCTTCAAGACTTGAAATTTTAGGTTTCAAGTGGGTTCTTTGATTTAGTAATCAAGAACTGAAATTCATGATTGAAATAAGTTCTAATATTATTTCTAAGAACATAGGAATCAATTCCATGAATTAAAGTAGTGATCTTGATGAGTTTTGAATTTGGCTCAAATGGGTCAAAATTGGTCAAATACGGGTCAAACTGAATTTGACCTTCGATGTAACACCGGAAAACTCAAGCCATTTTTTTTAAAATACGCGTTGCAGAAGCTTAATTACATCAAATAACTGTACATACATAACTAATATTTACAAATTATAAATATCTGTTCTTAAACATCAAAACATCTATTTAGGTGTTACTATACAAACTGACTCGTTTCATTTTAAACAAAATACATATCAGAGCGGGGTCAACTTCTCCTTGTACAACACCAACAATCACAAACCTGCAAAAAGCAACAATGGAGGGGAATTAGCACAAAGCTAAGTGAGTAGAGCCTAAACATAAAAGCAAACATCAAGTCAATATAAAAGCATGTAATCACATATCCAAGAAACCCGGCGGTTCGGCGTAGAACCTACAACCAATGCCGGCCAAAGCAAAGGTTTACCGATAGCCCTCTACTGAATTGGCACAATGAAATTCTCCACTGATGCAACGCATGCACCAGTAAGACTACCACTTTTCAATCAACCAGTAAATGAGTCCAGCCCAATTCCACGTATAGCTGACTTCTCAAACGCAACTCAATATCATCCAAAGAGTGCGTATCAGCTAAATAGTCATGCAACAGATATAATCAACAATCACAATCAACAGTCAACAATCAGAATAAACAGTTTATCAATCACAAACACATGCATCACATCAATAACATTAACCATAATCTTTACCATCCGCGATTAACGTCCACTCACCTCAAAATCAACGCGAACTCAGATGTCTAATATCACTGAGTCTTTGGATGGCCTGAAAACACAGCAACAACCAAATTAATCTCGAATATATAAGTATATCTATCCACATATATTTATATCTTAATTCCTTGTAAACAACTTAATATAACCATATAAACAATAATCCAACACATCCCAGAAAAATACAAATTAAAACCATGAAACTTTCTGAAACAGCCCAGTCGCGCCGCGACCAACATATGCGTCGCGCCGCGACGCTAGCGGATTTCGAATCCCGGATTTCCAATGTCGGATTTGAGTACCGGATTTCAAAGAATTGGATTTTCAGGGTCCGATTTGTAAAGTATCGGATTCTTGAAGTCGGATTTGCAATTAATGGATTCCTCACAATCGGATTTGGAATTGTCGGATTCCAACGAGGTCGCGCCGCGATCCTCAATATTTTCGCACCGCGATCTTCCTTTCTGCAGGTCATCTTCTTCCTCAACTCGATTCCAGCCAACACATATTTCCATTTTTAACATCCATAACTTGAACTAGAACACTTCTAACACATATATAACCTCATATAACATATAAACAAACATCATAACACTCTTAAACACTTGAAAACAACCAATTCAACAAAACCCACTAAATCACGCTTTGAGCTTCAAGCTCCATTAATGGTGGTTAAACATGAAGGTATTCGTTTGGCAAAATCAAGTAGCAACGGAAGCAAAGTACATAACAAAAATCGATGCCAAACAATGAATACTTACCATGGACCAAAATCTAACAATGGAGTTGCAACTACAATATATATAAACAAGATGAGAAGAAAGGTTATACCTCAATGGTGCAAAACACAAAGTAACCTTCCTAGTCAAGTGGCTTAAAGTCCAACAAAGAACTCCTCCAATGAAGTCCACCCCAAGCTTCCTTGATTCCCAAGTGCTAGCAAGTTGATGTATGACCACCAAAACAACAATCAAGTATGTGTATATTTGCTTCTTGTGTTCAAGAACACCAAGAACAAGAGAAAGAGAGTTCAAGTGTCAACCAAGGGACCAAGTGATAGCCAAAAGCCTCTACAAGAGCAAATAACTCGTGGTCTCTTTGTCTACCATCATTATTAGAAGTTAAACCCATTAAACCAAGTGTTTAAAGCTGTTAATTTTGCTGTTACAGCGAACTTACACGGCCCGTGTAGATCTACACGGCCATGTAGGCCCAAACTCCACGGCCCCAATTGGGCTAAGACGGCCCGTGTCTAACACGCACTACACGGCACGTGTTCATCTACACGGTCCGTGTAGGCCCAAACTACACGACCTTGGATTGGGCCAATACGCCTCGTGTACGTTGGACTGGACACGGTCCGTGTTCAGGAACACGGCCCGTGTACCACCCTGCCAAAACCCATTTTGGCCTTTTCCTCTCTATTGCTTGATCGTGTTGCCGGCATATTAACTCGTTCGTGTCAGCGGGCATATTCCAACAGACTCCCACTTGCACGTGACATGACTACGAAAAATAACACAAACATAGAGCGGCCTCTAGCAAGACATCTATGCTCCCAAGTCAGTATAGGGTATGCCACTCTTGACAAGATCCCCAATCATAAAATGATTGTCCTAAAGATAAATGAACATGTACATCCCTTTGTTCGCGATATCCAATGTGAACACAAGGCATGGAATATAGTCAACCTTCAGATCGTTCACGATTATGTTTCTCGATTCTAGATTAGTGGTGACCAACAAACCAAGTTAACATTGATCCATCATCAATGTAACCTGAGCACGGCCATGCATATGAACGTCAGCACTCAATCATCGAGGGGCCCATGGATATTCTCTCTATACATAGAGGAACAAATACCTTTCAACTACATAGTCCCGCCACATAGACAATACCCTACCCAATCATCTCCCTTATAACGACCAGTTACGGACCGCGTTAAAAAACGATCAAAGCAAAGCAGACCTATGCTTTGGGATCACATGTATCTCTAGTTTAAGGATGAAATGTTATTACCATCCCGAGTTACTTGTGACTAAAACCATGAAGTAAACTCGGGTGCGGGTCCTCCAATCACTTGAAACCCCTTTCAAGTATAGGCAAGAATCACGTTTTATCAAAACCAACTCTTTACCTCTATCTTAATTCATACTTTCTTCCCACAAAGTACGACCGATTGTGGAGACTTAAAGATTGTAAAACAATCTAGGGGATAAGTTAAACATGCAAAGATAGAACACAATAAAGACTAAATGTGAGTAACCGCAACACGCGTATATATAGATCTCTACTATATAAATCCAAACAAACATTACTAATATTATTGCTTAATGTTCCCAAATACATAATGGTCCAAACATAAATTAAAACTAAATCTAAACCAAGTCATGAGCAAATCTAACACCTATCGCCGTAGTGTGAGAATCATGAGAAGCTTGTGACAATGGTTTAGTAAACGGATCGGCCAAATTGCCTTCCGAGGTTACTCTACTAATAGCGACTTCACCACTTTCAACCATCTCTCTAATCAAGTGGTACTTACGAGGTATATGCCTCGTTCTCTTGTGAGCTCTTGGTTCCTTCGCCAAGGCTACCGCACCCTCATTGTCACAAAAGATCTCAATAGGGTCGGATATGCTAGGAACCACTCCAAGGTCTCGGATGAACTTCCTTATCCATATAGCTTCTTTAGCAGCTTCACTTGCCACAATGTATTCTGACTCTGTAGTAGAATCAGCCACTGTGTCTTGCTTTGAACTTCTCCAAGTAATAGCCCCACCATTCAATAGGAACACAAACCCCGATTGTGATCGGCATTCATCCCTATCAGTTTGGAAACTAGCATCAGAGTAACCCTTTACTTTGAGCTCTTCCTCACCACCAAATATCAAGAACATCTCTTTAGCCCTCCTAAGATACTTAAGAATGTTCTTTACCGCAATCCAATGGGCTTGCCCCGGGTTTGCCTGATATATACTAGTCAAGCTCAAAGCACATGACATATCAGGACGGGTACATAACATGGCGTACATGATCGAGCCTACGGCCGAAGCATATGGTACTCGCTTCATTACTTCTAGTTCCTCTTGAGAACTAGGACATTGAGTTTTACTCAATATCACTCCATGCGACATAGGAAGATTTCCTTTCTTGGAGTCCTCCATCTTGAACCGCTTCAAGACTTTGTCAATGTATGTACTTTGACTCAACCCGAGAAGTTTTCTAGACCTATCTCTATAGATCTTGATACCCAGAATGTATGCCGCTTCTCCTAAGTCTTTCATTGAAAAGCATTTTCCAAGCCAAATTTTGACACTTTGCAAGGTTGGAACATCTTTACCAATGAGTAGGATATCATCCACATACAAGACTAAGAAAACAACGGCGCTCCCACTAGCCCTAACGTATACACATGGCTCGTCTACACTTTTCGAAAAACCAAACTCTTTGATTTTCTCATCAAAGCATAGATTCCAACTACGAGATGCTTGTTTAAGTCCATAAATGGACTTCTTTAATCTACACACTCTATTAGGATGCTTCGGATGCACAAAACCCTCAGGTTGCGTCATATACACCTCTTCGGAGAGCTTCCCATTAAGGAAGGCGATTTTGACATCCATTTGCCATATTTCGTAATCATTAAATGCGGCAATTGCCAAAAGTATCCTAATAGATTTCAACATGGCCACTGGGGAGAAAGTTTCATCATAGTCGACACCATGTATCTGGGTGAAACCTTTAGCCACCAGTCGGGCTTTGAAAGTGTTTACTTTTCCATCCATGCCGGTCTTCTACTTGAAGACCCACTTACAACCTATTGGTTTACAACCGGGTGTGGGATCAACCAATTCCCAAACCTGGTTATCCTCCATGGATTGCATCTCGTTATCCATTGCCTCCTTCCATTTAGCAGACTCGTGGCCCGCTGCCGCTTCCCGACAGTTGGTGGGCTCATTAAGATCCACCAATAACTCGTCGCCCTCAGATATGAGAAATCCATATCTCTCTGGCTCATGGCGAGCTCTACCGGATCTACGGGGAGGTAACGGATGTACGTTAGTCTCCGCATTTTCATGCTCAGACTCAACCTCACTGGGTTGTTGGCTAGTGCCAACATCAGTTCTTTCATCCGTTGACTCTTGAACTTCTTTAAGATCAATCTTAATCCCGCCATGTTGATTGGATACTAATTCTCTTTCTAAAAAGACCGCCCTCCGAGCAACAAATACCTTGTTCTCGGAAGGTTTATAGAATATATATCCAATACCCGCAGCTGGATATCCGATGAAATAACACTTTTCGGATCGGGGCTCCAACTTGTCATCTACCTCACGTCGTACGTAGGCTTGACAACCCCAAACCTTTAGATAGGCAAGAACGGGAGGTTTCCCATGCCACATCTCGAAAGGTGTTTTCTCGACCTTCTTCGTTTGAACGAGATTAAGGATTCTTGTTGCCGTTTCAAGAGCATAACCTCAAAGGCTTATAAGCACTTGGGTGTGACTCATCATAGACCGAACCATATCTAACAATGTTCGGTTCTTCCTCTTGGCAACACCATTTAATTGTGGCGTCCTAGGAGGTGTAAGTTGTGAGATAATTCCACAACCCTTAAGATGATCACGAAACTCTTGACTAAGATACTCACCACCCCTATCGGATCTAAGTATCTTAATCTTCTTTCCCAATTGATTCTCTACTTCGTTTTGGAAAGTCTTAAAAACCTCAAAGGTCTCGGACTTTTGTCTAACCAAGTACACATACCCATACCTACTATAATCATCTATAAAGGTAACGAAGTATCTAGAATTGTCTCTTGTGATGTGCTTAAACGGACCACACACATCGGAATGTATAATGTCCAATAAGCCTTTTCCCCTCTCATTCACGCCGGAAAAGGGTGCTTTAGTCATCTTGCCTAATAAACAAGATTCGCATACTTCATTCGACTCGTGGTCAAATGATTCCAAGATCCCATCCGCTTGGAGCTTGGCGATACGAGTCTTGTTTATATGGCCAAGTCGACCATGCCACAAAGACAATTTGTCTAAACTATTTTTAGACGTTGAATCAATATTCATGATTGAACGATTATCACTAACGTACGCATCTACTTCATAAATACCATGACAAGGATAAGCTTTAAAATAACAAATACCATTTTTAAAACAAACAATAACCCCATTGTCAAAAGAAAAACCAAAACCATTGTCGTGTAATGCATGAAAAGAAATAATGTTTCGTGCCACAAGCGGCGAATAGCATACGTTCAATAATAATATGGAAAAACCGGAATTAAAAGATAATTCAACTTCTCCTCGAGCCTTGACCGGGACAATCTCCTTGTTTCCCATAATCAAGTCAAGCTCGCCATTCTCCATCCTTCTACTTGTCCTTAGCACCTGCACAATATTACACACGTGAGTGCCACAGCCGGTATCTAATACCCAACTACCAGATGTAGAAGTATGATGGAGTTCAATCATGTACGTACCTGAGTCGGAAGTTCCTGTGATGCTCAACCCCTTGAGCTTCTTAAGACCTTCTAGGTACCCCGGGCAATTACGGCGCCAATGGCCCTTCTTCCCGCAGAAGAAGCATTCCGCTTCGTCCGGAGTCTTAGCTTGGGAAACCATCTTCCCCTTGCCTTTACCCTCCGAAGCGGGGCCAGACTTGGCAGCGCCAATCTTCCCCTTCCCCTTACCCTTAGGGGTATAAACGGTCCTCTTCTTCTTCTGGATTCGCCCCTCCCTTATAGCAAGAACGGGATTTGGAACGGCGGGCTTGTTTTTGGTCATGCTAGACTCCGTTGTCTTAAGCATACCATGAAGCTCCATGATGGACTTATCCATACTATGCATATGATAACTCATAATGAATTGATCATACGCGGTGGGCAGGGACCATAGGATCAAATCCACGGCTAGCTCCCTCCCTATGGTAAATCCGAGCCATTCCATGCGCTCCACGTTTGCTTTCATGCGCAACACATGTGCACTCACATTCCCGCCATCGGCCATCTTGCTACCAAGTACCGTCTTAAGACACTCAAACCTCTCTTGTCTCGCTTGCTGCTGGAACATTTCCTTAAGCTGAGCGATCAAGTCAAAAGCACTCAAATGATCCATTTGCTTTTGGAGCTCGGGGATCATAGTACTTAGGATGAGGCAAGTAATGTCCTCGGTATCCTTGACACGCTTCTCATAAGCGTGTTGGATAGCCCGAGTGGCATTGGCAGCAGGAGCCTCGGGTAGGGCCTCCTCTATCGTAACCATCTTCCCTTCTGGGCGTAGGACAAGTTTAAGTTGCCTAAACCAATTCAAAGAAGTTCTTACCATTGAGTTTCTCCTTCTCAAGGAAAACTCTAAGTGAAAAATGGTTGGTGGTGTTGGTGTTGCTTGAAGACGTCATCTAAAATAGCAAAGTAGTTTTAATTATTTTGGAAATCCTTGTTAAAATAAGTACCCATAGTTTTAAACAAAACAATTTATTTGTAACAAGGGCTAAGAACCTTATTTCACCTCGCACCGTGACGAGTTTACCGCGGATCACGTGGCGAAGCTATTTAGGCCGGCAACCACTTTACCAATTGTAATCTCTATTACAACTCTTAGACACTTGCGGGATCCGTTGACATCCATTATGTCGGTTGGCATGTTTGATCCCTATCTTACACCAATCTTAATATATAATTTTTGTTTAGCTCGTGCTTAGCTCGACAACTAACCAAGAATTATATACTAAAATTGTAAATCGTCCGACAAGACACACGGGTGGCACTCTCGACCATCAATTGGCTCGTGCTTAGCTCGACAAGCAATCATGCGAGTTACACCACTCACCATCCACACAACTACACAAGGAATGACTCGTGCTTAGCTCGACAATTATCCTTGCTTCGTTAGATTCGGGTGGTGTCATCTTATGGATGGTGCGTGATTTACATTTTGAAAAACGGGAATTTGTTACCGGTTTATAAAACCCTTTTGTGAATTAACAAAGTTAGTGTCAAAACGATTTTAAGCACTTTTAATATAATACCATTTTTTATATTTCCTTTGTCAATTCTATTCGCGCGCAATTGTTAACCATTTTAACAAACATTGTATTTTATTTAATTTTTATAGAAAAATTATCTAGCATGCGAATCCTAATCCATGCGTAGAATAATAAAACACAACCACGCAAATATCTATACATACGATTCGGTAACATGCCCATAATTCCTATGCGTTTTCCCCGTGAGCCACAACAGGGAAAACGAGGCCAAAAATCTAAGGACAAGATATGGTCTCGTTGGATGAGCTCCCACTGAATCCAACACCTCCAATAGCATGTTGATTCCTTCTCGCCAAGACATCATCACCATGACTCCCGTTGACTATTTTGGTTTTAAATCTATACTATATACAAATACATAGAACATATATAAACAACACGCAGGTCGCAATCCTATACTATTTATACAAATACATAGAATAAAAGAAACGGTATTCAAGCCGCACCAATAAGTAAATAAATTAATATTATTACAACAATACACTACGCAGGCCGCCAAAAAACCAAAAAATAATCAATCATCACAACAAATAGGTCTAGGGGCATATCTTGTTACCGAATCAAACCAAGTATATCAAATAGAAACATGGTGTGCCACACATAACCATGATATATAAATATATATCTATATTTTAGTTAAGATTTTCAAAACACCAAAGGCACTAAAAGGACAATCCTTGTACATATGCATTAGTGTATCAAACATTTTGAGACATATATTCATATATACATTTATAAGTATATATTTGTGTACACTTCATGCCAAGTTACAACAAATATATAAATATAAAAACTAGAATATATTAACACGTCTACGAATAAATTTATTCTAGCACAACAAGAGTGTCAATGGAAAAACTAATTTTAAGAAAACACTTTTCTTATCCAAAAACACTTTTATGGTTTTTCTAGACTCAATAGTGCAAAGCCATGTTAGATATCTAATACCACTGAAGGTATTCGTTTGGCAAAATCAAGTAGCAACGGAAGCAAAGTACATAACAAAAATCGATGCCAAACAATGAATACTTCCCATGGACCAAAATCTAACAATGGAGTTGCAACTAAAATATATATAAACAAGATAAGAAGAAAGGTTATACCTCAATGGTGCAAAACACAAAGTAACCTTCCTAGTCAAGTGGCTTAAAAAAGAACTCCTCCAATGAAGTCCACCCCAAGCTTCCTTGATTCCCAAGTGCTAGCAAGTTGATGTATGACCACCAAAACAACAATCAAGTATGTGTATATTTGCTTCTTGTGTTCAAGAACACCAAGAACAAGAGAGAGAGAGAGTTCAAGTATCAACCAAGGGACCAAGTGATAGCCAAAAGCCTCTACAAGAGCAGATAACTCGTGGTCTCTTTGTCAACCATCATTATTAGAAGTTAACCCCATTAAACCAAGTGTTTAAGGCTGTAAATTCTACTGTTACAGCGAACGTACACGGCCCGTGTAGATCTACACGGCCGTGTAGGCCCAAAGTCCACGGCCCCAATTAGGCTAAGACGGCCCGTGTCTAACAGGCACTACACGGCCCGTGTTCATCTACACGGCCCGTGTAGGCCTAAACTACACGACCTTGGATTGGGCCAATACTCCTCGTGTACGTTGGACTAGACACAGTCCGTGTTCAGGAACACGGCCCGTATACCACCCTGCCAAAACCCATTTTGGCCTTTTCCTCTCTATTGCTTGATCGTGTTGCAGGAATCAATACTTGGTGTGTGACCCAATAGGCCTACACCTCATCGGTAGTGCCATTAACTCGTTCGTGTCAACGGGCATATTCCAACAAAACATATAGCCATGGATTTCAACAGAGTAACTTATCAAAACAAATCATAACATGATATAAACATATACTGTAACACCCGCAAACCTGGGCTAAGAGATTAGCGGGTTGGCGGTATGTGATTAATTGTGTTATTAAATTGCTATGTATTTATTAAAGGTTAATTGAATTAATTAACTTAAAATATGTGCATGTTAATTACTGGCAAGTTTAGTGAAAGGAAAGGTTGTTATGTATGTATGTATGTAAATATGACAGTATGTATGCATGTATGATAAAATGGAACTTCTTGTCACAACCTGCTTTGTTTTGTGTGTAAACCTATGTATACGTGAGAGGTTAGTATCAAAGGTAATTACCTGCTCATTTTATCAATAGTGCAAAGTGTGAAGTGTGTGTGTTTTGAGAGAAAACCTTCAAGAGAAGTAACCTAGCAACTTAAAATTTGAAAGTGAAGATCTTGTGCTTTTTAATTCAAAAAGAAGGTAAGGATATGTTTATACCATGTTATGTTTCAGTTTGATGTGTTTATTTGTTGACATACATGATCATATGAGGATTCACCATTGATGGAGCTTGAAGCTCAAACTCAAATGGATTTTGATTATTTGGTATTAAAATATGAATTTGAAGTGTTATAAATACTTGAATACATGTTATTAGATGTTTGGTTATGTTCTTAGTAAATTTTAGTAAGGTTATGAAGTTCTGGAAAATTTGGCCTGGAGGTTTTTATTGGTTTAACGTGAAGAAGAAGATGAAGATTTCTGGAAAACTGAAGATCGCGGCGCGATGCCCCCTTGGGTCGCGGCGCGACCCGTATACTTCGCATCATAAGGGTTTGGTTCGAAGTAGTAGACTCCGCATTCGAAGTTGTACCACTCGAAGATTTGTCGCTATGCGACGCGTCCAAGATCGCAACGCGACGCGTTTGGTTTCGCATTCAAAGGCACGCTCGAAGTTGACCTCGCATTCGAAGGAGTCTGCTCGAAGGGTCGTCGCGGCGCAGCACTTGAGTAGGTCGCGGCGTGACATCGACTTTTCAGAATTATGGATTTTGTTGATTGTTTATACGCGATATCTTTTCTCTATATTTATTGTGTGAAAGTGATACGCTACATATGAGGTTTATGTGATATAAATATATGAAGAAATATATATTTATGATAGAAAAAACTGATTTTGGTGTTGTTATGTTTTCAGGAAACACAAAGGCTCGGTAATATAAGAAATCTGAGTTCTACGTTTGAGAACAAGAGGTGAGTGGATGTTAATCGCGGATGGTAAAGATTACGGTTAATGTTATTGATGTGATGCATGATGTGATTGAGATTGGATTGATTGATTGAACTGTTGATTGTGATATTGATTGTTGATATCTGCTGAATGACTATTTGGTCGATACGCGCTCTTAGGATGATTTTGAGTTGCGTTTGAGAAGTCAGCTATACGTGGACTTGGGTTGGGCTCGTTTACTGGTTGGTTGAACAGTGGTAGCCTTACTGTTGCATATGTTGCTTCAGAGGAGGATTTCACTGTGCCAATTCAGTAAAGAGCTATCAGTAAACCTTTGCTTTGGGCGGCATTGGTTGTAGGTTCTGCGCCGAACCGCCGGTCTTCTTGGATATGTGATTACATGCTTTGATATTGATTGTGGATGTTTGCTTTTGGTGTTTAGCCTCTACTCACTTAGCTTTGTGCTAATTCCCCTCAGTTGATGTTTTGCAGGTTTGTGTTTGTAGTTGATGAAGGAGAAGTTGACCTGACTATGATATTTTGATTAAAGTGAAATGAGCTTGTAGTTTTTGTAACACCAAGATGATACTGTCGTTTGTGAACTAAGTTGTAATTTGTAAATGTTGGTTTGTAAGTAAATGTGTTTTTTAATTAAGCTTCCGCGGGTATTTAAAAAAAAGGCTTGTGTTTTCCGGTGTTACAGTTTGGTATCAGAGCCTAGGTTTAGCGATGCATGCACGGCTAGAGTGTTGCATTCCCAAATCTTGGCTCGTGACGGGTCAAGCTTTCCTTCGGGGGAATTAGGGTGAGTTAGAGTTGTTTGTAGTAGTTAGTATTTTGAGTACTAACGGTTTATGCTAATGAGCTATGAGGTGATGTGATTGTAACAGATTATGGCTGACAGAGAGACTCCCATCCTTCCTCCTATGACCCAAGCTACAAATGAAGCACATGTACTTGAACATCTGAGGAATACTGAGACTGTTGGAACATCGGGTCAAGCCCGGGAAGAGGATCAAAGTGATTATGTGTATCAACTAGAGAATGAACTGGTAGAACTCAGGAATAAAGTCCATAGCATGGAGCAGCAGCAACATAACCAACCAAAACCAACTCCAGTACCAGTTGCGATTCCCACACAGGCAACCATACCACCAGTGACAACACCTTTACCACCAAAGACACAAATGATGCAACAACCATTCTATTACCCATATCCACAACCAGGAGCTTATCCGTTTGCATTTCCTGGATACAAACAACCATACACGTACAAGCAATTTATAGACTGCAAACCTTCTGAGTACCGAGGGAGTTCTGACCCCAATATTACCTTGAACTGGCTGAGAGAGATGATGAAGGCACTAGATGCCTATAATTTTGAGAACGACCTGTAAGTGAAGTATGCATCGAGGATGCTAAAAGGAGATGCCATGGTCTAGTGGGATTCAATTACCGGCCATTTTACTAAGAAACAATAGGAGAGCATCACCTGGAGTCAATTCCAGGAAAAGTTATGTGAACAGTACTGTAGTACCTTCGAGATTGCCAAAATCAAGAAGGAGTTTATGGATTTGCAGATGACAAGGAATATGACTGTCGACGATCTAATTAAGCAGTTCAATGAAAAGATGAGATTTGTCAAGCATTAGGTACCTGATGAAGAGTCCAAGATCGCCCATTTTGTTGGGGCACTGCATCCAGATCTCCATAGCGCCACCAGGTGGGCTACCACCCTATCCCAGGCCTTCACTTTAGCCAAATCGGCTGAAGGGGATATAATGGCGAGAAATAGGTTGAGCGGGGAGAGAATCTCCCACCAGAAATCCCGATTTGAACATTATGACGCTCAACAGAAGCAGGGAGGACAGAGTAGTGGAAGCAAGCAGGGGGAGCAGAATCGGAGGCCTACTTCAGGTGGGTCTACTCAAAGGGCACCTTGGTGTAATAGGTGCAAATCTTATCATCACGGGCAGTGTACGCCCCAGACAATGAGGTGTGTAAAGTGTGGCCATTTTGGCCATGATTTGAAGAATTACAGATTACCGAGGAGTGTTTGCTGGAATTACCAGAATGAGGGGCACAGGGTTGGTGACTGCCCGTTGAGTAAGAAGTCTGGGTCAGGGTCAGGAGGGGGAGGAGCTAAGGGATCATCTTCAGCTGGTCAGAAAAGGAAGAACCCACCCACTGCTGAGCATCAGGCATTCAAGATGACTGTGGATGATGCCACTACCACAGATGACGTTATAACTGGTATGTTTTTAATAAACTCTACTCCTGCTAAAGTGTTATTCGACTCTGGGGCAAATCGCTCCTTTGTTTCTATGGAATTTTGTGGTAGATTAAATGTGTCTGTTATTAGACTTGCTACTGCTTTAGAGATAGAGGTAGCTGATGGTATGATGGTTCCGGTCACGACTGTTGTGGCTGGAGCTAAAATTGATATAGATGGTATATGTTTTCCTATTTACTTTCTTGTTATGCCTCTATCTGGGTTTGATGTGGTTGTCGGGATGGATTGGCTGAGTTTGAATCAAGCCAGTATCAAGTGCCACAAGAAGTTGATCTCTTTCCCGTTAGTGGATGGTACATGGGTAGTAGCAATGGGAGAGAAAGTTGGGTCTGTAATTCCTATTATCTCCTGTTTGAAAGCAAAGAAAGCTTTGGATAGAGGATGCGAATCGTACTTGGCATATGTGATTGATGAGAAGAAAGAGAAGCAGGAGATGAACGACATATGGGTGGTAACGAAATACCCGGATGTGTTTCCAGAACAATTGCCAGGGTTGCCTCCAGTTCGTGAGGTAGAGTTCAAGATAGATTTATTTCTTGGTTCCCGACCAGTGGCGAAGGCTCCATACAGGTTGGCACCTTCAGAAATTTGGGAAATGATGACACAGATCCAGGATCTGTTAGACAAAGGTTTCATTCGTCCAAGCTCGTCTCCGTGGGGTGCACCGGTTTGTTTGTAAAGAAGAAAGATGGTACGTTGCGTATGTGTATCGACTACCGTGAACTGAATAAGAGAACGATAAATAACAAGTATCCGTTGCCAAGAATCGATGATTTGTTTGATCAGCTGCAGGGGCCTTCGTTCTTTTCTAAAATTGATTCGAGGTCGGGTTATCATCAGGTGCGTGTTTCAGAGGAAGATGTGTCAAAGACAGCCTTTCGTACGCGCTACGAGCACTATGAGTTCTTGGTTATGCCGTTCGGCTTAACCAATGCACCTGCGATATTTATGGATTTGATGAACAGGGTCTGTCGACCATTCTTGGATGATTTTTTGATAGTCTTCATCGATGATATCCTGATATATTCAAAGACTGAATTAGAATATGAAAAGCATTTGAGACAGATTCTAGAAACTTTGCAGAAAGAACATTTGTTTGCTAACTTCTCAAAGTGCGATGTTTTTTAGGGAAGTTCAGTTCTTGGGGCACGTGATATGTAATGAAGGAGTGAAAGTGGATCCTTCGAAAGTGGAAGCAGTGATGAACTGGAATGCTCCAAAGACACCGTCTGAGATAAAGAGTTTCCTTGGTTTAGCCGGGTACGACCGCAGGTTTATTAAGGATTTCTCCAAGATTGCGGGTCCGTTGACTAAGTTAACTCGGAGAGACGTGAAGTTTGTTTGGGATAGTGAACAAGATAAAGCTTTCCAGACTTTAAAGCAGTTGCTATGTCAGGCTCCCATTCTTGCATTGCCAAGTGGATCAGATGACTTTACTGTTTATTGCGATGAGTCGTTTGCTGGATTGGGATGTGTGCTTATGCAGAGGGATCGGGTGATTGCGTATGCTTCAAGGCAGTTGAAACCACATGAAAAGAATTACCCGACTCATGACTTAGAGCTGGTAGCAGTTGTATTTGCCCTTAAACTGTGGAGACACTATCTGTATGGCACAAAGTGCGTGATTTGTACCGATCATAAGAGTCTTCAGTATTTGTTTACACAGAAAGAACTGAACATGAGACAGAGACGATGGGTGGAGTTGATAAAGGACTATGATTGTGAAATCAGATATCACCCTAATAAAGCAAATGTGGTGGCAGATGCCCTAAGCCGCAAGGGAGCAGGAAGTTCTATCCAGTTTATGCGTATTGAGATTGTGTCTGATTTAGTGGATATATTGAAGTCTGCTCAGTTGGAAGCTCTGAAGGAAGAAAATTTAAAGACTGAGTTAATGAAGAAACGTAAAGATTAATTGAATGACGACTCACGTGGATTGAAAGTATTTAAGACTCGTGTGTGGGTGCCTATGCTTGGAGAATTGAGGAAGTTAATCTTAACTGAGGCACACAAGTCGAGATTGTCCGTCCACCCAGGAAGCACTAAAATGTATAACGACTTGAAAGTGCTTTATTGGTGGCCTACGATGAAGGCAGATGTGGCACACTTTGTAGAATCATGCCATATTTGTGCGCAAGTGAAGGTAGAACATCATAAGCCTTACGGATCCTTGAAACAGTTGGAGATTCCTGAGTGGAAGTGGGAACATATAACGATGGATTTTGTGACAAAACTTCCGCGAACTCAGAAGAATCACGATATGATTTGCATGATTGTGGATCGGCTGACGAAGAGTGCCCATTTTCTGGCTACATGTGAGACGGCTTCTCTGAGTAAGTTGGCTCAACTGTATATTGATGAGATTGTTGCAAGGCATGGTATACCGTTGTCAATTGTATCTGACAGAGACTCAAGGTTTGTTTCTAACTTCTGGAGGAGTCTACAGAGAGAGTTGGGGACGAGAATTAATTTGAGTACTGCTTATTATCCCCAGAATGACGGTCAGACTAAACGAACCATACAGACACTCGAAGATATGCTACGTGCCTGTGTAATTGAGTATGGTGGATCTTGGGATTCACACCTACCCTTATTAGAGTTTGCATATAATAATTCTTACCACTCTAGTATTGGAATGCCTCCGTATGAAATGTTGTACGGTCGTCGTTGCCGTACTCCGACATGTTGGTTAGAGGCTGGTGAGAAACAGTTTGCAGGACCCGAGATTGTTCAGTTAACTGCTGACAAGGTTGCTATAGCCAGAGAGAAGTTGAAAGCGGCCAGAGATAGACATAAAATGTATGCGGAACCACGACGTCGTCCAGTAACGTTTGATGTGGGGGAGTTAGTGTATTTAAAGGTCTCTCCGTGGAAGGGCGTAATTCGTTTTGGCAAACGTGGGAAGTTGGCTCCCCGTTTTATTGGTCCCTTCCGTATTCGTCAGATAGTAAATGACCAGACAGTTACACTGGATCTTCCAGCAGAACTTGCAGGTATACATGATACATTCAATGTTTGTTATCTGAGGAAGTGTAAGGTTGAAGATGAAAGTCAGATTCTCCCAGTACACGATTTGAAAGTTGATTCAAAGAAGAGACTGATAGAGGAACCTGTTGAACTGTTGGATCGAAAGGTGACCAAGCTTCGCAAGAAGCAGATTCCAATGGTGTTGGTCAAGTGGAAACACAGTTTAGGTTCTGATTTGAATTGGGAGACTGAGGCTGAGATGAGAGATAGATACCCCCACTTGTTTAAACAAGAAAGGATTCCGAGGACGGAATCCTCTTAAGGAGGGGAGATTTGTAACACCCGCAAACCTGAGCTAGGAGATTAGCGTGTTGGCGGTATGTGATTAATTGTGTTATTAAATTGCTATGTGTTTATTAAAGGTTAATTGAATTAATTAACTTAAAATATGTGCATGTTAATTACTGGCAAGTTTAGTGAAATGAAAGGTTGTTATGTATGTATGTAAATATGATAGTATGTATGCATGTATGATAAAATGGAACTTCTTGCCACCACCTGCTTTTTTTTTATGTGTAAACCTATGTATATGTGGGAGGTTAGTATCAAAGGTAATTACCTGCTCATTTTATCAATAGTGCAAAGTGTGAAGTGTGTGTGTTTTGAGAGAAAACCTTCAAGAGAAGTAACCTAGCAACTTGAAATTTGAAAGTGAAGATCTTGTGCTTTTTAATTCAAAAGGAAGGTAAGGATATGTTTATACCATGTTATGTTTCAGTTTGATGTGTTTATTTGTTGAAATACATGATCATATAAGGATTCACCATTGATGGAGCTTGAAACTCAAACTCAAATGGGTTTTGATTATTTGATGTTAAAATATGAATTTGAAGTGTTACAAATACTTGAATACATGTTATTAGATGTTTGGTTATGTTTTTAGTAAATTTTAGTAAGGTTATGAAGTTCTGAAAAATTTGCCATGGAGGTTTTTATTGGTTTAACGTGAAGAAGAAGATGAAGATTTCTGGAAAACTGAAGATCGCGACGCGACGCCCCCTTAGGTCGCGGCGCGACCCGTATACTTCGCATTCGAAGGGTTTGGTTCGAAGTAGTAGACTCCGCATTTGAAATTGTACTGCTTGAAGATTTGACGCGACGCGACGCGTCCAAGATCGCGTCGCGATGCGACGCGTTTGGTTTCACATTCAAAGGCGCGCTCGAAGTTGACCTCGCATTCAAAGGCAAGCTGTTTGTGCACTGCACGCACGTCGCGGCGCGACCCCATTGCACACAGCCTACAATGCTGTTTTGTGTTATTCATTCTCGTGTTGTTGCTTGGACTACTATAGTAAGTTAATAAATGGTTAAATAACATCATTAGGGTATTGTTTCAAGTATTCTAGATGTTCCTTACGTGTTCAAGTGATTAATGCGTAAGCATTGGTATTATAGGTCAATTTGACAATCCGTGAGTGCCAAAGCAAGGTCTTTGCTTATTCTAGCTTATCAGGTGAGTGCCGAATAACATAACAATTAATATATCTATAACATATATTAACAAATGATTTGAAAATTGTATACCATGGTATGAATACACTTGATTAAGTATAGGTTGCATGATGATGCTAGACTTAACATGTTGACACAATATAATATGCACTTGATTAGGTGTATATTATGATGATATATGATTATATGCGCGCAATGAAGATCCAATTGGATCATATGTGTTTGTGAATGATCCGGACCCTAAGGACAAAGTTGTCCTATAACAAGAACAAAGTTATTCTACATTAAGGACTAAGCAGTCCTCCTTGGGTATAGCTTATGGTTGTACACAGAGGAATCGGTTGATTCCAAAACGCAATTGTGCACTGCTTTACAGCTCACCCACCGGAGCGGTTGATATGTCTGGTACCACAGTTTGGTGCATTGAGCCGGGTTAGCTCCCCTGCGAGATATGTCACCTTCTGACTAGTGAGATGTTAGGATAGAACTGTTTGAGCATGATTGATGTTATGTGATATATTTATGTTGATTATTATGCTCTTCTGTACTCACTAGCTTTTATAGCTAACAGATACTATGTCTCACATGTGCAGGTGATCCTTAGTTAGCTTGGGAGCCAGCGGGTAGTTAAATGCTTTGGGAGGAACACTATTATGTTTAAAACTTTGTTTATATTATGTTTGTATTTGTTTTAAAATAATGGTCATCCAGTTATGTATCCGTAACACCAAACGTTGTATGTGACAACATTTTGACTGTTTATATAATTTGCCACGTGTTTTTTTTACTTCCGCTGCATTTTGAAATTATAAGACAGGTGTAAATGTTCTATTTACACTCAAACCCATGCGGTTTGAAAACTTAAATTTTATTTTAAAAAGAAAATTTTGGTTCTAAAAATGACGGTGTTACAATTAAAACCAACTTTTTAAATTAAAGTGTATAAATAACACACATATCTCCATATATATTACATCCCACCACAAGGCTAACCATTTATTTCAAATAAACCATGATAAAAATAAGTTTGATAGATGTAAATGTCAAATATCCTCAAAAAAACAAAAAACAGAAAACACAAGCCTTTGCGGCCACAAGGGAATACATTTGTGGGTGCAAGGGGGTGCCCTTCTGGGCGCAAGGAACTTCCTTTGTGGCCGCAAGGGGCTTGCGCCACGTCCATAAACTACAGTTTCTATTATCAATTCTAGCTTCACCATCAACACCCCAAATACAAAAAAGCAATTTTGGAAATCGACTTCTAGCAGTTCTATAGCATTTATAAATTATAAGCTCAAGTAACATGTATAAACATCACCTAAAACACATTATAATCATTTAGACATCAAATCTCTTTAAAATCAAAAGCCATCATTTTCCTTGTCCTCCATTAATAGAGTTTTAACTCAACTCCACAAAACACAGAAATTGAACATCAAATTCAATACCAATTCAGCCTAAACCTTATAACTAAACATAAAACACTTCCACTTATCATATAGTACAAATTCCTCGTGAACCCTAGAAGAGCAATATCAAAAGTTATGTCAAGAACAAGTAAAAACACAATTACTAACCTTTAATTTGATGTAAATGGTTAGCTGTGGTTAGATGTTGTATATATGGAGATAGGTGTGTTATTTATACACTTTAATTTAAGAAGTTGGTTTTGATAAACTTTGTACATGTCTAGTTGGTTCCTAAAGGTTATAAACCAAGTATATAGGTTATATGCTAGTTGAGCATGTGTTTTGTGATGGAATATATGAGTTGGTCAAATTGTGTTAGTTTTGACCCGTTTGTGAAATATCTCGGTTTTGGAGTTATTTGGGAATTGATTATTAATTCGTGTTATGGTGTGTTCTCAGGAAAAGAGAAGACTCAGTGACATTAGAATACTGAGTTGGAGATTGGAGAACACAAGTGAGTGGACGTTTAACTCATAGATGGTTATTGGTAGTAACGGTTATGATTGCAATTATTTGATGATTGATGCACTGATAGACTGTTGAGTCTGGTGATTGATTAACTGGTTATGTGTTAATTAATAGTTGTGTCATTGATATGTGCACATGGATGAGGTGAAGTCAGCTTAGCTGGGCAATGGGCTGGGCCGTTCGCTATCGGCTAATCAGTAAAACTCTTTTGATGCATTCGTTGTAGCTCGAGCGCAATACTGTGTGAGAATAGCGAGCGTGCTATCGGTAAACCTTTGCTAGGCCAGCATTGGTAGCAGCAACTGCAAAATTGTCGGTCCTCTCGGTTGCTTGTTTATTTGTTGTTTTGTGTTTCATTCTGTTGTGGCTGATGCTATTTTGTTGGTTAAGTTTTCATTCACTTAGCTTTGTGTTAATCCCCCACATTCCACTCCAGTTTGCAAGTTTTGGTAAGTTCAGCTGTTGAGCTGGGAGTTGGTGTTCGTTTTGGGAATAATCAACTGCCACTCTGATATATATTTTGATGAGCCGTTTGTAAACTATGTAACACTGGGTTTTGATATACTGATGGTTTGAAAGCAGTATGGTTCTTGTTTACTTAAAATACTTTTGTAACCATGTTTGCATATATATTTTAATCGCTTCCGCAGTTTAAAAAAATTAAGTTGAAAATAGCGGTATTACATAATTCCGCATCTATCTACTCCTCACCATCTACCAATTTCTAGAAGAATACTCATAGAAACATGACATCTTGCAAAGATCATATCTTCGGATTCGTCTTCTAAACTACATATGGGGCTATAAGTCGAGTAAAATGATACCTCTTTTTTGAAGATTGATTTTAGTAGTCATCCTTCCGTTAACTATCCTCCAAGCATTAGACATACTTTAAGAGACACCCGATTATTCCACATAAAATACTCAGCCATATCGTTTTTTAAATAAGCATCATCAAAAGCTCAACGAAGAGAAGAAACCGAAAATTTCCCTTTAAGGGTCCATCTCCCATATAAAACTTATTGATGTTACATTTTGTTTAAATTTATATTAGAAGATCTTGTTTATTAATTTTAATAATAGTAACTGTGAGTATGAGTAATTCTGAAAGCAGTAACCTGACAGCAATTATAGTTGCTATTTACTCAAAATTGTAATCAATTCATCTGTTTTATTATCTACACATACCTATCTAACCAGATCATTTCTAAATGGGCAAAAAAACAAAACATAAAAATCTAGTGACTAAAGAATTCAAATAAATAAAATATAATATAAATAAAAAGAAAAAGAAAATTCCCCTCAAGCCCTCCATCTTTCACTCAACCCATTTCTGCCCCCTTCTGTATATCCTTACAAACATAAGTACCACCATTAATGCACATGGTACAATCAATCCAAAGCATTAGGTCCAGCACATGCTTTTAAAACAGGGTTCCACATCCACTGTACCAAAAACTTCCTACCTCTTCTACCATTCATATTATAAGTCCGACCCGACCCGTCTTTCATCACATTCCCCATATATCCGCCTCCACCACCCGACCCGTATAATCCTTCACACAAATCCCCAATCTCCGTCGGCGCCGTCGGGTCGTCGCCGGCGTACCAAGCGTTAATCAACGGATTCGACGACAGTTCCGCTAGCTCATGTCCGATCACACTAATCATCCCGTCAACGCCGACGTCGCCGTTCGGCGGCGCAAGTGGACCCGGCCCGCCGCTACCCATGTAACCCGGGACGGCAAACGGGTAAGCACAAACCTCCGCACACTGTTTACCTGAATTCCCAACCCACGCGTAGGGTAAAGTGTACCCAACCTTTGCCGGAAAAGTGAAATAATGGAACCCACAAACCGCCCGGCAGAAATCTTGCATGGTGACGTCGCCGGAAGTCAAAACTAAGTAAACCCCGTTTTTATGATCGACCGGAAACGGAGCTGATTTGACCGAAGACGCGATTACGTCTTGGATTGTGAGACGGGTGAGGTGGGTCCCATGAGTGTATTTCCGATCAGAATATTCACCGGCGATGAGTATATTTCGAGAAATATTGGCATTAGTTTGGTCGGTGTACAGAGTCGCCGTTTGCCACCAGTCAGATACAGATGGTGCGGCCGCGACACGGCGGTTTGCGGCGGAAATTGATAGTAAAAAGTCTTTAATTATAAGTTTCTGAGATGGGACCCATTTGCCATACCAGATTATGTAAATGTTGATCGGAGAAGAAAGAACCGGACCCATGTGGTACCGGAGCTTAACAAGATCCGATGAGCCTTCGAATTTGTTGGAAACAGTGAGTGATTTGGGTGGAAGTTTAGGGTTAATGAATTTGTAACTTTTGCCATGTAGTTCATGATGATGATGATTTACATTTAGGGTTTCAACAGAAGCAGAAAGAACAGAGGTTGTAAGGAGGAAGAAGAAGAAGGAGGTGAGAGTGAAGGTGAGGGGTAAAATGGACATTTTGCTATGGATGAAAATGGCTGGGGTGACTGGTGATTGCCAGAAAATGGAGGAGTTTTATAAAGGATTAAAGGGTAGGGTGGAAATTGGGCTGGTGACAGCTGCCAGGTTTCTTGGGAGAGCTGTAGTTATGAAAGCAGAAATTTTGAAACTGGAATAAGGAGTTATTATGATCAAAAGAGGAGGAAATGACGAAAATGCCCCTGGATCTTTTTGGCTTTGATTTCAAGTTGTCTTTGTGGGGGTGCGTAGTAAGATTCGAGTTCTAATTCGGTATTGGGAAAAGAAAAGTTTAATAAGTATTTTAAAATTCAGGTTTTTAGTTAATCTGTTATTATGTAGTTATTATGTGTTTGTTCGGTAATAGACTTATGAAATATTATAAGTGTTTGAGATTTTAGTTTTCATAATCTCCAGACCTCTAGCTCTGTTTGAGTATTACAATCTTGTGGAGATTATTAAGAATATAGAGAAATGTTCAATATAGGCCCTATTTAATTTATAGTCCTGAGAGATAATTTATAGCTATTAGATTTTAAGATTCAATGGTAGATTCAATCTTAGATTATAATTAAAATTGATATATTTGTATAAAAGAGGACATTTCTGACTTTTTAACTATTGGTCTCCACATTCTCTATTCTCTAATTTATTTAAAATTAATTATCTCACAAACCGTTAATCGTTAGACGAAACGAATTATATCGTTGCGATCCTCGTGTTCCCCTCTTTTATTAGAGAGGTCACTTGATATACTTTCGACAAAAAAAAATTTCCTCATTTTGTTAGATTAGACTTAAATTTTATTAAAGTATAATCACATGTGATTAATAAAGGTGTGATCAATATAGTATTTATAAAATTATAGTTTGGTATTTTTGATAATCCGGCGAAGTTCTATGGTTTAGTAATAAAAATCAGCAATTGAAAGTGATTCTAAGTTATTAGTTATTTCATAACACATGTGATTATTTATCTCTTATACATGCACATAATTACAAGTGATTTGATTAAATGTAACATATTATGTCACATATTTGACCGAATGAATCACATGCGATTGCGTATTCAATCACATGTGATTGAATACCAAAAACATAAGATTTGGTATTCAATCACATATGATTGCATATTTAATCACCTGTGATTTTGTACAGAATTACACGAGAGTTTGTACAGATTCACATGTGATTGAATACTAAAAAACATGAGATTTGGTATTCAATCGTATGTGATTGCATAGGGGATTGTTCAAACGAGAACCATTCTTATTACGAGAACCAATATAAAAGACATCGAATTTTAAGAAGAACACATCTGGACCTTTGATTGAGGGGATAGGGTGTTGCTAGTACACAATATATGCATTCATAGGTAAACAATGCAATTGAATTGGGTGAAATTGAATATGTATATACATGTATAAACGGTTTTAAGCAAACGTTGATTTTTTAAGCAAAAATTCAAAATTAATAAACGTTAAATGATATACAATTTAAGAAGATAAAAAAATTAATAAAACAACACATGTAATATTGTTATGAATCACATGTGATTATACATCAATAAAATTTAAGTTTAACATAACAAAATTAAAAAAAAATTGTCAAAAGTATATCAAATGACCTCTCTAATAAAAGAGGGGAACACTTCGTTTCGTCTAACGATTAACGGTTTGTGAGATAATTAATTTTAAATAAATAAGAGGAGAGAGAAAGTGGCGACCAATAGTTAAAAAGTCAGAAATGTCCTCCTTCATACAAATGTCCTCCTAATTAATTTTAAATAAATTCATTTCATCACATACAATTTCTAGCATGTCGTCCACCTCATCTGAAGTAGCCCTACACTAAGTCCCTCCTATACTACAAGCATACTACAGTCCTACAAGTACCCCTCACCTGATTCACAAGAGTCCCTATGACGCCGGCAAGTCTTGACATGTATCATGTGCTTACAATAATATGGGCCCTTATATTATTCTAAACACATCACACATGCCATGTCTTATCGTAACCATCTGAAATCCCGATTCACAGGCTTGGGTCATTTATCACATAACATTCCACATACACATCGCATATTGCATTATCATATTATCATAAAATCATGCAAACATATAAGGTTCAACACACCAGCCATCATATCCTAGTCTATCCATATCATGAATACATCCACGTAGAATGCTATGTCATACAAGTCTTTGAGCGTCTGATCCTACCCTACCCCAACATCAAACGAGAACATGAAATAAGACCAAATCATCCGTTCTAAGCCTATATGATTACCATTATACATGGTGTACAGTATTCACGATATGTCTAAACATGGATACAATTAGGAACTACTCTAGCATACATCATGGATTCAAGTGCACAGTGTATTTCACCAACTATATATATATATGTAATATATATATACACACACTATGTTTCACTTTGTGCTCACCAGGACCAAGCTCCAGCTGACAGCTCATCGTTTGGTTTTAAAAATAAGTTTTGTTAATTTAAAATATTTTAGAACCAAGGTTTAAGTCCAAACACACCTCTTGCATGCTTGAATCTCTTAAACCTAGGCTCTGATACCAAGTTGTAATGTCCCAAAAATTTTTTTAAATATAAGTAGAAAATATAAATGCATTCAACCAAAGTCATACGAGGTCCCGCACCCGGAACTACCCGTAGTTAAATGTATTTAAGTAACATTACAAATATTGTTCTGACAAATGTTTGAATAAATTAAACAGCGGAAATGGTTTGAATAAATGATGAGCCGCCTTCACACTGCTGGAGCCTTCCCACGATCAGGTCCTGAAAAGAATAAGTTCAACAACAGTAAGCATAAAGCTTAGCGAGCACTCTAACTTACACACCACACTAGGCATGCACATGTCACATCATAACACAAATCCATGATCACATATCATTACACATACTACCGACGCAATGCACTGACGACGATTTCACACTTTGGGTCACAGTTGACTATCCAAGTCGTACCAAGGATTTCACACTATGTCTGACTGTGCCTGAGTTATGTTTTCACCACAATATAACGTAACACTTCACTTCACATATATCACATCAGCTAAAACATCACGTAAGATATAACATATACATTTCACACTAATATCATGTATAAGTTAGGATAACTCACCTGATCTGCAGCACAAACAAACGCAACATATTTCACAAGCTGAAAGTTAACAAGTCCAGTCGCAAGGACCTACAATACAGATATCTCCACTGATTAGCTTTGGGTACACTACAAACCCTAAGTTGGACCACACTAGGTCAGACCTAACAACTGAAAGTTGGACCACACTCACCATCCGGAAGTCGGATGGCCAAAACTCAAAGTCGGATCACTCTCATCCGACAGTCAGACCCCATCCGAAAGTCGGATCACTCTAAAAGTCGGATGGTTCAAACTAAACACTGAAAGTCGCATGAATACACTACGAAATCCGACAGTCGCATGGATGCACTATGAAATCCGATAAACCTATGAAATCCGATACTTTATGAAAGTAATTTATGAAATCCGACACTTATTGAAATCCGAAACTTATTGAAAGTAACTTATGAAATCCGACAGTCGCATGGCACACACCAAAAAGTCGCATGGACTAACAAAAGTCGCATGAACACACAAACTCACCATCCGAAAGTCGCATGGACTAACAAAAGTCGCATGAACACACAACCTCACCATCCGAAAGTCGCATGGACTAACAAAAGGCGCATGAACACACAAACTCACCATCCGAAAGTCGCATAGACCTTTATGGAAGGTCGCACGACTTATTCCTTCCCTGACAGTTCATCTTTTTGAAAAACCCAGAACTTGAAACTCCATTTTCAAAATCACAACCTTCTCAAAACTTAAGCAGATCACTTTATTTTTGTTTCAAAACATTTCTCCATTTCATTTAAGCACTTCCTTCAAGATTTAAACACATCTCAATAAGTATTAAAGCTTATAGCTCAGATTCTTTACTATTGTTCTTTATAAACCCAAATCCCCAAAACCCATATCTTATCTAGCCTTATAATCATCCAAACAAGGTAAAATTGATACGTACAACATCATAGAGATATAGGAAACATTACCTGATTATTCTTTTGCCAATTCCTTGAGTTTCCAGATGATTCTTGACTCCTATCTCCTTGCTCTCTTGTGGGTTTTTGCACACACACAACACACTATTTTCTTTCTCTCAATGCAACAGTAATAATATTCTTGGAGGCTGCACCCTAATCCCCTATTTATACTTGTTTCTAACAAGGCTTTGGGCCCAACCATGACACTAGTGTTAAGCCCATAAGGCTTAGTCTTCCACATTATTATTTCATATCTCTTAATTAATTAGCCCAACTATATGGTAGCCCAATTACTTGTTTATTCCATAAACCAAATACCCCACCAAGTCCAATAAAAACTTAAATTCCATTAATAATTAGCAACTCCAAAAATATATAAAACTCGCATCATCCAATAAAATATTCATTTATTTATTATACGGAAACAGGGTATTACAACTCTCCCCCACTTAAATACGATTTCGTCCTCAAAACTTCACTTGAACAATTCGGGGTAGTTCTACTTCATTTCGTCCTCTGGTTCCCAAGTCCACTCAAATCTCTTACGGTGCTCCCACTGAAACTTGACCGTCGCTATCTGCTTGTTGCGTAGTTTCTTAACCTCTCGTTCCAGTATAGCTACTGGCCTCTCAACATAATTCAGTTTCTCGTCCACTGTTATGTCCTCCAATGGCACAAACGTGGACTCGTCCACTAAACACTTCCGAAGGTAAGATACATGGAACGTGTTGTGAATCCTAGACAATTTGTCTGGTAGCTCTAACCGATACGCAACCTTCCCAACCCTGGAAATAACTTTGAAAGGCCCTATGTACCTTGGGTTCAGTTTCTCTCGCTTCCGAAATCGAATCACGCCCTTCCATGGAGACACATTTAACAGTACAAAATCTGCAACCTGGAATTCTAGCGGAGACCGTCTCTTATCTGTGTAACTTTTCTGTCGGCTCTGCGCGGCTTTCAACCTTTCTCGCACTTGTAGGATGTATTCTGACGTTTTGTGCACAATTTCCGTATTCCTGAGCTCCCTCTGACCTACTTCTCCCCAACAGATGGGGGTTCTACACTTCTTGTCGTACAACATCTCGTACGGAGGCATGCCGATACTCGCGTGGTAGCTGTTGTTGTATGAGAATCTTGCCAACGGCAGGTAAGAATCCCAACTTCCCCCGAAGTCAATCACACAAGCTCGTAGCATATCCTCCAAGGTTTGTATCGTTCTCTCGCTTTGGCCGTCAGTCTGTGCGTGATAAGTCATGCTAAGGTTCACCCAAGTCCCCAAATCCTCATGAAACTCCTGCCAAAACCTTGAAGTGAATCGTACATCCCTATCTGATATGATGGTCATCGGCACCCCATGTCGCGATATTACTTCCTTGACGTACACGTCTACCATTTTCTCAGCCGAAAAAGCTTCCTTGATAGGGATAAAGTGAGCGCTCTTAGTCAGTCGGTCGACGATTACCAAATTGCATCAAAATTTCTAGGAGTCTTCGGTAGCTTAGTGATCAAATCCATAGTGATGTGCTCCCATTTCCAAACCGGGATCTCTAAAGCTTGTAGCTTCCTGTGAGGCCTCTGATGCTCGGTCTTAACTCGAAGACAAGTTAAACACTTCTCCACGTATTTCATTACGTCTCGCTTCATTCCCGGCCTCTAGTAATCTGTCTTAACGTCTCGGTACATCTTAGTCGAACCTGGATGGATAGAAAACTTAGATTTATGAGCCTCATTGAGTAGTGTAGCACGCGTGTCAGTTATCTTTGGTACCTAGATACGGAAAAAACGTGTCATCAGCCCTCGACGATCTATGGTTCTCGTCCTTCAGTGCCTCATGCTGAGCGGCTCGAATAGAGTCTAACAATGTAACACCCACAAACCTGGGCTAGTTGATTAGCGGGTTAGCGGTGCGTGCTTATTTGTAATTAAATTTATTATGTGGTTAATTAAGTTAATTAGTTAAGTTATTTGATTGAAAATATATATTTATATGTGTAAATATATATGTAAAGTATGGGAAGAAATGGGAATGTAATTAAATATGTATGTATGTATGCATGGAATTAAGAAAGTGGGTATGTATGTATGTAAGTATGTGTATACATGTGTATGTGGGTATGCAAAGTTAATGAGATTTAGCCACCTCCTGCTGGAAATTTAAAATCATTTGTGTACGTGTATGTATATATGGTAATTTGAAGAAAGTCACCTACTCATATTACTAAAGTTAAGTGTGTGTAAAAGTATGTGTATCTGCTTCGAGAAGAATAAACCAAAAGAAGAAAAATTGGATTTTCAAAGGTGAAGAATTTGTGATTTTTAATTTCAAAGAAGGTTAGTTTATGGTTACAACATGTTCGGAATTATTTTGCCATGTTTATGTTAAAAGTTTCATGCTTAAATAGAGAATCACCATGAATGGTTTTGAAGGATTTTGACTAAATAGGTTTTGCATGTTTTGGTGATTTATGTGTTTATAATATGTTCTTGATTCATGAATATATGATTATAGATGTTTGGAAATGATTTTGGTAAGCTTTGATAACATTTGTAAACCTGGAATTTTATCCATGGAGATTTTGTTATGGGGAAGATGATGAGAAAACCGATACCACAAAACCGATAAGACTCGAAATCCTCTAGTTTGAAATACTCTAGTTTGAAATCCTATAGTTTGAAATCCTATACTTTGAAATCCTATACTTTGAAATCCTACACTTTGAAATCCTATACTTTGAAATCCTACACTTTGAAATCCTACACTTGGAAATCCTATACTTTGAAATCCTACATTTTGAAATGCTATACATTGAAATCCTACACATTGAAATCCTACACTTTGAAATCCTATACTTTGAAATCCTACACTTTGAAATCCTACACTTTGAAATCCTATACTTTGAAATCCTATACTTTGAAATCCTATACTTTGAAATCCTACATTTTGAAATCCTATACTTTGAAATCCTATACTTTGAATTCCTACACTTTAAAATCCTACAATTTGAAATCCTATACTTTGAAATCCAACACTTTGAAATCCTATACTTTGAAATCCTATACTTTGAAATCCTACACTTTGAAATCCGATAGATGAATCCGACACTTAAATCCGGTACTGTGAATCCGGAACTTGAAAATCAAGACCCAAATCCGAGACCCAAAACCGAGAGATTCAAATCTGAGAGCTAAGAATCTGGAACTCCCAAATCCGATATATAGTGAAATCCGAGTCTCCGAATCCGATTATGTGAAATCCGATACTTAAAGTTGCGGATTCTTAGAATCCGACGGTGCCAAATCCGATGGTTTGAGAATCCGACATTTTGTGTTTTGGACTTGCAAATTGTTTATTGTTTGTTATTTTTGGAGAATGATTAACTGATAAATATATGTGGTTAGATATATTTATGAGATTGAGACTGATTTGGTTATTGCTATGTTTTCAGGCAATCCAAAAGCTCAGTAATATTAGAAATCTGAGTTCGTGCTGAATTTGAGGTGAGTGGACGTTAATATCGGATGGTAAATATTGTAGTTAATGTTATTGATGTGATGCATGATTTTGATTGAGATTGGATTGATTGAACTGTTGATTGTGATATTAATTGTTGATATCTGCCGCATGACTATTTGGTCGATACGCGCTCTTAGGATGATTTTGAGCCGCGTTGGGAAGTCAGCTATACGTAGACTTGGGCTGGGCTCGTTTACTGGTTGGTTGAACATTAGTAGCCCTTCTGTTGCATATGTTGCTACAGAGGAGGATTACACTGTGCCAATTCAGTAGAGAGCTATCGGTAAACCTTTGCTTTGTCCGGCATTGGTTGTAGGTTTTGCGCCGAACCGCCGGTCTTCTTGGGATATGTGATTACATGCTTTAATCTTGACTATGGATGTTTGCATTTGGTGTTTAGCCTCTACTCACTTAGCTTCGTGCTAATTCCCCTTGGTTGTTGCTTTTGCAGGTTTGTGTTTGTGAGGTTGGCTGAAGGAGAAGTTGACCTGACTCTGATATTAGATTTTGAAAAAGAAACGAGCTTGGTTATTTTGTAACACCAAAACAATGATACTTGTTTGTGAACAATGATTGTATATTTGTTAATATTGGTTTGTATGTAAATGATTTGTTTACTTAAAGCTTCCGCAGCGTATTTAAAAAAATGGCTTGTGATATTCCGGTGTTACAATTTGGTATCAAAGCCTAGGTTTGGCGATGCATGCACGGCTAGAGTGTTGCATTCCCAAATCTTGGCTCGTGACGGGTCAAGCTTTCCTTCGGGGTAATTAGGGTGAGTTAGAGTTGTTTGTAGTAGTTAGTATTTTGAGTACTAACGGTTTATGCTAATAAGATTGTGAGGTGATGTGATTGTACAAATATGGCAGACAAAGATACCCCTACTGACACTCCTGTGACCCAAGAAGTGGCGGGAATTTCAATAGTGAATGCGTTGGATATAACAAATCAAACAGATACATTGGGATGTGAACAGGAGGATGAAAAGAGCAAGTATATTAATGAATTGAAAGATGAGATACAAGAACTTCGAGATATTGTTCACCGTATGGAACGAGAAAGGATAACCCAAAATGTTCAAACTCAGATTTCTCAACCTATTAATACTCAGACTACAACATTTCTAGTTCCGGTTCCATATCACCCTATGGCACAAGTAACACAACAACCGTACTATTCTCCAGTCCCATTACAGGGAGCTACGCTCCCGGATTACCAAAGTGCTATCCAGTCTCAAGCTTTTGCCTTAGCGGAGTTGAATAAAAGGAATGTGGAAGCCAAAAACAACATGACCCAAGAGCAAGTTTCTCAACATAAATCCAGGATTGAACAATATAATACCCAAAAGCAAAAAGAGCAAAGGGGTCAGAGACAAGGGAACTTGAATCGTGGACCTAGGTTTAGTGGATTTAATCAACGAGCTCCACAGTGTGGAAAGTGTAAATCTCACCACACAGGACCTTGTACTTACCAAACTATGCGATGTCTTACCTGCGACCAGTCTGGTCATGAGATGAAAGATTGTTATTTCTTTCAGAAGGTATGTTGGATTTGTTATGGGAAAGATCATAGAGCAAGGGATTGTAGTATTAAAATAAAACTTGAATATGGATCAAGAATTGGGGAGCCCTCGTCGGCGGTTGGTCAGAAGCAAGAAACTCAACATACTAGGTCTACATCAGATAGATTTAACCGAACTTCCCAGTGGTGTCGTCGGTGTAGGTCTGTTCATATGGGGATTTGCACACTCCAGACTTTGCGTTGTGTGCGATGTGGATTGTTTGGTCATGAGATAAATAATTGTGCTTTTCCTCGGAGTGTTTGTTGGAATTGCCAAAGAGAGGGTCACCTTGTGAGAGAATGTGAAAAAGATAAAAGAGTTCGGACAAGGCCAGGAGTTGAGGCAGTTGGGGGGTCTTCGTCAACAAGGGGACAGAAGAGGAAGGACCCTACTACGTCTGAGAGTAGGGCATTCGGTACAACGAGAGGTGATGTTACTCGACCAAGAATGACATAACGGGTACATTTTGATAACCTCTATACTCATACGTGTACGTGTATTTATTAACTTAAGAGTTAATTATTGATGTTTGATGTCTATGTGTGTTAAGTGTATGTGCTTACTTCCTGAAGAGAATGATTCTTTAGAAGTAGATATAGATGATATATGTTATCTGAATCATGAAATTATTTGATATTTATGTCAGAAAATGATAGGATGGTACATATGTGATGTTTGAAATAATATGCATTGGGTATGATATGCTAAGGAAAGAATGTTTCTAGATTAGTTAAATTACATGGTATGCAATGTGTTATAAGATTGTTTTGCAAACTGTGTTTGTAAATATGTATTTATATGTTATATTTGTGCAAAGAAGAAGGAAAGTGGATGATTAGTGAAGATTGGAAGGATTTGATGATAATCAAGAGATGTTTTGATAAAAGTATGACTGAAATTACGAGTTATTGATAAACCTAATGAATGAAGATAATTTATGATATTGATGGAAGAACTTGAGGAGATTTATGATACATTGAGATAATGTATTTGTTGGATTGATATATGATGTTATGCTTTGAAATTGGAGGAATAAGTTATGTCTTGTGAGAGTTAAAGATTCCTGAGAGAAATGATTCAACCCATGATTTGGAGATTGTAGCAGATGCGTATGTATTAACTATATGGAAATGTTGATCATAAAGAAAAGTATGTGTGTGATCTAATTATTAAGAACGGCGGTTGTTTATACAGATAAGATGAGCATGTTATAGAGACAATGTTTAAAATGAATTAAAATAATGTGATTGAGAGATTTGATATCACCTCGGAGAGACAAATTGCTGTCACATAGGTTGAAATGCAAGGGAGTTAATGATGATAATACTGGGATTATGCGAAGTAAAGTATACTTGATTTTGTGGATAGAAATCGGTATTGCCTATACTGGGAGTTGATGGATCAATGATTGAAATTATTAAATACGAGCAAGAACAAAGAGGAATCAATTGCCGAAACATGTGGACTGAAGACTGATAGAACCTTATGTATATGTGCCTTTGCTTGAAATTTGGAGATTTATTTGGACGAAGACTTATGAATCTAAATTACCAGTGTATTTGGAAGGGCTAAAATTGAATAATGCCATACAAAGTATTGTATTGATGACTTACCAGGAGGAGTATACATGATATATTTGTGAAAATATGACGTGATTGTATATGAATCAAGGCAGAATATCAGAGATTTATAATCGTTGAGAGGAATAGAATTACCAGAGTGGTGATGATGACAAGTCACGATGGGGTTTATATTTAATTTTACTTTATATGAAGGAATCTGGAAATACTAAGTGTGATTGATGATTGTTCGGTAAGAAACGCCGGTATTTTACTACCAGTGGGATGTGATCTTTTGAGCAGAATAATATTGATGAGATGATTAGAAGGTATAATGTTATATACTTAGAAACTTCTGACGGAAATTGAAAGATCTGATCAAACTTCTAAATGAGTTTACTACAAGAATTGAAATGCGAGACAAGCAGTATGACTGAATTCTTATTGTATAGTTGAGTAGAAAGAGTTGTACAAATATTTGAGAATGAATTGCGTTTATGTGTGATGAATGTTGAGGATTCATGGAATTCATAAACAAGTTGATCAGATTGGTGTGATGTGATTTCTACCAAATGGATGTTGAAACATCAGTTGCGAATTGTTATGTGAATATCATGGTAATGTTCTGACACGTTAGTATAAAGCAAGGGTGAAACAATATGTGAATATTTCTATATGACAAGCAATAAAGAAAAGATATGTATAATCCTTTAATTGAGATAAGTAGGATAATATGAACAAGTATTTAAGAGAAGTGTTGATATTGTTTAAATGTGTAAGTATAGAAGAGAATGATTGAAAGACAGATTTACAAAATTTATGAGTTATATGTTGATTTGAAAGAGAAGTTGTTGAACTCTCGTGATTGTAAGATGACAAAGATATGTAGAAAATAGATTTCGTATGATGATAAGATAGAAATGTATATGAGTTACCACTGACTTGACAACAAGAAATGAATATGGAAGGTTGATACTTCTGCTTGATGTGTGCTATGAGATTCCGAGGACGGAGTCCTCTAAAGGAGGGAAGATTAGTAACACCCGCAAACCAGGGCTAGTTGATTAGCGGGTTAGCGGTGCGTGCTTATTTGTAATTAAATTTATTATGTGGTTAATTAAGTTAATTAGTTAAGTTATTTGATTGAAAATATATATTTATATGTGTAAATATATATGTAAAGTACCGGAAGAAATGGGAATGTAATTAAATATGTATGTTGTTATGCATGGAATTAAGAAAGTGGGTATGTATGTATGTAAGTATGTGTATACATGTGTATGTGGGTATGCAAAGTTAATGAGATTTAGCCACCTCCTGCTGAAAATTTGAAATAATTTGTGTACGTGTATGTATATATGGTAATTTGAAGAAAGTCACCTACTCATATTACTAAAGTTAAGTTTGTGTAAAAGTATGTGTATCTGTTTCGAGAAGAATAAACCAAAAGAAGAAAAATTGGATTTTCAAAGGTGAAGAATTTGTGATTATTAATTTGAAAGAAGGTTAGTTTATGGTTACAACATGTTCGGAATTATTTTGCCATGTTTCTGTTAAAAGTTTCATGCTTAAATAGAGAATCACCATGAATGGTTTTGAAGGATTTTGACTAAATAGGTTTTGCATGTTTTGGTGATTTATGTGTTTATAATATGTTCTTGATTCATGAATATATGATTATAGATGTTTGGAAATGATTTTGGTAAGCTTTGATAACATTTGTAAACCTGGAATTTTATCCATGGAGATTTTGTTATGGGGAAGATGATGAGAAAACCGATACCACAAAACCGATAAGACTCGAAATCCTCTACTTTGAAATCCTCTAGTTTGAAATACTCTAGTTTGAAATCCTATAGTTTGAAATCCTCTAGTTTGAAATCCTATACTTTGAAATCCTACACTTTGAAATCCTATACTTTGAAATCCTACACTTTGAAATCCTATACTTTGAAATCCTACACTTGAAAATCCTATACTTTGAAATCCTACATTTTGAAATGCTATACATTGAAATCCTACACATTGAAATCCTACACTTTGAAATCCTATACTTTGAAATCCTACACTTTGAAATCCTACACTTTGAAATCCTATACTTTGAAATCCTACACTTTGAAACCCGATAGATGAATCCGACACTTAAATCCGGTACTCTGAATCCGGAACTTGAAAACCGAGACCCAAAACCGAGAGATTCAAATCCGAGAGCTAAGAATCTGGAATTCCCAAATCCGATATATAGTGAAATCCGAGTCTCCGAATCCGATTATGTGAAATCCGATACTTAAAGTTGCGGATTCTTAGAATCCGACAGTGCCAAATCCGATGGTTTGAGAATCCGACATTTTGTGTTTTGGACTTGCAAATTTTTTATTGTTTGTTATTTTTGGAGAATGATTAACTGATAAATATATGTGGTTTGATATATTTATGAGATTGAGACTGATTTGGTTATTGCTGTGTTTTCAGGCAATCCAAAAGCTTAGTAATATTAGACATCTGAGTTCGTGCTGAATTTCAGGTGAGTGGACGTTAATCACGGATGGTAAAGATTGTAGTTAATGTTATTGATGTGATGCATGATTGTGATTGAGATTGGATTGATTGAACTGTTGATTGTGATATTAATTGTTGATATCTACTGCATGACTATTTGGTCGATACGCACTCTTAGGATGATTTTGAGCTGCGTTGGGAAGTCAGCTATACGTAGACTTGGGCTGGGCTCGTTTACTGGTTGGTTGAACAGTAGTAGCCCTTCTGTTGCATATGTTGCTACAGAGGAGGATTTCACTGTGCCAATTTAGTAGAGAGCTATCGGTAAACCTTTGCTTTGTCCGGCCTTGGTTGTAGGTTCTGCACCGAACCGCCGGTCTTCTCGGGATATGTGATTACATGCTTTAATCTTGACTGTGGATGTTTGCATTTGGTGTTTAGCCTCTAATCACTTAGCTTCGTGCTAATTCCCCTCAGTTTTTGCTTTTGCAGGTTCGTGTTTGTGAGGTTGGCTGAAGGAGAAGTTGACTTGACTCTGATATTAGATTTTGAAAAAGAAACGAGCCTGGTTATTTTGTAACACCAAAACAATGATAGTTGTTTGTGAACAATGATTGTATATTTGTTAATATTGGTTCATATGTAAATGATTTTTTTACTTAAATCTTCCGTAGCGTATTTAAAAAAAATGACTTGTGATTTTCCGGTGTTACAAATAATGTCGTTGTCACTATTAATCTCATACACTGTGCTAGTAGCAGTACAATACTGGCCTTCCTACTCAAGGCATCAGCCACGACGTTGGCTTTCCCGGGGTAATAGAGAATCTCGCAGTCGTAATCCTTGACTAGATTGATCCACCTTCTCTGCCTCATGTTCAGATTCTTCTGGTCGGCGAAGTATTTTAGGCTTTTGTGGTCGGTGTAGATGGTGCATTTGACCCCATATAAGTAGTGCCTCCATATTTTCAGTGGAAAAACAACTGCAACTAATTCCAAGTCGTGGGTCGGATAGTTGCACTCATGCGGTTTCAGCTGTCGCGAAGCGTACGCTATTACTTTACCTCGTTCCATCGATACGCATCCCAATCCCACATGTGATGCGTCGAAGTAGACCACCATATCGTCCACTCCCTCCGGCAGGGTTAAGATCGGTGCCTCGCATAATTTCCCTCGTAGAATCTCGAATGTGTAACATCCTGAGATTGGGCCTAGTAGAAACGTAGGCTTTGGGTATGTTACATGTGAATTATTATTTGATTAAATTTATTTTAATTCAAATTAAGCAACTTGATTAAGTGATTCATTGTTGTTTATATGTATACGGTATTGTGTGTGTGGGTGTGTGCATGTGATTAAATAAGTTTAAACCTGCCACCTCATGCTTGTAAACATATATACGTGGGCTTAGTGAATTGTTACTTCACTTTGAAGTTTGCATGTGTGTGTGTTTTTGTGTTTAAAACCGAGAGCAAGAAAGGAAGGAAGAACAAAGCAATCGGAATTCTGTGAATTGTGAAATTGTGAATCAAGCTTAAAGGTTTGTGGATTCTTGTTGATATGCTTGGATTAGTATTAACATGCTACGGCTCTGACTAGGTTTGATATGAACATGCTCTATGAGTGTATCGGATTTGGTGTTCTTGGTGTTAATAGGTATTCTAGATGCATGCTTGCATGTTTATGCATGTTTACATGTGTTTTTATAAACTTGTATATGATCTGTGTGTTCTGGAAAGATGAATTATACAAGGTTTGAAGTGATCGGATTATGGGACTGATGAAGGTGGCGGATTTTGGTGATGATGGTGAAAACCGATACAATAAATCCGAAACAAGTGAAATCCGGAGCATGGTAAATCCGATACTTAGAATCCGATACTCTTGAAATCCGGATGTATGAAATCCTAGTGTTGAAATCCGATGGCTTGAATCCGAGGGTAGATTCTTAAGTATGAAATCCGATTAGCATGGAAATCCGATTGTGCCAAGTGAAATCCGACAGATGTATCGGATTGTTCGAAATCCGATGGTGGTGGCGGATTTGGAGTAAATCCGATGGTAGTCTCGGATTCTTCATGAATTCCGATGGTTTTAACTTGTTGATTTGCATTGTTTAATGCTATGTGATATATGTGTATTCATATGTGAATCTTACATATTTATGTTTGATTAAATGGATATAAATATATGATTGATATATATATTTACGAGTTGGATATTGATTTCAGTTTGTTGTGTTCTCAGGAACAGACAAGGCTCAGTAACATTAGATCACTGAGTGGAAAGCTGAAAGCTTGAGGTGAGTAGATGTTTACTCACGGGTGATATTAGTTGTACTGGTTTGGTTGCAACTAATGTTGGATAGATTGTGTATCTGTTGGTTAATTAACTGTGAATGTTAATTGTTGTATTCTGTGATATGTATACATGTTGGAAGGGAAGTCAGTTTTCGACTGGGCTTATGGGTTGGGTTCATTTGCTATTGGCTAAGCAGTATTAGGACCTTGGGATGCATTTGTTGCTACCAGAGGATGATACTGTGTGAGAATAGCAAATGGACTATCGGTAAACCTTTGCTTTAGCCAGCATTGGCTGTAGGTTCCTGCAGAACCGCCGGTCTTCCCAGGGTGCTTATTTGTGGTTGTTGATATCATGCAGTTCAGGATGATATATCTGTTGTGTGTTACTCCATTCACATAGCTTTGTGCTAATCCCCCACCTCTCTCTCTTTTTACAGGTTTTGGTAAGTCAGCAGCTCGGTTGAGAGTGGTTAGCTTGGGGAGTAATCACCTAGGACTCTGATAGATTATTTGTGACGAGCCGTGTTTTAATACTGATATCTTGTAAATAGTGGTTTGTAATTAGTTATAATTACTTTGGTGTTTATAAACGCTTCCGCAGTGTAATTAAAAGTGAAAATTTTTGGGTTAAAAATACGGTGTTACAGAATGCCTGTTGTTGCTCTTCACCCCAAACAAAGCGCACATTCTTCTTAGTCATCTTTGTCAAAGGCACCGCGATCTTAGAGAAGTCTTGAATGAACCTTCGATAATACCCGGCAAATCCCAAGAAACTTCGAATTTCGGTAGGACTCCTCGGTACCTCCCACTTCATCACTGCTTCGATCTTAGCAGGATCCACCTTAATACCTTCTTGGTTCACTACATGCCCTAGAAATTGCACTTCTCGCAACCAAAACTTGCACTTGAAGAACTTGGAATAAAGCCTTTCCCGCTTTAATGTCTATAGCATCATCCGCAAGTGATCTTCGTGCTCTTTCTTTGTCTTGGAGTAAATCAAGATGTCGCCTATAAATACAATTACTGAATTATCCAACATTGCTCGGCTGATTCTGTTCATCAAATCCATAAACGCCGCTGGTGCGTTTGTCAATCCAAAGGGCATCACTACAAACTCAAAATGACCGTATCTTGTTCTAAACGCCGTCTTCTCGATATCTCCTTCCTTCACCTTTAACTGATGATAACCAGACCGTAGGTCAATCTTTGAAAACCAGGTTGCACCTTGCAGTTGATCAAATAAATCGTCGATCCTGGGTAGAGGGTATCTGTTCTTGATGGTTACTTTGTTCAGTTCGTGGTAGTCTATACACATACGGAACGTGCTATCCTTCTTCTTGACGAATAAGATCGGTGCTCCCCACGGCGAACTACTCGGTCGGATAAACCATTTGTTCAATAGTTCTTGCAGTTGAGACATCAACTCCTGCATCTTCGGTGGTGCTAGTCGATACGGAGCTTTCGCTATGGGCGTTGTACCCGGCACAAGGTCGATTTTAAACTTCACCTAGCGGTCGGGAGGAATCCCAGGGAGATCCTCCGGAAACACTTCTAGAAAATCACACACCACGGGTACATCTGCAACGCTTCTCTTACTCTTTTCTAGCTTGCTGTCGACCACATGTGCCAGAAATGTTGTGTACCCCTTACGAATATACTTAGCCGCCTTAACAGCCGTACACAGTGTCGTTCTCCCTTTGTGGTGCAGTGAACCATTCGTCTACCTCAGGTCTTACACCGCCAGGGCCTAACATCAAAGGCGCAGGTTGATCTCTCACCGTAGATTAGAATTTCTCCCCCACTTAGGGTTTGGACCCGCACGACCCCTTGCTTGCACAAGATACTGGCTTGGTGACGACCCAACCAGTCCATTCCTACTACCACTTGGAATTCCCTCATCTGAATCGGTATAAGGTCTATAAGGAACTTCTCTTCTCCTATCTCTATTACATTGTCTTTATAAATAACGAATACATTGACAGCTTTCTCGTCTGCTATTTCTACTTCTAAAGGTGTCTCTAACCTTACCGGTGAGGCGCTAAAACTTTTACAAAATGAAGCAGAAACAAAAGATTTACTTGCACCCGAGTCAAATAACACTAATGTAGGCATAGAGTTAACAACGAAAGTACCTGCAATCACATCTGGTTCTGACTTTGCTTCCTCCACAGTCATTTGAAAGTCTCTGCCCCGAGCCCTCGGCGCTTGCCCCTTCTCCCCATTCGTGATCATCAGAGGTGGTTGTTGGGCAGTCCTCCCAACTCCCGCAGCAGTTCCCGGGCATTCTGCCATACAATGCCCCGGTTGGTTGCATCTGAAACAAGCACTCATACTGGACCGGTAGTCTTTGCTAACGTGACCCGGTCTCCCACACTTGTAGCAATTCATCTGCCCCAAACGGCACTCACCCACATGCCTTCTTCCACACTTAGGGCACTTCACATGATCCCCTTTGCCCACGGGTCGGGAACCCCCAGTCTAGAATCTTTTCTCCGGCGCTCTCCCTTGCACATTACCCACTACAGTTTGCCCCACAGTTCACTTCTTAGCTCGCAGTTCCAGATCCATCTCCCTCTTCCTAGCCACCTCGATCATTTCCTCCAAACTCGTGCACCTACCCGTCGTCACGAATTCACGGATGTCTTCCTTCAGCATTTGAGAATAACGGTGCATCTGTAGACTCTCATCTGCCACGTAGGCAGGGCAGAACAAGACCTTCTCCTTGAAGATAGCGGTGATCTCATTCACCGTTTTAGTAGTCTGCTCAAGCTTCAGAAACTCATTCATCAACCTCTCTCTTTCCACTTTCGATTATATAGTAGAGATCTATATATACGCGTGTTGCGGTTTCTTACATTTAGTCTTTGTTGTGTTCTATCTTTGCATGTTTAATTTCTTCCCTAGATTGTTTTACAATCTTTAAATCTCCATAATCGGTCATACTTTGTGGGGAGGAAGTATGAATTAAGATTGAGGTAAAGAATTAGTTTTGATAAAACGTGATTCTTGCCTATACTTGAAAGGGGTTTCAAGTGATGGGAGGACCCGCACCCGAGTTTACTTCATGGTATTAGTCACAAGTAACTTGGGATGGTAATGACATTTCATCCTTAAACTAGAGATACATGTGATCTCAAAGCATAGATCTGCTTTGCTTTGATCGTTTTCTAACGCGGTCCGTAACTGGTCGTTATAAGGGAGATGATTGGGTAGAGTATTATCTATGTGGCGGGACTATGTAGTCGAAAGGTATTTGTTCCTCTATGTATAGAGAGAATATCCATGGGCCCCTCGATGATTGAGTGCTAACGTTCATATGCATGGCCGTGCTCACGTTATATTGATGATGGATCAATGTTAACTTGATTTGTTGGTCACCACTAATCTAGAATCGAGAAACATAATCGTGAACGATCTGAAGGTTGACTATATTCCATGCCTTGTGTTCATATTGGATATCGCGAACAAAGGGATGTATATGTTCATTTATCTTTAGGAAAATCATTTTATGATTGGGGATCTTGTCAAGAGTGGCATACCCTATACTAACTTGGGAGCATAGATGTCTTGCTAGAGGCCGCTCTATGTTTGTGTTATTTTTCGTAGTCGTGTCACGTGCAAGTGGGAGTCTGTTGGAATATACCCGCTGACACGAACGAGTTAAGGGCACTACCGATGAGGTATAGGCCTATTGGGTCACACGCCAAGTATTGATTTCGGCAACACGATCAAGCAAAAGAGAGGAAAAGGCCAAAATGGGTTTTGGCAGGATGGTACACGGGCCGTGTTCCTAAACACGAGCCGTGTCCAGTCCAACATACACGAGGCGTATTAGCCCAGTTCAAGGTCGTGTAGTTTGGGCCTACACGGGCCGTGTTGTGCCTGTTAGACACAGGCCGTCTTAGCCCAATTGGGGCCATGGACTTTGGGCCTACACGGCCGTGTTGACCAACACGGGCCATGTACGTTCGCTGTAACAGCAGAATTAACAGCCTTAAACACTTGGTTTAATGGTGTTAACTTCTAATAATTGTGGTAGACAAAGAGACTATGAGTTATCTGCTCTAAGTGAGGCTTTTTGCTTACACTTTGTCTCTTGGTTGATACTAGAACTCTCTCTCACTTGTTCATCTTGTTCTTGGTGTTCTTAAGCACAAGAAGCAAGAAATACACACACTTGATTGTTGTTTTGGTGGTTGCACATCAACTTGCAAGCATTTGGGAATCAAACAAGCTTGGGGTGGACTTCATTGGAGGAGTTCTTTGTTGGATTCTAAGCTACTTGACAAGGAAGGTTGATTTGTGTTTTGCACTTTTGAGGTATAACCTTTCTTCTTATCTTGTTCATGTTAGTTGCAATCTCATTGTTAGATTTTGGTCCATGGGAGTGTATTCATTAGTTTGGCATCGATTTTTTGTTGTTCATATTGCTTTCGTTACTACTTGTTTTTGCCAAACGAATACCTTCAGTGGTATCAGAGCCATATCTAACATGGCTTTGCACTATTGAGTCTAGAAAAACCATAAAAGTGTTTTTGGATAAGAAAAGTGATTTCTTAAAATTGGTTTTTCATTGAGACTCTTGTTGTGCTAGAATAGATTTATTCGTAGTCTTGTGAATATATTTTAGTTTTTATATTTATATATTTGTTGTAACTTGGCATGAAGTGTACACAAATATATACTTATAAATGTATATATGAATATGTGTCTCAAAAATGGTTTGGTACACTAATGCATATGTACAAGGATTGTCTTTTTGGTTCCTTTGATGTTTTGACAATCTTAACTAAAATATAGATATATATTTATATATCATGGTTATGTGTGGCACACCATGTTTCTATTTGATATGTTTGGTTTGATTCGGTAATAAGATATGCCCTTAGACCTATGTGTTGTGGTGATTGATTATTTTGGTTTTTGGCGGCCTGCGTCCTGTATTGTTGTAACAATATTAGTTTATTTACTTATTGGTGCGGCTTGCACGCCGTTTCTTTTATTCTATGTATTTGTATAAATAGTATAGGATTGCGACCTGCGTGTCGTTTATATATATTCTATGTATTTGTATATAGTATAGATTTAAAACCGGAATAGTCAACGGGAGTCATGGTGATGACGTCTTGACGAGAAGGAATCAACATGCTATTGGAGGTGTTGGATTCAGTGGGAGCGCACCCAACGAGACCGTATCTTATTCTTAGATTTTTTGGCCTCGTTTTCCCCTCTATGGCTCACGAGGAAAACGCATAGGAATTTTGGGCATGTTACCGAATCATATATATATATATATATATATTTGCGTGGTTGTATTTTATTTTTCCTATGCATGGATTAAGATTCGCATGCTAGACAATTTTTTCTATAAAATTAAATAAAATACAATGTTTGTTAAAATGGCTAACAATTGCGCGCGAATAGAATTGACAAAGAAAATATAAAAATGGTATTATATTAAAAGTGCTTAAAATCGTTTTGACACTTACTTTGTTAATTCACAAAAGGGTTTTTATAAACCGGAAACAAAATTCCGTTTTTCAAAATGTAAATCACGCACCATCCGCAAGGTGACACCACTCGAATCTAACGAAGCAAGGATGATTGTCGAGCTTAGCACGAGTCATTCCTTGTGTAGTTGTGTGGAAGGTGAGTGGGGTAACTCGCATGATTGGTTGTTGAGCTAAGCACGAGCCGATTAATGATCGAGAGTGCCACCCGTGTGTCTTGTCGGACGATTTACAATTTTAGTATATAATTCTTGGTTAGTTGTCGAGCGAAGCACGAGCTAAACAAAAATTATATATTAAGATTGGTGTAAGATAGGGATCAAACATGCCAACCGATATAACGGATGTCAACGGATCCCGCAAGTGTCTAAGAGTTGTAATACAGATTACAATTGGTAAAATGGTTGCCGGCCTAAATAGCTTCGCCACGTGATCCGCGGTAAACCCGTCACGGTGTGAGGTGAAATAAGGTTCTTAGTCCTTGTTACAAATAAATTGTTTTGTTTAAAACTATGGGCACTTATTTTAACAAGGATTTCCAAACTAACTAAAACTACTTTGGTATTTTAGATGGCGTCTTCAAGCAACACCAACACCACCAACCATTTTTCGCTTAGAGTTTTCCTTGAAAAGGAGAAACTCAATGGTAACAACTTCTTGGATTGGTTTAGGCAACTTAAACTTGTCCTACGCCAAGAAGGGAAGATGGTTACCATAGAGGAGGCCTTACCCGAGGCTCCTGCTGCCAACGCCACTCGGGCTATTCGAGACGCTTATGAGATGCGTGTCAAGGATACCGAGGACATTACTGTTGGAATATGCCCGCTGACACGAACGAGTTAATGACGCTACCGATGAGGTATAGGCCTATTGGGTCACACACCAAGTATTGATTCCGGCAACACAATCAAGCAAGAGAGAGGAAAAGGCCAAAATGGGTTTTGGCAGGGTGGTACACGGGCTGTGTTCCTGAACACGGGCCGTGTACAGTCCAACATACACGAGGCGTATTAGCCCAGTACAAGGTCGTGTAGTTTGGGCCTACACGGGCCGTGTAGATGAACACGGGCCGTGTAGTGCCTGTTAGACACGGGCCGTCTTAGCCGAGTTGGGGCCGTGAACTTTGGGCCTACACGGCCATGTTGATTAACACGGGCCGTGTACGTTCACTGTAACAGCAGAATTAACAGCCTTAAACACTTAGTTTTATGGGGTTAACTTCTCATAATTGTGGTAGACAAAGAGACCACGAGTTATCTGCTCTAGTAGAGGCTTTTGGCTAACACATGGTCTCTTGGTTGATACTAGAACTCTCTCTCTCTTGTTCATCTTGTTCTTGGTGTTCTTGAGCATAAGAAGCAAGAAACTCTTGCACTTGATTGCTGTTTTGGTGATTGCACACCAACTTGCTAGCACTTGGGAATCAAACAATCTTGGGGTGGACTTCATTGGAGGAGTTCTATATTGGATTCTAAGCTACTTGGCAAGAAAGGTTTTATTTGAGACTTGGATTGAGGTATAAACCTTTCTACTTATCTTGTTTATATTTTAGTTGCAATTCCATTGTTAGATTTTGGTCCATGGGAAGTATTCGTTGTTTGGCATCGATTTTTGTTACATGCTTTGCTTCCGTTGCTACTTGTTTTTGCCAAACGAATACCTTCAATTACTTGCCTCATCCTAAGTACTATGATCCCCGAGATCCAAAAGCAAATGGATCATTTGAGTGCTTTTGACTTGATCGCTCAGCTTAAGGAAATGTTCCAGCAGCAAGCGAGACAAGAGAGGTTCGAGTGTCTTAAGACGGTGCTTGGTAGAAAGATGGACGATGGCGGGAATGTGAGTGCTCACGTGTTGCGTATGAAAGCAAACGTAGAGCGCATGGAACGGCTCGGATTTACCATAGGGAGGGAGCTAGCCGTGGATTTGATCCTATGGTCCCTGCCCACTGCGTATGATCAATTTGTTATGAGTTATCATATGCATAGTATGGATAAGTCCATTATGGAGCTTCATGGTATGCTTAAGACAACCGAGTCTAGCATGACCAAAAATAAGCCCGCCGTTCCAAATCCCGTTCTTGCTATAAGGGAGGGGCGAATCCAGAAGAAGAAGAGATCCGCTTATACCCCTAAGGGTAAAGGGAAGGGGAAGATTGGCGCTGCCAAGTCTAGCCCCGCTTCGGAGGGTAAAGGCAAGGGGAAGATGGTTCCCCAGGCCAAAACTCCGAATGATGCGGAATGCTTTTTCTGCGGGAAGAAGGGCCATTGGCGCCGTAACTGCCCGGGGTACCTAGAAGGTCTTAAGAAGCTCAAGGGGTTGAGCATCAGAGGAACTTCCGAATCAGGTACGTACATGATTGAACTCCATCATACTTCTACATCTGGTAGTTGGGTATTAGATACCGGCTGTGGCACTCACGTTTGTAATATTGTGCAGGTGCTAAGGACAAGTAAAAGGATGGAGAGTGGCGAGCTTGACTTGATAATGGGAAACAAGGAGATTGTCCCGGTCAAGGCTCGAGGAGAAGTTGAATTATTTTTTAATTCTGGTCTTTCCATATTATTATTGAACGTATGCTATTCGCCGCTTGTGGCGCGAAACATTATCTCTTTTCATGCATTACACGACAATGGTTTTTGTTTTTCTTTTGATAATGGAGTTATTGTTTGTTTTAAAAATAATGTTTGTTATTTTAAATCTTATCCTTGTCGTGGTATTTATGAAGTAGATGCGTACGTTAGTAATAATCGTTCAATCATGAATATTGATTCAACGTCTAAAAATGGTTTAGACAAATTGTCTTTGTGGCATGGTCGACTTGGCCATATAAAGAAGGCTCGTATCGCCAAGCTCCAAGCGGATGGGATCTTGGAATCATTTGACCACGAGTCAAATGAAGTATGCGAATCTTGTTTATTAGGCAAGATGACTAAAGCACCCTTTTCCGGCGTGAATGAGAGGGGAAAAGACTTATTGGACATTATACATTCCGATGTGTGTAGTCCATTTAAGCACATCACAAGAGACAATTCTAGATACTTCGTTACCTTTATAGATGATTATAGTAGGTATGGGTATGTCTACTTGGTTAGACAAAAGTCCGAGACCTTTGAGGTCTTTAAGACTTTCCAAAGCGAAGTAGAGAATCAATTGGGCAAAAAGATTAAGATACTTAGATCTGATAGGGGTGGTGAGTATCTTAGTCAAGAGTTTCGTGATCATCTTAAGGGTTGTGGAATTATCTCACAACTTACACCTCCTAGGACGCCACAATTAAATGGTTTCGCCTAGAGGAAGAACCGAACATTGTTAGATATGGTTCGGTCTATGATGAGTCACACCCAAGTGCCTATAAGCCTTTGGGGTTATGCTCTTGAAACGGCAACAAGAATCCTTAATCTCGTTCCAACGAAGAAGGTCGATAAAACACCTTTCGAGATGTGGCATGGGAAACCTCCCGTTCTTGCCTATCTAAAGGTTTGGGGTTGTCAAGCCTACGTACGATGTGAGGTAGATGACAAGTTAGAGCCCCGATCCGAAAAGTGTTATTTCATCAGATATCCAGCTGCGGGTATTGGATATATATTCTATAAACCTTCCGATAACAAATTATTTGTTGCTCGGAGGGCGGTCTTTTTAGAAAGAGAATTAGTATCCAATCAGCAAGGCGGGACTAAGATTGATCTTGAAGAAGTTCAAGAGTCAACGGATGAAAGACCTGACGTTGGCACTAGCCAACAACCTAGTGAGGTTGAGTCTGAGCATGACAATGCGGAGACTAACGTACATCTGTTACCTCCCCGTAGATCTGGTAGAACTCGCCATGAGCCAGAGAGATATGGGTTTCTCATATCTGAGGGCGACGAGTTATTGGTGGATCTTAATGAGCCCACTAACTATCGGAAAGCGGCAGCGGGCCACGAGTCTGCTAAATGGAAAGAGGCAATGGATAACGAGATGCAATCCATGGAGGATAACCAGGTTTGGGAACTGGTTGATCCCACACCCGGTTGTAAACCGGTGTAAGTGGGTCTTCAAGAAGAAGACCGACATGGATGGAAAAGTAAACACTTTCAAAGCCCGACTGGTGGCTAAAGGTTTCACCCAGACACATGGTGTCGATTATGATGAAACTTTCTCCCCAGTGGCCATGTTGAAATCTATTAGGATACTTTTGGCAATCGCCGCATTTCATGATTACGAAATATGGCAAATGGATGTCAAAACCGCCTTCCTTAATGAGAAGCTCTCCGAAGAGGTGTATATGACGCAGCCTGAGGGTTTTGTACATCCGAAGCATCCTAATAGAGTGTGTAGACTAAAGAAGTCCATTTATGGACTTAAACAAGCATGTCGTAGTTGGAATTTATGCTTTGATGAGAAAATCAAAGAGTTTGGTTTTTCGAAGAGTGTAGACGAACCATGTGTATACGTTAGGGCTAGTGGGGCCGTTGTTTAGTCTTATATGTGGATGATATCCTACTCATCGGTAAAGATATTCCAACTTTGCAAAGTGTCAAAACTTGGCTTGGAAAATGCTTTTCAATGAAAGACTTAGGAGAAGCGGCATACATTCTGGGTATCAAGATCTATAGAGATAGATCTAGAAAACTTCTTAGGTTGAGTCAAAGTACATACATTGACAAAGTCTTGAAGCGGTTCAAGATGGAGGACTCCAAGAAAGGAAATCTTCCTATGTCGCATGGAGTGATATTGAGTAAGACTCAATGTCCTAGTTCTCAAGAGGAACTAGAAGTAATGAAGCGAGTACCATATGCTTCGGCCGTGGGCTCGATCATGTACGCCATGTTATGTACTCGTCCTGATGTGTCATGCGCTTTGAGCTTGACTAGTAGATATCAGGGAAATCCGGGACAAGCCCATTGGGTTGCGGTAAAGAACATTCTTAAGTATCTTAAGAGGACTAAAGAGATGTTCTTGATCTTTGGTGGTGAGGAAGAGCTCAAAGTAAAGGGTTACTCTGATGCTAGCTTCCAAACTGATAGGGATGACTGCCGGTCACAATCGCGGTTTGTGTTCCTATTGAATGGTGGGGCTATTACTTGGAGAAATTCAAAGCAAGATACAGTAGCTGATTCTACTATAGAGTCAGAATACCTTGCGGCAAGTGAAGTTGCTAAAGAAGCTGTGTGGATAAGGATGTTCGTCCGAGAACTTGGAGTGGTTCCTAGCATATCTGACCCTATTGAGATCTTTTGTGACAATGAGGGTGCGGTAGCCTTAGCGAAGGAACCGAGAGCTCACAAGAGAACGAGGCATATACCTCGTAAGTACCACTTGATTAGAAAGATGGTTGAAAGTGGTGAAGTCGCTATTAGTAGAGTAACCTCGGAAGGCAATTTGGCCGATCCGTTTACTAAACCATTGTCACAAGCTTCTCATGATTCTCACACTACGGCGATAGGTGTTAGATTTGCTCATGACTTGGTTTAGATTTAGTTTTAATTCATGTTTGGACCATTATGTATTTGGGAACGTTAAGCAATAATGTTACTAATGTTTGTTTCGATTATATAGTAGAGATCTATATATACGCGTGTTGCGCTTACTTACATTTAGTCTTTATTGTGTTCTATCTTTGCATGTTTAATTTCTTCCCTAGATTGTTTTACAATCTTTAAATCTCCATAATCGGTCATACTTTGTGGGGAGGAAGTATGAATTAAGATTGAGGTAAAGAATTAGTTTTGATAAAACGTGATTCTTGCCTATACTTGAAAGGGGTTTCAAGTGATTGGAGGACCCGCACCCGAGTTTACTTCATGGTATTAGTCACAAGTAACTTGGGATGGTAATGACATTTCATCCTTAAACTAGAGATACATGTGATCTCAAAGCATAGATCTGCTTTGCTTTGATCGTTTTCTAACGCGGTCCGTAACTGGTCGTTATAAGGGAGATGATTGGGTAGAGTATTATCTATGTGGCGGGACTATGTAGTCGAAAGGTATTTGTTCCTCTATGTATAGAGAGAATATCCATGGGCCCCTCGATGATTGAGTGCTGACATTCATATGCATGGCCGTGCTCAAGTTATATTGATGATGGATCAATGTTAACTTGATTTGTTGGTCACCACTAATCTAGAATCGAGAAACATAATCGTGAACGATCTAAAGGTTGACTATATTCCATGCCTTGTGTTCATATTGGATATCGCGAACAAAGGGATGTATATGTTCATTTATCTTTAGGACAATCATTTTATGATTGGGGATCTTGTCAAGAGTGGCATACCCTATACTAACTTGGGAGCATAGATGTCTTGCTAGAGGCCGCTCTATGTTTGTGTTATTTTTCGTAGTCGTGTCACGTGCAAGTGGGAGTCTGTTGGAATATACCCGCTGACACGAACGAGTTAAGGGCACTACCGATGAGGTATAGGCCTATTGGGTCACACGCCAAGTATTGATTTCGGCAACACGATCAAGCAAAAGAGAGGAAAAGGCCAAAATGGGTTTTGGCAGGATGGTACACAGGCTGTGTTCCTGAACACGGGCCGTGTCCAGTCCAACATACACGAGGCGTATTAGCCCAGTTCAAGGTCGTGTAGTTTGGGCCTACACGGGCTGTGTAGATGAACACGGGCCGTGTTGTGCCTGTTAGACACGGGCCGTCTTAGCCCAATTGGGGCCGTGGACTTTAGGCATGAACCTCCTTATATATATATAGTGAAAAGTTCATTTGAGAACCGTTTTTATTGCGAGAACCAATCTTAGCCGTTCAATTCCCCCTCCTTCAATTGGATTGCCCACCCATGAATTCCTTACATGCACCCTGCCACACTCAATCCCCCCACGCTCTTCATCCATGAGTTCCATTATCCAAAATGAACGGCCAAGATTGGTTCTACCGATTCTCGCAATAAAAACGGTTCTCAAATGAACCCTCCCCTATATATATATATATATTATATATATATATAGAGAGAGAGAGAGAGGATGGTTCATGCGAAAAGCACTTATTTTGCGAAAAATGCGAGAAGTATTTTGGACCTTTAGAGTTTTTGATCAATGGTTAATAATGATTATGGCATTCTTGTAATTAAAATAAAGATATAGTGGTATTAAACTGAAGTAAAAAGGGTAAAATAGACTTTTTATTTTCATACATTTCCTAACTTTAATACCTAATTAATCTCCACTCTCTCTCCTTGCACCTACCGTAGCCTCTTCTTTCTCCATTATTAAATTCTCTTCTTTCACCAAACCATTCACCTCCCTTACTTCTCTCATCTCATTCTCTCTCTGTAAACAAACCAAACCAGAGAACCACCTCCTCCATGGCTCCATTTCACCTCCCTTTGATCTCGCATTTATAGCCAATCGGTGGTCCATTAGAGCAACCTCCTCTATGTACAGTCAGAACCACCTCCTCCATGGCTCCATTTATCTCTCCAGTCGCCGGCACCGACACCGCTCCTCCCCACCATCGCTAATATCATCGCAGGCGACGTCATCTCTCTCTAGTTATGGCCGACAGCGTCGATCTAGGGTTCAACAGAAAGTATAGCGGCGGCTAGGGTTTAGCCTCTATTACCATTGGAGCCGTCGTTGAAGTTTTCAATCTGTCATGAGAACTGCCGCCGTGTCATCGAACTTCCGATCATCTTCACGGTGATTACAAAGTTTAATACTTTTTGGTTTTTTTTCCAGATCTATCATGAGATCTCGATGATGGTTATATATATATATATATATATATATCTTCATCTCACTGATGGTCACCAACTTTTGTAGAATTTCGGGTCACCAATTAGTACGGAACATTTTGAATTTTTTTAGATTTAGGATTTTTCTTTCTATTTTTCTTCATATATGTAATGTTTTTACACTATTTATCAAGGATAAATATGTATATTGAGGTATGGTTCCAATGTGTTCAGGAATGATAGATTTGTGTATCTGAGGGTATTTGTTGGGTTTTTTAATTAGTTTTTTTGGTTGTTTAAGAGAATACTTGTTTAATTTATACAGTAGTGAACAAGTGATAAAAAACATGTTATGAGTTCACGAATGAACATTTGTTGCTTTAGGAAAATATATTTGGTATTATGCATATAACATACTCACGAGTGAATCATAATGAACAAACAATGAAAACGGAAATAAAGTGTTTAATGGTGAACACGATATTGTTTGTTTTTTCCGTTTTAAATGGTTAAAAATTTTGTATTTGACTGTGTTCACCGGTGAACATAGCATCGATGATAAAAAACTAGAAAAACATTTGGTTGTGTTCAACGATGCACACCATAAAATTAATAAAATACTAGAAAATTATTTTTAATTTAAAATTTAGGAGTGAGAAAAACATTAAAGAGGGATTTCAATTAATTGGAAAGAGAAAAAATTAATTAGAATGATGAGAGAGAAAATATTTGTCTTTACTAATTTACCCTTTTGAATTAACTAAAAATATTAATTATAATTAATATGAACTACAAGATTAAAATCCAATCAATGGTTGAAATTGCTTCTCGCACTTTTCGCAAATAAAACACTTTTCGCATGAACCCTCCCCGTATATATATATAATATGGATCAACATAGTCCCTCTCCTTATACATAGTCCTTGAAGTCCCATTTACATCCATTGATTTCGTAGATTCGAAAAGGGTAGGATCGACATTTCAGTTTTGGTTCCATATGGCAGTTACCATTCACGTAACAGTTTCCTTATTTCACGTTCGTTTACCATTTTCTAGTATATCAACATTCGTAGTATGTTTTCTCCACCATAGTCGTTTGATGATTCAGTCGTTCCTATTATTTGATCAGCGCCTCATTTTTTCTACTATTGTTGATGCCTTCTGGTTCTTTTTCTATTAACAGCGATAATGATGATGTATACGACGGTATTTTTTTCGTTGTTCTTTTGTATGTTGTTCATTTGTAGTTGATCTTCACTAACATCGTTTTGTAATTGTTATGTTATGTATATGACGTATTTATTCACATAGAATTAGTGTCTTTATATATTGTACGTTAGCTTTCTGTTAGTATTCACTATTTTTAGTTGAACGAAAATGATGATATTGTTCTGTTGTGATGTTATGTATATGTTGTATGTTGGCTTTCTGTTTATATACTTTTCAGTGTCTATTGATCCGTCATTTGTATATTATTGTGCAAAAATGATAATATATTATGTTTCTTGTCAATATGATTTATCTGATGTATGAAAATGATGAAAATTGTGTGTCATGAAAATGATGGTATTATGAATATATGTCTATTATGAATTATATTTGATGAGTTATAAATTGTCATCATTTTCATACATCAGTTTATACATGTTAAAATCTATTCATTTTAACTAATGTATTATTTGCTTACAACCATGAACTAATCATTCTTATATCATATATATCATTTTTAACTTATTCATCATTTTCATCATTTTTGTTCAACTATATGTTAGTTTTCTGTTAGTATTCACATCATTTTGAAATTTATATAATTTTCATTCAAATGTATGTTAACTTTCTATCATTTGTATATTGTTGTCCGAAAATGATGATATATTCAGTTTCTTGTCAATATGATGTATCTGATATATGAAAATGATGATAATTGCGTGTTATGGAAATGATGGTATTATCAATGTATGTCTGTTATGAATTATATTTGATGAGTTATGAATTGTCATCATTTTCATACATTAGTTTCTACACGTTAAAATCTATCCATTTTAACTGATGTATCGTGTGCTTGCAACCATGAACTAATCATTCTTACATCATATATATCATTTTTAGCTTATTCATCATTTTCGTTCAATTGTATGTTATCTTTCTGTTAGTATTCACTATATGCAATTGAATGAAAATGATGATATGGTTTGGTTTGGTTTTGTTTTATAACGATTTGATATCACATCATTTTGAAATTTATATATTTTTCTGTGTCAATTCATCTGTCATTTGTATATTGTTATGCGAAAATGATGATATTTTCAGTTTTCTTATCAATATAATGTATTTGATGTGTGAAAATGATGACAATTGTGTGTCATGAAAATGTGGTTGCAAATGAATTGTTAGCTTATTTATCATTTTCATCATTTTCACACCATCATGTGAATTAAAATGATATAAATGGTTTCTTACAGCTATCTTTGAACATCAAAATGATGTAAGTAGTCACATGATCATGTAAATGGACTCAAATGATATAAGGTTTCATACGGTCATATTTGAACATCAAAATGATGTAATTAGTATCACATCATCATGTAAATGGACTCAAAATGATAAATATGGTTTCTGCAGCCATCATTGAACATCAAAATGATGTATGTAGTATCACACCATCATATAAATGGACTTAAAATGATGTAAATAGTTTTCTACAGTCGTCTTTGAACATCAAAATGATGTAAGTAGTATCACAGGATCATGTAAATGAACTCGAAATGATATAAATGGACTTAAAATGATATAAATGGTTTCCTACAACCATATTTGAATATCAAAATGATGTAAGTAGTATCACATGATCATGTAAATTGACTCAAAATGATATAAATAATTTCCTACAGTCATGTTTGAATATCAAAATGATGTAATTAATATCACATCATGATGTAAATGGACTCAAATTGATAAATATGGTTTCTGCAGCCATCATTAAACATCAAAATGATATAAGTTGTATCACACAATAATGTAAATAGACTCAAAATGATGAAAATGGATTAAGCAACCATCACTTACATAAAAAGGAGACGATGAATGATTTTTAGAAAGTAGGGGATTCAGTCCCGCATATTTTGCCAAAAAAAATGGAAGTTATTTTAGAGTTAATTTTTTTGGTTTCTAAAATTAATCTCTTCACTTCACTTTCCCCTCTTCAATTTTTTCAAATTTTCATACTTTTTCAAACATTTTCAAGAAAACACTTCAACTAAACATGTTTTCTATTTTTTCTAAAAAAGAAAACTCTACCCTTTCATCTAAATACTCTTTCTATTTTTTTTTTCAAAAAATGAAAACTCCATTTTCACAGAAAAACAGAAAATTTTTCTCCGCCTATATTTTGCACTTTCTGAACAGCATATTGCATGTGCAAATCAACTTCTTTATTCAATGACCAATCTCTCAGCCAACTGTTCTGAAACTTGATATGGTATATAATTTTCACAGAATTATAAAAGAAGAAAAACTCAAATCTTATGTCAAAATGAATATTAGAAATTATACAAATCAAAATCGCTAGATCCGTTGCGAGGGCTAGTACTTGTCGGTACTTCAAAGGTACCAGCTCGACAGTTTTGAACAAATAAAAAAAGTTTCTATCGTTAAGCTACATCTATAAAATCGACGTGCTAGTATAGTAAGTGACTATGGGGATGTAACAAATTAGAAGGATTTCATAGTTCATACCTCTAATACTTTTGGATTCCTAAAAGTTCCAAAGAATCTGGCGCGATCAGGAATATACGCCTTGTGGTTTTATAGCGGAAAACAACAACGCCGTTATATGCAGTTCTTGGTATACCATCCTGAGAAATGTAAGACTTGTAGAATTATAACTCAAACGGCTTATTTTTAAGGTTTAATCATGTGAAAATGGGTTTACTTTTTTATTCTCGGAATTTTATAGTTTTGTAAGGACATATATTGAATTCTTACGGAACTTCAAAATATAAAAATTTAAATTTACGTCAATATCCTTTCAAAACTTCAAAATTCCGTCAATATCCTTTAAAAACTTCAAAATACCCACATTATATTACATTTTTATCCTTGTCCCCTTAATTAAACAAACTCGAAGCATCACTTAAATATTAGCTTAGTCTGTCAAGAACTTTCAGTTTTCGAACTTTGTATTTTGATGTTCTTCGATACTAATTATATTGTTAATTTGGGAAAATAAGGGTACTTTAAATATTCTAAAGGGAAAATTGTCGAGAAAGGTAACCTAAATATCAAAAATTATCAATAAAGGTAACGTCTAATTCTTTTGGCCGATAAAGGATTATAAATTTCAATTTGTAACAAAAAAGGATATAATGTGTGAAATTTATACCTTTTTTGTTAGAACTTGAAATTTATAACCCCTTTTTGTTAGGTCTAAGAAGTCATTATAAACTTTTTTGTTGCAAAACAAAATTTACAATCCTTTTCGGCCAAAAACAATTGGACGTAACCTTTATTGCCAATTTTTGATATTTAGGTTACCTTTCTCGGCAATTTTCCCTATTCTAAAAGAGCGTATAAATAATATGAAATAGGAGTACATGTTAATTAATTATTTAGATAAGAGTTTAAAATTTTTTAAACATCTAACTATATCGAAATTAAATGGACTTGACCTGTGGTTAAGAGAGGTAAGGATTTGCAATATTTATTGTACTTTGAATGTAACCCACCTTAGGGTGGTTAACAGTGGTTAAAGTACAATAACTAATGTGTGTCCTTACCTGTTAACCACAGCCAAGGGCAGACCCAATGTGCTCCGGGAAGTTTTTCTAGGTCTGCCACCGACCACAGTCCTTAGTGATGTTATCAACAGCAAAATTACTTAATCCTGTTCGAGCGCGGTATGGGGAAGGTAAGATGTAGACAGTTACACCTCTACGTGTGGGTAGGTAGACACTTCGAAAATTATCTCTGGTCCTTAGGGTTTTTATCGAATCCCTTAAATTACTTATTCGGATAAATGATTATTGGCGTATTTTAATATTTCTAAGAACAAATTTTGATTGGATAATAAAAATTACAAGCAAAGCTCGTAAACAAGCAAAAATGCCAAATTAGTGATACCTTCCATTCTTCAAAAATGCCAAATTGACGAGCAATTTCTTCAAAATGTTGTTGATCTCTATATTGTATACGCACATCCCCACCTACATTGTTTATCTTCAGAACGAGATCTGGTTCATAGAGAGGATTTGCGTTTTTCACCATGTCTGCGAAATGTTTCACAAATTCATCCTACATAATAAAATCAAAGATTTACAGTAAATATATTTTAAACTCTTATACTTTTTACTTAATTTAATGAATTCTGTAATGAAATTCATACCTTCATTAAGTAGGTCAAGTTCATCGATTTCCAATCAATCTGTTAGAGAAAAGAAGAAACAGTAATTAGTCATTAATATGCCGAAGAAAAAACAAGATAATTTAAGGCATAAATTTACGTACCGGGAGATCATTTAACTTAATAGGTTTTAGGTACTGATTGAAAAACTGGCCCAAACTAGAACCCTGGAAAAAGATAATAGATAAATGCAACAAACAAAATTAAAAAAAATGAGAAAATGAGAAATTATAATTCATCCTAGCCGCGGGAACAAACTTAATATAAATTGCTTTGTGGTCGACAGATTCAGGATTTTAGACCACGGTATGCACAAGCAGAACCATAACTGTTTTTAAAAATTTTAATTTATTTTTTATACTGCAAAAAACAATAAATCCTGTCAACTGGTTTATGACTTAAAGAAGTTGTGATTGGATACCTACATGTTCACCAAAGTTGTATGTTCTGCACACTTCTGGACGAATAAACTGTCGTCCCATGTGATTTTCTTGTAATCGTAGCCAGTCATCCCAGTAAGTAATACATAGTCAAGGAAATTGTACTTGAAATATATTTTTCTAATTAAAAGAAAACAAACTGAAATCGAATTTAAATGAAAATTAGCATAACAGGATATGCTTTTGGCCACTTCGGAGATAGCTCATCCCATGTAGGTTTAGAAAGCATCCATCCAAGTCCAGGGAAAAAATCTGAACGATATAATGCATCTGCAAGATCGACAAACTTTTTGTTCAGAGGGATACACAGCCCATGTTACCAAAATAACCCACATGGAAAAGTTCAAAAGAGAACTGTTTTTCGTACAAGAACTGCGAAAACTGTTTGTAACATCATTAATGACTCATTAACAGGGGTATTTGGTAGTTTATATATTTTTTCCAACCGTGAATTGCGTGCAGATGGACCGTCATAGATGTGCAAGACTTGATTTGCCCAAAATACCCCTCATTAATGCGTCAATAATGAGCCAATCATTAGTCATTAATGTGCCAATCATTAGCCGCCAAAATTATTAGTCATTGATTTATTTTAATCAATGACCAAGATTGGTTCTCGCAATTCTCGTACAAAAAACAGTTCTCATTTGAACCCTCCCATATATGTGTGTGTGTGTTTATAGGGAGAACTTTATTTGAGAACCGTTTTTATTGTGAGTACCGCGAGTACTATTTGTAACCACCATTAATGCTCATTAATAGGGGCATTTTGGTCTTTTATATATTTTCCCAGCCGTGATTGCATCCGGATGGACCATCATTAAAGAGCGAGATTTGATTTTCCCAAAATATCCCTCATTAATGCATCCTTAATGAGCCATCATTTATATTAGCCATTGATTTATTTTAATCAAGGACCGAGATTGGTACTCGTGGTACTCGCAATAAAAATGGTTATCAAATGAACCCTACCCTGTGTGTGTGCATATATATATATATATAACTTTTTTATTTTTTTATTTACAAATTTTTCTTCCGGCCCATGCTTACAAGGATCATGCACAAATTGCTTTTGCCCATTGTCGTTCCATGAGGAAATAGCCATGATGGACCTATCATAAGAAAAAGAGAATTTTCGAAGAATGAAAGACGGCATATATTATTTAGTTTATGTCAAGAAAAAAAAGAACTTACTTATCTTTGTCAAGGAGGTCTGCTCCAGCCTCAAAATAATCAAAAAAGTCAGGAGAAATCTCCATATCATCTGCATCCAGTAAGGATATATAACTTTTAGGAATCACAAAACAAATTAAGAGAAATGAAATACATTAAAAAGTAGGACAAACTTCATGAAAATGTATTCAACTTTGCATGAATCCCTATCGTGTGTATCAAACTTTAAAATCTTCTATTGTGTATATCGAACTTTTGATTTGTTCAATCGTATGTAACTTGGATACATACAATAGGAAAAAATGATAAACATTTAATTCACACAAAAAGAAAGTTAAATTCACACTATTTAAAGTTCAATACACACAATAGGAATTCATGCAAACTTTATAAAATATTCATGAAGTTTGAGTGTGTTTGGCGGAAATAGGGGTAGCTAGAAGCTGGTAGCTGGAGCTGGAAGCTATTCATTTTAGTTATATATGTGTTCGGCAAATTAGCTAGTAGCTGGAGCTTAATAGTATAAAATGACAAAAAAGGACAAATTATATAAATTGGAGGAATTATAAGACAATTAAAGAGGGTATTTAGGTAATTTGGTATATAAAAATCTTCCAGCTAGTTTTAAAAGCTACTTCAAGAACCTTTTTATTTCAGAGCTTTTTTGTTTAAAAAAAAGCTTCCAGCCTTTTCATCCGAACATGACTTGTAGCTTTTTCTTTCAATATAAAAAGCTACCAGCTCCAATAAGCTCCAAAAAGCTCCATACCGAACATAACCTTTGTCATAAAAAGTATAAAGTCTGTACCTTCTAGTATGATGACCCGATTAAAATTATATTTGTTAAACAATTCATCCAGAGCCCACTTGTAATGACCTGAAATTTAGGTAGTTAAATAACGAAATGATGTTTTATCCCCAAAAAAGGAGGTAAAAAGAAAAATTAGTCTTATTGCATCTCTTACGTGCAATCTTGTAATATGCTATTAACTCCCCAGGTCTTTCAGTATGCACAGGTTCATAATCTAAGTGCTGCAATAACATTTTTACAAGTACAATGATTCATTAAGCAAATGATTGTAATTATTATACCATAGAAAAAAGAAAAGACAAAAACGTACCTGCATGTATGTCAACTGTTTGTAACTTAAAGCTTTTGTTCTTACATCAGAATTTGACCCATCCTGAAAACATTAAAAACAATCAATTTTTTGGTGGGGATGGGGTGGGGTAGCAGGTATATAGTAATTATCATACAAAATAATCAACAAAATCATACACCTGGGATACAAAAACGGGAAACTTTGATGCAACAGAACCATGATACCTGAAAATCATCAAGTGTTGGGTGTTAATTACACAACAGATTCACAAGTGATTTACATTTTAAATAAATAAGATATTATACAAAAAGGTTATGAATTATGCAAAAGGTTTCAAACAAGCATCCTGGCTGAAAAATGTCAAAGAGACCACCCAACTTTCCATTTGGTATCATTTATATCTAATTTCAGCGTAAAATGACTGTCATACCCTTTATTCCAAATTAATTAGAGATTTTTCGATAAAAAGTAAACAAGTTTCAGGGGACTTTTTGCAAAATTTATATTAATAGTTTAAGTCTGGAAACTAAAAGTCATACAACAAAAACGTGTACTGTACAGCTTGTACAAAGATTGTGTAAGCATGTAACTCTGGCCTTCCTTGTTCACATTCATAGTTATAAACACTTGGAGAACCCATTTGCATTTTCCATATTGCCAAACACCAAGTGAAAATCATTATCTAAATATATCAATTAGGAACTGCAAAATTCACTTAAATTATGGCATAAAATATGTTTGTTTTCCGTGTTTTCTTCTTGAATCATTTAATTCTCAATTGGACAAAAACAGAATTATTTGGATAACAATCTTCAATTGGCAGTTGGTATTTGGTAATATGGAAACTGCAAACAGATTCATTGGGGAATTTATAACAGGATATAGGATTGAAGATCTTGGCATCTAGATGCTTCCATACTCTTTATACTTTAAAAGTGACCTTATATTAACGGCGTAATTGGAAAATGTTTAAAGCATGCCACTGATCCATAAAAAGGTCAATAGAGGTGTATGATAAACCAAATAATCTAATAAGAGGTTATAGTTACTATGAAGAAATGATACATGCAGTCAACAACACCTAAGTTAGGTGTTGTTGCACTCACAAAGCACTAAAATGAAGAGTATTTACGTCATTTGATTGTTTAAAAATTTAAATAGTTTGTGAGTGTAACAACACTTAACATAGGAGATGAATAGATGATGACTGCATGTATCATTTTCTCAAATTTTAAATAAGTCAATAAACCCTAAACTCTAATACAATTGTTGTCTAGTAAGTTCTCACAAGCTAAGGACAGGAAGCGGCCTGTAGCTTGGATTCTTAATTTCAAATTCCAAAGTAAATTTATATGAAGTATATTAAAAGATTTCACACCTAAGTAAGAGTTGGGTTACCTCTATAGTATCAATAGTTAGGTGCTCTTATTTGAAACTTTTTGCATACTTGGTAGCCTCGTTGCATATTAGCCAAAAGTAAAAAACATTTATTAAGTAGAAAAACATACTTAAGGATCGATTTAATGGTCCTTTCCAAATAATCAGCACGGTTGCAAGCCATGATAACTACAGCTGCCACTGGCACCTATATATGAAGTCGAAAATGCATTAAGATAAACCAGATTTAACACCAACAAAAAAAAAGGTTAGTATTCCCAATCAAACCTGAACTTGTTGAAACAAAGTTTGGACACCTTTCCCTACAAATTGATAAAACAAAGGTCAGAATAATATAGGTATTTTTTGTGCAAGTACATAACCATATTACATGTGTGTGTGGGCGTGCGCGTGATGTAACAAAAATTTCGGAGGATGCACTAAAGAAAAAATATTTTTGTTCTTTTATACAACAAAAAACGAATCAAAGAAAAATGCTGTTTTATACAGAGAAGAGAGCCAATTAAATAAAATTATTGGAGGAGACATTTATGGTATTAACTTACTCTCAAGATTTTGAACAAGTGTCCTCAATTGTTCACACTCCTCTTCTTGGCGTTTCACTTTTTCTGAACAAAATATTGCAAATAAATAACTCAACAAATGGATAAAATATTACATTAACAATTTCAAATGGAAATTAGGTCTCAGTTAGCTTGTTAAAAAAACTAGATAAAATGTGTATATACAGAAGTGGACCAACAAAATAGATACATTCTACAAATCCCGGTATAATAAGTCTTTACAAAGTCACAATTATCACATGATTTGCTATTCTGGTTTGTCTCAACAGATGCTATAAGTGGAGAAAACAAGAACAATAGACAGATGGAATGAGAAGATTACCACCAAAATAAAATTAAGTAATATCCCTTACCTTCCAAATCCACAACCCTTTCCTTCTGCATACTTATCTGATTAATAAGTAACTGCATCTGGCTCGTGCAATGATTTTCCCCTTCCACCTGTTATAATTACAACATATTTGATAAAGTAATACTTCAACATATAATATATAACAAAAATAGCTATCAAACAATGATTTTTAATTCAACGCAAACAGAAGGGTTAAATGGTCATCTGTTGTTATTAAGACCATTAGTTCAGCACCATAAGGAAACATCATATCATACAGCACTTACTCTACACAGACCTCATTTAAACGGACATTAGTTATACAGATAAAAGAAGAAAAAGAAAGAAAGATGCCCTATTTCTTCAAGCATGATTAAAAAATAATAATTCAATAAAATTTCAAACAAATAAAATATAACCGTAAAGCAGTTTAAAGATGAAGTATGGACTATGAAAGGTGAAATAGTATAAGATGATTACCGCCGCTGCAGTTCTGTCAGCATACTCAGACTGTGCCTTGAACAGCCTCACCTGGTGTTAAATATAAACATAATAAGTTTTCTACGGTAAAGAAAATTCGTGAGGTGGGATTATAGGTCCAAAATTTCAGCACCTTCCACTATGTTTGCAAATTAAATAACTAAAAACAACCAAAACACATTATATCCATGATATAGATAACTAGTTATATCCGCAGGCTAAACCAAAAATTTTCCTAAAAGGATTTCCCATGGTCGAGCTATGCCATAATGTACGCAGCCTAACCGCTTCCCTGGCCATTTCCTATCCTCCCCTAGCCATCCAAGATGTTTACCTAAGAAGGATCGAACCCCGGTCCTTTTTGAGACTTCACATACCTCTTGAAATGTCCAAAAACTATATTTCAAATAAAGTTGTTCCCTTTTGTTTTAAAACTGTAGCAATACCATAAAAAATTAAAGGTATAAAGGACCATCTGCATAAACATTCAAATAAACAAATCTATGCTAAAATGAATATGGGCATGGTTCTTGGCTGTGTGTGGTTCCCTCGTGGGTTTTAGGTAATTGGAAATCCAATAAGATCGAATTACTCACAATGCAGCAGAACTTAAACACTGATTGAGTTAACATATTAAAACGAAACGAAATATAAGCAAGTAGTAGCTATAAGTAACCTGTGTATAGATGAACACGATTGCAGCCAGAAGAAGTAAGAATCTGAGACCGCCAGACAACCGCACCATTTTTCTTAATTGGTGTTTTTTTATTTTCTGGATCAAATGCCCCAAAACACCACTCGAACTGAAAGCCTCGATCTCTCCCTCTGTCTATCTTAATCGAAAATTTCACAATTGTCTGATTCTAAATCCTGTTTTCTTCTGCTCAATCAGACTCGGATCATAACAACTGTTTACAATAACCCACCGATTGAATTGTCAAACTTACTTATAAGATCGTGCATAAAATGTAACGTCTTCGGTCTGTGGTTGAATGGATCCAAATAGTTTCACAATATTGTACAGTACGAACTATGTTTTCACCACAACTCCGCCATTGTCAGCTGCAAACCATGATAAAGTTGGGGATTTCTCTAAACCCTAATTCTTCGGTGGTTGAGAATTAAGATCATGAGATTTGTCTGAAGATGCACGTATTTCTGGCTTCTCTCTGGATCGTATCCTGTTCCTTGAGGGGGGTTTTCCCTAAAGTTTTGAAATTTAGGGATGTCCGGGTGATATGCACCTCTAGGAAAAAAAGTTATTGAATTTATTTTTTTTTTAAGAAAACTATGGGTGTGGGAGAAAAAAATTGGGAGATGTGAATAAATAGAAATAAGTGGAGAAGTGGAATGGATTTTTATGTTTGGTATCAGGAAAAAAATGAAACAGAGAAATGGTGACTCATGTCACCGGACGGCGGTTGTGGTGTTGGTCGTCTTGCTAGACGTCGACTATGATGATTAGAATGTCGAAAACACATCGCAACCGGACATCGATAATGATGAGTAAACATTGACTATCATTTCTCTCCATTTCTTCACAATTTGAAGAGAAATAAAAATGCAAAGGAAGGGGAGAAATGGAAATGGGTGGAGAAACCATTTCTCCTCCCAAAACTATAACCATTTCTCCCAAATAAAAGAAACAAATTCTCGAGAAAAGAGTTTTCATTTGGGAGGATAAATAGTTTCTCAAATCATTTCCATTTTCCATCCTCCTTTGTAATCTCATTCTCCATTTTGTGGAGAAAAGAGGAGAAATGGCAGCCTTGTCATCGTCTACGATGTTTGTTGCGATGATGTCTTGAGTTGCAATCGACGACCTCTATGAGGTCGTCATTGTCTGTTGAGATGTCGTCGCCGTCTTTTACGATGTCGTCGTCTGTTGCAATCGAACCCTAAACTGTTGTCTGTTGCAATTGAAAGATACCTATAAAGTTATTGAATTTTTATTTTTTTAGAAAACTATAAAGTTTTTTAAAAAGATACCTATATCCTAACCATGGTTCTAAATAACGTAAGACGCGAAGTGGCGGTGAGATCAAGCCTCAAGCTTTAGGAGTCATGACGAGCTATGGCGTTTTTTAAGGTCACACTTAAGGCGGTAATTTTGTAGATATTTTATAAATATTTATATCTAATTTATCGTTATTAATATACAAATTACACAAAGTTGCATAAATTAGGAGCAAAGTAACATATACAAATTACAAAATACAAATGTATAGAATTTCAATACACTCGATCGCAAAATGTATGTAAAAAAGTCAAATTTTTTTAAAACAATATTTTCTGCGCATCACGCCTTAAAAAACTCGTCATTTGGCACGTAAAGGTGCGCCTTATGCCACCTTGTCTTACGCCGCACCTAACCCCACCGCCAAGGGCTATTTCTTAACGATGAAGTCACGCCTCGCGCCATGGCACGTTTTTTAGAACCCTGATCCTAACTAACTAATGTAATATTTGGGACAGTGTCTGGATATGTTGTTTAAGTCAAATACTTTCATCTTACATGATTAGTCACATGAATTTTCTTAAAAGTTTTCTTACTTGTATGAATTATATTTTATCTCCGATATGTAAAATAAAATGTTACTTCTAGAAAAAAATGACATAATATGTATACTCTATACCCAACCACAAGTATAAAAGTCAATAAACATAATAATTATTATCAAAAATACTTTACAACGCATTAATATGTCAATTAGTTAACTACGTATTATTTTTTATTGAAAGTGTAATATTTTAACAATATAATTTTAATGATATAACTTTAGACGTTTTATACATATAAACTACATCTTAAATATTTGACCATCTCCTTCAAAATTAAATATTCTATGAGCTTCTTATTTAAGCTTCACCATCACTTTTTTATCCATTTTCTAAATTTTATAAATAATAATTTTTATAAAACATGCTTACTATAAGTATTTCAAATATATTAATGCAAAGTTTTTGAATAGAGCAAATACGTTTTATTTTTGTATGTTTGAGTAAATTTGACTTTTCCCATCATATTAATAATAAAATTATATCTTTTAATGGTAAAAATGAGATATTTGTTATTCGCCACCTTCAAAATTTTAAATAAATAAATGATAAAATACTTATCACACCCCTTATTATTATTATTATTATTATTATTATTATTATTATTGTTGTTGTTGTTGTTGTTGTTATTGTTGTTGTTATTATTATATAATATTTATAAAAATTAATACCATCAAGCACTCAACCACACTATCATCACCTAAATCCCCCAAATCTCATTATTCCTTTCTTTCTCTAGCTTTCATCCCCCCGTCGCCGTCCTACGACGGTCACTCCGGCAGCCATCGTTGCCGATATCGACGCCAATATCGTTGGTTCATCCTTTGACGAACCACAAAACAGGCAATTCTTTAAACCCCTCACTCTCTTGATTCTTTCTCTTTGCAATTCATCTCGATGTCACCGTTGTCGTCGTCGTCTCCTCCTTCTTTGAGGAACCCTAGAATCAGTGATTCACCAATTGTAACACCACCTTCGCAAAACAGCGAATTAGCAAAAATGTGCATTTTTCATAAATGTGAACTCATTCATGATTAATTATTATTAAATTACGCAGCGGAAATTTTAACTGTAAAGTTATACATCAGATATTTACAACCGAAATTATGTATCAAACTGTTTGGTGTTACCTAACACAACGACCGACCATGAATAACATACAATTACATCATACAAAGTGTTCCTTCCCAAAAAACATTCATATCTAACAACACACAACCCCGCTCACCAGGCCACCTAATCTTTATCTACATAAAGGGTCAACGCAACAACATTAGCTATGCAACATAGCTAGTGAGTACAAACTTAGCATAAGCATCAATAAAGCAAGTTACATACTACAGGAATAAGCAATCAATATTATCCTATCACATTACGGTGTGCTGACAAGATCGGTAAGAGTCATATCTTGCAGGATAGCTAGTCCCACTCAACAACATTAAACCGGGGGATCAGACACAACCATCCGCGCTGGTGGGGGAGCATAAAGCAGTCCACCAAGCATCATTACGGAACCATAGGTTCCTTAAGCAATCCAGCTACAGTCCGAATGATTACCACTCACGTTAAGGAACAGCGGTCCTGCAGAACCTATGACCCAAAATTTCCAGCCTCGAGTCACCGTTAATCCCGAATTATGACCCAAAGGTCCCCATGGGATCTAGCTACAACCGGCTGACCTTAATCATGCTTTAAGTTGTTCGCGAACATTTCAAATGCACATAGTTGATCCAATCAGGATCAATCATTAAGCATGCATATTCATACATTTCAAGGATGCGGATCCAATCTGGATCCATAGCATACATATAATCAATTTCCAACACAGTTGATCCAATCAGGATCAGTAACATACATATCATTTAGCTTAACTGGGTGGCTCCAATTCTGGATTCCGCTAGCATGCATTCAACATATGATTAAGAAGTATCCAACATGGCATAGTACAACAAGGAAACATGGCAAGACTTACATCTTTGCTCTTAAGCATACATGCAATAAAAGCTACAACAAACATCTTTGTATCACATACAATCAACCAACAAGCAAGTCTCCCTCTATTGAGACTTATGAAAGTCGGTACTCACCCGAGGAGCTTAGACATAACAAATTACTTTTGCTTCGGTTCAGCTAACTCGACAAGTTTACCTAAAATCATCATTATTCGTGTTAAGTGTTTGCACATACGAGGTTCTATTACTAGAACACATACAAGAACCAACTAAGGTTCATAAATATCGTAAAACAACTTCTTATGAGCCATTGCTACATATGCATTAAAACACTTAGCATAAAAAACGAGCCATTCTGATTTTCATCCGACGCATCGCGTCCAGGAACCGAACGCCGCGCGTCGCGCGCTCATGCGAAAGTCAGACCAACAAAGTCGGACCAGAGAGTCGCATGACTCATCTGAATGTTGGATCCAAGAGTCGCATGACTCATCTGAATGTCGGATCCAAGAGTCGCATGGTTTAAAAGTCGGATAGACGAGGTCATGCCGCGATCTTGGTTTTGACAGTTTATCATATTCTTTAGTTTTTTAAACTAGCCGACTTTTTACTTAAAGCAACTTATTTCCAGATTTTGTAACTTGTTTAAATCACTTCAAAAACTCTTTTAAACTTCATAATTCATCTATATAAACCTCAAGCATTCATTAACATCATTTAAAAATATCAAACAAACAAAACTCACTTGTAAAGTAAGTTTCATTTGCTCAACAATGGAGTTCTTCACTCCAACTTGAGTTTCCAACCATAACACCACACACAACTAACTTCCTTCATGTTTAAACTTTAAAACAAACATAAACTAACCTTTCTTTGATTCAAACAACCTCAAGTTCTTCAATCTTTTTCTTCCTTCCAAGAACTCACGAGAGAGTAAGTGTTTGTGTGTTTGTATATGTGTTTTCTAGTTTGACTAATATTTGTCAACCTTTAAACATATATATATATATATATATATATATATATGAATTCTTATCCAAAGGCAAACTGCCTCTGGATTTCTTTATTAAATATCTTAATTTTCTTTTCTATATTAACATATATATATATATATATTTCTTTTAATCACACTAATACACATTTATATATATATATATATACATAAAACACATCCAATCAACTTTAATACATTTATATATATACATATACATAAAACACATCCAATCAACTTTAATACATATATATATATATATATATATAACTTGGAATATTTACATATTCTACTAATTTACATTCGCATATATACATATTACAACTAAGCCCAAATCAAGGATATTACAAATCTACACCCCTTAAGAGGATTCCGTCCTCGGAATCCGCTCAGTTATAAATGTAACATCCTCGATTTGGGCCTAGTTGTAATTGTATGTACGTGTATGTAAGTTAGTAGAATATGTAAATATTCTAAGTTGTAAGTATTTATGTATTAAGTTGGTTGAGAGGAATTTAATGAAATGTGAATATATATATATATATATGTAATAGAAAAGAAAATTTAGTTAATTAGAATTAAAAGAAAGGAAAATCAAGAGGCGGTTGCCCTGGATAAAGATTCATATATATATGTGTGTGTTTGTGTTAAGTTGACAATATTAGTCTTTAGTCAAACTAGAAAACACACCTACAAATACACACTCTCACTCTCTCGTGAGGTTTTTGAAAGAAAGAGATTGAAAGAATTGAAGTTGTTGAAACAAACAAAGGTTAGTATGATATTTGTTATGAAGTTTTTGCATGATTAGTAATAGTTGTGAGTGGTGTTATGGCTGGAAAACTCAAGTTCATGTAAAAACACAATTGAAAAACATATGAAGCTTACTTTACAAGTGGGTTTTGTATGTTTGATGTTTTTAAATGGTGTTAATGAGTTCTTGAGGTTTATATAGATGATATATGAAGTTCTAAAGTGTTTTTGGAGTGATTCTAACAAGTTTGAAATTCTGGTTTTGAGATATTAAAGAGTTAAGTCGGCTGGGTATTGAAGAAGATGATAAACTGGAAAAACAAAGATTGTAGCGCGACCAGGTTAAGGATCACGGCGCGATCCCCGATCTATCCGACTTATTTGGTCCGACTTTCAGATGAACCATCCAATCTTTTGATCCGACTTTTGGATGACCCATCCAACTTTTGGGTCCGACTTTCAGATGAGTCATGCAACTCTTGGATCCGACCTTCGGATGAGTTGTGCGACTCTCCGGTCCGACTTTTACACAACGCGACGCGACGGGCTTGTAGGTCGCGACGCGACCGGGGCCTATTCAGCAAGGACTTTGTTTTATTTCATGTTCTTGTTGGATATGTAATGTTATGTCAAAAGTGAATATAATAAGTGGTCTATGGACCTTAGATGGTTCTTGTAAGGGTTATAGTAGTAGAATCTCATATGTCCAAATGCTTAACGCGAATAATGATGGTTTTAGGTGAACTTGCCAAGTTAGCTGAATCGGAGTTAAAGTAATCAGTGTTATAAGCTACTTAGGTGAGTACCGACTTTCATAAGTCTCAGTAGAGGGAGACTTGCTTGCTAATTGAATTATGTGTGGTACAAAGATGTTTATTGTAGCTTTTGTTGCATGTATGCTTCAGAGTAAAGATGTAAGTCTTGCCATGTTGCTTTGTTATACTATGCCATGTTGGATACTTGTTAATCATATGTTGAGTGCATGCTAGCGGAATCCAGAATTGGAGCCGCCTAGTTAAACTAAATGATATGTATGATACTGATCCAGATTGGATCAAATATGTTAGAAATTGATGATATGCATGCTATGGATCCAGATTGGATCCACTTCGTTTAAATGTATGAATATGCATGCTTAATGAATGATCCTGATTGGATGTATGTGAAATGTTCGCGAACAACTTGAAGCATGGTTAAGGTCAGCCGGATAGGAGACTTTGGTCAGGTAATTAAGGATTTAACGATGATTCGAGGTAACATTCTAGATTGTAGGTTCTACAGGACCGCCGTGCCTTAACGTGAGTGGTAATCAGTCGGTAGTGGTTGGATTACCTAGGGAGCCTATGGTTCCATAAACGATGCTTGGTGGGCTGATTTATGCTCCCCCACAAGCGCGGATGGTTGTGTCTGATTCCCCGGTTTAATGTTGTTGAGCGAGACTAGCTATCATGCAAGATATGACTCTTAGCAATCATGTCAGCACACTTTTATGTGATAGGATAGCATTGATTGCTTATTCCTGTGATACATGACTTGCTTTATTGATGCTTATGATAAGTTTGTATTCACTAGCTATGTTGTATAGCTAGTGTTGTTGCATTGACCCCTTTTTGCAGATAAAGCCTAGGTGGCCTGGTGAGCGGGGTTGCCTATTGTTGAATGTTTATTTTGGGATGAAACACTTATGAATGTTGTAATTAAATGTTACTATAGTCATTCGTTGTGTTAGAGTAACACCAAACAGTTGATACAGAATTTTGGTTGTAAATATTAATGTATAACCTTTCAGTTAAAATTCCGTTGCATGATTTAATGATAATTAATCGTGAATGAGTTCACGTTAGTGGTGAGCATGGGTCGGTTTAGACCCCTAACCGAACCGAAACCGATAATATCGGTTATGTTGTTTTTCAAACCGTTGGGTATTGGTTTCTAATGGGGCGGTTAACGGTTAATGATAGCGGATCGGTTTTTGTTATCGGTTTTATTGGTTAACCGTTATATTAAGTTGGGCCAACCTATTGGCCTTCACTATTTCAGAATTGGGCCACAAAATTGGGTTATATTTTTTTATTGTTTTATAATTTATAATAGCCACTAAATTGAGTCAAACAATATTACAAAATAGGACTAATAATACACTTCTCTAGTCTTCCACCATTAGTGGCTAGGGTTTATGGATCACCGACAGAGAGACGATAGCGAGAGGTCAAGAGGCGAGAGAGCGTTGGTTCTTGACTTTTTGAAAAGGAGAATAAAGAATTAAGAAATAAGAATGCACTTAGAAACCCACAGATGGGTGAAATGGCTTTGGCTAAAGTTCAAAATAATACTTTTCTACATTTTTTATTATATCTTTTTGACTTTTTAATAATTAAATATATAAAATAATAATTAATAAATCCTTATCGGTTCGGTTTGGTATCGGTTCGGTTAGAGATACAAAACCGAAACCGACCCATTAACTATCGATTAATGAATTTTTAAAAACCGAACCGTCGGTTTTCATTTGGTTTGGTTTTAACGGTTTTATCGATTACGGTTCGGTTTTTCGGTTAAGACACTCACCCCTAGTTCATGTTTATGAAAAAACACAAATTTTTACTAATTCGGTGTTTTTCAAAGCCGGTGTTATAATAAACAGGTGAGGGTATCTTGCCTTCATCTCGTCCTCGGCTTCCCAAGTTAGGTTTGGACCTAAGTTGTGTTTCCACTTCACAAGAATCAGCTTGATCATCTTCTTACATAACTTCTTGACCTTCGTGTCAAGAATCTCGACAGGTTCTTCTACGTGTCGTTTAGAAGAATCAACCTTTAGTTCTTATAATGGGAGAATCTATTCTTCTTCAATGTTGCACTTGCGTAAGTAGCACACGTTAAAGGTGTCATGAATACCAGCTAGTTCAGGTGGCAGCTCTAGAGTTACCCTCTAATCATTAACTTTACAAACAACTTTGAATGTGCCTATAAAAAGTGGACTTAGCTTCCCCTTTCGTCCAAAACGAATGTCGCCTTTCCAAGGAGAAACTTTCAAAAATACACGATCACCAACATCAAATGTAGTGGGACGACGTTTGGGATCCACATACATTTTATGTCGGTCACGAGCCGCTTTCAACTTTTCTAAAGCCACATTCACTTTAACAGATGTAATCTGGACAATCCCAGGTCCATCAAATTGTTTCTCACCAGGTTCCAACCAACAGGTTGGAGTACGACAGCGTCTCCCGTATAGCATCTTGTATGGTGGCATTCCAATGCTAGAATGATAAGAATTGTTATAAGCAAATTCAATCAATAGGAGATGAGAATCCCATGAACCACCAAACTCGAGTACACACGCACGAAGCATATCTTCCAACGTATGAATCGTTCATTCACATTGGCCATCTGTTTGCGGATGGTAGGCAGTGCTCAGGTGAATACGAGTGCCAAGCTCACGTTGCAAACTTTGCCAGAATTAGAAACAAATCGAGAGTCACGATCGGAAACAATTGAACAAGAAAGACCGTGACGTGACACAATGTCACACCCCGCCTAGGCGGAAACACGGAGTGTGACGGAGAAGATCATCATAACACATTGATTTGAGGTATAAAGAAAATTCTAATTGAACATACCAACGTGTCATGACGTTTCCCCGACACAAAAGAGGACTTGTGCCGTGGTAAGTCACCCCACGACAATCATAGTCAACATGAAAACGAGAAAGTAATAAAGTAATTGTTCCCACAACCCGGGACAGGTATACGGGGATACAAGCCCAAAACTTAAGTATTCGAGTAAATCAAAGTATATAAATAACAAATAAAACTTCATACTTAACGGCTCAAGTCACGCTAAGGTCGTCTAGAGTCACTAGGTTCCTTATGTTGTAACACCCACAAACCCGGCCTAGTCATGGGCGGGCCAATGGTATGTTGAAATATGTTGGTTATGCGTATTTAAGGATTAATTATGTGATTAAACGAATAATTGATATCGTATGAATTTATGATTAAATAAGATTGAGTTTGGTACGAGGGTTGTAGAAAATACCTCGATTGTGTGTTAAATAAATTGATTGATAAAGAATAGTTGTTTGAAAGTATTTAGAAATGATAAATGGTATAATATTATTTGAATAATTAATTGAGAATTAATTAGCATGTATTTATATGCTGGAAGAACTAATATGAGTATTTATGTATGTATGACATCATGTATGCAAGTATGTATGTAAGTTTAGATATGGTGCCACCTCATGCTTGATATTATTCAAAAAGGTGTGTATGTGTATAGATCTGCTCATTTTCCTTAAAGTGAAAAGTGTAGTGTGTGTGTGTTGAGAGCAAAACTTTTTGTGAAGAAACCTCAAGCTTGCAAACTTGAAATCTCAAAAGTATAGGATTTGTGTTCTTTAATTCAAGGAAAAGGTAAGATCATGTTTATATCATCCTATTGATTAACTTGAAATGTTTCTGATTGTGTTTTATGAGTTTAAGCATGAAACACTATTGATGGGTTTTGAAGAAAAATTGTTGAAAGGGGTTTTGTTGTTTTTAAATGATAAAAAGGGTATATGATGAGTTATGGCATTTTATATGAAGTTGTATGTGTGTTAGAAGTGTTTTTATTTGAGATTTAGATGTTAAAAATGGATTTTTAAAAGTTAAAGTCGACTGGATTCGAGTTTGAGGAAGAAGATGATGTGTAGACAGAATATCGCGGTGCGACATTTTAAGGTCGCAGCGCGACCCCGGCGGATTCTCAAATCCGGGAGATGAAATCCGACTTTGTGAAATCCGACCCTGAGAATCCGATTCTTGGAAAACCGATACCAAAATCTGATACTTAAATCCGGAATTCGAAATCCAACGGCGTCGCCGCGCGACGCATGTGTTGGTCGCGGTGCGACCGAGGCTGTTTCAGGAAGTTTACGGTTTTTGCTTTATGTTCGTGTTGGGAATGATGGTTTATCACGTACATAATTATATTAAGTTGTTTACAAGTAATAGAGATATAAATATATGTGGATAGACATATTTACGAATCGAGACTGATTTCAGTTTGTTGTGTTCTCAGGAACTACGAAGACTCGGTGATATTAGACAACTGAGCAAACACGATTGTGGACTGAGGTGAGTGAAAGTTTACTCACGGGTGGTAATGGTGGTAAGGATATGAATTGCTTGATTTGAGGAATGTTTGATATGCAATAATGGATTGTTGTTTATGAAATGCGATTATAGACTGATGAGTTTGATATACGAAGATAGATTGTTTAGTTTTGTTATGCCATGATAGACTGTTAGTCTGCTTATTGTTAATCAAGAGTTAGATGTTCGCATACTTGTTATATGTGATAAGTTATAATTGTGTTTATGGTTGGATGTGTATCTGGATCGTTTAAGAACCAACTGCCGTTGTAACGAGTTGGTAGTGATCAGCTTCTGTGAAAGGGCTGGTTGGGGTCAGCTGCTGTTGAAAGAGCTGGGCTCGTCTGCGGTTGGTTGAGCAGTGGTAGTCCTTCTGATGCATGCGTTGTATCAGAGGGGAATTTCACTGTGCCGATCGGTAGAGGGCTATCGGTAAACCTTTGCTTTGGCCCGCAGTGGTTGTAGGTTCGGCAGAACCACCGGTCCTCGGGATTTGAGAGATTGTTGAATTGACGGATTGTTGGTGATTGTTGCTGAGAAGTTCAGTTGTGAACTGCTGTTGTTGTTAGCTTTTTTGTTGCTTCCATTCACTTAGCTTTGTGCTAATCCCCCACGGTTGTTTGCTTTTTGCAGGATTATGTGTTTTGCTGTTTAGCTATGTTTGTGGGAAGGGGAATTTGACCAATGCTCTGATATTGTGTTTTGTGAAGAGACGAGCCGTGTTTTATAAATCTTTTGTAACACAAGTTGATGTTGTAGTTTGTAAATGATACTTCGCATTTTGTAAGTGTTTGTTTTAATGGAATTAGAAAATGCTTCCGCAGCGATTTAAAAAAAATGGCTTGAGAATTTACGGTGTTACAAGTTGGTATCAGGCACGGTTAGAGTGTTGCATCCCAAATCTTGGCTCGTGTTGGGTCAAACTTTCCTTTGGGGGAATTAGAGTGAATTGGAGATGCTGTGTGTTAGTTAGTATGTTATGTACTAACGGTTTATGTAATGAGGTTGTGAGATGATGTGATTGTACATATATGACTGACAGAGATACCCCTGCTGACACTCCTGTGACCCAAGAAATGGCTGGAACTTCAACAGTGGATGTTTTGAATGTAACAGGTCAAGCTGGTACTTCAGGTTGTGAACCTGGATCGGATCAGAGTGAATATATTTCCAAGTTAGAAAGTGAACTTTGGGAACTCAGAACTGCTATGGGTAGCATGGAATGAGAAAGGATTATCCAGAATGAACGAATTCAGATTCCTACGTCTATTACAACTCAAGCTACAACCGTGCCAGTTACGATTCCGTTTCCTCCAATATCACAAGTGACACAACAACCGAGCTTTCATCCTTTTACTACCCAAGGAGCTTATCCTTTTGTGTATCCAGGATTTAAACCACCATGTTCATATAAGCAATTCTTGGATTGTAAGCCTTCAGAGTACTATGGAAGTACATACCCCATTATAACTTTGAATTGGTTGCGAGAAATGGTAAAGGCTTTTGATGCGTGCAATTGCGAGGATGAATTGAGAGTTTTTTTTGCGACTCGTATGCTTAAAGGAGATACGATGGTTTGGTGGGATTCACTTACCAATCATTTTTCTAAACAACAGCAAGACAATGTGACTTGGGATCAGTTTCAAGAGAAACTATGTGAGCAATATTGCAATACTTTCGAGATAGCTCGTATTAGAAGAGAATTTATGGAGTTGCATATGACTAGAGACATATCTGTGGATGAATTAATCAAACAATTTAACGAGAGGTTACGCTTTGTGATGCAATGGGTGCCTGATGAGGCATCAAAGATACAACACTTTGTGGGAGCCTTGCTTCCGGATTATCGAAGTACTACCAGATGGGCTAGCACATTGGCGCAAGCATTTACCTTAGCCAAGTCGGCTGAAGGTGATTTGAAGGCTAAAGATAGAATGAACTGAGATCAGATTTTTGAACAGAAATTCCGATTGGAACAATATAACATTGAAAAGCAAAAAGGGCAGGATAGTCAGAGTAAAGGAAACTTGAAACATAGACCTGCGTTTGATGAATCTAATCAACAAGTGTCACGATGTGGGAAGTGTAAATCTCACCATACAGGACCATGTACGCTTCAGACTATGTGGTGTCTTACATGTGGGCAGTTTGGCCATGAAATGAAAGAATGTCGTTTCTCACGAAAGGTATGTTGGATCTGTTTTGAGGAAGATCACCGAGCAAGAGATTGCAATGTTAGTAAGGAACTTGAGTTAGGGTCTGGAGTTGGGGCAGGTGGTGGATTCTCGTCAGCAAGTGGACGAAAGAGAAAGAACCCTTCTGTGCAAGAGGGTATGACTTTCAATATGATGGCTAATGATATTGCCACTACCGAAGATGATATAACGGGTACATTTTGATAACCCCTATACTTGTACGTGTGTTTATTAACTTCAGAGTTAATTGTGAATGTTTGATGCCTATGTGTGCTAAGTGTGTTTGCTTACTTCTAAAAGAGTATGATTCTTTAGAAAGTAGAGATATTTGATGTATATTTTCTAAATTGTGAAATTTTCTGATGCCTATGACAGTAAGTGATGTGACAGTAAATGATGAGATAAATGGTATGATGTGAATTGGCTATGAAGTATCCTAGAAAAATGTTTTTAGATTGGTAGAATTGCATGCTATGCTATATGTTGCGAAACTTGTCTTGTATTAGGTGTTTGTATTTGTGTATATATATAGTCGTGTTTGTGCAAAGAAGAAAGAAAGTTGATAAATTACTGAGACTTGGAAGATTTTGTGTCAACCAAGACATATTTTAATAAAGATATAACTGCGATTGCGAGGTATTAGTGAATCTGATAAATGAAAATAATCTATGATTATGATTGATGAACCCGAAGAGATTTATGATATGTTGAGATATTGTAGTTGCCGGATTGATATATATATATATATATATGATGTTATGCTTTAGAATTGGAAGAATGGTCTATGTTCTATGACAGGTGAAGATTTTGAGAGAAATGATTCAAACCATGACTTGGAAAACTGTAATAGATGTACTTATATTGATTATAAAGAAAAGTATGTGTGAGATCTAATTATTAAGAAGAACAATGAATGTTTGTACAAATGAGTTGAACATGTGACAGAGACTATGTTTAGGATGAATTGAAGAATGTGAATGAAAGATTTGATATAACTTCAGAAAGATAAAACTAATGTCAGACATGTTGAATTGCGAAGAAGCTAGTAATGATAACATTTGAATTATGTGTATTGAAGTATATTCGATTTGATGGATAGAGTTGAGGTTGCCTTCGCTGGAAATTGATAGATTAACTATTGGAATTATCAAATGATAAAGAACAAAGAGGAATTAATTGCCAAAACATGTGGATTGAAGACTGATAGAACTTTGTGTATATGTGCCTATGCTTGAATTGGAGACTTATTTTGACGAAGACTTATGAATCGTAATTTCCAGTGCATTTGGAAGGGATAAAATTGTATAATGCCATACAAAGTATATAATTGATGACTTAACAAGAAAGTAGACAGGATATATATATATATTTTTTTTGTGGAAACATGATATGATGGTGTGTGAATCAAAGTAGAATATCAGAGATTATGAACCATTGAGATGATTAGAGATGCCAGAGTAGTGATAGTGACAAGTTACGATGAAATTTATATCCAAGTTATTATATGAGAAGGAACCTGATTATCTTATATGTGATTATTGACTGATTACTAAGTAGTATTTATATTTATGTCACCAGTGGGACGGTATCTTTTGAGCATACTTGTATATTGGTGAAATGATTCGTAGATATGATATTATATACTTAGTGATTTCGGATTGAAATTGAAAGATCTGATCAAACATCTAAATGAGTATACTACAAGAATTGAAATGTGAAATGAGCAGTACGACTGAATTCTTAGAAGAAAATTGAGTAAACGAGTTATACAGACATTCGAGGATGGATTGCATTTGTGTGTAATGGATTTTGATGACTTATGGGATTCATAATCATAATGATTGGATTGGAGTGATGCGATTTCTATCAAGTGGATGTTAAAGTATCAATTGTGAATAGTTATGTGAATATTATAGTAATGTTTGGACATGTTAGTGTAAAACAAGAGTGAAGCAATTCGTGGGATTCGTTAATTGAGATAATTGGGTTAATGTGAACAAGTATTCGGGAGATGTGTTGATTTTAACTAAATGAGTAAATGTGGAAGAAAATGGTTGAGAGGTAGATTATTAAGTCTATGAGTTATATGCTGAATTGATGAAGAGATTGAAAAGAAGAGTTATCGGCATGTGGGGATTGCAGTATGACAAAGATATGCAAAGATATGCAGGAAAGGATTTCTGTATGATGGTAAAATGGAAATGCATATGGGTTACATATGACTTGACAATCGGAAATAAATATAAAGAGTGGATTTTTCATTTGATGTGTGCTATGGGATTCCGAGGACGGAATCCTCTAAAGGAGGGAAGATTTGTAACACCCGCAAACCCGTCCTAGTCGTGGATGGGCCAATGGTATGTTGAAATATGTTGGTTATGCATATTTAAGGATTAATTATGTGATTAAACGAATAATTGATATCGTATGAATTTGTGATTAAATAAGAATGAGTTTGGTACGAGGGTTGTAGAAAATAACTCGATTGTGTGTTAAATAAATTGATTGAGAAAGACTAGTTGTTTGAAAGTATTTAGAAATGATAAATGGTATAATATTATTTGAATAATTAATTGAGAATTAATTAGCATGTATTTATATGCTGGAAGAACTAATATGAGTATTTATGTATGTATGACATCATGTATGCAAGTATGTATGTATGTAAGTTTAGATATGGTGCCACCTCATGCATGATATTATTCAAAAAGGTGTGTACGTGTATAGATCTGCTCATTTTCCTTAAAGTGAAAATTGTAGTGTGTGTGTGTTGAGAGCAAAACTTCTTGTGAAGAAATCTCAAGCTTGCAAACTTGAAATCTCAAAAGTATAGGATTTGTGTACTTTAATTCAAGGAAAAGGTAAGATCATGTTTATATCATCCTATTGATTAACTTGATATGTTTCTTATTGTGTTTTATGAGTTTAAGCATGAAACACTATTGATGGGTTTTGAAGAAAAATTGTTGAAATGGGTTTTGTTGTTTTTAAATGTTAAAAAGGGTATATGATGACTTATGGCATGTTATATGAAGTTGTATGTGTGTTAGAAGTGTTTTCATTTGAGATTTAGATGTTAAAAATGGATTTTTGAAAGTTAAAGTCGGCTGGATTTAAGTTTGAGGAAGAAGATGAAGTGTAGACAGAAGATCGCGGCGCGACCCCGGCGGATTCTCAAATCCGGGAGATAAAATCCGACTTTGTGAAATCCGACCTTGGGAAATCCGACAATTGTGAAATCCGACCCTGAGAATCCGATTCTTGAAAAACCGATACCCAAATCCGATACTTAAATCCGGAATTTGAAATCCGACGGCGTCGCCGCGCGACGCATGTGTTGGTCGCGGCGGGACCGAGGCTGTTTCAGGAAGTTTATCGTTTTTGCTTTATGTTTGTGTTGGGAATGATGGTTTATCACGTACATAATTATATTAAGTTGTTTACAAGTAATAGAGATAAAAATATATGTGGATAGACATATTTACGAATCGAGACTGATTTCAGTTTGTTGTGTTCTCAGGAACTACGAAGACTTGTTGATATTAGACAACTGAGCAAACGTGATTGTGGACTGAGGTGAGTGGAAGTTTACTCACGGGTGGTAATGGTGGTAATGATATGAATTGCTTGATTTGAGAAATGTTTGATATGCAATAATGGATTGCTGTTTATGAAATGCGATTATAGACTGATGAGTTTGATATACGAAGATAGATTGTTTAGTTTTGTTATGCGATGATAGACTGTTTGTAACGCCCCAAATTCAAAAAGTAACACAACAGTAAACAAAAGTTCATTTATAAAATACACATTTAGTTTAAAATGTACGCGGAAGCATTTTACTATAAAACCAAGTTTCTGCCAAAAGATATATACAAGAGTACATATTTAGTGTAGTTTGAAAGTCAATATTTACAGAACTGGGCGTTAAAATTGTTTCAAAAGAGTAACCCAAAAAGAACAGGAGCCTTGCCCTTATCCTTGCCGCGTCCTGCAAAAGTTTAAAAAGTAGTATCTGATAAGCTACGAGAGCTTAGTGAGTATTCCAAACTAATAACATATAAACACACGTATAGAATCATATAAAGATAATACACGTATGTCAGATAATCATTGCTAACCACTGGTTCTAGACCCAGGGCAACTACCTTTGTAACAGTATTGTATCACCTTTGAACGTTACTGCACTTAGCAGTTCGATATATATACACATATGAATAACATTACATGTTATAATCTGTTATGATAGCATACATGCTGCAGATATGATTTATAGTCTAGAAGACTTACCTTATGATGTTTATGATATGTAATGATCCACAGGTAACCGTAACTCAGATAAGTAATTCAATCACCGTCCTATATGAATAATATAATAAGGTGTCACAACACCTGAATACTGATATGAAATAGGGCCTACACGGGCCGTGTCCCTCATAATACATGACCTATGCTGGCTACATGGCCAGTGTTATCTAGTCATACTACACGGGCCGTGTACCTCTTATACTACACGACCATGTAACCCTACATGACCTTGTGACCGCCTTTGACAATCTGATAGTTCATAATCCGACAGTTCATACTACACGGGCCGTGTACCTCTACACGGGTCGTGTATCTAACAGACAATCCGACAGTTTATACACTTAGTGTGGGATTTGACCAGAATTTTGCTATAATCTTCATATAAACTGGTTAGGAGTGTTTTCCTACACCCCATACAATAGTGGAACATAATCTAATCATAAAAACATAATTCTAACATGATTCACCATAGAATCAAGCTTCTAAACTCATAAAACCTTAAGAACTAAAGGTTTAATCATATCTTTAACAAGCAAGGTTGGATTAGATGATATGGAACTGAAGTTGTTACTATTTTGGCTTGTAAAAATCGCCAGAAACAAAGGATTATCTACTGTGTTTGAGTTCTTGAACATGTATGTGTGCATGAACTTCTAAAGAAACAACCATATATATATATATATATATATATATATATATAAGTATGGCTTAATAGCATTTTTAGTCCCTAGACTTGTAATACTTATATTTTGGCGGTTTTAACCCCTCTAGTTTTATAAATACATCTAATCTCATAACAGCAATTTATAACGCGAGTATATCACTTCCTATTTAATTATTAAATATAAGGATTTTCGAACCTTGGGTGTTACAACTCTTCCCCACTTGAAATGATTTCGTCCTCGAAATTAGCTGTTGAAGAGTTCTGGATAGTTATGCATCATCTCTTGTTCTGGCTCCCATGTAAAGTCTGAGCCCTTTCTGTGTTTCCATTGAACCTTAACCAGTCCAATCAGTTTATTACGTAGAGTCTTGATCTTTTTCTCCAATATAGCTATAGGTTGCTCCACATAGTTCAGTTTAGCATCAATAGTAACATCTTCCAACAGTACAATTGCAAACTCGTCTGCTAGACATTTTCGGAGGTGTGAAACATGGAAGGTGTTATGAATCTGAGACAATTCACCTGGCAATTCCAATTTGAATGCAACCTTTCCCACGCGTGCAATAATTTTGAATGGTCCAATAAATCTTGGACCGAGTTTCCCTCTCTTTCTAAATCTGATCACGCCTTTCCACGGCGACACTTTTAACAACACATAATCTCCCACCTGAAATTCAAGTGGTGATCTACGTTTATCCGCATAACTCTTTTGTCTACTTTGGGCAGTAAGCAATCTATCTCTGATGAGTTGTATCTATTCAGTTGTTTGCTGTACCACTTCTGTACTACCCAATACTGGAGTTCTGCACTTCCTACCATATAGCATTTCATACGGTGGCATCCCGATACTGGAATGATAGCTGTTGTAAGATGAAAACTCTGCTAAAGATAAATAAGAATCCCAACTCCCTCCAAAATCTATAACACATGCCCGCAGCATGTCCACCAGGGTTTGAATAGTTCTTTCACTCTGACCATCAGTCTGAGGATGATATGCTTTGCTGAGATGTAGTTTAGTTCCGAGATCTTCATGAAATTTGCTCCAGAATCTAGAAGTAAATCTTGTGTCTCTGTCTGATACGATAGAAACTGGCACACCATGACGAGTCACAATCTCTTTTACATATATATCTGCCATTATTTCTGAAGGATAAGTCTCCTTGATGGGAATAAAATGAGCACTTTAGTTAACCTGTCTACAATTACCCATATTGCATCATAACCACGTGGGGTTTTGGGTAATTTGGTAATCAGGTTCATCGTAATGTTTTCCCATTTCCAAACTGGAATTTCTAAGGGCTACAACTTCCCGTGAGGTTTCTGGTGTTCAGCTTTCACTTGTAAGCACGTAAGGCATTTTTCCACATACTTTGCTATATCACGTTTCATGCCTGGCCACCAATAATCAACTTTTAAATCCTTATACATTTTAGTAGCTCCTGGATGAATAGAAAATCTGGATTTATGAGCTTCACTAAGAAGTATCTGATGTGTGTCACCATAAACCAGTACCCAAATATGACCATAACGGGTCCAAATATCACGACTGTCTTTAGTAAAATAGGCCACCTGCCCTTTTATTCGCTAAGTGTTATGATTCTTATCTTTGATTGCTTCGAGCTGAGCAGTTCGTATCACATCAATAATAGGGTAGTTATTTTCATGTGGCTTCAACTGCCGTGAAGCATAAGCAATAACTCTACCTTTCTGCATCAATACACAACCCAATCCACGATATTAAGCATCACAAAATACCACCATATCTTCAACCCCTTCAGGTAATGCAAGAACTGGTGCCTCACATAAATTTTTCTTGAGAGTTGAGAAAGCAGACTGTTGTTCACTTCCCCACACAAATTTAGCATTCTTTTTCGTTAGTTGAGTCAAAGGAACGGTAGTTTTTGAAAAGTTCCGAATAAACCTCCTGTAATAACCTGCCAATCCTAGAAAACTTCGAATTTCAGTAGGGTTCTTTGGTGGTTCCCACTTCATCATAGCCTCTACCTTCGCAGGATCCATTTTGATTCCGCTTTGATTAATTAGATGGCCCAAAAATTTCACTTCCTGAATCCAAAATTCACATTTAGAGAATTTGGCATATAACCGTTCTCTCCTCAAAGTTTCCAAAACTTCTTTGAGATGTTTCTCATGATCCACCGGATTCTTTGAATAAATAAGGATTTCGTCAATAAACACAATCACTGATTTGTCTAGCATTGGTCTACAAACTCTGTTCATCAGATCCATAAATGCTGCTGGTGCATTCGTAAGACCAAACGGCATCACCACAAATTCAAAATGCCCGTAACGAGTTCTGAACGCGGTTTTAGGGATATCTTCCTTCTTGACCTTTAACTGATGATACCCCGACCTTAAAGTCAATTTTTGAGAACCACGATGCTCCTTGTAACTGATCAAACAAGTCATCTATTCTGGGTAAAGGATATTTGTTTTTGATGGTCACTTTATTAAGTTCACGGTAATCAATGCACATACGAAAAGTACCATCCTTCTTTTTGAAAAATAGAATTGGAGCACCCCAGGGTGAGCTACTGGGTCTAATAAACCCTTTGTCTAGCAGTTCCTGAAGTTGCTTCATTAATTGCTGCATCTCTGATGGAGCAAGTCTGTACGGAGCCTTTGCAACTGACAAAGCTCCCGGTACTAAATCGATTCTGAATTCAACTTGTCTATCTGGCGGTACCCCAAGTAAGTTTTCAGGAAAGACATCATGATACTCACATACTGTTTTCACATCTTCAAGACTCGCTTGTCTCTTTTCTAATTTTATATCTATCACATGAGCTAAGAAAGCTGTATACCCATGCTGCAAATATTTTCGAGCTTTGGATACCGAACACACATATGACTTTCCCTTTTTATTATCACCACATATAGATAGTTCTTCCCCACTTGGGGTATGAACTCGTATCACCTTTTGCCCACACATAATGGTAGCTAGGTTAAAACCTAACCAATCCATTCCAACTACTACTTGGAATTACCTCATAGTCATGGGTATAAGTTCTATAGGAAATCTAACTGTATCTATTTCTAACACATTATGTTTATACACATCTGATACAATTACATATTTATCTTCAGCTATTTCAACTTCAAGAGGAGAATCTAGCTTTTCACATATATGATTGAAATTCTTGCAGAAAGAAACAGATTCGAAGGATTTACTTGCACCAGAATCAAATAGCACAAGAGCAGGCAATTTGTTGACAAGATATGTACCTGTAACTACGTCAGGTTCAGTTTTAGCTTCCTCAGCTGTAAGCTGAAAAGCTCTCCCTTTAGGTTTCTGAGCATCCTCTCTCTTTACTTCTTTTGTTCCTAAGCTTCGTGGTGGAGGTAAGGCTGGAGTAGGTTTGAATCCTGCAGATGGTGCATTTGAAGATAATTTCGGGCACTCTGACTTCTAATGGCCCGGCTAATAGTAGTTAAAACATACATGCAGCGGTGTTCTACAATCTTTCCCTGCGTGACCCAATTTCCCACATTTATAACACGTGGGAGGACCATATCGGCATTCCCCCAAGTGATGTTTCTTGCAAGTCGGGCAAACTGGGTAGGTTTTCTGCACCCCTTACTTCTCAAACTGTTCAACCTTTTGTTTCTTATAAACGGGTGCAGCTTTCTCCGCAGACTTCTTCTCTTTATCTTGCCTCTCCATCTCTAACTCCCTCGCTCTAGCCGCGTCCATCATGGACTTTACTGTCTGGTGTTTACTTGCATCAATGAATTCTCTGATGCTGAGTTTGAGTACCATCATGTACCGGTACATCTTCATTTTCTCATTCGCCACATAATCTGGACAAAAACGTGCTTGTTCCAAGAATTTTGCATTGATCTCAGGAACCGTCTCTGTCGTCTGTTTCAACCTATGAAATTCATCCACAATCCTATCAATCTCGGATTGAGGAATATGTTCGATAACCAACTCCTTAAATTCTTCCCAAGTCATAGCTTCAATCCCGGCATAACCCCTCTGTTTGATCTCCATATCCCACCAATCCTTTGCCGCACCGCGCATCTGATTGGTTGCGTATCTTACTTTAAACTCAGGTGCACAAGAACATGTATGGAATGAACCCTCTATTTCAGAGATCCACCTGTGACTTATAACCGGATCCGTAGACCCATGGAACAACGGGGGTTGGCATGCTGAAAAATCTCTGAGCGAACATACTTTAGGTGCATCACGAATAATTACTTGTGGCTGAGGATTAAATCCTTCACCACCCGCAGCAAACCTTGTTGCAAATTCTTGTCTGATCATATCTCAATTCTGATCCTTCATCTGTTCTACCACTTGCGTGACAATGAAAGGAATACTTTGCTCTAATGCCTTGCCAATCTCCCTGGCAACTGTCTCTTGTACTGTATGTTCTACCACTCTCTCATTGAGATTAGGGGCTCCTTTATTCACATTTGGTTGGGCTCTAACAGGAATCTGTTCACTAGTAACACTGGTTTCTACGCCTTCGGGTCTACGACTAGGACCACCCTCAGGCCTATTTGTTGCGCGAGATCCTCTTGTATTAACCATCTTGATAGTATAGATAAAGCATTAAGGTAAATAGGTAGCTTTATCACACCACCCTCTATCAATAATGTAATCATATATCTATCAATTCGGTATACCTTATCTCTTATTCCAAAGTATTTCTGAGCATACTAAGGCATTCTAGTTATAATTATATTCTCAGGTATGCTATCTTCTTACAAGTACCCCTCACCCGATTCACAAGAATCTTCATGATTCCATTAAGTTCCAACATGCATCATGTGTCTGTAATAATATGGGCCCTATATTATTCTAAACACACTACACACGTTCGATCTTAATTTTATCAATCTCGATTCACAGGCTTAGGCCAAGTATCATCTATGCAATGTAACATAATCATTTAATTCATAAAGATTCTGCAGATAACATATCAATCTTTAACTACTCAAGTATTCATGTATAGTCCTAATGTAATACACATAATAGGTAACAATTGTTAGTATACTCATTAAGCTGCAAGTAGCAAGCCTCCAGTTTGACAAAAAATTTCAAAACCATGGTTCAAGTACAGACGGTGCTTCACACAATCCAGATCTCTCAAACCGTGGCTCTGATACCAATTTGTAACGCCCCAAATTCAAAAAGTAAAACAACAGTAAACAAAAGTTCATTTATAAAATACACATCTAGTTTAAAATTTACGCGGAAGCATTTTACTATAAAACCAAGTTTCTGCCAAAAGATATATACACGAGTACATACTTAGTGTACTTTGAAAGTCAATATTAACAGAACTGGGCGTTAAAATTGTTTCAAAAGAGTAACCCAAAAAGTAGTCAGAAGGAGCCTTGCCATTATCCTTGCCGCGTCCTGCAAAAGATTAAAAAGCAGTATCTGATAAGCTACTAGAGCTTAGTGAGTATTCCAAACTAATAACATATAAACACACGTATAGAATCATATAAAGATAATACACGTATGTCAGATAATCATTGCTAACCACTGGTTCTAGACCCAGGGCAGCCACCTTTGTAACGGTACTGTATCACCATAGAATCAAGCTTCTAAACTCATAAAACCTTAAGAACTAAAGGTTTAATCATACCTTTAACAAGCAAGGTTGGATTAGATGATATGAAACTGAAGTTGCTGCTGTTTGGGCTTCTGAAAATCGCCAGAAACAAAGGATTATCTGATGTGTTTGAGTTCTTGAACATGTATGTGTGCATGAACTTATACAAAAACAACCATATATATATATATATATATATATATATAAGTATGGCTTAATAGCATTTTTGGTCCCTAGACTTGTAATACTTATATTTTGACGGTTTTAACCCCTCTAGTTTTAGAAATATATCTAATCTCATAACGGCAACTTATAACGCGAGTATATCACTTCCTATTTAATTATTAAATATAAGGATTTTTGAACCTTGGGTGTTACACTGTTAGTCTGCTTATTGTTAATCAAGAGTTAGATGTTCGCATACTTGTTATATGTGATAAGTTATAATTGTGTTTATGGTTGGATGTATATTTGGATTGTTTAAGAACCAACTGCTGTTGTAACGAGTTGGTAGTGATCAGCTTCTGTGAAAGGGCTTGTTGGGGTCAGCTGCTGTTGAAAGAGCTTGGCTCGTCTGCGGTTGGTTGAGCACTGGTAGTCCTCCTGATGCATGCGTTGTATCAGAGAGGAATTTCACTGTGCCGATCGGCAGAGGGCTATCGGTAAACCTTTGCTTTGGCCTGCACTGGTTGTAGGTTCGGCAGAACCACCGGTCCTCGGGATTTGAGAGATTTTTGAATTGACGGATTGTTGGTGATTGTTGCTCAGAAGTTCAGTTGTGAATTGTTGTTGTTGTTAGCTTGTTTGTTGCTTCCATTCACTTAGCTTTGTGCTAATCCCCCACGGTTGTTTGCTTTTTGCAGGATTGTGTGTTTTGCTGTTTAGCTGTGTTTGTGGGAAGGGGAATTTGACCAATGTTCTGATATTGTGTTTTGTGAAGAGACAATCCGTGTTTTATAAATCTTTTGTAACACAAGTTGATGTTGTAGTTTGTAAATGATACTTAGTATTTTGTAAGTGTTTGTTTTAATGGAATTAGAAAATGTTTCCGTAGCGATTTTTAAAAAAAATAGCTTGAGAATTTACGGTGTTACATATGTGTTGTTATTAGCGTTACCTGAAAATGAACACTCGAAAAATGTCAACACAAGGTTGGTGAGCTCGTAGGTTTGCAACTAAAATAAATTGTGCCATGTATAGTGAGTTGTATGACAATAAACACATAAAGCATGGTACACATTAATTATATAGTGATACCCGGAACCTAAGTTCACAAGGTACGAGTCATTTGTCTTCCAACGATTGCCTACCGGTTGGAGCTACTAGTTGGCCATAGATAGTAATGAAGTAATCAATAGTCTTAACCCAAACACGGGGTTCAATAGGCATAATCCCAAACACGGGCTCAATAGGCATAACCCAAACACGGTTCAATAGGTGCACACACATACCACGCATTTGTCATACAAGAAAATATAGAAATGAATTATTGACATGGCATAAAGAAATTTTGAAAGCAATTTTGAGTGTCATTTTCCCCCCAATAAAATACATAAAAAAAGGGGTCACGAGTACTCACCTTAGTAAATAGCTTAGTCAATCGAGTCTTAGCATGCTCACAAATCTACAAACAATTAGTTCATATAGATTATATTAGATTCACGAGTAATAGTCTTTTTATGCATTATCCTTGAGCTATTAAATTTATTTAGGATTCACTTAACTTTTTCACTAGGTTGCATAAGTGCATCCATCTCTTGGGTCTAACCCCAATATGTATATTTTAGTTTTGAAATTTTGTTTATTTTCCTTTTAAATTGTGTAGATTAAATTCTGAAATTTTGGGTACTCTTCGTATATTTTTAAATTAATCCAAACGTCCTAATTATTTTCCTAAATTTTTGTGACAGAGACCTTAATGTCTCTATTATTTTATATAAATTTTCTAGAATTTAATAATATGTTTACTATTTTATAAAAATACTTTAATTGGTGTGGGTTAGAAAATGCCTCCAGTTTGCGCGTCACAAAGTTTTTATCTATTTAAAATACTAAACAACTTTATTAAACTCAAATTTTTTTACAGTAACTTAAAGACATAAAAATTCATTCACACAAATTTTTGTTAATTAATTCGGACATAATATTTTACAATATTTTAAACTCTAAATATGGAAATTTTCTAAACCTCCAGATTTGACAATTAAAAAGTTTTCACTCAATTAAAATAGAAAATAAAACTCATAAATCCTAATATTTTCTATAGTGATTATAAACAATACAAAGTTTATTCATATTAAGTTTTGACCTCTAATTCGAGACCTATGATTAATTATGATAATTTAAAGTCTGTTATAGAAAACCCTAGGTTTTCCATATTCAACCACAAAAATGTTTTTAACTAATTAAAATAGTAAAACAACTTAATAAATTTTAAAATTTTTACAGGACTTTTTAAACTCATGAAATATACTCAATATTTATTTTGAAGAATTTTCGTGATGTTTAGAATAGGTTTTAGGAATTTCAAAGTTGGTAGATTAAACTGCCAGAAAACACAGATTTGTGCAACTAAACGATTTTGGTTTTTGTATGACAAAATCAACTTAGTTTTGTATGAAACTAGTTGAAGATGAAAATAGACTCAAAGTACTTGATTCTAGAATCAAAAAAAGATTTATTTAGGTTTGGTTTGGTTGAGATATGAACTCTTGAAGTTCACTTATACTTTCTGTCCAGATTACAGTCCATTGATATTCATGTTTTTTATTAGTTAATGCTATTCTTTGGGTTTTTCACTCACCCAAACACATCAAAATCATTACTTTATGTATGATATTTATGTGTTTGGTCCCTATGATGATCCATCATCAAGGGTTATTCATAGAGAATTAGGAGAAGAATGAGAAATTATTAAGAGTATAAGAGTGAATACCTAGGATTTGGAGATCAAGTTTGGCTTGATACATCTTGGAACCTTGAAGAACACCAAGAATGGAGTAGAGAAAGTTTGAAACTTTGGCCGGAGAGAATGATGAAGATGGAGCTGTTTGGATACTAGTTTTTGTGTTTTAAGAGTTTTTTGGTAATCTTTAAATTATATGTAAACAATTATATCTTAGTTAGGTGAATTAAGCACTTTTGGTAATTGTATTCTTTCCTTTTTCCTTGATGGCCGATTTTTATCATTATCATTATTATTATTATTATTATTATTATTATTGTTGTTGTTGTTGTTGTTCTTGTTGTTGTTGTTATAATGTACTTTGGTGTGGCCAATTTCTATTGTAAGTGTACTAAACGTTTTACGTGTTATATAAGCGCTTTTATGCCCACTTGAGAATTTATTGTTTAGGGTTGTGTTTATGGTGCTAATTATTATTTTATTTTATTAATTACATAATATTTATCATGGTGCATCTACTTGATAGCTCGATTCATCAGTTTATCACACCGAAAACACCGGTATGACCTAATTGGGCATTAGAAACTTGATCTTGCGTCTAAAGTTGTGTTTTTACTACTGTTAGAATAACTATGACATTTGAGGCATTAGACATGACTACACTAAGTACTTAGCACTTACTAGGTTTCAAGAGTTCACTAGAGCACACAGAAAAATTTAAATGACTAATGACAGTTATAGGTCGAGTCAACCAACCTTTTTTGGTGACGGATGTCACACACAATCTCATCAATATAGAGCTGAGCCAAACGAGTCAACAAAGTAGACTCGTTGGTGTCTAAGATGTGAGCACTTTTATTGAACCGGTTAACGATGACCCATATCATATCATGTCCTCTAAACGTCATAGGCAGCTTTGTCACAAAATCCATCGTGTTATGATCCCACTTCCATTCCAGAATATCAAGTTGTTGTAGATTGCTGTAAGGCCTTTGGTGTTCCATCTTGACTTGCGCACATATTTGACATCTCTCCACAAAGGATGCGACGTCTTTCTTGAGAGTTGGCCACCAATATAACATCTTCAAGTCATAGTACATCTTGGTGATTCCCGGATGGACGGACAACTTGGATCTGTGAGCTTCTTGCAAAATCAGCTCACGATTACCTGCCACAAGAGGTACCCAAATCCTTTATTGAAAAGTCTTCAACTCACGATTTTCTTCACACAACTTGTCTTTCAACTTTTTCATCGTCTCAGCTTTCAGATTGTCTTCTTGCAAAGCTATCTGCTGCGCTTCTTTTAGCTTTGCAATCAAATCTGACATCACCGTGATCTTCATAAACTTCGCTTCTGTTGATGGTCCTTTATGGCTCAAAGCATCCGCTACAACATTAGCCTTACTAGGTGGTAACGGATTTCACAATCGTAGTCTTTAATTTACTCCAACCAACGGCGTTGCCGCATGTTGAGTTGTTTTTGGGAAAAGACATACCGCAGACTCTTGTGATCAGTGCATATCACACACTTCGTGCCATAAAGGTAATGCCTCCACAACTTCAATGCAAACACAACAACAGCAAGCTCAAGATCATGGCTTGGGTAGTTCCTTTCATGTGATTTCAATTGCCTAGAAATGTAGGCAATCACCTTATCACGGTGCATGAGGACACACCCCAAACCTACGTATGAGGCATCACAATATACAGTAAAGTCTTCCGAACCCTCAGCCAAGGTGAGGATCGGAGCTTCACATAACAATCGCTTCAAGGTCTGAAAGGCTCCCTCCTAAGCTTCCGACCACACAAAAGCTACATCTTTGTGAGTCAGCTTGGTCAACGGACCTGCAAGCTTCGAGAAATCGCGGATAAACCGCCGATAGTTTCCAGCCATGGCAAGGAAACTTCAAATCTCAGAAGGAGTTCGAGGAACTCCCTAATTCATCACAACCTCCACCTTAGCTAGATCTACTTTGACACCATCTTCACAAATGACATGGCCAAGGAAATGCACTTCTGTTGGGGAGATAATCACTTCACCCTAATAATCAACTCTGTCTATCTTAAAACATAGAATTTGATGATAACTAAACCCTACTTTCAGTATGACTTAGAAAGTATTCAAATATGTGTTGTTTGAATCAGATTTGTGAAAATATGCTTAGTATGGAAACATCAGCTGAGAAGCAGCTACTACTCAAAGCATCAACCGAAGGACATCAACTGAGAGAAATCATAATGAAGAGACAAGTGTAGAAGACCATCAGCTGAGGAAATACATCTATGAGCTGAGTGAAGAAAGTTGATCAGCTGAGCATTTACACCATAAGCTGAGCAAAAGATTTTGCTCAGCTGAAGGACTTATAACCATCAGCCGAGTGAATTTGGTTGAGCTAAGGCCAAGAGCATCAACTAAGTAAGTCTTTCAGATCACAAGTCATCTTCTTACATAAGCCGTTGTATTTAAATGATCAACTGAGCATACTTGATCAACTGATCATATCAATACATGAGCTTATGCTTTCCTAGAATAACTATTGATCAACCGAGCATCTATATGATCAGCTGAGTAATAGGTATCAACTGAGCCTTTGCAAAAATGATCAACTGATCTATTCTACCAACTGAGTAGTGTAATTTATAAAGTTCTTAGCACTTTCTCTTAGCTGAGTCGAGCAAAATGTCAAAACAGCTCTTCCTTCTGATTGTAAGTTTCACATGTAAAAGGCAGAACATGTGTTGTTCTATTATGCTTTAGATCTTTGTTTGTAAAAGTATAAAGCACTCTTTGGATCAAGTACGAGACAAAAAGGATTTATCTTATCCTCTGGAAAAGGAGAAAGATACCTCAAACAGATGAAGATCCCGAAGATTTGTTTCAACAACTAAGTATGGCTAGCAATTCCATACTTGGTAAAGTCAAATCTAGAAGAAGCATGGTTGTTGTTTAAAGTACAAGCATGGAAAGGGAAAGACAGTCTTACAAAGCAAAAGATGTGAGACTTAATATTTTATACTGTGAGTGGGTTGCACTTTTTCAGAAAAGTACATTTACTTTTATCAAACACTTGATTAAAAAGTAACTTTACTTTTTACCCACTAACTTTACAATTAAAATATTATATTTCCATACACTCTTTGTCTCCTTCCTACATGCAACCAGATGCCCTTGGTTCTATAAATATACTTGCATGGTGGACATGCAAATTATCTTCTACACAACACAATAGCAATCTCATTAGTTGAGAAAATTCGTAGAGTTTAGCATTTGTGTAGAATCAAACTTGTTCATGTGTTGAACACTCATAAACATTACTTGTTTTAGAGTTAGCTTATCTATGTGTTAGACAAATTAATTGCCACATTTTATTGTACTTAGAATTTCCTCTTCTAGTACATGTAATTCTTGATTCAATATCAATAAGAATTATTAAAAGTATAATGATGTGTCTTTAATTTAAGAAAAGCTAAAGTTTGTATTCAACCCCCCTTCTACAAACATTTGTTGTTGTGTACTCAATCACGGATCTATCGAGAAACGGACGACAAACGTGATTCATTAGATCCATGAAAATGGCAGGGGCATTGGTTAAGCCGAATGAAATAACCAAAAATTCATAATGACCGTAGCGAGTTCGAAAAACAGTCTTCGGGATATCTTTTTCATGAACTCGCACTTGCCGGCCGGAGATCAATCTTAGAGAAATAAGTAGCTCCCTGCACTTGATCGAAGAGATCGTCTATTCGCAGAAGAGGATACTTATTCGTTACAGTTCGTTTGTTAAGCTCCCTGTAATCTATACACATACGCATCGTTCCATCCTTCTTCTTAACAAACAACACGGGAGCTCCCCACGACGAGGAACTCGGACGAATAAAGCCTTTGTCAAGTAACTCCTGAATTTGATTCATCATTTCATGAATTTTAGAAGGAGCAAGACGATATGGAGCTCTAGCCACCGGAGTAGCTCCTAGAATAAGTTCGATCTTATATTCTACCACTAGAACAAAACTACGATTTTGTTACACAAAAAAAGTGTGACGATATGCATATAGTGACACTTGCGTTTTCAGCGTATGTGTGACGAAAGGTTTAGTGACCATAGGGTACATACAGTTACATTAGCGGGTTAGTGGCCGTAGCCATTTAAAAATAGTAACCAAAACCATAAAATGTGTGACTAATTGGGTACGAGTTTATATTGGATTATTAGTTTAAGTGACCATAAACACTTTATAGTCACACAAGTGGTTATTGGGAGTATCTATTTTCTGTCCTTTGGCCACATGAATATATAATATATGTGGTATTTTCAATGATTTAGTCACACAACGATTGTTTTTTTTATTTCGTCACATACAATTAAGCCAAAAGTGGCTACACAACAAATTAAATGTCTATTTGGTGTGACTATTGTTCATCCAATTGCCACATGAATTTTATGTTTGTATGACAATTTGTACTACACAACAAATTTTTTTAGGGGATTTAATCACATACAATTAAGCAAACAGTGGTCAAAAGTGTTAACAAGTGTGACCATAAACTTTTTAAAGTCAAGTAAATATGTATTTTGTGTAACTATTTTTCATCCAATGGCCACATGAATTTTATGTTTGTGTGGCTTTTTTAATTATTTAGTCACACAACGATTGTTTTTTAAAGGATTTAGTCACATACAATTAAGCTAATAGTGGCCAATAGTATTAATAAGTGTGACCATATGCTTTTTAAAGTAAAGTAAATATGTATTTTGTGTAACTATTGTTAATCAAATGGTCACATGAATTCTATGTTTGTGTAAAATTTTGAATTATTTAGTAACATAACCATTGTTTTTTAGAGAATTTAGTCATATACAATTAAGGTAACAGTGGCCAATAGTGTTAATAAGTGTGACCATATGCTTTTTAAAGTCAAGTAAATATGTATTTTGTGTAACTATTGTTAATCAAATGGTCACGTGAATTCTATGTTTATGTGACGTTTTGAATTATTTAGTCACACAACCATTGTTTTTTAGGGAATTTAGTCACATACATTTAAGGTAACAATGGCCAATAGTGTTAATAAGTGTGACCATATGCTTTTTAAAGTCAAGTAAATATGTATTTTGTGTAACTATTGTTAATCAAATGGCCACATGAATTCTATGTTTGTGTGAGGTTTTGAATTATTTAGTCACACAACCATTGTTTTTAGGGGATTTAGTCACATACAATTAAGCTAACAGTGGCTAATACTGTTAATAAGCGTGACCGTATGCTTTTTAAAGTCAAGTAAATATGTATTTTGTGTAACTATTGTTAATCAAATGGCCACATGAGTTCTATGTTTGTGTGAGGTTTTGAATTATTTAGTCACACAACGATTGTTTTTTAGGGGATTTAGTCACATACAATTAAGCTAACAGTTGCCAATAGTGTTAAGAAGCATGACCGTATGCTTTTTAAAGTCAAGTAAATATGTATTTTGTGTAACTATTCATCATCCAATGGCCACATGAATTTTATCTTTGTGCGACATTTTGTAGTATTTAGTCACATAACGATTGTTTTTTAGGGGATTTAGTCACATACAATTAAGCTATCAGTGGCCAATAGTGTTAATAAGCGTGACCGCATGCTTTTTAAAGTCAAGTAAATGTGTATTTTGTCTGACTATTGTTCATCCAATGTCCACATAATTTTATGTTTGAAGTCAAGTAAATGTGTATTTGGTGTGACTATTGTTCATCCAATGGTCACATGAATTTTATGTTTGTGGATCATTTTGTAATATTTAGTCACACAAGCATTGTTTTTTTGTATTTAGTCACATACAATTAAGCAAACAGTGGCAAAAAGTGTTAAATATAAGTTTGACTTTATGCTTTTTAAAGTCAAGTAAATATGCATTTTGTGTGACTATTGTCATCCAATGGCCGTGTGAATTTTATGTTTGTGTGACGTTTTGTAATATTTTGTTACACAATGATTGTTTTTTTAGATTTAGTCACATACAATTAAGTAAACGGTGGCCAATAGTGTTAATAAGTGTGACCATATACTTTTTAAATTCAAGTAAATGTGTATTTTGTATGACTATTGTTCATCCAATAGCCACATGAATTTTATGTATGTGTGGTGTTTTGCAATATTTAGTCATATAATGAGTTAAGTAAACAGTGGCTAAAAGGGTTGATAAGTGTAACCATAGTATGTGAGTGCATCTTTTGGTCACATTTAACAAATCAATGATTTGTGTAACAATATGGATTATATATATAACAAAATAAAAGTAAAAACACAAAACAAACACAAACACAAACACCACAAAATTGGAACGTACATAATTGTACCAAAACTAAAATTGGAACGTCGTATGTAATAAAATCTGAAAGTAACATATCAAAATAATCTATACATTTAAGAATCATAAATTTAAAGACTTTTGACTCTTCAAGTTCGCCCTCGCTTGCTTTTGAAAGGTATCACACGAGACAAAGGTGGCTTTACGCTTACTTTGTAATTTAGGTGTAGTTTTATTCTCACCATTGTTCTGTATGCAAGTTTGTGGTGTTACTTGTAGGAGACAAAAACCACATGTATAAAACATTAAATTTAATATGAAGAATTATATATATATGTAGTTTGATGAAAACGTGTGTGTACCTTTTTATCAAGAATCATTTGATTCTTTGGCCATGCAAAAGAACCACCTACTGCATCCTTAACTATTTTGAAACCATTATTTCCTACGTCCGGTATACATGCTGCATCCACCAACAATTTATCAACTGACACTTTGTAGCAATCCTTTGGGAGTAATTTGTTATGAAACATTTGTTTTCCATCTGACATGTATACGTTACCCAAAGGAATTATACTTGTTCTCTTTAAGTGTCACAGTCTACACTTTCGTTCCTAAAAAATAAAGATTTTTGGCATATATGCATCAAAAATTAATTAAACTAAAGAATATATGAACATGTTAAAATACATACTTGTGGTAGTACTAGTGTTGGAGACGGATTTTCTTGCGATTGGAACTCTGGATGTGGAAACGCGTTTTGTTGTGATTCAGGCATTTTGTTAGATCCCGCAGAGTTATGAATTTCCTATATAAAACACGGTAAATAAGTCATGTATGTAGAATTCAAAAATCAATGGGGCAATATTAAAATCAATGTAATTCAAATGTTGTATTACTTACCATTGTTTCCATTTCCTTTTCCAAAGTTGCAAGTCCATTAGACTTCTGGAAGATTGCATCCTTCTCACATCCAACAACACTTAAGGTGTTGCCGGTTCATTAGACTCCTGGAAGATCGCATCCTTCTCACATCCAACAACAATTAACGGTGTTACACCCTTCAGAACTGTACGCTTAGTTTTAGGATTAATGTCCACTAGAGACACCTGCAATATAAAATATGAAATGCATATGTTAGCAATAGAAAATGAAAATTTTAGCAAAATTACAATAAATATCTTACCTCTGATGCGGGTAATTAAGTTGACAATAAATGTAACTTCTCCCCTTATGCAGCCAACTGACTCATTAGTTGAGTAACCATTCCCTGTGTTTGTGTCACCTGGTTAGACAAGTTCTAGATTTCTTCTTCTTTTTCTACACACTCACGTCTCTCATTATCAAGTTGACATTGAAGTAATGCAAGTCTTTCATCTGATGATTGTTTGCTTCGAGGAAGATGAAAATACTTCTTGTATGTCACTCCACTTCCCACTCCTCTTGCATAACCTCCCTTTTCCTTACCGAATACAACTGTCATGACATCAGTTCCCTGATCAACCTTTAAGGTTCCATCTTTGATCTTGTCCTTAGTTTCTTTCTGCACAGAATATATGTAAATGAGTACTTAACTTATCACTAGCAATATTAACAAATTGACAACATTAAAGATTCCAACAGCCGGTAAGTTATTATACGAAAATAAACATGAAGTAATAATAAAATTTGCAGTCTTACTAGTTTATCTCCCACCGATTTAATCTCATCATCCGGAAATTATCCGGCTTTGTTTTGCCTTCCTTTCAACCACATTAAATCACACGGGGGTTCTTCATGTGGTTCAATTTCTTTAGCTTTGATCTTATAATCATCAAATAAACATTTAAAGTTAAACCAAGATAAACGAAAGTATTATGTAATTAAGGGGGTGTATGGGATGGCTTTTTTTAAAGGTCTTAAGCTTATTAGCTTTTTAAAGCGCTGGCTTAGTTAGTTATATAAGCTAAAGTTATAGATAGTGTTTGGAATGGCTTATTTAGAGATGGTTTATATATTCTATGAAAAGACTAAAAATGACATGTCTCTTTGCTTTTCTTTCACATGTAGAAAATAGAAACAAATTAACATTATATAATCTTACCATTTTCTCTTTCACATGTATATATCCACCTCATCTCATTGCATGCTGATAAACAGACTTAGAACACGCCACTTTTGTTGCAACTGACTTCCCCTTACAACACAAAATCTTAAGGCGTTTAGATGCAAACACAATATTATGAAGGATATATGGACTTAAATATAAATGACTAAAACCTGGTATTCGTCGGTGCTCGTATACTTTACAAAGGCGATCCATTTTGAGGGTTTGACAATTGCACTATACTTCGCCGGGGGTTCATTTAGTTTTGAAGGTGTATTTTGGTTGGGCACTATGTATCTTTCTCTCAATTTCCTTCTTAAATTCCTTAGAAGTCCACCCATACGATGCATTAATAACTTTCTAAATGACTCGTCAACATTAAAATATCGCTGATTAACACAATGTTGTTAGTTGCACATAATTTAAATGCAAAAGGATAAAGTTATGTGGTCGTGGCTTCAAAAATAGTGTATGTGTACCGTGATTTCATTCCATAGTTTATCTCTTGCTTCTGAATTGACCTTCTTCCACGATAGAATCTTCAAACCTATATGCTCACGAACCAGATCTCCAAAAAAAACTTGAAAACAATGCACTGTTTGGCCCTGATATCCTATCCATATCATCAAAGGTTACACTAAGCTTTAATCCACCTGGTTTTCCATAGTCGTTGCGAAACTTAGATAACCTTGTTATGCCCCTCTTAATTACATTCTGATCTGAATTCTTGTTTCCATCAGCCTCATCATCATCATACTCCTCTGATTCATATCCTAAATCCTCGTTGGCATTATCATAATTAACCAAAGGATCCTGATCATCGGCTTGATTATCCATGATTCTTGAGTAGAGATGTGTAAAAGATATTAATTTTTGGTTAGTGGTTTAGGATCGGCAGTAAAAGAATCGGATTTATATTAAACAATTTATAACATTTTGAATGTATCAGGTCATTATATAGCAGAAGGACACAGTTGATGTATCACATTATCAGCTTACAACACATTAGGCACAATTGATGTACCCAGAACAGAATCAGTAACACAACAATAATAGGCCAACACAGAAAAACAAAGTAACAACAATGTGGCCAACACAACAAGCAATAAACAAAGCATAATCAATAGACAATGGAATCAGAATATCACACAGGTTCTTAATGAACTAGCAATGTCATAAGTTCAATAACAAATGGGTCAATATGGTAAAAAGGAACTTTGACCCGTTAAGGCGTGAATCAAATAGAATAAGAATTCATCTAGATAAGAAGCTATACTATAAATATGAACCGAACAATAGGAATCTCTATATAAAGAGATATATATCCGTACCTTTGTATTCATGATTAAAGAAATCCAATACTAGTAGTTCCTCTTCTCTTCGTCTAAAAATATATAAGTTATCGTTAGTATATATCTTCTTGTTATATTCTTTTATTTCTAAATTAGATGGTTTCATGATTTAGAACTTATTACTACTATCATTCTCCCAAGTAAACCAATTTGGTGAATTTTTAAAATTACAATGACTACCTAGATTAAGTTTAAATGAATCAAATACTTGATGTAATATCACATAACATTTCATTGAAGCATTTCATCAAATACTTGATAGGCATGTAAACTTACAATTTTTTTTAAATTAATGCATACGAGAACATCATACTTGGCAGTATATAAATTCTGCTATATAATATATATCTGAAATCAGCTAAACAAAAGCAAGAATCAAGAAAATGGATAGTCGAAATACTAAATAACCATACTCCACGGATTAGTTCGGTAAAATCTCTTATACCCTACTACAGAAAACATGAATTACATAAACCCCTAAGCGTTAATTACAATAACCAGCAGTGGAAATAAAGAAAAAGTATGACGGCATATATTATCAGCAGTTCCATTAAGGAGTAAAATGAAGATGGGAAGACTAATTAGGGGCTAACACCTTGAACTCATTGAAATCAACACGAGTATTGAAATCAAATAGAAGTATGAGGTCAAAAGTTCCAGATGACAGAATCGACATATGTAAGAAACAACGGACCGATTGTATTACTAAATCGTAGGTCATAGTGGATATATTAATTATATTGATTGATTCACAAGCCATTCTATATGATCGATCACATGGTCTTGTCTTGATGCATTATCCATTGTTGGTTCTTAATTTTTTTAGAATTGGTAGTGGGAAATGCTTTCAAACTTTATCACCTACAACATATACAAATTATATATTTTTCTTCAATTCGTTTTCTTTAGTAGGAATGTCACTCACACACGTGTTCTAGCTGAGATCTAAACCATATATATTTGAGAAGTTTAAGTGCCAAATTTTGTGTCAAACATATAGGTTTCATATCATAAAAACTTCCACTTACATCAGTTATGTAGGCTTAATATGTCATACCTTGAAGGACTTGTTATCCTTAATCTCGTTATAGATTTCAATATTTTTGCTTCTCCATGTTTTTGTTGTTAGGTGAATTACTATGTGTTTCCCTGTTGGACCTTTAATGTTTTAATCAAATGGTAGAACTTAGTTTTATTTATTATAAATGAATACTTATGCTACTATTAGATAATTTGTATTAAATAAAGTGTGTATGTGTAACATACACACATGTGTTTGGCGGCTGTTGTTAGCCACCACCGCCAACTGCCAAGAGCAGTTTTGACGCCAAGAAAACTGCCACCAAAGTGGCCTATAAATAGGTGTACAAACAAAGAATTTTATGTAATCGTATGTGTGTTTTACTTGAAGTATATCTTCTGTTCTTTTATACATACTGCAAACATATATATACACACACACTCACATTCATACCTGTTTAGTGTGTTGTTCGATATAATGGAGGACTACAATGAAGGCAGTAGAGATTCAACATTCCCATTAGATAACAGGCAAAAATTTTAACCCTTCATATATTTGTTGGACCTTTAATGTTTTAATCAAATAATAGAGCTTAGTATTTTATTTATTATTGAATACTTATGCTACATTAGTAAATATTTGTATTAAAATAAGTGTGTATATGTAACACACACACACACATGGTTTTGGCGGCTGTTAATAGCCACCACCAACTGCAAACGGCAGTTTTTGGCGCCAAGAAAACTGCCACCATGTGGCCTATAAATAGGTGTGCAAAGATTGTAATATATGTGTTTTTTTCCGGTAATCGTATGTGTTTGTTTTAGCACATAACTTCTGTTCTTGTGTTCTTTATACATACTGCACATACATACAGGTTCATACCTGTTAGACTATGATTAATCGATAGCATGGAGGACTACAATCTGGGCACATGTTATACCTTGAAGGACTTGTTATCCTTAACCTCGTTATAGATTTTAATTTTTGTGCTTCTCCATGTTTCTGTTGTTAGGTGACAGGCAATAATTTGGACTACAATCTGGACTACTATGTGTTTCCCATTAGATAACAGGCAAAAGTTTTAACCCTTCATATATTGTGTTCACCGAGATCTTTATGATTAAAATGGTTATGTGTTACGATTAGGTAAAATCAAGTTTGATACTTTGAGACATTATGCCTTTTGATGGATTTAATTATGTTTGATAAAAAAGATAATCATAATCAATAATTTCTTTAATTAGTTTAAATATTTCATTAACTGATCGAACATATATACTCTATCGTAATTACATTTAAACAAAGTTCATGATAATTATGAATGAAAAGTGAGTGAACCCTTAACTTCAAAAACTATATATAAGCTTCTGTTTCTCTCAATATATGGTATTTTACAATTTTATTGAAATAATGCAACACTGAAGTTTTAGAAGCAAATATATTGTAGAATACAAGTAATAGACAATCAAATCCCTTTAAATATTGAATTGAGTGAGGAGGTTCTTTAGTAATTGAGCATATTATTTTCTGGTCCTGTAAGCCATGTTCTTTCACAGGCATGTTCTTTAGTAATTAAGTGAACATGTTCTTTAGTAAGCCAGGTGTTTGAGGAGTGACGATATAATCTGAATGAACATTAGGTTAATTATGAAATAATTACAATTAAATATAGGAATTTAGTTTAGTTCATGTTCTTTAGGTTAATTAGGATAAGAATTTAGTATGGGATTGCCACAATATTGCTCAAAAGACCTTAAATTAAGTTTGGGATTGCTTATATAAGTTCTTTATCCGGTTGTTGGCTACTTTTAAAGCAGATAACCAATCCAAGGTAGTCATCAACAGCTAATGCAACAAAAGTATTAAATTGATTTCTTCAAATGACTATAGTAGATAGCCTTATTCAAGACCAACAGTTGACTTAATTGGACAGATGAAATCAGTTGGACTTCCACCAAAGTTGAAACCCACCCAAAAACATGATGTAATATCACATAACATTTCATTAAAGCATTTCATTAAATACTTTATAGGCATGTAAACTTACAATTTTTTTAATATCAATGCATACCAGAACATCATACTTGGCAGTATATAAATTCTGCTATATAATATATATCTGAAATCAGCTAAACAAAAGCAACAGAGTAAACTACACAAAGTGGATTAAACATGGAGAAACGGATGAGCCATCAATAAGTGCCGTAAAACTTGTTAATGCTACAACAAAGTTTGTAGACAACTTGGATTTTGATTCAAAAAGTCCAACCGATGGCCCACAAACAGTAGAAATGGTTAATGCTACAAAAGATAATTTTGAAGAGGATGGTCATGTCAAGTTTCAAGAACTACTATTAGATGTAGAGAAGCCACTTTACAAAGGATGTACTAACTTCACAAAGTTGTCCGCAATAGTTCAACTACTCAACTTGAAGGGTAAGTATGGATGTTCTAACAAGTATTTTACTGAACTACTAGGGTTGTTAAAAAAGATGCTACCCGATGGTAACGAATTGGTGGAAAACACTTATGAGGCCATATAAATTATTAAACTGATGGGATCAGGATACAAAAAGATCTTGGTTCTATGTTCACAAGACACAAATTAATACGATATTACTGATAATAAATAAACCCATAGGGTCACACATTTACAGTCAATGGACACCAATTACATATTTGAATATGATTTAAATATATTTCCAACTCATTATATATATATATATAAGTCTATATGCATTGTTGTATATTATTATTTATGTGAAATAACAATATTACTCTTATATATTGATATAAGATAATGCATATCAAATATATAAATATAAACATATGATTTTATATATATGTATGTATATATATTTGTTACAAGTAAATTGTTACTAGTAACAATTATATAAATGTATGTATATCCTTGTTACAAGTAAAGAGTTACTAGTAACAATCAAGTATGTATATATAAAATATAAGTAGATATATTTTATACATGTTAAGACACATCTAGTATTTTCTTTTAAGTATTTAAAAGAAAAGCTAGAAAATTCTACATAATTCACAAATGGGAGCCATTTTGTGGTTTCTTCAAGTAAACTCTACCAAGACATGTATGTATGGAACAAGTAAAGAAGCAAGAGGCAAGAGGGGACCCTCCCCCCCTCTAATTTCTTTCAAGATGTCCAAGGGAGGGGCCTCCCTCTCTTGCTTTTGCTTCTTGGCTTTATAGTTACATGCATGGTCCATTTTGTGATATACCTACATGCTACCACCTTTCCTTGTGTTCTTAGAATTATTCTAGTGTTTTCACACTTGAAAAACATTCTTACTTACTAGTATTGGGGTTCTTTCAATTATGCCAAGTGTGGTAACATAATACATACTCAAACATACATCTAGTTCAAGAAGAAGAACAAAGGTTGTTGCTTGTATTCTTGAAAATCAAGAGTTGGAGAAAGTAGCATTTCAAGGTGTTGGAATCATTGGCTTGTGGATACCTTGGAGGAAGTCTTCTCTTCGCTTCTCATTGATCAACCACTACACCAACGGTTTACTCACGCTACAAAGGTTGTAGTTCTAAACACCCTATGGTTGGTTTTGTTCCTTAAGGCTTTCATATGAATCATTGGTGGGGAGTTTTAAAAAGTTTAAAATTATTGTTCATGCTTCCGTTGCTAAAATATATTTTGAAAAACCGAACAAACCCCAACAGTGGTATCAGAGCCACTTATCCATAGTTTTAATAAACTTTATTTTTGAGTATGTATTGTTTAAGAAAATGAACAACTTTTCTTTTGTTAAAAAGGTTGTGGATTTTATTGCTGGAAACTTATATATGTTTATATATTTATTTTTGGATGTAACCAAACTACATGCATGTTTGGTTGTAAAAGTTGCCTAAATATCAAGTGTTGATATATATGTTTGTTTGAGTGTATGTTGTGCATAACAAGCCATAGACCTTTTGTGATGTGTTGGAAATTCGATTTGGTTGTAAAATTATTCTTTCATTTGGTATGTAATAATAATTTTAGTTTTGTTTCATCTTGTTGTATTTTGTAAGTAGTAGAATAGTTTAGACTAGTTACTTTTATAAAAATGTAACAAGATGGAGAAATGACCAAGTTGGAGTTTTCAAGTATGGTGGAGTCAACCATGAAGGCTTGGAGTCATTTGCACTACAAGGAGTTGTTTTGGTAAGTGGGAGCTTCAAGTTCATCACAAGAGGAATATTATGGTCCTTAGTCATGACTTGGTATTTTTGTATGGCTCACAAAAATACCACTTAGGATAAATGGCTTGGTTATGCACTTATACATGTTATTTGTGTGTGTTTATGTTTATATTATTATGCATGGTTGAAAATAGGACTTTTGCATGCTAGATAATATTTTTGACATAATATAAATCACACAATGGGAGTTTGGTATTTTAAGTTGACATAACATAAGATGTAAAATGAATTTTATATAAAAAAAGTGTTTTTATAAAGATTAAAATTCATTACGTCAAAATATACATATATATATGTACACACACACACATATATATATATGTATATATATGAGTTTTATAAAATAGGGATTTTAAAACCTCAACCAAACTCCATTCAACCTTAATAATAAAATGATTTTATTACAAGCTAAAATTGGTCGTATTCGCTCACTCGAAACTACACACGTTAATATAAGATGTTAATACTAGTTTAAAATTGAACGCGTCGAGAGTTCGTAAAATATGGATTTTAGAATACTCAAGACCAATATATATAAAATATGATTTTATCAAAACGTGGACTTATTATTGTATGCATGCAATATTAGTCAAACGATTCGTTTGTTTTAATTAATAAATATACAAAATGGTAAAAGCCCTTTTTCAAAACGTAAATCTATGCCATCCCATTTTAAGACACTCGCTTGTTGCAACGACACTCACGTGGAGAGAGCATTAGCCAAACGCGTGAATTGTTTTTGTAACAATCGAGGTGTTTTTCCACGAATTCCATGAACGTCTTGGGCCGGAAATTCACCGTCTTGAAATAGGACGACTTAATCGGAATCTTATTACGGAGAGAGCATTAGCAAAACGTAAGGAAGCCCGAGGCATAGATGGGATCAAACATGCCAAAATTGACAATCGTTGTCTAGGATCTCATAAAGATCTAGGAATTACATACGAGATGTATTTGGTAAACGTTACCTACCTTGTTGTTTTAACTTGATGGAGAGAGCATTACCCAAACATTTAAGGTTAAGTTCAACTTGGATCCGAGCCTTTAACAATTAAAGAATTTTATAGAATTCTAAAGGGTATTAATTATTAAAGGATTAAATATCAAAAATACTAAATTGAACTTTGTTAATTTTGTAGATGGCCCCTAACTCAGCTATGCCCGTTAACAACTTATCTCTTCGTTCAATTTTAGAGAAAGAAAAACTCAATGGTACAAATTTCTTAGACTGGTATCGTAACTTGAGAATCGTTCTTAAGCACAAAAAGAAATTGTACGTACTTGAGGATCCCGTTCCCGAGGAACCTCCATTGACTGCGGCCAAAGCCGTTAGGGATGCTTGGGTGAAGCATTCCGACGACTCGGTTGAAGTTGCATGCCTCATGCTTGCTACCATGTCTCCGGATCTTCAAAAGAACCTCGAGGAGCATGGAGCATATGAGATGCTTCGCCAACTTAAGGAAATGTTCCAAAAGCAAGCGAAGCAAGAACGCTTCGAGGTCACTCGAGCCTTCTATGCATGCAAGATGGAGGGAGGTCAATCCGTTAGCGAATATGTGCTAAAGATGAAAGGTTACATTGACCAGCTTGCTAGGCTTGGATCTCCCATAACCAACGAGTTTGTACAGGATATGATCCTTAACTCGTTGACCAAAGCTTATGATCAATTCGTCATGAATTATAACATGAACAATTGGGAGAAATCTGTCTCAGAGTTGCATGGGATGCTTAAAACTACTGAGAGTAAGATTCCAAGCAAGACACCTCAGGTCTTGATGATTCAAGAAGGGAAAATCAAGAAAAAGAAAAAGAACAACTCGAAAGGGAAAGGCAAAGGGAAAGGACAAAGGCAAGCAAGTTGCCAAAGCTCCTACACCCAAGACTTCGGGAAAGGTTCCCAAGAATGACCCGTGCTTTGAATGCGGGGTGGTAGGACATTGGATGCGCAATTGTCCAACCTACCTCGCGGAGTTGAAAAAGAAGGCTGGCGAGGCTAGCACTTCAGGTATATATATGATTGAAATGTATAATTTTTCTATAAATTCCTGGGTATTTGATACCGGTTGTGGAACTCACATTTGTAATAATGTGCAGGGGTTGAGAAGAAGTAAGCTACTGAAGCCAGGCGATTTGGACCTCCACGTGGGCAATGGAGCAAATGTTGCTGTTAAAGCCCTTAGAACTTTTGAATTATTATTACCAAATGGCCTGTACTTAATATTGAACAATTGTTGTTATGTACCTAGTTTAACTAGGAATATTATTTTAGTAGCCCGGTTGAGAGAATCGGGATTCACTTTTGGGTTCGTTGATGATGACATTCGTGCCTTCAAAGACGACATTATGTATTTTGAGGCTCGCCCTCTTAATGGAATATATGAAGTTAATCTTAAAAGATCTCTTGATGATAATTATATAGATACCACTAGCACCAAACGACCTAAGCATGACTTAAGTCAAACATACCTATGGCATTGTCGACTTGGTCATATAAACAAGAAACACATTGCAAAACTTCAAAATGATGGAATTTTAAAATCAAACGATTCTAGCTCATTTGAAGTTTGCGAATCATGTTTATATGGGAAGATGACTAAGGCTCCTTTCTCCGGTTCAAGTGAAAGAGCTAAAGATCTATTAGGAATCATACATACGGATGTATGCGGTCCTTTTAGATCAATGTCTAGGGATGGTGATAGATACTTCGTTACATTCACCAATGATTATAGTAGATTTGGTTATATTTATTTAATGAAACATAGACATGAAACATTTGAAATGTTCAAGTTGTTTCAAAACGAAGTACAAAATCAACTCAACAAAACAATCAAGGCCCTTCGTTCCGATCGAGGTGGCGAGTACTTAAGCCAAGAATTTAAGGATCATCTTAGTAATTGTGGGATTATCTCACAACTTACTCCTCCTAGAACACCACAACATAATGGTGTTTCTGAATGGAGGAACCGAACTCTACTAGATATGGTTCGGTCTATGATGAGCCGAAGTACTCTACCCTCGTCCTTTTGGAGTTATGCTTTATTAACTACTGCACGCATATTGAATATGGTTCCAACCAAGAAGGTAGATAAGACACCATATGAGATGTGGTATGGAAAGGTTCCAAACTTATCATACTTGAAAGTCTGGGGTTGTGAGGCTCATGTACGACAAGAAGCTTCAAGCAAACTCGATCCTACATCTATCAAATGTAATTTTTTGGGATATCCTACAGATTCATTGGGATATTATTTCTACAACCCGGCTGAGAACAAAGTGTTTGTTTCTAGGCATGCCACTTTCTTAGAAAAGGAGTTTATTTCGAAAGAGGCAAGTGGGAGCAATGTAGACTTTGAAGAAATTCAAGAACCACAAAACACAAGTCGGGTTGGCACTAGCACTCAACAAACGGTTGTTGAACCTGAACAATTGGTTGTTCAATAACCTGCTGAAACGCAAAGTGTTCGCAGATTTGGTAGACCTCGTCAAGAACCCGAGAGATACGGATTTCTCGTGTCTAATGATGAGATTTTCATGGTAGACTCTTCGGAGCCTACTAACTACCAAGATGCTATATCTGATCCGGAATCCATAAAATGGCTTGATGCCATGAACACTGAGATGCAGTCCATGTATGAAAATCAAGTATGGGACTTGGTTGATCTTCCTCCTAATAGTAAGACTGTAGGGAGCAAGTGGGTCTTCAAGAAGAAGACCGACATGGATGGAAATGTACACACATTTAAGGAAAGGCTAGTGGCGAAAGGTTTCACTCAAACTCATGGTATTGACTATGATGAGACCTTCTCTCCAGTGGCCATGATTAAATCTACTAGAATACTTATTGCCATAGCCGCATATTATGACTATGAGATATGGCAAATGGATGTCAAAATGGCTTTTCTAAATGGACACTTAAGTAATCAGAATATGAACCGTGTGTTTACAAGAAAACTAGTGGGAGCGCAGTAGCATTCCTTGTCTTGTATGTTGATGACATACTACTCATTGGAAACGACATCCCGACCTTGCAAGACATCAAGTCTTGGCTTGGGAAGTGTTTCTCAATGAAAGACTTGGGAGAAGCCGCCTATATTCTTGGAATAAAGATCTATAGGGATAGATCTAGGCGTCTTATTGGGCTAAGTCAAAGTGCATATATTGACAAGATATTGAAACGGTTCAAGATGGAGAATTCCAAGAGAGGATTCTTGCCAATGGCAGAAGGCACGGTTTTGAGTAAAGCTCAAAGCCCTAGCACAAAAGAAGAGCTAGATAGAATGAGTGAGATCCCATATGCTTCTGCAATTGGATCCATCATGTATGCCATGCTATGCACTAGGCCAGATGTCTCGTATGCTTTGAGCATGACGAGCAGATACCAGCATAACCCAGGAGATAGCCATTGGATGGTAGTCAAGAACATTTTAAAATACTTGAGAAGAACCAAAGACATGTTCTTGATCTGTGGGGGTTTGGAAGAAGATCTTTGTGTAAAGTGTTACACAGATGCTAGTTTCCAAACAGATCGAGATGATTCTCGATCACAATCGGGTTATGTCTTCGTTATGAATGGAGGCGCGATTGCTTGGAAAAGTTCTAAGCAAAGTGTAGTTGCACAATCCACTACAGAATCTGAATACATTGCTGCTTCTGAGGCATGACAAGAAGCTGCATGGATGAAGAAGTTCATTGCTGACCTTGGGGTAGTAACAAGCATTCAAGACCCCATAGAGATATTTTGTGATAATGAAGGTGCTATTGCCCAAGCAAAAGAACCTAGATCACATCACAGCACCAAACACATCCTTAGGCGTTTCCACTACATACGGGATATAGTGGATAGAGGAGATGTGTGTATTCGCAAAGTTCATACAGATCAGAATCTTGCAGATCATTTTACGAAACCTCTTTCCTCGACTAAGCATGAGTCTCATACTAGGGAAATAGGTCTTCGCTTTGCAAGGGATTGATTTGAATTGTAATTTAGTATTTGGATATTTTGGAACATTATGACAATATCTATTTTATCTGAATGATATATTGGATATGATCACTTCATTAATATTTATTGTGTTCTTTATTAGCATGTTTAAAACCATGAATAGTTCTTTATTCTAAAATGTCCATAGTCGATTATAACTATGGGAGTAGTTATGAATTAAGACTAATGTGAATCGGTTGGTTGACTTTCATTCGTGATGATAGTAGGAAAAAGGGTTTGCAGCCAAATTCACTAATGTTTGTTAGGGAACGAACATTGGACATGACCCGCTCTTAAGATCGCTTCATGGATCAGTGTCATTAGTGAATCTTGAGAAAAGGTGGTATCTTTGTATCCTTAGACCTGAGACACATATTGGGACTCAAGTATGATGAGTATCATGCTTTAATGTGGCTAAACGCTATCTTTAACTGTGTAGTTATAAAGGCCATTATTAGGTATGATGTGAGTCTTATAAAAGACGTATGTGGTCAAGATGGAATTTGTTTCTCTCATTTAATTGGGAGTATAATATCTCTGGGCCCTAAAACAAGTTGAACACCATATGAGAATTGATGACGATCCATGTCTCATGTTCAACGAGATGTTAAAACAAAGGGATAAATTGATGACTAACCTATAACAACGATTTGTAGCTAGTGAGTTAATTTCGTTGCTGAAAATGTTGATCAACATACTTTTATTTATTATTAGGGGCAATGAGATGTTGCTAGACGTTGTTACCATTGTCTATATCCGCTTAAGTTGTAACTTGTGCAAGTGAGAGATTGTTGGTTCTATGTGCACAAGACACAAATTAATACGATATTACTCATAATAAATAAACCCATAGGGTCACACATTTACAGTCAATGGACACCAATTACATATTTGAATATAATTTAATTATATTTCCAACTCATTATATATATATATAAGTCTATATGCATTGTTGTATATTATTATTTATGTGAAATAATAATATTACTCTTATATATTGATATAAGATAATGCATATCAAATATATAAATATCAACATATGATTTTATATATATGTACGTGTATATATATATGTATAAATATATATTTGTTACAAGTAAATTGTTACTAGTAACAATTATATAAATGTATGTATATCCTTGTTACAAGTAAAGAGTTACTAGTAACAATCAAGTATGTATATAAAATATATGTAGATATATTTTATACATGTTAAGACACATCTAGTATTTTCTTTTAAGTATTTAAAAGAAAAACTAGAAAATTCTACATAATTCACAAATGGGGGCCATTTTGTGGTTTCTTCAAGTTAACTCCACCAAGACATGCATGTATGGAACAAGTAAAGAAGCAAGAGGCAAGAGGGGACCCTCCCCCCCTCTAATTTCGTTCAAGATGACCAAGGGAGGGGCCTCCCTCTCTTGCTTTTCCTTCTTGGCTTTATAGTTACATGCATGGTCCATTTTGTGATATACTTACATGCTACCACCTTTCCTTGTGTTCTTAGATTGTTCTAAGTGTTTTCACACTTGAAAAACATTCTTACTTACTAGTATTGGTGTTCTTTCAATTAAGCCAAGTGTGGTAACATAATACATACTCAAACATACATCTAGTTCAAGAAGAAGAACAAAGGTTGTTGCTTGTATTCTTGAAAATCAAGAGTTGGAGAAAGTAGCATTTCAAGGTGTTGGAATCATTGGCTTGTGGATACCTTGGAGGAAGTCTTCTCTTCGCTTCTCATTGATCAACCACTACACCAACGGTTTACTCACGCTACAAAGGTTGTAGTTCTAAACACCCTATGGTTGGTTTTGTTTCTTAAGGCTTGCATATGGATCATTGGTGGGGAGTTTTAAAAATTTTAAAATTGTTGTTCATGCTTCTGTTGCTAAAATATATTTTGAAAAATCGAACAAACCCCAACAAAAGATACATGTATGTATCAACAACTGCCTTCTTTACTGGAAGGAGGATGAGGAATTGATTGTGTGTCGAACTTGTGGGAAATCAAGATGGAAGGTAGATAATAAAACACATAAAGTGTATGAAAACATTCCAGCAAAGGTAATGTGGTACTTTCCAATTATACCATGAATGCAACCACTCTTTAAGATACAAAGTATTTTGGAAGATTTAAGATGGCACACGAAAAGGAGGAAAACAGATGGTGTTTTACGTCATCCCGCAGATTCACTGGCATGGAGTACAATTGATGAAAATTTCCCCGAAATTGCTAAAGATCCAAGAAATCTACGACTAGGAATATCGGCTGATGGGGTTGACGTCAACAGAGGAAATAGGCATCACGGTGTATGACCAGTTTTAACTGTAATATACAACCTTCCTCTATGGTTGTGTATGAAAAGAAAGTTTATCATGCTTTCACTATTAATATAGGGATACCCAGGAAATGATATTGATGTTTTTTAGAGCCGTTGGTTGATGATCTTCAACTCTTATTCGAGGAAGGGGTCGATACATATGATGCTTCCACAAAAGATAACTTTAATCTACATGCCGTTGTGTTATGGACAATAAATTATTACCCTGCACTTGGTGCATTACGTGGCTGCCCAAGTAGTAGATTGAAAGGTTGTGTAGAATGATGCATCCAGAAAGCAAAGAAGGTGTTTAATGGACAACAAGAATTTCTCCTCTCTCAAAATCCAATAATCGGGGAAGAAATGTAGAACGAGGTACAACATATTGAAAATAAGTGGGAAAAAGAAAACGGACAAACAATAAGGCATCACAAAACCAAGAAGATGCGAGAGGCAGAGGTGGGAAGATCCAAAAGCGGAAAAGGAAAAGAACTGTAACGTCCCAATTTTTTTTGAAAACGAGTTACGTTTTCACCACAATATAACACAACCCTTCACTTCACATATAATCACATTAGTTACACTTTCACATAGATAGTACATATGAATCACACACTAATATAATGAGTAAGTTAGTGTAACTCACCTGGTTGCAGCCCACAAAACTCAACAGGAATAAATCACGTAACTGTGAGTTTCGTCTCTACTCGTAAACACCAACAATAGCGGTTCTAGTAAAGTTAATATTCTTTTATTGTTGTATACGTATTCCATTAATTTATTTTATTCCCGTAACCGACTATACGAAACTCCTGACCTAACCCGAACTCAAGTCGAATGGGTCTAGGCCCACTTACATGCCTTAAGGGTTCGGTTTACAATCCCATACATGAAACCCCGTTTGATTTGGATTGAAAACCTAAGTCTTCAATTCAATTGAAAACCCAAGTGTTCAATTCTATTGAAAACCCAAGCTTTCAATTCAATTGAAAAACAAGTTTTCAATTTAATTGCAAACCAAGTTTTCAATTCAATTGAAAACCTAGTTTTCAATTCAATTGAAAACCTAAGTTTTCAGCTTGCTTGAACACTCCAAGTTTTCAATCCAACCCATAAAGGTTTCCAGTCGAGACCATAAAACGTACGATTTCAATTGGGGAATCCTTGGTGGGGACTCAACCCTAAAATTTTCAATTCAACCATCACGTCGTCATCATCATCATCATGAACTTAAACTAAAATTTCCTCATTCGACCATGAAATTTCAACTATTTAAAATTCTCAAACATGATAAAGCAAAACCATTATCCACCAATTGAAATTTAAACACATGAAGCTTGCTAAAATTTGGGTTTGAGTTCTCGACCATATATATATATATATATATATCCCATCTTGATAGCACCCACACTAGCAATCTATTCAACCACACACATACATTATTGCTTGTTTCTAGCCATGATTTATTTTCACATTCTGTTTTGAAGTCTATGAGTTTTAGTATTCAATACATTTCAACAGCAAGCCTTGATTTCAATTGTTTCTAACATCATTTAATCACGTCCTACTCATATAATTGGCTATCAACAAGTATCAATCTCATAGACTCATGTTTCTTCTCGGTCATTACACACATCCACATACACACATACAATTGAATCTTAATTGAATCTACAACACATTTTGGTTGATTAAATGAATCTTAAGCATGTTTAACCGATCCAAAGCTCAATAAACATTCTCGGTTTCATTACCGGTTCGCACAACCCAAAATCCCCATTAAACACAAATTAAGAGCTGCAAGATAGTAGCTAAATGTTTACAAGGGGCTCTAAATTCTTACATGCTACTTCACCAACGATTTCAGTCCCCCTTCTTCCTCGTCCGTTCCCTCTAGCACACACACACAGCCCCACTGTCAATAGAATGAATTTGAATCTCAACCAATTAAACCCATCTTTGATTTCATTGAGTATCACAATCTACAATTGAATTCCCAAGAATAGACATGGACACAGTGGCTATCGATAGTTTGAGGTTTGGTTTCATCCTCATTTCTTGAGAAATTTCAAAGTTGTTTGATTTTATAGACTCCCACTAGCATCTAAGAAGTTCCCTGTCATTTAATGAAATTTTAACAAGATCACCCGCGAAATCCCAAAAACGGTCCTTGGTTTTGTACTCTACCGCTGACAGCCATGAATATGGCAACAAAACCGATAATCATCATCCCATCAAAGAAAAATCGAATCATTAAAGCTTGTGATGGTTCTAGGGTACTAACCTCGTGATTTGTTGACCACCCCACTCGAAAACCTTGAAGAACTCCGGCCCCCTTCTCGGTCGTCGCTCAGCTTTCTCTCTCTTTCTTGCTTGTCGACAGTAGTAGAATTACCCTCTTACCGTTTGCGAGGCACAGGAATCACACTTGCAAAGTCGTTCTTCGAAGTCGACGGCAATTTTCCCTCCGGTTGGTCTTTTTGTTCCCGTCGCACACACGCAGCTGCTGTACACACAGACCCCAATCACGCTTGTTTGCTTCCTTTCTCGACCAAGGAGGGGCGGCTTCTAGTTGTAGCCGTGAGTAGGCTTAACCCTAAATGGACACTTAATTGCATTGTATAAACACACACCCTAAGCCCATTAACATATCATATTCCCTTGGCCTAATAAAACCCAATAACAAAGAATCCTTGCATTAAGTAACGATTACCATATTAATATTGCACTTTAAATCATATTTATTTATTTGTTATTATTATTTTTTGAAAACAGGTTTTACAACTCTCTCCCACTTAGATACGACTTTGTCCTCGAAGTCACTGTACGAACAATGTAGTGTAGTTATTTCTCATCTCTTCTTCATTCTCCCAAGTCCACTTGGAACCTTTACGATGTTTCCACTGTACCCTGATGGTTGCAATTGTTTTCTACGCAACTGCTTAATTCTTCGTTCTAAAACTGCTATTGGTCTTTTGATGTAGTCTAATATATCGTCTACTGTTATGTCTCCCAGTGGTACAAATGTCGACTTGTAGGCTAAGCATTTCCATAAGTGCGACACATGGAACATGTTAAGAACCATCGAGAGTTCCTCCGGTAACTCTAATCGGTAAGTAAACTTCCTAACTTTAGTAATAACCTTGAAAGGTTCTATGTATCTCGGATTCAGGTTTCCTCGCTTCCAAAATAGAAATACTCCTTTCCACAACAGTACTCTTAGTTGTACTAAATCTCCAACCTGAAACTCGAGTGGTGACTGTCTCTTATTTGCGTATCTCATTTCGACTTTGAGCCGCTTTTAAATCTTTCTCTAACTTGTTGTACATATTGTGACGTTTTCTGCACGATCTCAGTATTCCCAAGTTCTCGCTAACCTAGGGGTTTTGCACTTCCTCCCGTGTAACATCTCATATGGAGGCATAATTATACTTGAGTGATAGCTATTATTGTATGAGGATTCCGCTAACGGCAAATACGAATCTCAGCTTCCCTAGAAGTCGATCACACACGCTTGCAACATATCCTCTGAGTCTGTATCGCTCTATTGATTTGCATGTTGGTTTGAGGATGGTAAGCCGTGCTGAGATTCACTCGCGTATCCAAGTCTTCGTGAAATTTCTGCCAAAATTTGGAAGTAAATCGAACATCTCGATCCGACACAGTCGAAACTGGCACTCCGTGCCTTGATATCACTTCTTTAACATACACATCTGCCATTTTTCTACGCAAAAGGCCTCTTTTATAGGAATAAAGTGAGTGATTTCCATCAAACGATCCACTCCTACCTGAATTGTATCAAAATTTCTCGGAGTCCTTGGCAGTTCCATGGTCAAATCCCTCGTGACGTGCCCCATTTCCATACCGGTATCCCCAATGGTTGAAATTCTTTCGTGACGTCATTAGTGCTCGGCCTCCACTCTTGAACAAGTCAAGCACTTCTCTACATGTTTCGCCACATCTTGTTCCATCCTCGGTCATCAATAATACACTTTTAGGTCTTGATACATCTTTGTTGTTCTCGGGTGGATAGAAAATTTGGACTTATGAGCCTCATCGAGTAGTACCGTACGCACATCCGTCATCTTCAGCACCTAGATACGCCAGTACCGTGTCAACAATCTTCGGCTGTCTTGAATAAATATTCGATAATACCTAGCCAAACCTAAGAAACTTTGAATTTCGCTAGGACTCTTCGGCACCTATCACCTCTTAACAGCTTCAATCTTGGCAGGGTCAACTTTAATGCCATCTCGATTCACCACGTGCCCTAGAAATTGAACCTCTTGAAAAAACCAGAATTCACATTTCTAGAATTTTGCGTATAACTTCTCTCATTTCAAGGTCTACAGTATCTCTCGCAATTGCCCTTATTGCTCCTCCTCCATCTTTGAATAGTTCAAATATTGTCGATGAACATGATTACTGACTTATCCAGCGTTGGTCGGCAGACCCTATTCATCAAATTAATAAATGCAGCTGATGCATTCATCAACCAAAAAGTCATGACCACCACTCGAAATGGCCATATCGCGTTCTAAAAGTTGTTTTCTCGATGTCTTCTTCCTTTACCTTTAGTTGATGGTAGCTCGACTTCAAGTCGATCTTTGAGACCCACACTGCTCCTTGCATCCGATCAAATAAATCATCAATACTGGGTAATGGATATCCGTTCTTAATCATCATTTTGTTCAATTCGTGGTAGTCTATAAACATACGGAACGTGACATTCTTCTTCTTAATGAATAAAATTGGTGCTCCCCTTAATAGGTCCGATACAAATGATAATCCCTTAATTCTTCAAGTATCAAGCTAATCTTCAATTGCATGTGTAGAACTATGAGAGAATACTAATTACACCTTGATTAACACATAGTTCATATCATTGATTATGGCAATTGATACATGATTAGCCTTAATCATAGGCTTATATACTCCATGAGTATATTTACAATTAAGACCTTCTAGTTTGTATTTAATACAAACTTCACTCAAAATGTAATCTTCTATTCTATACAATTAATAAACCTAACAATCTCCCCCTTTGTATAGAAATAGAAGATGTTATGTCTTTTTGGCATCTGACGCAAACTTTAACAATCTCCCCTTTTGAATCATGCAGATATTCTTTTTCAGTCAATATTCTTTTGAAGCTTTGGGGAATCTTCAAACCTTTACTTTCTGATCTTGAGCTCTCTTGTCTTAAAATAAGCTTTGCTTTTGCATGAGGAATATTTTGTTCTCTCCCCCATGAATGTAGCTCTTGATCTTGTTTATCCTGATCATAATGTCTTGATCACACAATTATCTTTTCTTTTGAATCTCTTGATCTTTTTCAAATTTGATAGATATCTCTTTTCTTTGCTCCCCCTTGACTGACATATATTGATTTTTCAGAATTAAACTTTTCTTTGTCTCCCTCTCAATACATGAATCTGGTCTTCTTTAGCTGCACAATTTTGATAAGCTTTAAGAATAGCATTGAGAATAAGAACTCATCATCATCTTCAACTCAGTAAGAATCAACTAATATTTTTGTTTCCTTCTTTCAAGATCAACTGAATTTCAATTTCTTTAAACTTTCTCCCCCTCATGATGATCAGGATTCTTCATGAACATCATGCAATTGTAATTGACATTCAGCTTGATTTGTGCATGAATACTTCAACATTTATAGCTTAGAATCCTCCTCATGACATTCAGTTGAATTTATCAAATATGTATCTCTTTGATATTGTGACCAGAATGATATTACAATGAAAGTATCTGAGACAGTCTTTAGGCACCATCTCAAAGTTCCCGTTAGGAAATGTTAACACCGAGATCACATAGATTGCTCGTTGACACAATAGTTTTTAAACTGTGTGACCTACGTTTAGTGTTGGATTATTGATAGCACTGGTAGGATTTTCATCTATCATCGTGAATATCACAAAGATAACACTCAAGATGTTCCGGTATCAGTTATGAAAACTAGATACTTGTGACATTTCCATCATGTGTCCTAAGAAATAAAATTATATAGCAATAAGCTCTAAACTCTATAAGTGCATGAAAGAAGTCGGGGACCGGAGCAGCATGTCCTCCTTGTTTCAATATTAACAATCTCCGAATGAGATGTCAATAGAGATGTGCTAATTTTCTGTGTGATGTTGAAACAATCATCTTTTAAGAGATAATTGAGTAGCTGGGTGGGGTTAGTGCATTGCATCACTGGGTCCATGATGTCTTCTTCAATACCAAATTTCAACATATGAAATCTAGTAGTATATGTGGTTACCCAGATTGACACTGTTTTGAGAGGATCTTTATTTTCTTTTGATCCTATCTCTCACCCTCAGCTCTCTGAATATTTTTCGACTTCTCCCTCAAAATCTCTTTCTAGAATGAATGTATGTATCTGTGTTTGGATACATTTGGACACTTGTTACAAATTTGAAACGATTGGAGCAATCATATGGATGTCAACAAGAATAATTTGCAAGAAAGATTCTGTTGAGATGGATTGTCAAGAATGATTTGATCAATTAAAGAATATGAACAATCAAAGAAATATGAAGTATGAAATAAAATGACAAAATGATTTAGCATATATGCTCAAAGTGATTTGTTGATCATATGCACCCCATCTCCTGTTCCACACCTCTCATTTTCATTTTATCTCTACCCACCAATCAGTATCACGTTATAACTGATTCTGCTCACCTATTTGACCTATTAAACCCTTACTTTATTTTTTTTAAAGCAAAAGATGAACTCCTGGGGCAAGTCCTTCCGGTTCTGGATTGACCATAGGAGTAGAATTATCCTATACTTACTCACTATTTGGTGCCTTATTGATCACTTGAAATGTATGTGTCACATAAAAAATGATTGACACAAGAATGAACGGTTTCCAGAATTAATATTGGGATAGAATTCAAGAAACGAAAGATGAGCGTTCAGAAGATCAACAATCAAATGAATCAAGAAAGACATCAGAATGAATCGATGAATGAATGCCTTCTCGATGGGAAAAACGATAAAATTTGAAAATTGAAAATCTTTTTGAATTTAAAATTTTGTATTGTTTTTGAAATTTTCATTTTCGAAATGATTTTACATCAACTATGTTAGAGAAAAAAAATTGCTCCCCCTATAAGAATGCACAAAAATAGTTTTCATTTTGAAACAAAATTTCAATCTTGTAGGTTCTAACGAAAATGATTTGACTGCCAAAGAATCTATGTCGTTCTTTCTCCCCCTACAAATAATGAACCATTATCACACAAGTTATATCAAGGAATGATAAACTACAAACATTAAGTTTCTCAGATCATTAGACTCGGGCTAATGCTGAACACAATGACATGTGAAATGGACTGCAGGGAACACTCTTCTTTCTTCAAGTCAGGAGATTGAAATTGTTAGCATACTGAACACAATGTACTTTTCAACGTATTCTGAATGATCTTCATTGTGTTCCAACAATGTCTCTGACTAATCTGCAAAACAGATTAAGCACACTTTGGTACCCACTTGAAGTTGGGTTCAGCTATGTTAGGTTTATGAACCTTTCTATGCATTGGGCCTGTGTGCCATTGGGGAATACTATTTTGAACAACAAATTTATGATTTGTTCTTGAAGTTTTACAAATCTTCTCTTTTGAAAGTCTGATTAAGTGCATGACTGAGTATACCACAAAAGGATATTTGACATCAGTTTTGAGCACAAAATTTCCATTATGCTTTGCTTTAGAAAAGAATTTTGTAGTTAGATGTTTAAACGAATGATATTGCATATCAGCATGATTGTCCTTACCAGAATGATGTTGTCTATGCATTCTTCTTTGGGGTACAACATTGGACTTAAAACCATCATTGATGACATTCTTCATTCGAAACTCAAATACTCTAGGTTTAGTTTCTGAAGATGTCCTGGTAGTATTGTGTTGGATGAGAATTCATCAGTTAAGACATTTTTGATACTGAATTATGATGATGAAAAACATGCATTTGAATGCACATGATTGATTGAACCACATGATGAATTAAATATTGAGGTTTCTGTAGTTTTCTTCTTTTTAGTCCAGAATGATGATATCTTTACAAACATGTCACCTAGATTCTTCTTTGGAATCCAAGCTTGTTTAGTCTTTGGTAAAGAATCATTTGAGCTTACTGAAAATTCAGAATCAATATAACTTGAAGAAGATGCATTCTGTTGGCTTCCGAATTCAGTTTCTTTTGGCTTTTGAGAAGAAGTAGTTGCTTTGGGAGTAGAAGCATCAATGAAATCGTCATCAGATTTTCTACTTTCAGCATCTGCAACAGAAAAATAAGAGTCAGTATCGCTACCACAATGTGTTTCTGAATCAAAATTAATATTGTCAGCGGAAGTCTTGGTAGATTCAGAAGCTTTTTCAGCAAGAAGCATTGCGAACTTGAGTTTAGCCAAAAAGTTTAGTCTCTCTTTTTCCAATGCTTTCTTCTCTGTGTCTAGAGTCTTCTGAAGCTCAGATATTTTGTTTTTCAGAACTGAGCTGGGAATATATAGTTTAGAAGAGGCAATAAGCTGTTGCTCAAGTCCTGTGACTTTTGTTTGCAATTCAGCCTTTTCAATACCTAAAATCGCTATCAACTTATCATCATTTTGCAACATCCTTTGAAAATCTTGACGTTCAACAGAAAATTCAGATATGAGGTCTTTAAACTTGGCATTCTCTTCTGACAAAATCTCTGCTTTTTTTTCTCATCTTTAGAATGTACTTCAAGTTGTGAGATTTTCTCCACAAACTTGCTTCTTTCTTCTCCAAACTTTTTCTTTTCACTTTCCAAACTCTTTTCTAGGTCTAATAACTTTGTTTCTTTCTGTAACTCAACTTTTTCAACAAGAAGCTGTTGCTCAAACTGTTTCAACTTATCATGCAATTCAGCTTTTTCAACTTGTAATTTACTAGCTCTTTTCTTTTCAAATTCAACTTATTTCTCCTTTTTGATTATATCATCTGATATACGTTCAATTCTTACATCATAAATTGTATTTCTCCGTGTCAATGTGTGAATCTCTTTATTCAGTGAAGAAATCTTCTCTTTGAGCTGGATATTCTCACTAACCAATCCTTCTGCCTTCTTTTTCTCAAAATTTACTCCAACATGTGGAATCTTTGTTGACATCTTGATATTTATCTTGATACCTGAAAACTATACGATCGTTTAGGAATGATTTGATTTGATCACAAATTTAATCAATAATAATGATTTGAAAGTGTAGTATGAGAGTCAATAAAAGTGACTATGAGTTGAGAAAGATTCATTCTAGTTTAGTCACAACGACGACGGGGGTTCCGAGGCAATGCCCCTGATAGCGGGGTCCAAGGGGTGGCAACCCCTGGCGAGTCTTGGAAATCCGACACTTTCAACCAAATCCGAGTCTTGGAAATCCGATACTTTCAACCAAATCCGAGTTTTGGAAATCCGATACTTTCAAAAATCCGAGAATTTCAAAAATCCGACACTTTTAAAAAATCCGATAGTCTTGGAAATCCGATGTGTAAATCCGATACTTACCAAATCCGTAAATCCGATACTTTTGGACACACAAACACCAAAAACACTTTTTGACTTAAAATTTTTGGATCAAAATCCTCCTTTCTTCATCTTCTACTTAAGAACATCAAGAACACCATCAATCTTGAATTTTCGAAATTCACCAAATCGGATTTTCTTTTCAAATTTATCAATCTCCACCTTCACAAACACTTTTAAAACACTCCTTTTGTACCAATTTGAATCAGGAATCACGAATTTAACCAAAATTAACCAAGAACGCCACAAACTTAATTTTCAAATTACTCCATGTGTGATTGATGAATTGATATGAAACTTTGCAGATTGATTCGTGATATGATTACTAACACTCGTTCAAAAAATGAGCACTTAATTCCAACTAAATCATGAATTTCAAAATTCAAGTCTCAAGAACATCTTCCAAAAATCCAGATTCGTAATTCTTAGATTTCTCTCACATGGAGTGGATTTTGCATTTGAAAATTTTACTGTAGGTTCCTGCAATCATACACAACAACATATCCAAAATTTAGATCAAATGAAGATTGTATGAATTTTCTAGAATTTTTCAAATTTTCTGCCCAAAAATAATCCGAAAATTTCAAAAAATCTTCAAATTTTCTTCAAATTTCTTGCGGTTCTTGATCAAATCTTCAATCAAATCACTCCTTAAGCTCTGATACCAATTGATAATCCCTTAATTCTTCAAGTATCAAGCTAATCCGCATGTGTAGAACTATGAGATAATACTAATTACACCTTGATTAACACATAGTTCATATCATTGATTATGACAATTGATATATGATTAGCCTTAATCATAGGCTTATATACTCCATGAGTATATTTACAATTAGGACCCTCTAGTTTGTAATTAATACAAACTTCACTCAAAATGTAATCTTCTATTCTATACAATTAATAAACCTAACAACAAACCATACTTTTCTTTCTTCTGCACAGTGATATGAGTGGAAAGCTTTTCCTACCTCGGAGATCCACTGAGTGCTCTTAATGGGGTCCAGAATCCCCTCGCAGATCGGTGGTTGACATGCGGAAAAGTCTTTGTATGTGCAACTCCTCAACATCTGATTTGCTGATGGAGTAACCGTTGAAGTAGCAGTTGTAGCCTCTTGTACGGCCCATAACGTGCTCACTTCTAACCAATCATCTTTCTTATATCCTCCTTTATCTCAGTCACTATCTAAGGTAGCATCTCCCTCAGCTCTTCCATCTCGTCGGCTGTTACTTTAGAAGCTATAACAGTTCCCCTTTCCGTTCCTCTTCCTCTTTCTCATTACCGGATATAACATTTTCCGGTGTTACATTCTTCTGATTTTCCTTTCCTGTACAACTCTTCGTTCAGTACCAGTTGTTGGTGAGGATCATCCTCACTAGTAACACTAATCTCAATCCCATCATAGTGGTTCCAGTTCCAGCGTTGATCAGATTGCGGTTTCGCTTCATGTTTGCTGTAGATTAGAATTTCTCCCCCACTTGGGGTGTGAACCCGCACGGTTCCTTGTTTGCATAAAATGTTGGCTTGGTGACGACCGAGCCATTCCATTTCCACCAACTCCCGCATGTGAAATGGAATAAATCCATAGGTAATTTGGCATCACCTCCCTCCATTACATTGTTTCTATAAATAATGGATACATTAACGGCTCTTCGTCTGCGATCTCCACCTCTCAAGGTGTTTCTAGTTTCACTGATACATTACTGATGCCCGCAATAATGTCCCGTTCCACTCTCGCCTACTCCGTCATCATTTGGAAGTATAGATAACGCACTGCTCAACAGTAGGCTTTACCATACTATCCTAAGCGAATCGAAGTTCATATACATATTTTATACATTTATTTAGCATGGCCTTTCTTATATCTGAAGTAGCCCCAATCATACTAAGGCATTCCTACTCTATAAGCATACTACTGTCCTACAAGTACCCCTCACCCGATTCACAAGATTTCTCACGATTCCGACAAGCTCCGACATGTATCATGTACTTGTAATAATATGGGCCCTATATTATTCAAAACACATTACGCATACCGAGTCTTATCATCACCACTTGAAATCCCGATTCACAGGCTTAGGCCATGTATCACTTTATCACATAGTTTCACGTATAGGCCAATACCCATTTATCTCTATACTAATGCATACTAGCTAAAGATATATATCACTTCATCCCCATGTACCTTATTGCTCTTATACTATCACAAAATAAAACAAGCATATAAGGTTTCACAACCAATTCATCATATCCTAGTTTAAGCAGATCATGTATACATCCATGCATAATGTTAATTCATATAAGTGGTCGAGTGTTTGATTCTACCCTAGCCCAACATCAAACGAGAACATGAAATAAGGCAAAATCATCCATTCTAAACCTATATGGTTACCATTATACACCGTTGTCAGGAAGTCTCACGATCCTTCTTCAAAAGACATTCACAATTTGCCTAAACATGGATATGGTCATTAACACTTTCACAAATATCAATGGTTCAGTTTCACGGCATGTTTCACTAAAAAATACATATACCATGCTTCACCTTGTGCTCACTAGGACCAAGCTCCAGCTGACAGCTCACCAATCGGGTTTGAAATTTTTTTAGTCTGGTTTACAAACCGCAAGTCGGATCCTAAGCAACAATCAACAAGTAGATGCAAGGAACCCTAATTACAGTTCTCAACCTAACAATTTATTAAAAAAAAATTAATTTTGATCTTTGAAAATTATTAGAACCAAGGTTTAAGTCCAAACACACCACTTGTATGTTCGAATCTCTCAAACCGAGGCTTTGATACCAAGTTGTAACGCCACAATTTTTTTTGAAAACGAGTACAATTAAATATAAATTTATATATAATCATTTCACGTAAATAACTGTAGTCTGAATTCCAGACGAGGTTCCACACCCGAAACTACACGTCGTACAAAAGTAAATCCTTAAGATGATTAATTTACACATATAAAATTCAATAATATATATTTTTTTAATAAAACAGCGGAAACGTTGATAATAAGTGAGCCATCTTCACACCGCTGGAGCTCTCCCGCGATCAGATCCTGAAAAGGATAAATCAACAAAAGTAAGCATAAAGCTTAGCGAGCACACACACTTACACACCACACTAGGCATGTACATAACACATAACAATCAATGCTCATATATCAATTCACATAATACCGACGCAGTGCACTGACGACGATTTCACACTTTGTGTCACAGTTGACTATCCAAGCCGTACCAAGGATTTCACGTGTCTGACTGTTCCCGAGTTACGTTTTCACCATAATATAACGCAACCCTTTACTTCACATATCAATATATCATTTACACATTCACACATACAATCAAATCACATAATACCAACGCAGTGCACTGTCGACGATTTCACACTTTGGGTCACAGTTGACTATCCAAGCTGTACCAAGGATTTCACGTGTCTGAATGTGCCCGAGTTACAATTTCACCACAATATAACGCAACCCTTCACTTCACATATAATCATATTAGTTACACTTTCACAAAGATAGTACATATGCATCACACTCTAATATAATGAGTAAGTTAGTGTAACTCACCTGGTTGCAGCCCACAAAACTCAACAGGAATAAATCACGTAACCGTGAGTTTCGTCTCTACTCATAAACACCTATAATAGCGGTTCTAGTAAAGTTAATATTCTTTTATTGTTGTATATGTATTCCATTTATTTTATTTTATTACCGTAACCAACTATACGAAACTCCTGACCTAACCCGAACTCAACTCGAATGGGTCTAGGCCCACTTACATGCCTTAAGGTTTGGTTTACAATCCTATACATGAAACCCCGTTTGATTTGGATTGAAAACCTAAGTCTTCAATTCAATTGAAAACCCAAGTGTTCAATTCAATAGAAAACCCAAGTTTTCAATTCTATTGAAAAACAAGTATTCAATTCAATTGAAAACCAAGTTTTCAATTCAATTGAAAACCTAGTTTTCAATTCAATTGAAAACCTAGTTTTCAGCTTACTTGAACACTCCAAGTTTCCAATCCAACCCATAAAGGTTTCCAGTCGAGACCATAAAACATACGATTTCAATTGGGGAATCCTTGGTGGGGACTCAACCCTAAAGTTTTCAATTTAACCATCACGTCATCATCATCATCATCATCATCATGAACTTGGACTAAAATTTCCTCATTTGACCATGAAATTTCAACTATTTAAAATTCTCAAACATGATTAAGCTAAACCATTATCCACCAATTGAAATTTAAACACATGAAGCTTGCTAAAATTTGGGTCTGAGTTCTCGGCCATATATATATATATATCCCATCTTGATAGCACCCACACTAGCAATCTATTCAACCACACACATACATTATTGCTTGTTTCTAGCCATGATTTATTTTCACATTCTGTTTTGAAGTCTATGAGTTTTAGTATTCAATACATTTCAACAGCAAGCCTTGATTTCAATTGTTTCTAACATCATTTAATCACGTCCTACTCATATAATTGGCTATCAACAAGTATCAATCTCATAGACTCATGTTTATTCTCGGTCATTACACAAATCCACATACAATTGAATCTTAATTGAATCTACAACACATTTTGGTTGATTAAATGAATCTTAAGCATGTTTAACCGATCCAAAGCATAATAAACATTCTCGGTTTCATTACCGGTTCGCACAACCCAAAATCCCCATTAAACTCAAATTAAAAGCTGCAAGATAGTAGCTAAATGTTTAGAAGGGACTCTAAATTCTTACCTACTACTTCACGAACGATTTCAGTCCTCCTTCTTCCTCGACCGTTCCCTCTAGCACACAAACACAACCCCACTGTCAATAGAATGAATTTGAATCCCAACCAATTAAACCCATCTTTGATTTCATTGAGTATCACAATCTGAAATTGAATTCCCAAGAACAGGCATGGACACAGTCGCTATTGATAGTTTTGAGGTTTGGTTTCATCCTTATTTCTTGAGAAGTTTCAAAGTTGTTTGATTTTATAGACTCCCACTAGCATCTAAGAAGTTCCCTGTCATTTAATTGAATTTTTAACAAGATCATGACCCGCGAAATCCCAAAAATGGTCCTTGGTTTTGTACTCTACCGCCGACAGCCATGAATATGGCAACAGAACCGATAATCGTCTTCCCATCAAAGAAAAATCGAATCATTAAAGCTTGTGATGGTTCTAGGGTACTAACCTCGTGATTTGTCGACCACCCCACTTGAAAACCGTGATGAACTCCGGCCCCCTTCTCGGGCGTAGCTCAGCTTTCTCTCTCTCTTGCTTGTCGACAGTAGTAGAATTACCCCTTACCGTTTGCGAGGCACAGGAATCACACTTGCAAAGTCGTTGTTTGAAGTCGACGGCAATCTACCCTCCGGTTGGTATTGTTGTTCCCGTCGCACACTCGCAGTTGCTGAACACACAGACCCCAATCATGCTTGTCTGCTTCCTTTCTCGACCAAGGAGGGGCGGCTTCTAGTTGTAGCCGTGAGTAGGCTTAACCCTAAATGGACACTTAATTGCATTGTATAAACACACACCCTAAGCCCATTAACATATCATATTCCTTTGGCCCAATAAAACCCAATAACAAAGAATCCTTGCATTAAGTAACGATTACCATATTAATATTGCACTTTAAATCATATTTATTTATTTATTTATTATTATTTTTTGAAAACGGGTTTTACAAGAACAAAAGAAGAGGGTAGTTTAAGCCAAGTAAATAAACAAAACGATGCGTATTGGAAGAAATTCAACATTTGGTGTTGAAAGCTTAGGTATTGGAGGCATAGTTTTGTTCACCATTGTATTGATTTCATGCATATAGAAAAGAATGTTGGTGAGAGTCTAGTCGGAACTTTGCTAAATGTTCCGTGAAAGACAAAAGACGGAGTGAATGCTCGATTGGATCTAGCAGAGTTGGGGATAAAACCAGAGTTGTTAGCTAGGATAGAAGAACACAAAACAGTACTACCTCAAGCAGGTTACACATTAACGAATACCGAAAAATACATCTTTTGTGAAACTTTATACAATATCAGGGTACCACAAGGATATTGTTCAAATTTCTCTAGTTTGGTCAGCGTAAAGGATAGGAAGCTCATCGGTCTTAAATCTCATGACTACCATGTAACGCCGGTCTTTTACTTTTTCAGAGTATATTTTTTTATTAAAACGCGTGCGGAAGCGAGTTATTTATTCACATTATACAACTTATATAAATATAAGTTGTAACTAAAAAAGTATTGTTTAACAAAGTTTCCAACGTTACGAACTAGATCGACCTTTACACAAACTATTACATTATATTGTCTTTACATTGTGTTCCCCAAGAACCTAACATGTCACCCCAGCAGGCACCCGTACTCACTTTCAATCATTTACCTGCATATGGAATGAACATGAGAGGGTTAGCTATAAATAGCTAGTGAATAACAATTAAAGCAAGAGCAGTACATTAACAGTATCATAACATATCTCATGCATCACATAACTTCATTCAAGTCTATCCTAACACACGTTGAAGTTCCGGTTGTCAGCAGACATCACGTCTTGCAGTGCTATAAACCCGGCTCAATGATCCTCACTGGGGAAACCGTTACTTCCTCCGCGCCGGTGGAGAAGCGGGTAGCGGTCCACCATTGCGTTCTTCGGGATCATATCCCATTTGGGATCAGTAGGAAAACTGAGAGCCCCGAGTTAGTACTGAGGGCGACGGTTTAGCTAGAACCAAGATTCGTGATCATCGAACCCCGCACCACAATCTCTACAATGTAGTACCGGCACTCAAACAATGGCCTACTCTGGCCTCATCACAAACACATTGGCCTACTCCGGCCCTTTACATAACATGAGTGTCCTTTACAGGCCTTTTTACATATCAACTATGACCTACAAGGTCTTTCACATACATACATATCACTTGGTACTCATAATAGGTTATTAAACCTCTAAACATGCATATCTACAAATTCATGGATTGTAACATACCAAACATCTTCTAATACTATTAATATCATACTCGAGTTTAACTGTTACTCACCTGTTGAGCTATAACAAGTAAGTACTACGTTACAGGTAATCCTTGATCAACTGGTACACCTAAACAAATCAAAACATGCCATTTAACACTTAAAAATAGAATATGCCAGTAGCAGTGTACGGCCGTACCTTGCCAATGCACGCCCGGACTTTGGGCAAGCACGCCCCGTACCTGATACTTAGGTACACCCCGTGGCTAGAAACACCCCCCGGACCTTCTAGGGTTAGGCACAACCCGTACCTTTTGGAGGTACGCCCGTGCCTCCGCGGGTACGCCCAAGGTCACGGTCTGTTCTTGAGAGGCACACCAGTGCCTTTCCATTTGCAGCAGCAGGTTCGACCAGAACCTGCTGTGTCCCAGCCAAACATTTACCAAAATTTACCAAATCGATTTCTAGTTAATTTCTACCTTTGACATATGAAATAACACATCAAATACAAGCTATAGGTACCATTTTTACACACTTTAACAACAAATTCAGAGTTTAGGACCAAAATCCTAATTTTGACTCATTTAAACTTTAATTCTCAAAATCAATCAAAATGGAATCTTTAATTATCAAAACTAACTTCTGTGATCCTAATATCAATCTAGAAATCAATTGGTAACAACAATTTCTTCTATTAGCTTCAATTTAGTGATTTTCACCCTAAACCCAAAAATATAGAAAACTCAAGAATGGAAGACTAGAACTTACAGGAATCAGAGATTTGGATTTCATAACAGCAGATTGGAACCTTGAATAACACTTGAATCCACAACAGATTACTTGAGCTTGGTTGCTTGATCTTTCACTTGTTCTCTTATTGAAAGCTTGACACAAAGAAAACACACACACACACACAGACATATGAAAGTCAATTGTCTGTGTATGTCCACGTGAGTAAGGTTAACAGCCTACTTGTGGATCAATATTATCCACAAGTGGGTATTTTGTTTCCCTTTCCAACCTACAACTTAACGCACGAATACCCGTTTTAACTAACGGGGATATTTTTGGAAATCTCGTTCTAAACCATTTAATATTCTTTCATTCTTTTATATTTTTACTAATATTTTATCTTTACTCATTTAATAACTAATTTAATTATTTTCTTTAATATCTACAAATATATATATTTTATTCAATTTATCTAATTTAATATACGTACCACGTCAGCATACGTCTTGGCCCTTTCTGAGGATGTTACAAATCTACCACCCTTAAGAAGATTCCGTCCTCGGAATCTACTCAGCAGTGAACAAATGCGAGTAGCGTGCTTTCATCTCATCTTCAGTCTCCCATGTCAAGTTAGGACTCAGATTGTGCTTCCATTTGACGAGTACTAACTTGATCATTTTCTTACGCAGCTTCTTGATTTTGGATTCCAAAATCTCTACAGGTTCCTCCACAATGCGTTTAACTGAATCAACTTTCCACTCTTACAGAGGTAAGATCTGATCATCATCCACCTTGCACTTCCTCAAATAGCACACATTGAATGTGTTATGGATACCAGATGGCTCTGGAGGAAGTTCAAGTGATACTGTCTGCTCGTTGACCCGTTGTAGAATTTTAAACGGACCAATATATCTAGGGCTTAGCTTACCCTTTCGACCAAATCGAATCACCCCTTTCCAAGGTGAAACCTTCAAGAATACCCGGTCACCCACTTCAAAAGTAATGGGCCTCCGTTTTGGATCCGCGTACAGCTTCTGCCTATCTCGTGCAGCTTTCAGCTTTTCACGTGCCATCTTGACTTTATCAGCTGTTATCTGCACAATGTCAGGACCTGCGTATTGCTTTTCGCCAGGTTCTAACCAACATGTAGGTGTACGGCATCGCCTACCGTATAGCATTTCATATGGTGGCATGCCTATACTCGAATGATAGGAGTTGTTATAGGCAAATTCAATCAAGGGAAGATGTGAATCCCAAGAACCACCAAATTCCAGAATACAAGCTCTCAACATATCTTCAAGAGTCTGAATAGTCCTTCCGGACTGTCCGTCTGTCTAGGGATGGTATGCTATGCTAAGATTCACCCGCGTATCAAGTTCACGTTGAAGACTATGCCAAAAGTTAGATGTGAACCGTGAATCACGATCAGAAACAATAGATAGAGGTATGCCATGACGTGACACCACCTCATTAATGCACAATTGAGCCAAACGATTCATAGGTGCAGACTCATTAGTTGCAAGAAAATGTGCACTCTTCATGAGGCGATCAACCACAACCCAAATCATATCATGCCCCCTTGTAGTTCGGGGTAGCTTAGTAACAAAGTCCATGGTAATATGATCCCAATTCCACTCTGGGATGTCTAGTTGTTGTAGACTACCATAGGGCTTTTGGTGTTCGGTTTTGACTTGCGCGCAGACTTGGCATTTTTCTACATATGAAGCTATGTCACGTTTCAATGTAGGCCACCAATACAAAGACTTCAAGTCTTGATACATTTTCGTGCTTCCGGGATGAATAGACAATCTAGATTTGTGTGCCTCATGTAAGATTATCTCCCGATTGCCACCAAGACTCGGTACCCAGATTCGGGATTGAAATGTCTTCAAACCCCAACTATCTTCTTCTAATTGCTTAGATATCTTAACCATTGTCTCAGCTTTTAAGTTGTTTTCTTGCAAAGCTTCTTGTTGTGCCACTTTCAACTGAGCAATGATATCAGATTCAACAGTTATCTTCATGAATTTAGCCGTTGCAGGAGAGTTCTTTCGACTCAGTGCATCAACTACTACGTTTGCTTTGCCCGGATGATACTTAATTTCACAATCATAATCCTTGATTAGCTCCAACCAACGTCTTTGTCTCATGTTAAGCTCTTTCTGCGTGAACACATATTGCAAACTCTTATGATCTGTGCATACAATACATTTGGTGCCATACAGATAATGACGCCATATCTTGAAAGCAAATACCATAGCTGCAAGCTCCAGATCATGTGTAAGATAGTTCTTCTCGTGTATCTTCAGTTGACGAGAAGCATATGCAATCACCTTGTCTCGTTGCATCAAAACACAACCTAGACCTGCATATGAAGCATCACAATAGACAATAAAGTCTTCAGACCCATTAGGCAATGTTAGAATTGGTGCCTGACATAATAATTGCTTCAGAGTCTGGAATACTTTCTCCTGATCTTCACTCCACACATACGCCACATCTTTGCAGGTTAATTTGGTCAATGGACCAGCAAGTTTAGAAAAATTCTGGATAAAACGTCTGTAGTACCCAGCAAGACCTAAGAAACTCTTTATCTTAGTAGGATTCTGAGGAGTTCCCCAGTTCATAACGGCTTCAATCTTCACAGGATCAACCTTAACACCTTCCTTGCATATAAAATGGCCCAAGAAATGGACTTCCTTAAGCCAGAACTCACATTTAGATAGCTTTGTGTAGAGTTGTTCTCGCTTAAGTGTCTCCAGAATAAGACGAAGGTGTTGCTCGTGTTCTACCTCGGACTTAGAATAAATAAGAATATCATCAATGAACACGATCACAAATTTATCAAGAAAAGGGCGACATACGCGATTCATCATATCCATAAAGATAGCAGGAGCATTGGTTAAACCAAATGGCATAACCAAGAATTCGTAGTGCCCATATCGTGTTCTGAATGCAGTCTTTGTGATATCATCTTCCCGAACTCGGACTTGATGATAGCCAGAACGTAAATCAATCTTTGAAAAGCATGTGGCACCTTGCAATTGATCAAACAGATCATCTATGCGAGGTAACGGATATTGTTCTTTATAGTTCGCTTGTTAAGCTCCCTGTAATCAATACACATTCTAAGAGTCCCATCCTTCTTCTTAACAAATAGAACAGGAGATCCCTACGGTGAAGCACTTGGGCGAATAAAGCCCTTTTCAAGTAATTCCTGGATTTGGGATATCATCTCCCGGATTTCAGATGGAGCGAGACGATAGGGAGATTTGGCTACAGGCGTAGCTCCAGGAACAAGATCAATCCGGTATTCTACATCCCTGACAGAAGGCAAACCCGGTAATTCTTCAGGAAAGACATTTGGGTATTCAGAGACAACCCTGATATCATCAACAGTCTTTGCTCCTATCTCAGCATTAATCACATATGCAAAGTAGGAGATACAATCTTTTGAAATTAATTTCTGAGCTTTAATCACAGAAATCACAGGAATGGCAGAATCCCTCTTCTCCCCTCAAGCTATAGCAAATGAACTATCAGATAAAGGGAATCTAATTAGCTTTTTGGAACACAAGATCTCAGCATCTCGACTACTGAGCCAATCCATACCGATAACAGCATCAAACTCCGCGATCGGCATCACAAGAAAGGAAATATTGAAACTATTCCCGTCGACATACAGAATTGCTGTTGGAACTTTTTCGGTAATATATGCTACCTTACCATCAGCTACTTCAACTTTAACAAAATAAGATAATTGAGAAACAGGCAATTGAAGCTTTTCACGATAAGATTTAGAGATAAAGGAGTATGTAGCTCCCGAATCAAACAAAATGCATGTAGGAATATTATTAATAAGATAAGTGCCTGTAATCACATCACCTACATCCTTGGCTTCTTCAGCCGTCATCTGAAACGCTCTCCCTAGTGCACGAGGAGCGCCTCCCTAGTTCGGAGCCGTAGCTCCAGAAGAACCTCCAGCACCTGTAGCTGGCCATGTAGGGCATAGTGCAATTTGGTGGCCAGGTTTATGACACCTGTAACACACACACTCTCCTTGTACCTGCAGTCCTTATATTGATGCCCTTTCTTCCCACATTTAGTACACTTCACTTCACAGTCTCCAGACTTCTGGGATGTATTACCACGTGACTTACCACCAGAACCACTATCACCTCCTTTCTGACCCGACTGCTGCTCAAACGTTCTTTTACCTGCCCCAGATTGTTGTTGTTGCTGTTGAGATCTAGCCCTCCGTGTATAATCATCATCGGTGGTTCGAGCATTATCAAATGCTTCATCCAGAGTTGCTGCAGATCTCACAGCTGCTCGATATTCCAATGGCAGAGTATTGGCAAAATGGGTGATCTTTGTCTTTTCATTTGGCAAAAGATGAGTAACAAACCTTATTTTATCTGTGAATTTGGAGATTAGATCCTCCAAAGGCTTGTCAACCTTTTCGAGTGCCCTGAATTCATTGTCGATTCTCATCATATCATAGTCAGAGCAGTATTTCCCTCGGATCTTCTCTTTAAATCCATCCTAGGTCATGGCCTCCAGTGTGGCTGATGGTGTGACAACAATCACCGTATCCCACCAAGCCAATGCACGACCTCTGAACATTCTCTTAGCAAAGTTTACCTTCTTGTCTTCATCGCACTCGCTGGACTCAAAGGTGTTTTTCATATCTCTAATCCAGGTCTCAACTGCTGACGGATCATTTGTTGGACCATGGAAGACAGGAGGTTGACAATTGAAAAATGTCTTAAACTTCGTGGGCTTATGTGCTTCCTTGCCCGCTCTGGTAGACTCATGCTCTTTGGCTTCTTTAAGCTGAGCCTCTAACTTAAGGATATATGCATCCTTGTCTCCAGAAGATCCCTCCATAAGGAATCAGAATTCTATACACAGTCAAAATAAAACCTTTAGTATACTTCACATATATATATATATATATATATATATATATATATATAACATTTACCTTATCTTAACTCTTACTTAACACATAGCATGAAACAATTAATCACTCTTCACACCCCAATACCACCCTTTGGGAACACTTAGTAATGGTCGAATATGAACCCGAGTTTGAGACTGAATACTATATATAGTACTCAATTCACTCAAACTAAGGCTCTGATACCAACTTGTAACGCCGGTCTATTACTTTTTCAGAGTATATTTTTTTTATTAAAACGCGTGCGGAAGCGAGTTATTTATTCACATTATACAACTTATATAAATATAAGTTGTAATTACAAAAGTATTGTTTAACAAAGTTTCCAACGTTACGAACTAGATCGACCTTTACACAAACTATTACATTATATTGTCTTTACATTGTGTTCCCCAAGAACCTAACATGTCACCCCAGCAGGCACCCGTACTCACTTTCAATCATTTACCTGCATATGGAATGAACATGAGAGGGTTAGCTATAAATAGCTAGTGAATAACAATTAAAGCAAGTGCAGTACATTAACAGTATCATAACATATCTCATGCATCACATAACTTCAGTCAAGTCTATCCTAACACACGTTGAAGTTCCGGTTGTCAGCAGGCATCACGTCTTGCAGGGCTATAAACCTGGCTCAATGATCCTCACTGGGGAAACTGTTACTTCCTCCGCGCCGATGGAGAAGCGGGTAGCGGTCCACCATTGCGTTCTTCGGGATCATATCCCATTTGGGATCAGTGGGAAAATAGAGAGCCCCGAGTTAGTATTGAGGGCGGCGGTTTAGCTAGAACCAAGATTCATGATCATCGAATCCCGCACCACAATCTCTACAATGTAGTACCAGCACTCAAACAATGGCCTACTCTGGCCTCATCACAAACACATTGGCCTACTCCGGCCCTTTACATAACAAGAGTGACCTTTACAGGCCTTTTTACATATCAACTATGACCTACAAGGTTTTTCACATACATACATATCACTTGGTACTCATAATAGGTTCATAAACCTCTAAACATGCATATCTACAAATTCATGGATTGTAACATACCAAACATCTTCTAATACTATTAATATCATACTCGAGTTTAACTGTTACTCACCTGTTGAGCTATAACAAGTAAGTACTACATTACAGGTGATCCTTGATCAACTGGTACACCTAAACAAATCAAAACATGCCATTTAACACTTAAAAACAGAATCTTCCAGTAGCAGGGTACAGCCGTACCTCGCCAAGGCACGCCCGTGCCTGGCGAGGCACGCCCCGACTTTGGGCAAGCACGCCCCGTACCTGATACTCAGGTACACCCCGTGGCTAGAAACACCCCCGGACCTTCTAGGGTTAGGCACGCCCGTACCTTTTGGAGGTACGCCCGTGCCTCCCCGGGTACACCCAAGGTCACGGTCTGTTCTTGAGAGGCACGCCCGTGCCTTTCCATTAGCAGGAGCAGGTTTGACCAGAACATGCTGTTTCCCAGCCAAACTTTCACCAAAATTTACCAAATCGATTTCCAGTTAATTTCTACCTTTCACATATGAAATAACTCATCAAATACTAGCTATAGGTACCATTTTTACACACTTTAACAATAAATTCAGAGTTTAGGACCAAAATCCTACTTTTGACCCATTTAAACTTTAATTCTCAAAATCAATCAAAATGGAACCTTTAATTATCAAAACTAACTTCTGTGATCCTAATATCAATCTAGAAATCAATTAGTAACAACAATTTCTTCTATTGGCTTCATTTAGTGATTTTCACCCTAAACCCAAAAATATAGAAAACTCAAGAATGGAAGACTAGAACTTACAAGAATCAGAGATTTGGATTTGATAACAGCAGATTGGAACCTTGAATAACACTTGAATCCACAACAGATTACTTGAGCTTGGTTGCTTGATCTTTCACTTGTTCTCTTATTGAAAGCTTGACACAAAGAACACACACACACACATATGAAAGTCAATTGTCTGTGTATGTCCACGCGAGTAAGGTTAACATCCTACTTGTGGATCAATATTATCCACAAGTGGGTATTTTGTTCCCCTTTCCAACCTACAACTTAACGCACGAATACCCGTTTTAACTAACGGGGATATTTTTGGAAATCTCGTTCTAAACCATTTAATATTCTTTCATTCTTTTATATTTTTACTAATATTTTATCTTTACTTATTTAATAACTAATTTAGTTATTTTCTTTAATATCTACAAATATATATATATTTTATTCAATTTATCTAATTTAATATACGTACCACGTCAGCATACGTCTAGGCCCTTTTTGAGGATGTTACATACCACATACTAATGCAAGAGTTTTTGCCCATTGCAATACGTTCAATAATGCACCAACCCACACGATATGCTATTATTAGGTTTTGCTTTTTCTGTAAATCAATATGTAGCAAAGAAATCAAATTAGAAGAACTAGATAAGATGCAAGAAGAACATTGTGTAACACTGTGCCTACTCGAGAAGTTCTTTCCGATGTCATTTTTTGATATTATGGTACATTTGACTGTGCACCTAACGAGGGAAGTAAAATTATGTGGTCCCGTATGCTTTTGGTGGATGTATCCCTTTGAAAGATGCATGAAGGTTATTAAAGGACCTGTGCGAACCAGAAATAGACCACAGGGATGCATTGCTGAAGAGACTATTGAAGAAGAAACAATTGAGTTTTTCACCGAATATAAAAAATCCATGAAAACTCTTGGTATCCCACCTGATAAACATGAAATTGATGAAAATGAGGAAGGAAAGCCACTGTCGGCCGGCAAATCAAGTGAAGTTTCTGTAGAACTCTCTCACAAAGCATACTTGTATGTAATACATAATACCAATGAAATTGTGTCATATATCGAGTAAGTATAACTAACACATATCTATTTCGTTACTTAAAATGTTCTACGAAATATAATAACCAAAGACCTTGTTTCAGGTGACACAAGCAGGTTTTGGAAACAAAAAACCCGAGTAAACGAAAAGCATGGCTGGAGAATGAGCATAGTAAATCTTTTGCTAAGTGGTTACGTGAAGAGGTAATCATATAATTTTTATAATTGTTTGTTTATTGTTCCTTCAATTTGAAGATCATTATACTTGTAATGAAATTCAGGTTGAAAGAGAGTTAGCAATCTCCAAAGAAAGTGTATGAGAAACTATAAGGTGGATTTCATATGGACCACGCGCCACCGTAGTGTAATACAATGCATACACCATCAATGGGTATACATTTTGTACTAAATGTAGTGACGGAAAAGTTTACCAAAATAGTGAGGTTAGTGTTGAGGCAATAGATCTGCACATATCCAAAGTTGTAACACGAAGAAAAAAATTTTATTATGGAGTTTTACAAGAGATATGGGTACTAGATTACCGTTTCAAGCAAATTACTCTTTTCAAATGTGATTGGGTTAATCATAGAGCTAGTAGGGTCAAATGCGATACTACTCTTGGTTACACATTGGTTGACCTGAATAATTTAGGCCACAAGGATGATCCATTCATATTAGCCTCACAAGCACGACAAGTGTTTTATGTCAAGGACCAGCTAGATAAAAAATTGTCTATTGTCCTTAAGACACCTCCCAAGAATTACAGAGATACTGTCAGGATCGTAAATAAACAAAATAACAAGAATTATCTTTTACTATCTTAAATCAGACTTGTATGAAAAGAAAACATTTGAATTTAATCACAATCAACTAAGAAGTTACGGAATCACACTTAATTGATTTTAATAAAGGTTTTAATCACAAGAACAATTTAATCAATTCAAAGAATAACTTTAAACACACGATGTTTATTAATAATCAACGATGATTACAATATTCACCAACACCTCCAATCTAACTCTTTTGTTAGACGAAGAACACAAACTGTTCTTAGGTTTCAGAGAAACTTGGAGGCTAATACACTTTCTGAAAATATTAAAACAATATGAATAAGTGTAAATCAAAAGCAATACTAACAAACTAATCTACACAGAGTATTTATAACCCTTTAGGTTTTTGAAGTTTGTTAATCTTCTATCTTTGTGAGATAATCTTGATAATCTTCAAAACTTGATAAGATATCTTTTAAATCCACGAAGTTAGCAATTTCCATAAATATCTCAACAGAAACTGTTTGTTGAATAAACAGTACTGAGTTTCTTCTAACAGTCTTCTCTTCATTCTCTTCCAACAGTTGATGTGATATAACTAACAGTTCTGAATTTTTTTGTACTAACAGCTTTGAAACTGTTTTATCAAAACTTACTCCAACAGTTTTGCTTTTTGCATGTTCAACAGTTTTAACTTACTTAGCCTTATTTCCCAACAATCTCCCCCTAACTTAAGATATTGAACAATATACTTAAGTTGTTTATAGGGTTCGACCATAGAAAACTTAACATAAGTAACTTATGCAAAACTGTTTCAATCAAAACTTGAAAGTTAACTTTTCTTGGACTGTAGGGATTCTAATCTTTCTTTGAGCCTCTGAAGAAGATTTTCTTTAACTTTAGCAGGGCCAAAGAACTTTGCTTTTATCAAATATGAGAGCTTTGTTTTGTTATGCTCTATGAACTCAAGATCAAACCATTGAGTCAGTGCATTTCCCATCACAATGTGATAAGTTTTTGACTTAGCATACACCTTGACAGTACTTATTGGGAATGCTTCCTCAGCTATTAACATCTGCATTACTCTCAGAGGGTCACATATGCTTGTTAAATGTCTCATCAACACTCTGATTTCAATACCAGCAGCTTCTCCATAGTGCCTTAGACCATATTCATTCATTTCTTGCACATCTCTCCTGGTCACACTATCCATCAATTGTAAGAAGCTTGCATAGCTTTCAATTGGTTCAACACTCTGTTAAAGTACCTTGCACATCCTTCTCTTGCTCCTTTATGATTTCCTTCTGTTATTGGATAATCCCCAGACATGATCATCTTATTGATCAACACTCTATCAACAGCAGACAGTTTCTCTTCTTGTGATTGATCCCTTGCAACTGTGCGAGCAACTGTTGTTTGTGGAGTTGCAACTGTTTGTAGTTCTGGTGCAGCTATTGAAGTACCTTGCACATCCTTCTCTTGCTCCTTTATGATTTCCTTCTCCCCCTTTTTGATTGGAACTGATTGCGAGGGAGAGGCATGCATTTGTTGAAACATTTGATCATGCATTCAAAGAACCTCTGTTGCTTGCAATAGAGAGGTTGATAAAGCCTTGATTTGATTGTGTTGCTGAATAATTAGCTCATTATGCTTGGCAAGCAGCTTGTCTTTTAAGGTACTCCTCTTTTTGAGATAAAGAAAGGCAGCAAGAAATGGTACTAGATCAGAATTCGTCAATGCTTTATGTTTCATGCAAGCCTCAATGTCAGCATGTGTTGCCACTTCAAACATATCACCGACAGATAAAACTGGTAGGTCACTCCTAGAAGATCCCTCACCAGTACCCCTTTGTTCTTGGTACTGGGGATTTCCAAAAGCTGTTTGACCAGCCTTTGTTGCCGTGGGTGAGGTCTTACTTATGTTAACACTGCCCTGTTCACCCCTTGCAGATGAAACCGTAGTGTCAGCCTCAAGAACCACATGATCACCCTCTTTAGGAGTGATCACCTCCTCAGTGTGCTTGGGAGACAGCACAATAGGTTCCCTTTGGATATTCTGCACAGGTGAATGCACCTGTGTAGGGCTTACAGTTTGGGATGATGGAACTGTGGTGGAAGGAGCACCAACAGTTCTTTTCTTTTTTCTGAACGTTATAAGTGAGGGGGCTTGTGTAGTAGCTTTAGAAGGAGTAGCAGAGGGAGATATTTGAGTATCGTGAGCTGTGGGTTCCAGAGTTGGTGGTGTAGCAATAGTTTGGGCTTCATGCTCAACTCTGGCAGCTCTGTTTCTTGAAAGAAACTCCACCATTGCAAAGAGTGGTGAAGTGATGTTACCCGAGAAATTCTTCCCATTTAACAACAGTTTGCTCAATGTGGAGGCCACATGAGCAGAGGGAATCAGAACCCTCTTGTGAGTTTGAAGATTTGGCAATAATAAGTTTAAACATGTTTGCACAAATCTGGGGTACATCAAAAAGAGACCATATTTGGTCCCGAGATGCTTTACCATTCCATTAAAAATTAGTTTAGAAAAGTTGAAGCAGCGATTGTTGGCCAAACAGATTAAGGCCAAGGCAATGTTGCTTCCAAACTCATTCCAGCCGGTTCTTTTAGGACTTAAACATTGTTGTAGGGTATGTATTAAATATTTCCAGTGAGCGCAAAATTGTCCTTTGTAAAAGGTACCCTTTCCCCTAGGGCCCTCATACCCCAGTTTAATCAACTCCTCATGCAAGAATTCCAAGGAGACTGAATCAGAATACTCACCCTCAAGATCATTAAGTTGAAGGTGTTCACGGATGGTATTCTCAGCGATTGAAACATCATGGCTATCCACACTTGAAGTGATCCATTGCACTCCATCTATTTCAGTGAGCGTAGCATTTTTCCAGAACCGATCAAGATAAGAAGTGTAAATGGTTGGATTGATGGTGAGAGCAATAATAAGATTTGATAGGGTAAGATAGTCGATCATATCATGAAAGACATGCAACTCAGTTGATTTGGAGAGGAAGGCAAGCATGTTGTGTTCTTTGACAAATGGAGGGGGAGCCATGGCGATTTCGAAGATAGCGTCTAGGGTTTTAGCGTTTGATTGAAGGTTAGTAAGCGTAAAGGAAACTGCAAGGAGGGAATGACTTATATATGTAATGCATATTAAATGCAATTCAAAATTCCTCAGAATATCTTCAAAGACTGAAATACCATTGACTAACAGTTGACGGAGAGTATGGAGCTAACAGTTGACAACTGTTTGGCTAATGAACTTCAACTGTAACTCTCCCCCTTAACTGATTAGGCCGCTTGCCTAACAGTTGTAACACCAAAGTACTAACAGTTGACAACTGTTAGTTATAATTTGTACTATAAAGCCCTGAACACTTTCATAAACAGTTGTTAGACTGACAACTAACAGTTTCAAACTGTTAGTGTGAAAACACAAAAATCATAGACAGAATAGCTAACAAAGCATTATTCTAAGTTAATCATACCAATATTTGAGATTAGAAAGTTAAATCTGCTTACATCAAATGCTTTGGTAAACAGATCAGCTAACTGATCATCAGTATGTACTTTTAAAACTTGGATTAACCTTTTCTCATCGCAGTCTCTGATGAAGTGAAACCTGATTTCTATGTGTTTTGTTTTTTACTGCTTCACTGGATTGTTCACAATGCTGATAGCACTAGTGTTATCAACATAGATAGAAGTATTCAAAAGAGTCATACCATAATCCAGAAGCTGATTCTGAATCCATAATACTTGAGAACAACAACTTGATGCAACAATGTACTCAGCCTCAGCTGTTGAAGTGGACACTCTTGTTTGTTTCTTGCACTGCCATGACACCAGTCTTGAGCCAAAGAATTGTCATCCTCCAGATGTTGATTTTCTATCCACATTTGCTTCACCATAGCCACTATCAGAATATGCCACTAATTCAAAAGGTGAATCCTTAGGATACCACAGACTTAACTTTTGTTGGCCTTTGAGGTACCTAAAGATCCTTTTTACAGCAAAGAGATGTGACATCTTGGGACTACATTGAAACCTGGTACAAACACACATAACAAACATTATATCTGGTCTAGAAGTAGTTAAGTACATTAATGAACCTATCATAGACCTATACAAGTGTATGTCTACATTCTCCCCCTCAGGATCTGCTCACAACTATTTGTGTGTTTCCATGGGAGTGCTTGCCAGCTTTACATCTTGATAGCCAAACTTGTCCAAAATGTCTTTGACATACTTTGACTGACTGAGAAAGATACCAGATGGCTTTTGCTTAACCTGTAACCCCAAGAAGAATGTAAGTTCCCCCATGGAGCTCATCTGGAATCTCTTATGCATGATGGCTTCAAATTCCTTGCAAAGATTATCATTGGTAGATCCAAAGATTATATCATTAACATAGATCTGTACAAGTAAGATCTTTGTTTCAACTATCTTTGTAAACAAAGTTTTATCAATTGTGCCTCTTTTAAACCCATTCTCAATCAAATGAGATGACAATGTCTCATACCAAGCTCTAGGAGCCTGATGTAACCCATACAAGGCTTTATCCAACCTATATACCCTATCAGGATACTTTGAGTCTTCAAAACCAGGTGGTTGACATACTTACACTTCCTCATCAATGGTTCCATAGAGAAAAGATGATTTGACATCCATTTGATATACCTTAAATCCTTTGCAACTTGCATAGGCAAGGAACAATCTGATAGCTTCTATTCTGGCAACTGGGGCAAAGACATCATCATAATCTATACCCTCTTCCTGAGTATAACCCTGTGCAACAAGTCTAGCCTTATTCTTAATGACTATTCCTCTTTCATCCTTCTTATTTCTGAACACCCATTTGGTGCCAATTGCTCGTTTGCCTCGAGGGAGTTCTACCAGTTTCGACACTTGCTGAATTTGGAACTGTAAAAGTTCCTCTTGCATAGCTTCTACCCAAGAAGGGTCTCTCAATGCCTCTATTGCTTTCTTTGGTTCTATCTGTGATAGAAAGCAGGCATTCACATCAAACTGGTCAAGAGTTACGCCACTATTTTCACTTTGCAGCATACCCCTTGTTTGAATGGTTGTGGCAGGATCACCTATAATCTGTATTGGAGGATGATTCTTGTGAATTCTTGATGTAGTAATGTTCTCTTCAGGCAAGGAATTCTCCAAATTTGACATATCAACCTTAGAGTTTCTTGCATTCCCAGAAGTGATACACACTTGGTCGGCAACTGTTTGATGTTCAGATGCATGGTGATGGGTAGGAACATGAAATTCCTTGTCAGCATCATCATTTATTTGGCCATCAGCATTTGAAGAATTATTTTCAGTGAGAGGAAGCACCACAAAGTCTTTATTCACTGTGTTTTCATCAACAGTTGTTGGATTCAAACAAACAGTCTCAAGACTGTTGACACTGTTGGAAACTGTTTGTTGATTTGTACCAACAGTTGTAGAATATCAGCAGCTGTTCTGTGGAAAAATCAAAAGACAAAGATTTGGTTAGTGCATCAATATCAAATAACCACTCAGGACCATTACATCCTGCATTGATTTTATTCTCATTGAAAGATACATGCATACTCTCTTCTATGATCCTAGACACAATGTTGAAGACTCTATAGGCTTTGCTTTGAGTGGAATAGCCTACAAAGAATCCTTCTTCAGCCTTGCTTTCACACTTTCCTAATTGGGACTTGGTATTTAGGATAGTGCAGGGACATCCAAATGGTTTCAAAAAATTGATCAATGGCCTTTTGTGAAGAAATAACTCATAGGGAGTTTTCCCTTTGGACATGACAACTTGTACTCTATTCTGAACATAGCAAGCAGTGTTCACAGCTTCTGCCCAAAATGTCATTGGGAGCCTAGAATCAGCTAGCATTGATCTAGCAGCTTCTATCAAAGTCCTATTCCTTCTTTCAGCCACTCCATTCTGTTGTGGAGTCCTAGGAGCACTAAACTGTCTTTCAATCCCTTTCTCTTCACAGAAACTGTTTAGCTCATAGTTCTTGAATTCAGACCCATTGTTAGACCTAATGACTTTCACCTTTAAATCGGACTGATTTTCAATTCTAAGAATAAGGGATTTAACTAACTCTATTGTTTCATCCTTAGATCTAAGAAATTGAACCCAAGTAAATCTGGTGAAGTCATCAACTATGACTAAACAATAAGCTTTCTTCCCTATACTAACTACAGATGTAGGACCAAAAAGATCCATGTGTAATAACTGTAAAGGTGTAGAGATGGAAGAAACTTCTTTGGTCTTAAAAGAAGTTTTGTGTTGCTTGCCTTTGAGACAAGCAATACAATGATCATCACATGAGAATTCCTTTAGAGGTAAACCTCTTACCAAACTGTTTTTAGCTAACAAATTCATGGTTTTAAAATTCATGTGACACATCCTTCTATGCCAAGTGGCAGACTCATCCTGAGATGCCTTGGAGAGTAAACAACTTAAAATATTCTGTTGAGCAACCTTTTGTGTATCCAAGCAGTAAACATTATCCTTTCTTGGTGCTCTCAAAAAAATGTCCTTTTCTGATAACTTAAAATCTTTTGAAAGGATAATGCATTCAGTATCTGTAAACACTACTTTGTTTCCAATGTCACAGATTTGGGATACACTCAACAGATTGTATGTGTTCACACCTTTCAGATGAAACAGTAGCTGAGGAAGCATTCCCAATAAGTACTGTCAAGGTGTATGCTAAGTAAAAGACTTATCACATTGTGATGGGAAATGCACTGACTCAATGGTTTGATCTTGAGTTCATAGAGCATAACAAAACATAGCTCTCATATTTGATAAAAGCAAAGTTCTTTGGCCCTGCTAAAGTTAAAGAAAATCTTATTCAGAGGCTCAAAGAAAGATTGGAATCCCTACAGTCCAAGAAAGGTTAACTTTCAAGTTTTGATTGAAACAGTTTTGCATAAGTTACTTATGTTAAGTTTTCTGTGGTCGAACCCGATAAACAACTTAAGTATATTGTTCAATATCTTAAGTTAGGGGGAGATTGTTGGGAAATAAGGCTAAGTAAGTTAAAACTGTTGAACATGCAAAAAGCAAAATTGTTGGAGTAAGTTTTGAGAAAACAGTTTCAAAGCTGTTAGTACAAAAAGATTCAGAACTGTTAGTTATATCACATCCACTGTTGGAAGAGAATGAAGAGAAGACTGTTAGAAGAAACTCAGAACTGTTTATTCAACAAACAGTTTCTGTTGAGATATTTATGGAAATTGCTATCTTCGTGGATTTAAAAGATATCTTATCAAGTTTTAAAGATTATCAAGATTATCTCACAAAGATAGAAGATTAACAAACTTCAAAAACCTAAAGGGTTATAAATACTCTGTGTAGATTAGTTTGTTAGAATTGCTTTTGATTTACACTTATTCGTATTGTTTTAATATTTTCAGAAAGTGTATTAGCCTCCAAGTTTCTCTGAAACCTAAGAACAGTTTGTGTTTTTCGTCTAACAAAAAAGTTAGATTAGAGGTGTTGGTGAATATTGTAATCATCTTTGATTATTAATAAACATCTTGTGTTTAAAGTTATTCTCTGAATTGATTGAATTGTTCTTGTGATTAAAACCTTTATTAAAATCAATTAAGTGTGATTCCGCAACTTCTTAGTTGATTGTGATTAAATTCAAATGTTGTCTTTTCATACAAGTCTGATTTAAGATAGTAAAAGATATTTCTTGTTATTTTGTTTATTTACGATCCTGACAAGTAGTAAATAAAACTTGATGTGCGTGTAGCGTACCAGTTTTAAATTTATAAAATCCGAATTATTTAGCACGACTACAACACAAATAGGCAAGAGAACATAATCGTATCGTAGTATAGTAAATAAGTACGGGTGTCGAACACAAGTTTTTGGCGCCGTTGCCGGGGAATGGTTTTATTTTGGTATAACTTGACTAATTCTTTATTAAACGATCCTTCCCGCGAGTTTTGGCTCAAAAGGAAGTTAATTTCTAGTTTTTACCTATTTTAGTCGTTTCTAGCGCTATTCTAGTTTTCTGTCGATGTCTCTTTTGTGATTATGTATTGGCCCGAGGATCATCCGATCTGTTGGAAGTCCTTCCTTAAAGATTTGTTGAATGAATTTTACGATGATGGCATTGAATGGGATGACTACGATTTTATCCCAAAAGATGATGAGAATGACCACCCGATTGGCTCTCCTGATGAACCACATGTTAGTCCTGAACCGTACTATTCCGACGACTCCGATTCTGATGACAATATACATTTTGAGCCTTGTGTGGAGGTGGAGTCGAGAGAAGATGCTTAGTCTGATGGAGATATTCTGGAGTGTCTCGCTGACCTGCTTGAGGAACTAGAAGAATATTCAGAGGATGAACCGTCGACCCTCGTCCAACCAGCACCCACATTAGGATTAGAACCAAAACCCGTATGGGGACCCTCCCTTCTTGAGAGAGAAGACGTGGAGAATTGTGCAGATGAAATCTTGGACTATCTGGAATTTCTACTCTTCGAGGAGGACGCTCCAAACTCAAAAAAGGAGGTAACCACGGAATCGAGTGAGGAGTTGGAGTCGCATTATGGAATTCCTTTAGCGCCGGGAATTCTGTGGAGTACTTCAAGTGCAGAAAAGGATCAGGTGGATAACTTAGACAACATCGGGAGCCGGTTGGAGTCTTTGCTTGAGTCACAATTGAGTTCACTGTCACTAGGAGGATCCAAAATTTAGAACGCGAGAGAGATGTTTGTAGAGACCAAGGAGGTGCAGTGGAGCGCAGCACTCGCAGTAGCATTCCAAATCGGTAACAAATATACATCACCCTGTATGTATAAATATTACCACCTGCACTTGATTGCGAGTGTAGGGTCATTCGTTCGAAGTCACAATAAATAAATTCGGAGTCAAGCTAGAGACTCAGACAAAAACAAGCGCTTCTCGGGAGGCAACCCGTGTTTAGTTTAGGTTTTTCTTTCTTCTTTATTTTTGTATTTCGTTTCATTTTTGTTCAACTTTGTGGGTGTGTTACCTAGAAACCCTCACGAGACTACAACTCGTCCACTCGGGCTACTGAGGGGTTTAAAGGCTTGTTGCATACGCTAAATGCAACCGTGATTCCTACGAAAGTGAGTTAGGTTTTTCTTTTTGTTTTTGTTTTAGGGAGTCCTAGCCTAGATATTCTTCATATATGCTTCTGAAATTCTTCATATAAAATCACATTCAGACATTACTATCATTTGTGTACATTTTTGTGTGTCTGACGATATGCTTTGAGTGGTTTATATTTCAGCTATGGCTTTTAATTTATGGAGTATGCGCGTATATGCTGACATCTATCTGCTCCATTCGCCTAACTATACCCAGGGAGTTTTTCTACCTTTTTACTTTGTTATATTTTTATTGTGTACAATGGGGACAATGTACAATTTAAGTGTGGGGTAGGTGATTAGAAAATATTTTCTCGCTTGAAATTTATTTGTCCTCGTAGTAAATTGTTGATTATATTTGGGGCGTTAAATTTTAAAATTTTAATATCATTCGAGTTAAAAGTTAGATATTATTTTAGAATGTCAAGGTTGTTGACTTTTAAACAATTCATAGTTATATCTAGCTTTTATGTATAGTACTTGTGGCTTTTCGTCAATTCCTTAGAAATTTGAGTTTATAGAAATCAAACTTTAATTTTTGAATTGCTGCAATAAATTATGAGGTTAAGCCCTTTTTGAGTCTAAGCTTGACAAAAATAGACTGAGTATGAATTTTCAATTTTTATAAACATATGTTTAAAAAAGAAAAAAAGTGAAAAAAACCAATGTGCAAAAAATGAAAAATATATGCAAACGTGCTAGAAAAAATATATAAGTCAAATAAATGGTCTTTGAAACTCGAATTAGTAAACTCTGATGGGTGTTCTACACCTAATCACCTAAAGCCAACTGGTTTGGGATCGGTTGAGTTGAGGATTCGCTACATGGGTTCCATAGAAAGTCATAGACTTATAAAAAAGAGATAAAAACATATGTAAAAATAAAGTTGGAAATCTGCAATAAGTCTTGAGGTTGGGGGATTCCTAAAGGGTAAATTAACCAAATTAAATATAAATGCAATTCTTAAATTAAGGTTTGGATATGTATATATGAAAAAAATCATTTGGGATGGTTGAAATGTAAATATGGATCAAATCGTGAGTATGTGCATAATTCTAAGTATAGTCAATGTTTTGTTTTTAATCAACCTTTTTGACATTTGTAAGTGATATTTAATTTTTCAAATAATGATATTGATTATTTAGATTTATAGCCTGGATAGAGTTGTAGTTTGCTTGGGGACAAGCAAAGTTCAAGTGTGGGGTATTTTCATATCGCCAAATTTAGATATATATTTTAAGCGATATCTATTTTATTTTAGCCTGTTATTATTTATAAATTTGTAAAATATACTTAAATATCATCATTTAGTGAATTTAAGGTTAAAAAGGCGGAATATGAAAAGTTTTGAGCAAAAACCAGAAAAAAATGAAGAAATAAGAAAAGTTGTCCGCGCTGACACACCTCCACTATTTTGATCATATTTCACTCATACGAACTCGGATTGAGGTGATTCAAAAGGCCACGGAAACTAGACTCAGAGGGCTACAAAATCATTTTTATGGTCAAAGTCTAAAAAAGCGATGTCGCAGCGCGACAGTTAAGTTGGTCGCGGCGCGATGCGACCTGATCAGAATTTCAAATTTTAAAAGAGTTTTGGATCGCGTCAAACTCACCCGTCGCGACGCGACACTTACCTGTCGCGGCGCGACGCCTCTGTTTTCAGTTTTATATATAAACGAATGTCCAGATCGGTTTTCGGAAGAACAACCCAACATATACTACCCAAACACTGCCAAAACACGTCCAAAAGCATTCTAGGAGCTGTGGAGCCAAGATTTGAAGGATTGGAGCTTAGAATTTGAAGATTTCGGCTTTGGATCATCCTGGGTTTATCGTTCTTTCTTATCCATCTTCTGTTTTCTAATGTTTATTAATTTTCAGAAGTTTATTGGGATGTTTCTAGGCTAGTTCTTTCTTGTTTTCCTCCCTAGAGGAGATGAACCTCAATAAAGTTGATTAATTTATGTTAATTTGGACATGTTTGCTATATAATTTGTCTTGTATTGCTTAATTGATGATCCACATGTGTTTTGGTTTCTGTTTTTAGAGTTTATTTACTGAGTTTGCACAAATTGGAGGACCAATCCACTTGTGTAACTTGAATGTTGATTGTTTAAGACCAATAGACAATCTAGACTAGTGATAGACCAATCCTAGGTTAAGCTTCTAAAAAAGGAAACTTTAATGTGTGTGATGAATATATAATGACCAATTATATGTTAATACATGTTTTGTTAACCTAAACAAATATAAAGATTAAGTCTTTCTTGACACGAACTTAAAATCGGATAACTTTGTGTTTTAATCGACTTCATGACCTTAAGTTTGATTAAATTGCATAGTTAATAAAGTTAGTTAATCCGATCAAGATGCTAACGAATATAGGAATGGGTATATGCTAATTTATTGTCCATTGCACGCATTAATTGAATTAATTAGCTAAAAAGAGGTGAAATCGAGTCTAGGGTTGGAAACCTTTGAATTGATAAGTTTAAATCCATAAAGTTTGTTGCTTTCCACTTCTTTTGGTTTGTTCTTGGTTCTTGTTATTAACATTTAGTGAGTTGGATAATAAAGCTTGAATCTTTATTGTTAAGATTCTAAATCCCCCTATTTACTGCTTTTAAATAGTTTAATATTTAATTAGTAGAGTTATATTCAAAATCATACTCGTTCCCCTTGAGTTCGACACCCGACTAACTAACTATAATACGAAACGATTAGGTACACTTGCCTATTCGTGTAGTTTTTAGTAAATAAATTGGTAAAATATAAATTTAAAACTAGTACGTAAAACGCACATCAAGTTTTTGGTAAATAAATCGATAAAATATTTTGTTTATTTAAGATATTTTGTTTATTTACAGCCTTTGTTGCCGTGGGTGAGGTCTTACTTATGTTAACACTGCCCTGTTCACCCCTTGCAGATGAAACGGTAGTGTCAGCCTCAAGAACCACATGATCACCCTCTTTAGGAGTGATCACCTCCTCAGTGTGCTTGGGAGACAGCACAATAGGTTCCCTTTGGATATTCTGCACAGGTGAATGCACCTGTGCAGGGCTTACAGTTTGGGATGATGGGACTGTGGTGGAAGGAGCACCAACAGTTCTTTTCCTTTTTCTGAATGTTATAAGTGAGGGGGATTGTGTAGTAGCTTTAGAAGGAGTAGCAGATGGAGATATTTGAGTATCGTGAGCTGTGGGTTCCAGAGTTGGTGGTGTAGCAATAGTTTGGGCTTCATGCTCAACTCTGGCTGCTCTGTTTCTTGAAAGAAACTCCACCATTGCAAAGAGTGGTGGAGTGATGTTACCCGAGAAATTCTTCCCATTTAACAACAGTTTGCTCAATGTGGAGGCCACATGAGCAGAGGGAATCAGAACCCTCTTGTGAGTTTGAAGATTTGGCAATAATAAGTTTAAACATGTTTGCACAAATCTGGGGTACATCAAAAAGAGACCATATTTGGTCCCGAGATGCTTTACCATTCCATTAAAAATTAGCTTAGAAAAGTTGAAGCAGCAATTGTTGGCCAAACAGATTAAGGCCAAGGCAATGTTGCTTCCAAACTCATTCCAGCCGGTTCTTTTAGGACTTAAACATTGTTGTAGGGTATGTATTAAATATTTCCAGTGAGCGCAAAATTGTCCTTTGTAAAAGGTACCCTTTCCCCTAGGGCCCTCATACCCCAGTTTAATCAACTCCTCATGCAAGAATTCCAAGGAGACTGAATCAAAATACTCACCCTCAAGATCATTAAGTTGAAGGTGTTTACGGATGGTATTCTCAGCGATTGAAACATCATGGCTATCCACACTTGAAGTGATCCATTGCACTCCATCTATTTCAGTGAGCGTAGCATTTTTTTAGAACTGGTCAAGATAAGAAGTGTAAATGGTTGGATTGATGGTGAGAGCAATAATAAGATTTGATAGGGTAAGATAGTCGATCATGTCATGAAAGACATGCAACTCAGCTGGTTTGGAGAGGAAGGCAAGCATGTTGTGTTCTTTGACAAACGGAAGGGGACCTCACCCACGGCAACAAAGGCTGGTCAAACAGCTTTTGGAAATCCCCAGTACCAAGAACAAAGGGGTACTGGTGAGGGATCTTCTGGGAGTGACCCACCAGTTTTATCTGTCAATGATATGTTTGAAGTGGCAACACTTGCTGACATTGAGGCTAGCATGAAACACAAAGCATTGACGAATTCTGATCTAGTACCATTTCTTCTTGCCTTTCTTTATGTCAAAAAGAGGAATACCTTACAAGACAAGCTGCTTGCCAAGCATAATGAGCTAATTATTCAGTAACACAATCAAATCAAGGCTTTGTCAACCTCTCTATTGCAAGCAACAGAGGTTCTTCGAATGCATGATCAAATGTTTCCACAAATGCATGCCTCTCCCTCTCAATCAGTTCCAATCAAAAAGGGGGAGAAGGAAATCATAAAGGAGCAAGAGAAGGATGTGCAAGGTACTTCAACAGCTGCACCAGAACTACAAATAGTTGCAACTCCACAAACAACAGTTGCTCAAACAGTTGCAAGGGATCAATCACAAGTAGAGAAACTGTCTGCTGTTGATAGAGTGTTGATCAATAGGATGATCATGTCTGGGGATTATCCGACAACAGAAGGAAATCATAAAGGATCAAGAGAAGGATGTGCAAGGTACTTCAATAGCTGCACCAGAACTACAAACAGTTGCAACTCCACAAACAACAGTTGCTCAAACAGTTACAAGGGATCAATCACAAGAAGAGAAACTGTCTGCTGTTGATAGAGTGTTGATCAATAGGATGATCATGTCTGGGGATTATCCGACAACAGAAGTATTCAAATCATGGTCTAAAGCTAAACAAAATCATTTGATTGAGGTTGGTGCTCAAACGCTTAATATTAGCACATTCAAAATGGCCCAAAAGATTGATGATGGGTGGCTGGATGGGAAAGTATCTAAACTAGAGCCGATTGCACCTAAGCCAGGATTCAAAGGCATTGCAATTCAAGAATCAAAGAAAGATGAAAAAATGCCTCCTGTGCTAGGAAAGGGAAAGGAAGTTGTTGTTGATATTCCAAAGTTAAAACTTTCAAAGGATCGACAAGAGGAGTATGATCATGAGCTTGCTTAGAGGCTAAATGCTGAAATGGAGCAACAAGAGCAAAAAGATTTTAAATTAGCTCAAGAGATAGATGCTGAAATAACAAAGGAGATTGAGGAGGAAGAAAAGGCAAAGAAGGCTGATAAGGGAGTGAAAAGAAAGAGAATTGAAAGAAAGAAAACAGTTCCACTTTCAAAGCAAACAGCTGAAAAGAAAAAGCAGATATCTAAACCTAAACAGCTTCAACAATCCCAAACAGTTCAAACATCAAAAGAAAAAGCAAAGGCTGGTATGGTACAAACCATTTTGCAAGATAAGCTCAGAATGGAGGTTGAACAAAAGCTAGATCAGCTTGTGGAAGCTCAACTCGAACAAAAATCTCATATAACTGAATGGAGATTTGAATTGTTAAGAATTGAAACTGGGAAGCAAGGAGTAACAATTGTGAGAGAGATTGAACCAATTGAAAGCTATGCAAGCTTCTTACAAATGATGGATAGTATGACCAGGAGATATGTGCAAGAAATGTATGAATATGGTCTAAGGCACTATGGAGAAGCTGCTAGTATTGAAATCAGAGTGTTGATGAGACATTTAACAAGCATATGTGACCCTCTGAGAGTAATGCAAATGTTAATAGCTGAGGAAGCATTCCCAATAAGTACTGTCAAGGTGTATGCTAAGTCAAAGACTTATCACATTGTCATGGGAAATGCACCGACTCAATGGTTTGATCTTGAGTTCATAGAGCATAACAAAACAAAGCTCTCATATTTGATAAAAACAAAGTTCTTTTGAAAGGATAATGCATTCAGTATCTGTAAACACTACTTTGTTTCCAATTTCACAGATTTGGGATACACTGAACAGATTGTATTTGAGTTGTTCAACAAAGTAAACATCATTAAAAGTAAGGTTACCTGCATCTACAGCTCCCTTACCCGTGATTCTTCCTCCCTTTGGATTTCCTCCAAATGCTACAAATCCTCCATTGATTCTTTTGAAATCCTTCAAGCAGTGTGGATTTACAGTCATCTGCCTTGAGCATCCACTATCCTCATGCTAGATTGCTCCTTGATTGGCCCTATGAATGCTCTGTACAAAATAAACTCAGTTAGTAGTAGGAAGTACCCAGGCCATGTAGGTCTTGGGTACACTATTCATGTCATAGTATTTAACAACAGATTGAGTTTTCTTAATTTCATCCCAATCATATTTCTCTATTCTGTATGAAGAATATTTAGTGAGAGCATATGGTTTCCAACTGTTGTGATTTATATGTCACTTGGTTTGTCTTTCAGAAGAATTATCAGATTTAGTTTCTTCAGAAACTGTTTGTTTTTGCACTTTTACCCAAGCCAAACAACCATTCTTTGTCTTTGGCTTAACAGTTGAAGAACCGTTAGACTGTTTTGGCTTAACAGTTGAAGAACTGTTAGACTGTTTTGGCTTAACAGTTGAAGAACTGTTGGATTGGTTTCTGGTACTTGGTTTTTGGGTCCTATATAGCTGTTGATTATGATAACAGTTGTGAGCCAAGTGATTTGCTTTCCCACAAATGTAACAATTCTTTGTGCCCATAATTTGTTTCTATTTCTTTGATTCCCCCTCACTGGTGCTGAAGAAGGAAATTTTTGCACACCATGCTGTTTGCATGTGCAAATAGACATTTCTGTATGCTTCTTCACATGTTTGTTTTTGGATTTTAATTTTGAAGCCTTCTTCTTTTGTTTTGCAACTGCAACTTCATCAATCTCCTTCTTTCCTTTGGTATTAATACTAACAGTTGAAGTTTTTGGATGAAAACTGTTTGGACTTTCCTTGGAACTGTTAGTGTAAAGATGGGGACTGTTTTCAACAGTAGTGAAACTGTTTATAGAAGTAACAGCTTTGAAGGGTTTTGGTTCACTGGCGGAAGGTTCTGAGGATTCTTTTACAAACATCACATGTTGTGAAGAAGAGTTAGGTGCTTTTGGTTCACAACTGATGTGATTTTCGATTGAAATAATTTCCTCTTTCTTCACAAATCCTTCCTTCTTTTCATCAATTATCTCATATACAACTCCCTCATCTTCACTTTCTAGCTGTGGATCTGCTGACTTCAATTCTTCCTCTAGTGGTTCATCAACATACCTTTCAGCTACATCAGTCATGGGAGTTATATAGGTGTGATTGTATGGAGGAGGAGTCTGTTTGTAGCCTATACCTGATTTTATTTTATTTGAGATCTGTGATTTCAAAACAGTTTCAAGCTTAAGGGATGAAGCTTTAAACATGTTCAAATCTATGTCCACACCATTCAATTTCTTGGTAAATTCATCTATTTTATTCTCTTTCTCACTCAACTTCTCCTTAAGACTATCAATCTCTTCTTGAAGTTGCTCTTTCTCCCACTTGTGATACTTTCTATCATAGTCCATTTGCAATTCATTAGCCTGATAATCTTTGATTTTCTTTTCAAAGCTCTCAATTACAGCACTGGTTTCATACCTTCTTTCTTCCATTTTGCTTAGAGCAGCACACACCTTTCTGTTGTGTACTCTAAACCTTTTAACTATAGCTCTACATTCACCAGGACATAGTTTAGAAGATACCTGAATGTCTTCTGTCTCTGATATATCCATGTTGATGGAGGAGTTAGTTAATGCCATCAATGCTTTGTTGTGAGTTGCTTGCTCAGCCTGATCACTCCAATCAAACCCATAACCTTCTTGAGAGACCAATGCTGATGAGGTGGGAGTTGAATTTTGACCTTGATTCTTGCTTTGTCCACCAGATCTGCATTCTCTAGCAAAGTGACCATGCTGTTGACATTTGAAACATCTTACTTTGGATTTGTCAAATCCAGTCTGACCATCAGCCCTGAAGTTCATGTTTTGTCTTCCTGTTCTTTTGATGAACCTTTTTGCTCTTACAGTCAGCATAGCCATCTACCATTTGAGATCCATCTCCTCAAGATCATCTGGATGCACTTGCTCAAGATCCTCATTTGTAAGGGTTGAATGTGCATGACTTGCTAAGAATGCTTCAAGCACTGCATCAGAAGTATTCATATCTACTCCAGTAACAGCACCTACACAACCATCAGCAGAGTTAGTTAAAGAACGATTTGAGTCCATACCTGAGGATGAGAGAAGAGCAGCATTGTGACTAGGGATCATTGACTTCCCTTTTCCTTCAATTTCCCGTTCAAACACAATTAAACTGTTGTAGAGATCATCTAATTCTATATCCTCCAAAGAGTCCTTAGTCCTCCATTGTGCAGCATATACTGTCCACTCATCACCTAAAGACCTAAGGAACTTTCTATTAATTTCATCTTGCTCTGTTCTAATCTTTGCACTCTCAAGTTGACTTACTAGCTTATAGAACCTATGAAAGATCTGAGTGATGCTCTCATTCTTTCCACTAGAAAAGTTCTCATAAGCTTGTTTGAGAAGATCCCTTTGATTTCTTTTGGAGCTTGCATTCCCTGCAAACCTTTTCTCTAATGCATTCCACAATTCATAAGAAATCTCAAACTTCTTAAACTGATGTTGATATTCATTAGGAATAGCAATCTGAAGAATGCTTAGAGCTTTCATCTCTAGCATCCTCTCTTTTCTTTCAGCATCTGTTTTTGGTGGTGGTTTCTTCCTAGGTTTTCAAGTTTCATCTAAATCAACAGGAGTTATGGGCTCATTCTCAATAATTTCCCAAACAACATAGTCCATCAATTTACCATGCTGCTTGATTCTCAGTTTCCACATCTCAAAATCAGTTGGTTTGAGCATGGGAACACGAATGTTTGACCCATATCCAGTGTTTTCAGAAGATCCACCAGACTCCATTGTAATTCAGTAATTGAGAATTCTCAATTAAACAATAAACAGACTTTAAATCAATAAGAACACAGCAGATTGTGAAAAACCTTTAACTGGTGATTAACAGAACCTTAATGTTAAGGCTCTGATACCACTTGTCAGGATCGTAAATAAACAAAATAACAAGAATTATCTTTTACTATCTTAAATCAGACTTGTATGAAAAGACAACATTTGAATTTAATCACAATCAACTAAGAAGTTGCGGAATCACACTTAATTGATTTTAATAAAGGTTTTAATCACAAGAACAATTTAATCACTTCAAAGAATAACTTTAAACACAAGATGTTTATTAATAATCAACGATGATTACAATATTCACCAACACCTCCAATCTAACTCTTTTGTTAGACGAAGAACACAAACTGTTCTTAGGTTTCAGAGAAACTTGGAGGCTAATACACTTTCTGAAAATATTAAAAACAATACGAATAAGTGTAAATCAAAAGCAATTCTAACAAACTAATCTACACAGAGTATTTATAACCCTTTAGGTTTTTGAAGTTTGTTAATCTTCTGTCTTTGTGAGATAATCTTGATAGTCTTCAAAACTTGATAAGATATCTTTTAAATCCACGAAGATAGCAATTACCATAAATATCTCAACAGAAACTGTTTGTTGAATAAACAGTTTTGAGTTTCTTCTAACAGTCTTCTCTTCATTCTCTTCCAACGGTTGATGTGATATAACTAACAGTTCTGAATCTTTTTGTACTAACAGATTTGAAACTGTTTTCTCAAAACTTACTCCAACAGTTTTGCTTTTTGCATGTTCAACAGTTTTAACTTACTTAACCTTATTTCCCAACAGATACATATGACGAAGTCGATGGGGAATTTATTACCGTCATTCACCCGCACAATGATAACATATTTCCTCGTGTAGATCCATGTGACTTGGGTAATGAGTCACGAGATGATTGCTATCAAACCGACTGTGACGGTATTGTTGTACGAAAATGCAAGTGAACCATGTCATGATCAAGTTGGCACAGTCTAAAATTCATTGTATTTTTTGGTTAATTATTCTATGGAATGATAAGTTGTATCTTTGTAGGACTTCTATATTTAATAGTATATTGCAATTTATTATAGTAGATTAACTTTGTAAATCACAACATAAATACATTCCATGTCAGAACATCAATTTTACATTAGAATTCACTAATAAGCATATTACAATAACTAACAAGTATATTACAATAACCATTTCACCATCTCATTGACCATACCTTATCTGCTTAAGTACACTGCATATATTATACTTTTTGTTCAAAATGACTTTAATATGCAACAACATGGTGAAAGTCAGATTCGAACTTGAATCCCATCTCATCCATCTACAAAGAAACACGCGTTAGACCAATGAGCTAAATTTTACTTCAATTTAAAAACCTAATACTTATTATTTAACTATACATGATAGCTTTTGGCAAGTTAATACAAGCTAAACTTTAGACACACATAATAAGTTATATGAACATATGTACCAGATTTTGGTTACACTTAAATCATGTGTGACTAATATAAATTTTAATGATAATCGTTTTTACCCAATTTTGCTCTAAATAATAGCTACATTAATATTTCACGACGTGACTGTTATGAATATATTGCTAACATATAATCACCTAAAATGTGGCCATAAACATCAATTATATACACAATTGTGATATAGTGTGGCTATTATAAAGCCATATAGTCACATAACCGCTGCTAAAATAAATGTGACTATACGCGTTACCTTGTAGCAAGCTAATACACGCTAAACTTTACACACATATGATAAGTTACGTGACCATATGTACCGGATTTTGGCTACACTCATGTGTGACAAAACTCGGCTCTTTGATTTAGACACATAAACAATTACTTCATGTGACCATATAAAGTCTCATGATTTACTTACACAAACATTGAATGTGACTAATATCAAATTTAATGATAATCTCTTTTGCCCATTTTTTCTCTAAGTAATAGCAACATTAATATTCACGACGTGACTGTTATGAATATATTGGTCACATATAATCACCTATAATGTAGCCATAAACATCATTTAGATACAAATTTTTGATACGGTGTGGCTATTATAAAGCTATATAGTCACATAACCATACCAAAATAAATGTGACTATATAAAATAGCTTCTTGCAAGCTAACACACACTAAACTTTAGACACACATAATAAGTTACGTGACCATACTACCGGGTTTTGGCTAAAATTAAATCATGTGTGACAAACTTAAGTCTATGATTTAGACACATAAACAATTACTTCATGTGACATATAAAGTCTCATGATTTAGACACACAAACACTCAATGTGACTAATATCAAATTTAATGATAATTAATCATTTTTGCCCATTTTCTCTAAATAATAGCCACATGAATATTTCAAGACGTGACTGATATGAATATATTGGTCACATATATGCACCTAAAATGTGGCCATAAACATCATGTAGATACACATTTGTGATATGGTGTGGCCATTATAAAGCCATATAGTTACATGATAGTGTTACAAATAAATGTGACTATACACATTGGCTTTTGCCAAGCTAACACACGCTGAACTTTAGACACACATAATAAGTTATGTGACCATATGTACCAAGATATTGGCTACACTTAAATTATGTGTGAACAAATCGACTCTATGATTAGTCACATAAACAATTACTTAATGTGACAAAAAGTCTCATGATTTAGACACACAAACACTCAATGTGACAAATATCAAATTTAATGATAGTTAATCATTTTTGCCCATTTTTTCTCTAAATAATAGCCACATGAATATTTCAATATGTGATTGTTATGAATGTATTGGTCACATTTAAGCACCTAAAATGTGGCCATAGACATCATTTAGATACACATTTGTGATATGATATAGCTATTATAAAGCCATATAGTCACATGATCGTGCTAGAAATAAATGTGACTATACACATTGGCTTTTGGCAAGCTAACACACGCTTCACTTTAGACACACATAATAAGTTATGTGACCATATGTACCGGATATTGGCTACACTTAAATCATGTGTGACAAACTCGACTTTATGATTTAGACACATAAACAATTACTTCATGTGACAGAAAGTCTCATAATTTAGACACACAAACACTCAATATGATTAATATCAAATTTATCGATAATTAATCATTTTTGCCCATTTTTCTCTAAATAATAGCCACATGAATATTTTAAGACGTGACTGTTATGAATATATTGGTCACATATAAGCACCTAAAATGTGTCCTTAAACATCATTTAGATACACATTTATGATATGGTGTGGCTATTATAAAGCCATATAGTCACATGATCGTGGTAGAAATAAATGTGACTATACACATTAAATCTGGCAAGCTAACACATGCTAAACTTTAGACAAACATAATAAGTTACGTGACCATATGTACCGGATTTTGGCTATACTGAAATCATGTGTGACAAAACTCGACTCTATAAATTAGACACATAAATAATTACTTCATGTGACCATATATGGCATTTGGTCATAGTGTTCAAGTGTGTGACATAGATTTGTCACGTTTTATATGTATATCATGACTAATGATTTGAACTTACTCTTCACTTGTCACGCGTTCCAAATTCATATGTGGCTAAATAATCAGCCAAAAAAATAGTACTCACCTTTAGCAACATAAATGTTCGAAGGTGTGGCAATACATTTCCGAATGGTCACATGAGTAGAGTTCATGTGGCTAACTAATAATGTGAATTTTAGTTTGGTACCTTTAGCCACAAAAACATTTGAATGTGTGGCCATTTAATTCTAACTATGTGTGACCAAATCCTAGTTTTGTACTAGTGGACATCTCTGATCGGAGGTAAACCCGACAGTTCTTCGGGAAATACTTCAGGGTAATCAGACACTATCCTGACATATTGGACTGGTCGTTTCTCCATCTTGGCATCAATAACATATGCTAAGTAAGAGATACAACCTTTTGAAACAGACTTATGATCTTTAATAACAGAAATGATAGAAATGTCAGACTCCCGCCGCTCCCCTCGAGCTATTGTATAAGACCTCTTAGAAAGAGGGATCTTAATCATCTTCTTGGAATAGAGATTCTCAGCATTACGGCTGCTGAGCCAATCCATCCCAATTACCACGTCGAAGCCCGCAATCGGCATAACAAAGAATGAGATAGGGAAACTACTTCCCTCGACATCAAGAACAGCTACGGGAACTTTCCCTGTAATAGAGACTATCTTACCACTAGCAACCTCGACATTAAGTGGATCAATCAACTTAGAGACAGGCAATTTCAACTTCTTACAACAAGACATAGAGACAAAGGAGTAAGTAGCTCCAGAGTTAAATAACACACATGCAAGGGTATATTTAATAAGAAATGTACCCGTGATAACATCCCCTGCTGCCTTTGCCTCCTCTGCCATCATCTAGAATGCCCTCCCTTTCGCGCGAGGCGCATTGTCTTTCTTCTGCCCTCCAGAAGACCCACCGGTTCCTGAACTTTGTCTGTCGGGACAATCAACCATTCTGTGACCGGGCTTGTGGCACCGGTAGCAAACATCTTCTTTGTATCGACATTCAGTCATTGAATGCCCCCTCTGCCACACCGCAAACATCTTCTGGTTGCTTTATAACATTCACCAGAATGATAGGTTCGACATGAAGAACACCAAGGATTATCAGGTCTTGGATTCTTGGAAGTATCAGTTTTCCCACCTCCAGATGTTTGCCCTTTTGAAGAACCCAATTTTTGAGACGGCTGAAACTTCCTTTTATAACCCCTACTGGAAGCTTCGCCCCTGCACTGTATACGATCTCCCTCCATTTGTTGGGCCACTTCAAATGCCCGATCCAGAGTAACAGTTGCCGCACATTGGCGCGAAACTCCAATGGCAGGGCCCCACAAATCTTATTATCTTGGCATTTTCGTCCGGTATTAGGTGTGGAACGAATCTCATCTTATCAGTGAAAGCAGTGATGAGATCCTCCATCGAATTATCTCCTTTCTGGAGATTGTTGAATTCTTTCTCCATTCTTTCCATATCATATTGTCTGTAGTATTTCTTCAAAAGCTTCTCAGAGAATTGCTCCCATGACACAGGACTCAACACCTCCTTATTAACAGAGGCTTTTACCGTATCCCACCAAAAGATGGCACGACCCTTCAACATTCGTACTGCGTATTTCACGCAATACTCCGGGTCACACTCACATGATTCAAACGTTTGCTCCATCTCACGGAGCCACTACATAGTAACTGTGGGGTTATCACTCCCCTCGAACGTCGGAGGCTTGCACGACAAGAACTTCTTTTACGAACATGCCTTGCGTGGTTTGCCTAATGTGGTCTGCAACAAGAGCTCTTTGGCTATTCGAAGCTCTTCTTCCAGACGCTTTATATATGCTACCTGATCTGGCTCAGGTCTACCACCTTCAGCATTATGCTGAGAATGTTCATCTTCAGGTTGATAAGGCATATGCGAGGCCTCATCTTCCATATCTTTAAGTGCTTGCTCGGTATTACCGCGCTCAGCAGACATCTTTATCAATTTTCTATACAACAGAGAAGAGTATTTAATACTCTACTATACTTATCGTACTTGACAAGCTATCTTACAACATGTAATAATCATGCAACTCTCATACTCAACCCCCATAAAGTGTTGGGTTTTCGTGGTCCAAAAACACAGCGGAAGCAGAATGAGTAGAAAATATGTTTCAAAATTTGACTACGAATATGCCCACCACATGGACCAAAACATTAAACATGATTTAGCAACAAATAAAATACAAAAGGAATAGGCTCATACCCTTGAAGCTATCTTCCTTGTGCAATTCGATTTGGAGCTTGGAAGTTGCGTGTACTAACTTGTACACCTCGATCGAAGTCTACACCAAGATGTAATCGTCTCCCACTTGGTAGAGTGTTAGGTATATCAACCTAAACACCACAAATAGTCTAACACACAAAGTACCAAAGCCCTGACTACCTTTTGTGTTTAAGAGAGAGATATATGCAATATATGTTTTTATGTCTTTAAAGAACTAGCAACCTCACAATGGAATCATGTACCACCTTATATAGACCCCACAAGAGAGTATAAAAACGTGCATACATTGATTCTACATCAGTTACCAAATTAAACACCATTTTCTTCTTCATAAACAGCCTTGAAAGCTGTTTAAGAAGACTATTACTGCATAGGGCACGGCCGTGCCTCACGAGGCACGGGCGTGCTAGCCAAAAAGGCCACGCCCAAGTCATGCCTGACTTTGGCTCATGCCTGTCCACTGGGCACAGGGAACGGGCGTGCCTCCAATAGGCACGGGCGTACCTAGTCACGCCCAGCTTGGGCTTGTGCCTGCCCATAGGGCATGGCCGTACCTCATAGAGGCACGGGCGTTCCTGGTTCTGGTTTTTCTTTATCATTCGACCATCCTTGATGCCGGAATCGATACTTGGCATGTGAATCAATAGGCCCTTGCTTCATCAACCATGATACCAACTCGTATGTGTGTGTCGGTGAGCATAATCCACAAACTCCCACTTGCACATGACAAACTCACGAAAGGTGTCACCGACATAGAGCGGCCTCTAGCAAGGCATCTATGCCCCCATGTTAGCACAGGGTTTGTCTTCCCAAAACAAATACCTCACCAAAAGGAAAGGTCCTATAGATAAGTGATTACTTATCCCTTCGTTCATGATATCCGTTGTGAATGCAGGTCATGGAACATAGTCAACCCCATATCATTCACGATTGTGTTTCTCGATATAGACTAACTATGACTAACAATACAAGTTGCACAATTGATCCATTATCAGTTCAACTTGAGCACGGCCATGCATTTTGATTTTTCATCAGCTTAGTCAACGAGGGGCCCAAGGATATGTCTCAAAAGTGGAACGAATACCTTAGACTACATTGCCTAATCATAATAACAAGTTCTTGCCTGAAAACTTCCCTTATAACAGCTAGTTACGAACTGCGTTAGAAAGCAATCTAAACAAGTCCATGTTAATAATCAAGCAACACATGCATCTCCAGTAAAACGATAAATAATATTATCATCCTGATTTACTCGTGATTATATCTATAAAGTCAACTCAGGTATGGGTCCTCCAATTACTTAATCACCATTAAGTACAGGCTAGAGTTGCGTAAACAAGTATTCAATCCAAGATGAAAACTTTACCAACCACTCGCCTCGATCTTAATTCACTTCTTCCTTCCAATGAAGAACAACCGACCGTGGAGTATTTAGAATAAACAAGTTTATTCAAGGAAGTATTAAACATGCAAAGATAGAACACAATAATGTTTCATAAAGTAATCGCATCACGCGTATATTAAATCCCCATTTAATAGTCATTACAATAAGAAATACATTATTGCTTTAATGTTCTCAATAACAAATACAACTAAAATAATTAAACCAAGTCAGTAGCAAATCTAATACCAATAGATTTAGCATGAGAATCATGCTTAACTTGTGACAAAGGTTTGGTGAGTGGATCTGCCAAGTTCCCCTCAGTCGGTACTCTACTAACCACAATGTCTCCATTCTCGATAATATCACGGCTAAAATGATATTTCCGAGCAATGTGTCTCGTACGTCGATGCGCTCTTGGTTCCTTAGCTAGAGCTATTGCACCCTCATTGTCATAGACTCAATAGAGTTAGCGATGCTAGGAACAACTCCAAGGTCTTGAATGAATTTCTACATCCAGACGGCTTCCTTAGCAGCCTCGCTTGTAGCAATATACTCTGACTCCGTAGTTGAATCGGCCATGTTATCTTGCTTGGAACTTATCCAACTTATTGCTCCACCATTTAACAAGAATACAAATTCCGATTGAGACCGACAATCATCCTTGTCCGTTTGGAAGCTAGCATCAGAATATCCAGTAACTCTGAGATCCTCCGATCCACCGAACACTAAAAACATTTCCTTAGTTCTCCGAAGATATTTAAGGATGTTTTTAACCGCAACCCAATGACTTTGGCCAGGGTTAGCCTGATATCGGCTCGTCATGCTCAAGGCATACGACACATCAGGCCGAGTACATAGCATAGCATATATGATCGATCCCAATGCCGAAGCATAAGGGACTCGACTCATTTCTTCTTGTTCCTTTTGAGAACTAGGACATTAAGACTTGCTCAACGCCATACCATGCAACATAGGCAAATTCCCTTTCTTGGAATCTTGCATCTTGAACCTCTTTAAGACTTTATCTATGTACGTACTCTGGCTCAAACCAATGAGTCTCTTAGATCTATCTCTATAGATCCTTATCCTCAAAATATATGCTGCTTCTCCCATGTCTTTCATAGAGAAGCAACTCCCAAGCCAGGTTTTCACTTCCTGCAAGGTAGTCACGTTACTTCCTATGAGTAGTATGTCATCTACATACAGGACTAGGAAAACTACAACACTCCTACTAGCCCTGACATATATACAAGGTTCATCCTTGCTTTTAGAAAAGCCAAACTCTTTGACCTTTTCATCAAAGCAAATGTTCCAAGTTCGAGATGCTTGCTTAAGTCCATAAATGAACCTCTTAAGCTTGCAGACTTTATTAGGATATTTGGGGTTTACGTAACCATCAGGTTGTGCCATGTAAACCTCCTATGCCAACTTCCCGTTAAGGAAGGCAGTCTTGACATCCATCTATCATATTTCGTAATCGTAATATGTAGCGATAGCCATTAATATCCTAATAGATTTTATCATAGCCATTGGAGAAAAGGTTTCATCATAGTCTACACCATGAGTTTGAGTGAAACCCTTTGCTACCAGTCGGGCTTTGAAAGTGTCTACTTTTCCATCCATGTTAGTCTTCTTCCTAAAGACCCACTTGCACCCTACTGGCTTATGGTCGGGTACTGGATCAACCAAGTCCCAGACTTGATTATCCACCATGGATTGCATCTCACTGTCCATTGCCTCCTTCCACCTAGCAGACTCAGGGCCCGCTACGGCTTCCCGGTAGTTGGTCGGTTCACTATAATCCACCAATAGTTCGTCGCTCTCGGATATGTGAAACCCATATCTTTCCAGCTCATTACGAACTCTACCAGATATGCGGAGCTCTAATGGTTGTGTGTCAGGTACCTCATCCTCCATTGGTTGAGGTTCCACTTCTTCTGGTACGCCGACCTCAGAAGCGGTACTAGTGCCAACATCAGGTTGAACATTGGTGTCATCTAGAATTTCTTCTAGATCGACTTGCCTCCCACTGGCTTCTACTGATATTAGCTCCCTTTCAAGGAAGACCGCCCTTCGAGCAACAAACACCTTGTTCTCCCAAGGTTTGTAAAACAAATATCCCATAGAACCAGCTGGGTAGCCAATGAAAATACACTTCTCGGCTCTGGGTTCAAGTTTGTCTTGAGCTTCACGTCTCACGTAAGCTTCACAACCCCAGACCTTGAGATAGGCTAGCGAAGGAACCCTTCCATGCCAAATCTCGAATGGTGTACATGCAACCTTCTTTGTTGGTACAAGGTTTAAGGTCCTAGCAGCGGTTTCCAAAGCATAACCCCAAAAACTGCGGGTAGCTTTGTACGAATCATCATGGGCCAAACCATATCCAATAAAGTTCGGTTCCTCCTTTCAGCGACCCTATTTAATTGTAGTGTCCTGGGTGGAGTAAGTTGTGAAATAATTCTACAACCCCTAAGATGATCCAGAAACTCGGTACTAAGATACTCACCACCCCTATCGGATCTGAGAATCTTAATCCGCTTGCCCAATTGATTTTGCACTTTGTTTTGGTATGTCTTAGACACCTCAAAGGTTTCAGACTTATGCTTAATCAAATAAACATAACCATACTTACTGAAATCATCAGTAAAAGTAACGAAGTACCTACAGTTGTTTCTTGTAGCAGACCTAAACGGACCACACACATCCGTGTGAACAATGTCCAACAAGTCTTTGCCCCTCTCACTAACGCCAGTGAAGGGTGCTTTAGTCATTTTGCCTAATAAACAAAAATCGCATACTTCGCTTGTCCCGTGTTCAAACGATTCCAAAATCCCATCCACTTGGAGTTTGGCGATACGTTTCTTGTTTATATGGCCAAGACGACTATGCCACAAAGACAACTTCTCCAATACACCTTTGGACTTAGAATCAATGTTCATGATTGATTTATTACCATCCAAACAAACACTTGTTTCATAAATCCCACGACATGGATAAGCTTTAAAGTAATGAACATCATCTCTTAGACAAGAAATAATTCCATTATCAAAATTAAACTTAAAACCATCGTCAAACAATGCATGAAAGGAAATAATGTTTCGTGCTATGCAGGGCGAAAAACTAACATTTAACAAGGTAATAGCAAGGCCTGAAGGAAAGGCGAGATCAACACTCCCTATCCGCTCCACGGAAACCACATCCTTGTTTCCCATGATCAGGTCAAGCTCTCCAGCACCCAATCGGTATCAAGTACCCAGCCGTTAGAAGTAGCGGTATTGTGGAGTTCAATCATAAACATACCCGGAGTTACCAGCCCCCTTCGGTTTTACCTGCTTGAGCTCCTCGAGGTACTTTTGGCAAGAACGCCACCAATTCCCCTTTTCCTTGCAGTTGAAGCACTCGGCTTTCCCCTTGCCCTTCAGGGCCAGACTCGGGTTAGGTTTCGCAACCTTCCCCTTACCCTTTCCCTTGGAGGGGGGAGCGCCTTTATTTTTGGTTCCGCCTCCCTGGATAGCTAGGATGGGTTTGGACGAGGAGGGCTTCTTGGACATGTCAGACTCGACGGTCTTTAACATTCCGTGAAGCTCCATCAGGGACTTGTCCATGCCATGGACATGATAGTTCCACAAAAATTGTGAAAAGGAACTAAGAGAATGGAGGATCACATCCACCGCTAACTCCCTCCCTAACGGGAATGCCAACCTCTCCAAGCGATCAACCAATGCTTTCATCTTAAGCACGTGAACGATCACATTTCCGCCCTCCAGCATGTGGCAGTCGAAAAGGGACTTTAGGCACTCGAAGCGCTCTAGCTTAGCCTGCTGTTGGAAGATTTCCTTCAGCTGGTTAAGCATGTCATATGCCCCCAAATGTTCCATTTGCTTTTGAAGCTCAGCAATCATTGACGAGAGCATAATACAAGCCAGTTCGTTCGTTTCCTTGACGCGCTTTTCATACACGTCTCGGACTTCCCTAGTCGCACTAGCCGTAGGTGCTTCCGACAAAGGCTCCTCGATGGCCCACATCTTTTGTTCATACCTAAGGGCTATCCTTAGTTGCATGAACCAATCCATGAAGTTTTGGCCATCGAGTTTGGCCTTTTCGAGAAACAATTTTAGGGAAATTGAGTTTGATGATGTAGAAGCGTTGTTGGATGCCATCTACAAAATTAGAGTACCAATTTTAGTTGTCAAATCCTTGTAGAAATAATTTACATAATAGTTATAAAACTCAATTATTTGAACAAGGCTAAGAACCGTATTTCACTCTATTCCATGACGGGTTTACCGCGGATCACGAAATAAGTTATTTAGGCCGGTAAACAATTTAAGGATTGCAACCATTGCAACTCTTAGATCCTTGCGGGATCCTTTTGACATCAAATGTCTAAGGCATGTTTGATCCCTTCATACACCAATCCTTTTATTATTCTTAAATGACTCGGCTAGAGATCGACATCATTTAAGCATCGTAAAAGAATTTGTAAGTCGCCCGTCGAGACACACGTTGGTACCCTAGCCCAATAATTGGTTCGTGCTGAAGCTCGACTACCAATATTGTGGGTTGCCACACTCACCTTCCACACAACTCCACAAGGCATGACTCGTGCTAATTCTCAACAATCATCCAAGTTTCGTTAGATTTGGGTGGTGTCGTCTTACGGGTGGCACGTGACTTACTTTTGACAAACGGGTTTTTGTTTTCCGGTTAAAATAATATTTTAACAATTTTGCGAATTAACAATTTAAGTGACAAAAAACTCCTTTTTAATCACCATTTAATATAATAACCTTTTATACTAATATTGTCAATTCTTATGCTCGTAGAAATATAAACTCATTTTAAATCTCTTTGTTTTATATATTTTCAAAAATTCTCTAGCATGCAAATCTTAAAGAATTTAAATATAAAACAAACACACATAAAAGATAAACAAAGACCCGGTAACATGCCCAAATCCTAGTGTTCTCCCCGTGAGCCAACACAGGGAAAACACGGTCAAACTAGGGACAACAACAAAGAGTGCTCCATCACGATCTCCACATCGGCGTATCTCCCGGATTTGGTTCGTCATGACGCCAACACCATGTCTCCCGACTGGTTTGATGCAATATTTACATATTTGAAATAATCTAAGTACGAGTACATAATAATAAGGAAACGACATGCAAGTCACGATCCTAATAATCTATTACGAGTACAAAGATTTAAATAAACGACCTGCAAGTCGCATCAAATATAAATATTACAACAATACGGCACGCATGCCAACCAAAACCAATCACAAACATCCCAAAGGCTATGGGCATATCAACTTACCGGGAAACCACAACAAACACATCCAAACAAAACCAATGGTGTGCCACGAAACCATGTCAAACAAATATATATATTTTGATCAAGATTGCAAAACAACATTTAAGGCACAACAAGCAATCCTTGTACATATACATTAGCAATTTTAATACACCTTTAAAACTGCATATTCATATATATACCTAAAATATATGTTTTTATGAACTTCATGCCAAAGCCATACAAAACATATAGAATTAGGAATCAAAATATAGTGAGGATAACCAGAATCAAGACTAGTCCAAAACACGGATTTTAATATATTTAAACATATTGTTTCAAAACCAAATTCTGACCAAAAAACTAGAAGGCACGGGCGTACCCAAAAGGGTACGGGCGTGCTTGCCCTTTTGTTAGTGTACAATTTAAACAATTTTAAACAATTTACGAATTCTGTCGGCACGGCCCGTACCCCTACTGGTACGCCCGTGCCCCGACCGCCGGCACGGCCCCTACCCCTAGAGGTACGACCGTGCCTGGTTATCGGAAAACCATTTATGACAGAAAACTTAAAAAATCCGGTTTAACTCCAAAAGTGCAAAGCTATGTTAGAGATGACTCTGATACCACTGTTGGGTTTTCGTGGTCCAAAAACACAGCGGAAGCAGAACGAGTAGACAAAAGGAATAGGCTCATACCCTTGAAGCTATCTTCCTTGTGCAATTCAATTTGGAGCTTGGAAGTTGCGTGTACTAACTTGTACACCTCTATCAAAGTCCACACCAAGATGTAATCGTCTCCCACTTGCTAGAGTGTTAGGTATGCCAACCTAAACCCCACAAATAGTTTAACACACAAAGTACCAAAGCCTTGACTACCTTTTCTGTTTGAGGGAGAGATATATGCAATATATGTTTGTATGTGTTTCATGAACTAGCAACCTCACAATGGAATCATGTACAACCTTATATAGACCCCACAAGAGAGTGTAAAAACGTGCATACATTGATTCTACATCAGTTACCAAATTAAACACCATTATCTTCTTCATAAACAGCCTTGAAAGCTGTTTAAGAATACTGTTACTGCATAGGGCATGGCCGTGCCTCACGAGGCATGGGCGTGCTAGCCCAAAAGGCCACGCCCAAGTCACGCCTAACTTGGGCTCGTGCCTATCCACTAGGCACATGGCACGGGCGTGCCTACAATAGGCACGGGCGTACCTAGCCACAGGCCAGGCCCAAGTCACGCCCGACTTGGGCTCATGCCTGCCCGTAGGGCACGGCCGTACCTCATATAGGTAGGGGCGTGCCTTGGCCCACCAGAACCAGTTGCTGGTTTTTCTCTCTCATTCGACCATCCGTGATGCCGAAATCGATACTTGGCGTGTGACCCAATAGGCCCTTACTTCATCAGCCATGATACCAACTCGTGTGTGTGTTAGTAGGCATAATCCAACATAAAGAACACTTAATTATGGTCGGACCCGAGTTTGAGACTAAATAGTTCTACAAGTATCCAATTCCCTCAAACTTAGGCTCTGATAACTAATTGTAACACCACCTTCACAAAACAACGAATTAGCAAAAAATTGCGTTTTTCATAAACGTGAACTCATTCATGATTAATTATCATTAAATTACACAGCAAAAATTTTAACTGAAAAGTTATACATCTGATATTTACAACCGTAATTCTGTATCAAACCGTTTGGTGTTACCTAACACAACGACCGACCATGAATAACATAAAATTACATCATACAAAGTGTTCCTTCCCAAAAGACATTCATATCCAACAACAGGCAACCCCACTCACCAGGCCGCCTAATCTTTATTTGCAGAACGGGTCAACGCAGCAACATTAGCTATACAACATAATGCTATCCTATCACATTGCGGTGTGCTGATAAGATTGGTAAGAGTTATATCTTGTAGGATAGCTAGTCCCGCTCAACAACATTAAACCGGGGGATCAGACACAACCATCCACGCTGGTTGGGGAGCATAAGGCAGTTCACCAAGCATCGTTACAAAACCATAGGTTCCTTAAGCAATTCAGCTACAGTCCGGTTGATTACCACTCACGTTAAGGAATAGCGGTCCTGCAGAACCTATGACCCGGAATTTCCACCCTCGAGCCACCGTTAATCCCGAATTATGACCCAAAGTTCCCCATGGGATCCAGCTACAACCGGCTGACCTTAACCATGCTTTAAGTTGTTCACGAACATTTGACATACACATAACTGATTCAATCATAATCAATCATTAAGCATGTATTATTCATACATTTCAACGAGGCGGATCCAATCTGGATCCATATCATGCATATCATCAATTTCCAACACAATTAATCCAATCAGGATTAGTAACATACATATCATTTAGCTTAACTAGGTGGCTCCAATTCTAGATTCCGCTGGCATGCATTCAACATATGATTAACAAGTATCCAACATGGCATAGTACAACAAGGCAACATGGAAAGACTTACATCTGTGCTCTTAAGCATACATGCAATAAAAGCTACAATAAACATCTTTGTATCACATACAATCAACCACCAAGCAAGTCTCCCTCTATTTAGACTTATGAAAGTCGGTACTCACCTGAGGAGCTTAGAAATAACAAATTACTTTTGCTCCGGTTCAGCTAACTCGACAAGTTCACCTAAAATCATCATCATTCACGTTAAGCGTTTGCACAAACGAGGTTCTATTACTAGAACACATATAAGAATCAACTAGGGTTCATAAATATCATAAAACAACTTCTTATGAGCCATTGCTACATATGCCTTAAAACACATAGCATAAACAATGAGCTTTTCTGATTTTCACCCGACGCGTCGTGCACTCATGCAAAAGTCAGAACAACAAAGTCGGACCAAAGAGTCGCATGACTCATCCGAATATCGGATCCAAGAGTCGCATGGTTTAAAAGTCTAATCAATGGGGTCGCGCCACGATCTTGGTTTTGACAGTTTATCATCTTCTTCAGTTTTTTAAACCAGCCGACTTTTTACTTAAAGCAACTTATTTCCAGATTTTGTAACTTGTTTAAATTACTTCAAAAACTCTTTTAAACATCATAATTCATCTATATTGTAACATCGCTTTCGAAAATAGCAACTTTAATGATAAATCAGATTTAGCAGCGGAAATTTTTCTTTTTAAAAGCAACAACAGTTAATTACATCATTATCGTTTCCAAAATATACGTTGGTGTTACCTAACACAGGAACCGACCATAATATCAATTTACATTATATATCAAAATAACGTGTTTCAACCCATAAGGGTTATTTACATCAAAAGCCACCCGCCTCACCAGGCCTTCTAGTCTTTACCTGAAAAAGGGCAACATAACACCATTAGCTAACAACTTAGCTAGTGAGTACATACATAACATAAGCATCAATACAGTAAGTCATGAAACACACCTATAATACATAAACAATCATTGCTAGCATAGCACATAGCGGTGTGCTAACAAGATCAATAAGAGTCATGTCTTGCAGGGTAATCAATCCTACTCAACAACTCAGACCGGGGGATCAGACACGACCAACCACGCTGGTGAGGGAGCATAAAGCAGTCCACCAAACATCTTCAGAGTCAAAGACTCCTCAAGTAATCCAGCTACAACCGGCTGATTACCACTCACGTTAAGGCACAGCGGTTCTGCAGAACCTAGGATCCGAGATGCCTCCCGTATCACCGTGAAACCCCGAAGTACTCATGGGATCCAGTTACAACCGCCTGACCTTAACCATGCTTCAGATAGTCTGCAGACAGTGCACACACACACACATATATACATATGATCCCACAGGGATCCATCATCTTACATGCAACATGAATCAGTTATTCATTCGTACATATCATCATGTACTAACTAAGCGGTTCTAGTCTGGACCCGCTGGCATGCACCTAATATACATCTTAACATCATTTAAGTCATACATTTAACTCTTGAAGCATACCTACAAAAACAAGTTTGATATACATAATAAGATCATCTAGTCATCTAGCATACAAGCCTTACTCTACTGAGTCTCATGAAAGCAGGTACTCACCTAAGTGATTTACAATGCACAGGTATTTCTTTTGGTCTTGCTAACACAACAAGTTCACCTAGAACATTATTACTTACATTAATCATCTATACATACAATACAAGACTACAATACAAACATAGGAACTTGACTTTGGAATTTGTAAAAATCCGCCAAAACTGTCGGATTTGGGAAATCTGATGGTTCTTGCGGATTTGAGAAATCTGACACTTACAAGCCATGAAATCCGACATCTATGTAGAGGATTCCAACACTTGGGAATCCAACATGCATACGAAATCCGACACTTGCGGATTTTGACACATAGAAGGAAATATGAGACATGAATCCGACATTGTAGCGGATTCTGATAATGAAATCCAAGACATGCGGAAATCCGATACTTCTATCGGATTCCAGCACTTGCAGATTTCACCAAATTAGCGGTTTTCAACAACAGCGGATTCCGATACCTTCAAAGGTCTTGGAATCCGACATCTTCATCGTCTGCAATTCTGACAACCTCGTAGATCATTTTAACAATTTAATGCTTGTTGGTTTTACGCCTAAAATACCTTAGAACTTCATGTTCTATCCATACACTCTTCTTAAACACCCCAAATCCAATCAAGAACACCAACTATACAAAACCCACTTAGAAAGTAAGTTTTCATGTTCTTCACATATGTTCTTGTATGATCTTGTGTTTCTAACATGTATACAATCTTCAAATACATCTAAATTTATGATACTAACCTTCTGTAATTTGACAACAATTGCTTCTTCCTTCCTTCTTCTAAAATCCGAGAGGAGAGAGAGAGAAGTGTGTGTTTGTGTGTTTCTTTCTTGCAACTTCTTTGACTTGTAAAGTCATTTAGAAGCACATGCATGCATATATATATATATATATATATATATATATATATATATATATATTTATCTTATCCAGAGGTGGTTGCCTCTAGATTACTTCATCATAGGTTTTTCTTTTAATTAACTAATTAGTACATCTATACATATACATACATATATATTCAACATACACATACACAAAACACACATAGCATACATACCTTCAATTAACATTAACACTTCAAATAAACATAACAAGTACATACAAATAAAACACTCGCCTATTACATTAACTACACACACGAAATTAGTACTTACAACTAGGCCCAAGTTGAGGATGTTACAAATCTACCCCCCTTAAGAAGATTCCGTCCTCGGAATCTACTCAGTGATAAACAGGTGAGGGTACCTTGTCTTCGTCTCGTCCTCAACTTCCCAAGTCAGGTTGGGACCTAAGTTGTGCTTCCACTTCACAAGGACTAGCTTGATCATCTTTTTTCGTAGTTTCTTGACCTTCGTGTCAAGATTTTCAACAGGTTCTTCACCTTGTCGCTTAGAAGAGTCAACCTTCAACTACTGCAGTGGGATGATATGCTCCTCTTCAACGTGGCACTTGCGTAAGTAGCACACGTTAAAGGTGTTGTGAATACCAGCTATCTTAGGCGGCAGCTCTAGAGTCACCGTCTGATCATTCACTTTACGCACAATTCTGAATGGGCCAATGAAACGTGGTGTTAGCGTCCCTTGCGTCTAAACGAATGACGCCCTTCTAAGGAGAAACCTTTAAGAACACGCGATCACCAACTTCAAATGTAGTAGGACGACGGTTAGGATCTGCATACATCTTCTGTCGGTCACGAGCTGCTTTCAGCTTTTCAAGAGCCACATTCACTTTATTAGAGGTTATCTGGACAATCTCAGGTCCACCGAATTGCATCTCACAAGGTTCCAACCAACAGGTCGGAGTGCAACATCGTCTTCTGTAAAGTATCTCGTATGGTGGCATTCTAATGCTGGAATGATATGAATTATTATAAGCAAATTCAATCAATAAGAGATGAGAATCCCATGATCCACCAAACTCGAGTACACACGCACGAAGCATATCTTCTAGCATCTGGATCGTACGTTCAGATTGGCCATCAGTATGTGGATGATAGGCAGTGCTCAGATGAACACGAGTGCCAAGCTCACGCTGCAAACTTTGCAAGAAATTCGAGACAAACCGAGAGTCACAATAAGAAACAATCGAACAAGGAAGACCATGACGTGACACAATCTCATCGTTATACAACTGAGCTAAACGAGTCAGCGAAGCAGACTCATTTGTTGCTAAGAAATGTGCACTTTTCGTTAGTCGATCAACAATAACCCATATCATATCGTGTCCTCTGAATGTCTTCGGTAGCTTCGTTACAAAATCCATCGTGATATTATCCCATTTCCATTCCGGAATATCCAGTTGCTGCAGATTACCATAAGGTCTCTGGTGTTCCGTCTTCACTTGCGTGCATATCTGACATCTTTCCACAAATGAAGAGATGTCCTTCTTGAGAGTTGGCCACCAGTATAACATCTTTAGATCATGGTAAATCTTTGTGATTCCCGGATGGATGGACAATTTGGACTTATGGGCTTCTTGTAGTATCTGCTCATGGTTACCTCCAACAGAAGGTACCCAAATCATGGATTGAAAAGTCTTCAACCCACGATTATCTTCATTCAGCTGATCCTTCAATTTCTTCATCGTCTCAGCCTGAAGATTTTCTTCTTGCAATGCTGTCTGCTGAGCTTCCTTTAACATAGCAATCAAGTTTGGTACCACCACGATTCTCATAAACTTTGCTTCTGCTGTCGGTCCTTACGGCTTAAAGCGTCGCTACAACATTGGCTTTACGAGGATGGTAATGGATCTCACAATCATAGTATTTAATTAACTCCCACCAACGGCGTTGACGCATGTTGAGTTCTTTCTGGGAAAAGACGTACTGCAGACTTTTGTGATCTGTGAAAATCACACACTTCATGCCATAAAGGTAATGTCTCCATAACTTCAATGCAAACACAACAGCAGCAAGCTCCAGATCATGGGTTGGGTAGTTTCGTTCGTGTGATTTCAGCTGCCTAGAAGCGTAGGCAATCACCCTATCACGTTGCATTAGGACGCAACCCAAACCCGCGTACGAGGCATCACAATAAACTGTAATGTCTTCCGAACCCTCAGGCAAAGTAAGGACCGGAGCTTCACATAACAATCATTTCAAGGTCTGAAAAGCTTCTTCTTGAGCTTCCGACCAGACAAACACTACATCCTTGTGAGTTAGTTTGGTCAACGGACCCGCAAGCTTTGAGAAATCGTGGATAAACCGCCGATAGTAGACAACCAAGCCAAGGAAACTTTTAATTTCGAAAGGAGTTCGAGGAACCCCACAATTCATCACAGCCTCCACCTTAGCTGTATATACTTTGACACCATCTTTACATATGACATGGCCTAAGAAATGAACTTCCCTAAGCCAGAATTCACACTTGGACATCGTGGCGTACAATTGTTCTCATTTTAGAGTTTCGAGAACCAGATGAAGATGAAGCTTGTGATCAGCTTCCGTCTTCGAATAGACAAGAATTTCATTAACAAACACAATCACGGATCTATCAAGAAATGGACAACAAACACGATTCCTTAGATCCATGAAGACGGCAGGGGCATTGATTAAACCGAATGGCATAACCAGAAACTCGTAATGACCGTAACGAGTTCGAAACGTAGTCTTCGGAATATCTTCTTCGTGAACTCGTACTTGATGGTACCCCGACCGAAGATCACTTTTAAAGAAGCATGTTGCTCCCTGCAATTGATCAAAAAGATCATCGATTCGAGGAAGTGGATACTTATTCTTTATAGTTCGCTTGTTAAGCTCCCTATAATATATGCACATACGCATTGTTCCGTCCTTCTTTTTCACGAATAATACAGGAGCTCCCTATGGTGAGGAACTCGAACGAATGAAACCTTTGTCAATCAACTCCTGAATTTGAGTCATCATCTCTCTTATTTGAGAAGGAGCAAGACGATACGGAGATCGAGCCACCGGTGTAGCTCATGAAATAAGTTCAATCTTGAATTGAGTGTCTCTGATTGGAGGCAAACCCATAAGTTCTTTAGGGAATACCTCAGGGTAGTCAGACACTACCCGAATATCTCAGATTGGTCGCTTCTGAAACATCAAATCGATGACCAATGAACCTTCAAGTAATCAATAGTGAGATGAATATTGTGAGAGAGAGAGAGAATTGCACACACTTCACGTTAAAATGATATTTCATATATGGCTCAAACGTACAAGTGATGCCATGCCTAAGGGACTAATAGCCTATTTATAGGTTACGCCTACCACATGGGCTTCATGGGATTTTCTACATTTTACTAATATTAACAATCTCCCCCTAAATGTAGAGAAAGCATATTACATTGAAATGAAATGCAGAAAGGAAGTAATTACAAAGTAGACCTATTTCTTATACCAAACATCATCTGCCACCTCCTTATAATCCGCCGGCTGTCCAACGTCCTTTTGACCTGTTCAATGGTTCGTATCAGCCCAGCCATCTCAGTCTCACTTAAGTTAGATTGATCCTTTTCGGCCTTTTCTTGGAGACGGTGAAATAACAGTTTAAGAGTCCCATCAGAGTATGCCATTAAGTCTATCATCCAAATCATGATCTTTCGGCGGCGTTGATTGACAAAGATAACACCTCTTTGACCTGCAAAGCTAGAATGATTTTCATCAATGATTGTGAACTCTTCTAGAGTTTGTAAATTTGTAAGATGTTGCAGTGGTCTGAGCAGATTCACCTTGAGTTGATTACTCTCGGCGCCTAATTGTAGATCATGCTCTTGTATAAATTCAATAAATCTCCTCATATATTTCATTAGAGCTGATCGTCCTTGTTATTCTTCATAGGACTTGTTGATCTTTGTAGAGATCTCCTCGTATATGAACTCAATGTCATGCGGCTTTACATATCTGAAGTCTACTTCATTGAGGGAGATTTTCTGACCATCTGCTCTCTGGACTTCATACACAGCAAATCTGTACCTTAATGATTTTTGCATGCTTACGCGAAGGAGATTGCTGATTGGGTACTCTGACACTATCTACTCCCTTGGGGTTTTGTATTCATTGAGAATCAAGACCTCTCCTTTCTGGAGGAATCTTGTCTCTGATTTGAGAAGTGTAGATGGTAGGGATCCGATCCTCAATGTAAGCAGCATTCACACCATATTGACCCCATATAGGGTTTTTCATAGCTTCCCTAGTGTACATATTATGTCTATCAAGGCCTGGGTCTGATGTAGTTGGAATTGGACGTGCCAGTTGGACATTAGGAGGAATAGGCCAATCAGATGATGTTTATTGTTGTAGTAGTGCCTACTGAGCTTCTTGATTCTTCCTCAGGATGTCGGCAGCAGACACTTGGAATTTCTTAGACTTAGGAGGGAATAGTTGATGAACCTCCTCCGATATGCCCCGAAGAACCCTGGTAAGATCTAGCCTTTTGATGGTCTCCTCCATTTGCTTTTTGGTAACCAACTCCCTTCCAGGCTTTGCAACCCTTGAAGAAGCTGGCTTTTGAACAGTTGGCACGGGCATATCCTCAAATGAGAACCCTTCAATATGTTTCAGTAATTCATCTGACTCATCCCTTTCATCGGTATCGGCAGTTTCCATTTCAAATTCAAAAACTGGGATGGCAGGTTCAGTCTCAGATAATTGATGTTGCTGTTATTGTTGTTGTTGTTGTTGTTATTGTTGTTGTTGTTGTTTTTGTTGTTGTTGCTGTTGTTGTTCTGGTTCTGCCCCAATCCCCATTGCAGCTACAAATCGTTCGGTCAAAGGGGTAAAGGTCAAAACGCGGGGTCTTTTCTCCCCCTTGTGGCGATCATAACCGGGATGATCATCATCATGCCTACGTTTTGACCCAGCAGCTTGGGATTTACAAGGTGTTTCAAGCGTTGTCAGTCTTGTTTCCACAAAATCTAGCTTTTGAAATACCACGTTCCCCAGATCCTCCATTGAGTTCATGACTGTTTCTTTGAATTCAGAAAGGTTGCTACCCTTATAGGTTTGTTCATTGTGATCAGCTTCCGTCTTCGAATAGACAAGAATTTCATTAACAAACACAATCACGGATCTATCAAGAAATGGACGACAAACACGATTCCTTAGATCCATGAAGACGGCAGGGGCATTGATTAAACCGAATGGCATAACCAGAAACTCGTAATGACCGTAACGAGTTCGAAACGTAGTCTTCGGAATATCTTCTTCGTGAACTCGTACTTGATGGTACCCCGACCGAAGATCACTTTTAAAGAAGCATGTTGCCCCCTGCAATTGATCAAAAAGATCATCGATTCGAGGAAGTGGATACTTATTCTTTATAGTTCACTTGTTAAGCTCCCTATAATATATGCACATACGCATTGTTCCGTCCTTCTTTTTCACGAATAATACAGGAGCTCCCTATGGTGAGGAACTCGAACGAATGAAACCTTTGTCAATCAACTCCTGAATTTGAGTCATCATCTCTCTTATTTCAGAAGGAGCAAGACGATACGGAGATCGAGCCACCGGTGTAGCTCATGGAATAAGTTCAATCTTGAATTGAACGTCTCTGATTGGAGGCAAACCCGGAAGCTCTTTAGGGAATACCTCAGGGTAGTCAGACACTACCCGAATATCTCGGATTGGTCGCTTCTGAAACATCAAATCGATGACCAATGAACCTTCAAGTAATCAATAGTGAGATGAATATTGAGAGAGAGAGAGAGAGAGAGAATTGCACACACTTCACGTTAAAATGATATTTCATATATGGCTCAAACGTACAAGTGATGCCATGCCCAAGGGACTAATAGCCTATTTATAGGTTACGCCTACCACATGGGCTTCATGGGATTTTCTACATTTTACTAATATTAACAATCTCCCCCTAAATGTAGAGAAAGCATATTACATTGAAATGAAATGCAGAAAGGAAGTAATTACAAAGTAGACCTATTTCTTATACCAAACATCATCTGCCACCTCCTTATAATCCGCCGGCTGTCCAACGTCCTTTTGACCTGTTCAATGGTTCGTATCAGCCCAGCCATCTCAGTCTCACTTAAGTTAGATTGATCCTTTTTGGCCTTTTCTTGGAGACGGTGAAATAACAGTTTAAGAGTCCCATCTGAGTATGCCATTAAGTCTATCATCCAAATCATGATCTTTCGGCAGCGTTGATTGACAAAGATAACACCTCTTTGACCTGCAAAGCTAGAATGATTTTCATCAATGATTGTGAACTCTTCTAGAGTTTGTAAATTTGTAAGATGTTGCAGTGGTCTGAGCAGATTCACCTTGAGTTGATTACTCTCGGCGCCTAATTGTAGATCATGCTCTTGTATAAATTCAATAAATCTCCTCATATATTTCATTAGAGCTGATCGTCCTTGTTATTCTTCATAGGACTTGTTGATCTTTGTAGAGATCTCCTCGTATATGAACTCAATGTCATGCGGCTTTACATATCTGAAGTCTACTTCATTGAGGGAGATTTTCTGACTATCTGCTCTCTGGACTTCATACACAGCAAATCTGTACCTTAATGATTTTTGCATGCTTACGCGAAGGAGATTGCTGATTGGGTACTCTGACACTATCTACTCCCTTGGGGTTTTGTATTCATTGAGAATCAAGACCTCTCCTTTCTGGAGGAATCTTGTCTCTGATTTGAGAAGTGTAGATGGTAGGGATCCGATCCTCAATGTAAGCAGCATTCACACCATATTGACCCCATATAGGGTTTTTCATAGCTTCCCTAGTGTACATATTATGTCTATCAAGGCCTGGGTCTGATGTAGTTGGAATTGGACGTGCCAGTTGGACATTAGGAGGAATAGGCCAATCAGATGATGTTTATTGTTGTAGTAGTGCCTACTGAGCTTCTTGATTCTTCCTCAGGATGTCGGCAGCAGACACTTGGAATTTCTTAGACTTAGGAGGGAATAGTTGATGAACCTCCTCCGATATGCCCCGAAGAACCCTGGTAAGATCTAGCCTTTTGATGGTCTCCTCCATTTGCTTTTTGGTAACCAACTCCCTTCCAGGCTTTGCAACCCTTGAAGAAGCTGGCTTTTGAACAGTTGGCACGGGCATATCCTCAAATGAGAACCCTTCAATATGTTTCAGTAATTCATCTGACTCATCCCTTTCATCGGTATCGGCAGTTTCCATTTCAAATTCAAAAACTGGGATGGCAGGTTCAGTCTCAGATAATTGATGTTGCTGTTATTGTTGTTGTTGTTGTTGTTGTTGTTATTGTTGTTGTTGTTGTTTTTGTTGTTGTTGCTGTTGTTGTTCTGGTTCTGCCCCAATCCCCATTGCAGCTACAAATCGTTCGGTCAAAGGGGTAAAGGTCAAAACGCGGGGTCTTTTCTCCCCCTTGTGGCGATCATAACCGGGATGATCATCATCATGCCTACGTTTTGACCCAGCAGCTTGGGATTTACAAGGTGTTTCAAGCGTTGTCAGTCTTGTTTCCACAAAATCTAGCTTTTGAAATACCACGTTCCCCAGATCCTCCATTGAGTTCATGACTGTTTCTTTGAATTCAGAAAGGTTGCTACCCTTATAGGTTTGTTCATTGTGATCAGCTTCCGTCTTCGAATAGACAAGAATTTCATTAACAAACACAATCACGGATCTATCAAGAAATGGACGACAAACACGATTCCTTAGATCCATGAAGACGGCAGGGGCATTGATTAAACCGAATGGCATAACCAGAAACTCGTAATGACCGTAACGAGTTCGAAACGTAGTCTTCGGAATATCTTCTTCGTGAACTCGTACTTGATGGTACCCCGACCGAAGATCACTTTTAAAGAAGCATGTTGCTCCCTACAATTGATCAAAAAGATCATCGATTCGAGGAAGTGGATACTTATTCTTTATAGTTCGCTTGTTAAGCTCCCTATAATATATGCACATACGCATTGTTCCGTCCTTCTTTTTCACGAATAATACAGGAGCTCCCTATGGTGAGGAACTCGAACGAATGAAACCTTTGTCAATCAACTCCTGAATTTGAGTCATCATCTCTCTTATTTCAGAAGGAGCAAGACGATACGGAGATCGAGCCACCGGTGTAGCTCATGGAATAAGTTCAATCTTGAATTGAACGTCTCTGATTGGAGGCAAACCCGGAAGCTCTTTAGGGAATACCTCAGGGTAGTCAGACACTACCCGAATATCTCGGATTGGTCGCTTCTGAAACATCAAATCGATGACCAATGAACCTTCAAGTAATCAATAGTGAGATGAATATTGAGAGAGAGAGAGAGAGAGAATTGCACACACTTCACGTTAAAATGATATTTCATATATGGCTCAAACGTACAAGTGATGCCATGCCCAAGGGACTAATAGCCTATTTATAGGTTACGCCTACCACATGGGCTTCATGGGATTTTCTACATTATACTAATATTAACAATCTCCCCCTAAATGTAGAGAAAGCATATTACATTGAAATGAAATGCAGAAAGTAAGTAATTACAAAGTTGACCTATTTCTTATACCAAACATCATCTGCCACCTCCTAATAATCCGCCGGCTGTCCAACGTCCTTTTGACCTGTTCAATGGTTCGTATCAGCCCAGCCATCTCAGTCTCACTTAAGTTAGATTGATCCTTTTCGGCCTTTTCTTGGAGACGGTGAAATAACAGTTTAAGAGTCCCATCAGAGTATGCCATTAAGTCTATCATCCAAATCATGATCTTTCGGCGGCGTTGATTGACAAAGATAACACCTCTTTGACCTGCAAAGCTAGAATGATTTTCATCAATGATTGTGAACTCTTCTAGAGTTTGTAAATTTGTAAGATGTTGCAGTGGTCTGAGCAGATTCACCTTGAGTTGATTACTCTCGGCGCCTAATTGTAGATCATGCTCTTGTATAAATTCAATAAATCTCCTCATATATTTCATTAGAGCTGATCGTCCTTGTTATTCTTCATAGGACTTGTTGATCTTTGTAGAGATCTCCTCGTATATGAACTCAATGTCATGCAACTTTACATATCTGAAGGCTACTTCATTGAGGGAGATTTTCTGACCATCTGCTCTCTGGACTTCATACACAGCAAATATGTACCTTAATGATTTTTTCATGCTTACGCGAAGGAGATTGCTGATTGGGTACTCTGACACTATCTACTCCCTTGGGGTTTTGTATTCATTGAGAATCAAGACCTCTCATTTTTGGAGGAATCTTGTCTCTGATTTGAGAAGTGTAGATGGTAGGGATCCGATCCTCAATGTAAGCAGCATTCACACCATATTGACCCCATATAGGGTTTTTCATAGCTTCCCTAGTGTACATATTATGTCTATCAAGGCCTGGGTCTGATGTAGTTGGAATTGGACGTGCCAGTTGGACATTAGGAGGAATAGGCCAATCAGATGATGTTTATTGTTGTAGTAGTGCCTACTGAGCTTCTTGATTCTTCCTCAGGATGTCGGCAGCAGACACTTGGAATTTCTTAGACTTAGGAGGGAATAGTTGATGAACCTCCTCCGATATGCCCCGAAGAACCCTGGTAAGATCTAGCCTTTTGATGGTCTCCTCCATTTGCTTTTTGGTAACCAACTCCCTTCCAGGCTTTGCAACCCTTGAAGAAGCTGGCTTTTGAACAGTTGGCACGGGCATATCCTCAAATGAGAACCCTTCAATATGTTTCAGTAATTCATCTGACTCATCCCTTTCATCGGTATCGGCAGTTTCCATTTCAAATTCAAAAACTGGGATGGCAGGTTCAGTCTCAGATAATTGATGTTGCTGTTATTGTTGTTGTTGTTGTTGTTGTTATTGTTGTTGTTGTTGTTTTCGTTGTTGTTGCTGTTGTTGTTCTTGTTCTACCCCAATCCCCATTGCAGCTACAAATCGTTCGGTCAAAGGGGTAAAGGTCAAAACGCGGGGTCTTTTCTCCCCCTTGTGGCGATCATAACCGGGATGATCATCATCATGCCTACGTTTTGACCCAGCAGCTTGGGATTTAAAAGTTGTTTCAAGCGTTGTCAGTCTTGTTTCCACAAAATCTAGCTTTTGAAATACCACGTTCCCTAGATCCTCCATTGAGTTCATGACTGTTTCTTTGAATTCAGAAAGGTTGCTACCCTTATAGGTTTGTTCATTGTGATCAGCTTCCGTCTTCGAATAGACAAGAATTTCATTAACAAACACAATCACGGATCTATCAAGAAACGGACGACAAACACGATTCCTTAGATCCATGAAGACGGCAGGGGCATTGATTAAACCGAATGGCATAACCAGAAACTCGTAATGACCGTAACGAGTTCGAAACGTAGTCTTCGGAATATCTTCTTCGTGAACTCGTACTTGATGGTACCCCGACCGAAGATCACTTTTAAAGAAGCATGTTGCTCCCTGCAATTGATCAAAAAGATCATCGATTCGAGGAAGTGGATACTTATTCTTTATAGTTCGCTTGTTAAGCTCCCTATAATATATGCACATACGCATTGTTCCGTCCTTCTTTTTCACGAATAATACAGGAGCTCCCTATGGTGAGGAACTCGAACGAATGAAACCTTTGTCAATCAACTCCTGAATTTGAGTCATCATCTCTCTTATTTCAGAAGGAGCAAGACGATACGGAGATCGAGCCACCGGTGTAGCTCATGGAATAAGTTCAATCTTGAATTGAACGTCTCTGATTGGAGGCAAACCCGGAAGCTCTTTAGGGAATACCTCAGGGTAGTCAGACACTATCCAAATATCTCGGATTGGTCGCTTCTGAAACATCAAATCGATGACCAATGAACCTTCAAGTAATCAATAGTGAGATGAATATTGAGAGAGAGAGAGAGAGAATTGCACACACTTCACGTTAAAATGATATTTCATATATGGCTCAAACGTACAAGTGATGCCATGCCCAAGGGACTAATAGCCTATTTATAGGTTACGCCTACCACATGGGCTTCATGGGATTTTCTACATTTTACTAATATTAACAATCTCCCCCTAAATGTAGAGAAAGCATATTACATTGAAATGAAATGCAGAAAGGAAGTAATTACAAAGTAGACCTATTTCTTATACCAAACATCATCTGCCACCTCCTTATAATCCGCCGGCTGTCCAACGTCCTTTTGACCTGTTCAATGGTTCGTATCAGCCCAGCCATCTCAGTCTCACTTAAGTTAGATTGATCCTTTTCGGCCTTTTCTTGGAGACGGTGAAATAACAGTTTAAGAGTCCCATCTGAGTATGCCATTAAGTCTATCATCCAAATCATGATCTTTCGGCGGCGTTGATTGACAAAGATAACACCTCTTTGACCTACAAAGCTAGAATGATTTTCATCAATGATTGTGAACTCTTCTAGAGTTTGTAAATTTGTAAGATGTTGCAGTGGTCTGAGCAGATTCACCTTGAGTTGATTACTCTCGGCGCCTAATTGTAGATCATGCTCTTGTATAAATTCAATAAATCTCCTCATATATTTCATTAGAGCTGATCGTCCTTGTTATTCTTCATAGGACTTGTTGATCTTTGTAGAGATCTCCTCGTATATGAACTCAATGTCATGCAGCTTTACATATCTGAAGTCTACTTCATTGAGGGAGATTTTCTGACCATCTGCTCTCTGGACTTCATACACAGCAAATCTGTACCTTAATGATTTTTGCATGCTTACGCGAAGGAGATTGCTGATTGGGTACTCTGACACTATCTACTCCCTTGGGGTTTTGTATTCATTGAGAATCAAGACCTCTCCTTTCTGGAGGAATCTTGTCTCTAATTTGAGAAGTGTAGATGGTAGGGATCCGATCCTCAATGTAAGCAGCATTCACACCATATTGACCCCAGATAGGGTTTTTCATAGCTTCCCTAGTGTACATATTATGTCTATCAAGGCCTGGGTCTGATGTAGTTGGAATTGGACGTGCCGGTTGGACATTAGGAGGAATAGGCCAATCAGATGATGTTTATTGTTGTAGTAGTGCCTACTCAGCTTCTTGATTCTTCCTCAGGATGTCGGCAGCAGACACCTGGAATTTCTTAGACTTAGGAGGGAATAGTTAATGAACCTCCTCCGATATGCCCCGAAGAACCCTGGTAAGATCTAGCCTTTTGATGGTCTCCTCCATTTGCTTTTTGGTAACCAACTCCCTTCCAGGCTTTGCAACCCTTGAAGAAGCTGGCTTTTGAACAGTTGGCACGGGCATATCCTCAAATGAGAACCCTTCAATATGTTTCAGTAATTCATCTGACTCATCCCTTTCATCGGTATCGGCAGTTTCCATTTCAAATTCAAAAACTGGGATGGCAGGTTCAGTCTCAGATAATTGATGTTGCTGTTGTTATTGTTGTTGTTGTTGTTGTTGTTATTGTTGTTGTTGTTGTTTTTGTTGTTGTTGCTGTTGTTGTTCTGGTTCTGCCCCAATCCCCATTGCAGCTACAAATTGTTCGGTCAAAGGGGTAAAGGTCAAAACGCGGGGTCTTTTCTCCCCCTTGTGGCGATCATAACCGGGATGATCATCATCATGCCTACGTTTTGACCCAGCAGCTTAGGATTTACAAGTTGTTTCAAGCGTTGTCAGTCTTGTTTCCACATATCTAGCTTTTGAAATACCACGTTCCCAAGATCCTCCATTGAGTTCATGACTGTTTCTTTGAATTCATAAAGGTTGCTACCCTTATAGGTTTGTTCATTGCGAAGGGTTTCAAGGAGATCTAGGTTCTGTTCGTGATCAGGGGCTTTTTCTAGTAAACGGGCATAAAGCAGGGATTTTAGTTTATCGGTAGATAAGCTCGATCCGTCATCAACTTTGGTTTTAAGAGAGGCAAGGGTTTGTTTGATGTCGGCAATGCCCTCAGTAATAGGGTTGAGAGCCTCCTGCAGTTCCTGTTTGGTAACATACCGAGACTCACTGAGAGTACTCATTGAAGTCTCCGCCACAGAGGCGGAACTACTAGAATGTGGAGTTGAGGTTATGAACACTCCACCGATATTTCCACCTGATTCTCAAATGGCACTTTCAGTAGTGCCACCTACAGGTGTTCCAAACGGTTGTCTGGTAAACAACGTCGTAATATATGCAAGTGTTGTTTGGTGTCTAGAATGAAAAGCAAAAATCTGCGGTATGTCAATTTGCTCTAAAGAAAAGGGCGAGGTCGAGAGAGGCAGACCTCGAGTTTCAATACCAGCCATCTCAGAATGAGAGGCCGGTAGAGTATGTGTATAATTTCTATAGAATGAAACAGGTGTCTGTTGAGAGATACCCGAGTGGCTGGAGGGGTTAATGTGCACTGTTGAGATGACAGTGGCTATTTCAACACGAAAGCTGACAATGCCAGCTCCGATGGCAGGTGTAGCTTCCCAGCTTTTTGGGCTTGGGGGACCCTCAGCACTCTCTTTTTCTTTTCTCACCTCTCTCTCCTTTACCACTATCTCTTCTTCTTCTTCCACCTCTTCCTCTTCGTCACATAAGGATAAAAGTCGTATCCTTAATTAGCTTCATCAAGAGGACCCGGTTGATAGCCATATAAAAATTCTGTTTCTGAGTCGAAGGCCTCGGGTAGATTTGGAAATAGATCAGAAAAGCTCAAATCTTCCTCTTCAGCCACCACTGGCTTTTTGGCTTGTTGTTCTTTAGTATTATCACGAACCAGTGGTGCTGCTCCAGGGGTATAATCAATCACATCCAAAGTATCAGAGGCAAAGTTCAGAGCAGTTGCAGCTTTGTTAATTTCACGTGCAGAGGATTCCTGCTGTTGTTCGGGATCAGGAAGCACATTAGAAAATGAATCCATCATTGCCTGGATCTGTGCTGGGTCATACTCTGCCCCTCCCTCACTATGTTTATCACCAACATCCCCTTCACCGCCCCTCTCATCACTTTTATCTCTCGAGTCTCCCCTCTCAGCTTCCCCCGCGGAAGTCTGAGGCCTAGTTACTATTACCTTACTGGGAGCTACCGGCCCTGGGGTAGGTGCAACCGGATCTGGTTGCGCCATAGGGCCAAGTCCTATACTTTCCCTATAAGCTCGTACTACTTCATTTGGTGCACACAGATCTAGAAGAGAACCTTTACATACATGAATTGATTAGGCCAGATTGCATTGTGATTTGGCCTGCGAGGGATTTTCTCATTTCTGTCCATCACGAACTGGACCATCATTGGCAAGAACCTTTGGTACGGCAGAAATCTGCCCTTTGCACGCTTAAGATCGGACAGTTTGCCTTCTACTTGCTGGACAAGATCAAGAAATATTAAAGTGGCATAATCAATGTATAGGTGATTAGCCGCAGCATATATGAGTTTTATCTGGTTGGTGTTAGGATATTCGTATCATGTATGTTTGGGGGTGAGGCACCGTTGAAGAATGGTGAGAAAGGTATAGAATATGGGGTGAAGGTTGGCTCGTTTAAAGTGGGAACGAAGTTGTAAGTCCCCAATGTAACCCATTGCACGAATGCCTGCAAGGGCAGCTGACTCATGAGGCATCTCCTAAAAGTTAAGGAGAGGAGGCCTGCTTCTAGAGGTGGGGAGTTAAAGGATTTCGCGGAGTCGGCTGGCAGTAATGTTGAGGGTAAAGTGGTCTACATCACCACGAATTGAAACTCGACCAATGTTGGGATTGGTATGGGTATGAACTGTATTCCAGAACTGTTGCACATACAACTCAGGAACATGAGTTCCAGAAGTAGATGGATAAAATGTGAGAGCATGGTTTAGTGGGTGTATGCGGAGTATTTCGGTAATAATTGGGAAGTTTGGGTTTCTGAAATTGTTTAGGTTGATGAAGTGGTTGTTATCATGGGTGACTACTGATAGAAATTGGTTTCATGGGTGACTACTGATAGAATCGTCTTCCATAGCCATAATAACTCCTATAAGAATAGCCAATGGGTTAGAAAGTTGAACATTCACATGTGAAGCTTTTGGTCAAAACCCAAAATTTTATAACACCCGAAATTCCTTCATTGATGAAGTGGTAAGTTTTATGAACAAAAATGTGTTTTGACACATGTTTTACAATGAATAAATGTATCTAAACAATTTTATAACACTGAAAATTTTCCCATTTTGCCCATAACATGAAGATCTAGCCAAAAAATGAAATCAAGGCTATCTTCAACCACACGAAGAACACCAAGAACACTTTTCAAATTTTGTGAGTTTTTATTTTATGAAAACATTGTTCTTGTGTTCCTAAGACCCATCTCAAGGCTTGTTGTTGTTAACACCATCGTTTGATGGTCGAACAATGCCTTGGAAGTTCAAAAAGTGTTTTTCCGAGTTCTACAGTAAACAACTTCGTTTTTGTTCATTTGAGTGCGAAGTAAACATGTTTTGTCATGTATTTGATGTATACCTTTAGTAAATGAGCACATTTATCACAAAAATTCAAAATTTTGGCAGCAACGTTTGAACAATATTAACAAAAATCGTAACCGGAGATTCTCATAAATATGAAAATAGGAATGCGTAAAGAATACGTTTACCAACTGTCACCTATTTATAGAAAACAATTTCAAACGGTAACATTTTAAAATTCACGCTCGAAGTGTAACGGGCTTCGAAGGTGAAAAACGCGCTCGAAGTCTTCATTCGAGTACTGTTCACTTCGAAGTCCAAAGGGCTTCGAGTTCGAAGTGTGAAAGCTTCGAACTCGAAGGAGGTTGATTCTAGTCACTGTTCATGTTTGCTCGAAGTGTATAGGGACTGTTTGGAATTCGAAGTCTACTAGCTTCGAGTTCATGCTAGTAGACACGCTCGAAGTGAACGTGGATTTCATGATTACGTATTCGAAGTCAGCTAACTTCGAATTGACTCCTCCGAACACGCTCGAATTGACCTTGGACTTAATGACTTCGTATTCGAAGTCCATTGACTTCGAATTGTCCAAAGAGGCGCTCGAAGTGAGCTTGGAATTAATGGTTTCGAGCTCGAAGTGCTCTGATTTTCGAATTTGAATTAAAGAGTGCTCAAAGTCCACTTTTGATTATTTGCTTCGTGTTCGAAGTCCATTGACTTCGAATCAAATTTGTGAATTCGAAGAGAATAAAATCTTTTTATATTTTTCAATTTTTAAAGAAATAAAACATATTTTTGATATTTTTATTTGTTTTGTGAATTTTTTGGTATTTTCTTTGATTTTTGAAATGTTTTTGCATTTTCTATGTTTTTCTAAATGTTTTTGTATTTTATTTGATTTTCTCCCCCTACAAGTATGCGTAACTTGTACGAATGATTGACACTCCCCCTCAAATTGTGCTTGGTGTATCTGCAACATGAACAAACAAAGTGAACTATCCACTCAATAAATGACTGAGAGTTAGACTAATGGTTTAGTAAACAGATCAGCCAGTTGATCATCAGTCTTGAGATATTGAAGTTCTATTAGACCTTTTTCCACATTATCTTTAATAAAATGATACCGTATGTCAATGTGTTTGGTCTTTGAGTGGTGGACTGGATTGTATGAGATGGCAATGGCAGATTGTGAATCACACAATAAAGGTATCTTGTCATAGTGTAGGTCAAAGTCAGAGAGTTGAGTCCTAACCCACAAACTTTGAGAGCAGCACATTGCAGCAGCAACATATTCAGCCTCAGTAGTTGAAGTAGAGACACAATTATGTTTCTTAGAAGCCTAACACACTAACTGATCTCCCAAAAAGTGTGCACTGCTAGATGTACTCTTTCTGTCAAGCATGCAACCAACATAGTCGGCATGTGAATAGGCATATAATTGTAGACTAGAATCCCTTGGATACCATAGACCTAGATCAGGAGTACCCTTGAGATACTTGAATATTCTTTTGACTGCCATCAGATGTGATTCCTTTGGATTAGCCTAGAATCTAGCACATAAGCATGTAGAGAACATTATATCTGGCCTACTAGCCGTTAGATACAGTAATGAGCCAATCACACCCCTATAAGTTTATAAATCAGCTGCTTTTCCGTCAAGATCAGCAGACAGTTTAGCTTTTGAAGACATGGGGGTAGATAGTGAAGAACAACTAAGCATATCATACTTCCTCAACAAGTCTTTAATCTACTTGGATTGACTAATGAAGATGCCATGACATAGCTGTTTCACTTGTAAGCCGAGAAAGAAATTCATCTCTCCCATCATACGCATCTGAAAACGATTTTGCATGGTATATGCAAACTCATCATTGTACTTTTGGTTTGAAGAACCAAAAATGATGTCATCCACATAAATTTTTACTAAGATTAAATCCTTTCCTTTGGCTTTGGTGAACAGAGTGGTGTCGGTTTTTCCTTTGATGTATCCCTCACTCAACAAATATTCAGACAGGACATCATACCAAGCTCTCGGGGCTTGTTTTAGTCCATATAGGGCTTTGTCTAGAATATAAACATGGTGAGGGTATTTGGGATTGACGAAGCCTTCTAGCTGAGACACATATACCTCCTCCTTGAGGATACCATTTAAAAATGTTGTCTTAACGTCCATTTGAAAAACCTTGAATATTTTATAGGCAGCATAGGCTAAGAAGAGTCAAATAGCGTCTATCCTAGCTACAGAAGCAAAGGTTTCATCATAGTCGATTCCCTCCTGTTGGTTGTAACCCTTAGCAACCAGCCTAGCTTTGTTTCTAACCATTGTTCCATCAGAATCCCGTTTGTTCTTAAAAATCCACTTGGAACCAACCACTGATTTTCCTTCTGGAAGTGGTACCAATCTCCAAACTTTGAGTCTTTCGAACTGGTTAAGTTCTTCTTGCATTACAATGACCCAATCTGCATATTATAAAGCATCGGAGACTTTGGTTGGTTCTATCATAGATAGGAAACTTGAATAAAGACACTCATTTTCCGTTGCAGAACGAGTTCTTACTCCATCTTGAACATTGCCTATTATTTGAGATTCGGGGTGCGATTGTGTCCATCTTATTCCTCGGGGGTTTTGGATCGGAGGAAAGAAGTCATTTAAACGATTGGAGAGTTCAATGTCTTCCTCTGTTGATATTGGGTCTGAATCATAGACTGGAGTTCCCTCATAAACCGGCTCATGAGGAACTATGAATGGATTGACAGTTGATGTAGACGGAGAATCCATGGTTGGATACGAAGACGAGTTGTCAACCTCCATGCAGTTGTAGCAGGAGACACTGCATCATTCCTGTCACCAGCATTTTGAACATTAGATTCAGACTGTAAGAAATCAAATAAGAAATCTAAGTTGTGTTCGGATTAGTTTGGATTTTTATTTGTTTCTTTTCTATGAAGTACTAGTCTTGAACTGACTTGTCTAGAAGCAACTTCACTTCCTTTTTGAAATGTGTTAACATCCAACATGTCGTCGAATGTAACATTTATACTTTCCATAACACAGTTAGTTCTTTTTTTTAACACTCTGTAGGATTTTGACTCATGTGAATAACCTAGGAAAATTTCTTCATCAACCTTGGCTTCGAATTTCCCTAGATTATCCTTTTCATTGAGTACAAAGCACCTATTACCAAATATACGAAAATATTTGATATTAGGTACAATGCCATTTTCTAATTCATATGGTGTTTTATTGAAACACTTATGTATGAAAAAATGATTCTGTGTGTAACACGCAATGCTGACGGCTTCAGCCTAATAGGAAGGCGGGAGACCAGAGTAAGCAAGCATGGTATGAGCAGCCTTAACCAGAGTTCGGTTGCGACGTTCCACCACTCCATTCTATTATGGAGTGTATACTGCAAAAAAATGATGAGTGATCCCCACGAGGTCAAGGTAGTCAGACAAGCATTTGTTCTTGAACTCAGTTCCATTATCCGTGCGAATGGAGGCAACACTGTGTTCATACTTGTTCTGTTGTTGTTTGATGAAGCTGATGATAGAAGGAGTTTCTTCATCTTTCAACCTTAAGAACTTGACACAAGTATACCTAGAGTAATCATCGACAATTACTAGGATATACTTCTTCCCATTGTGTTTTTGTACTCTCATCGGACCGCATAGATCCATGTGAAGAAGCTCCATTATTTTCTTTGTACTGGAGATTTGCTTGACCTTGTGAGAAGAGTGTTTCATCTTCTCTTTTTCACAGTCTGCACACAGATGATCTTTGGAGAATTACAACTTAGGCAGGCCTCTCACCAAATCTCCAGTAACTAGTTTGTTAATGTTGTGGAAGTTGAGATGGGAGAGTTTTCTGTGCCACTGTCAAGTTAAGTCCGATGAGGCCTTGCTGAGTAGACAAACGGAGGTCTTCATGTTGTAGTTATTCCGATCAATTGAATACAAGTTAGACTTTCGTGTTCCCGTGAGAAGTACATCACCTGTTTCTGTTGTCACTAAACATGAATTCTTTTTAAATGTAACCTCCAAATCTTTGTCACAGAACTGGCTAATGCTAAACAGATTATGGCCCTGTCCTTCTACATAACAAACCTTCTTCATTTTGATATTTTTCTTTCCTATATCTCTGTACCCCAGTATCGGTGCAACATTGTCGTTCCCAAAACGGACATTCCCGGAGTACTTGGGAACGAAGTTGTTGAGAAGACGCTTGTCACCGGTCATGTGCTTGGTGCAGCCTGAGTCCAGGTACCAGATATTAGGTTCCTGCACACAGAAAAGAACGAAGGTTTAGGTCCCCATGTTGAAATGGGTTCTTGCTTGTTAGATGAAACACTAGTGTCAACGACGTCTTGAAAGATACAACGTATTCTTTTCTGTGTGTTCCATTGAGTCATTTGTTGTTCTTTGTTAAACATTGAAGTTTTAATCCAGAAATGATCAGGAACAATTTTTGATTCAATGGTTAGAGGGATTTCTCCTCTTTCAAGAATTGGTAGACATTCTATGTCTTTGATGTCCACTACCTGAACCACATCTTTTTGTTGCCAAATTTGAATCATTTTGGGTTTTGCAACTGTTTGAGATTTGGGTTCCTTTTTGGTGGTAACAGGTTGGGGTTTTGATTCTCGCTGTTCGGTTGGCTTTCCTTTTGATCTTGATGTTTTTGAAGAATTTGATTTTCCCTTTGATGAGAGAAATCTGGTACGTTGTATTTGAGATTTCCATGTTTTAGATTTTGTAGTATTCCAAGCCTTCAAAAACTCTCTGTATCCTCCCTTTCTGTATGCTTCTAACTCTTGAATAGTGATTAGTCTATTTGCATAGTTCCAATAATTCATTAGTTTTAAAGCGTGTTTAGTCACCCACTGATGAATGACTATACCATGTGATGTAATAAAGGGGGCAGTTATTTGATTCGACCCTTGTGGTATCCACTTCTCACACGCACTAATTCCCATTTGTTTTCGAAGCCTATCATATTCACACTTGTATTCACAACGTCCATGCAAACACCCATGACTTGTGCAAAAATGTGTGCTTGCTTTCATTTCTTTTGTGGAAATTGAATTACAGTTACTAAAGAAATTCGAAATGTGATGACACATTTTGGAAAAATCAAAACAAGGCTTAGAAAAACTGGGTTTAAAATTTCTTGTGTTTCCATTGGTGCAAACACTCTTCATCCTGTTGTCTTTTCTGCTTACATCTGAAACATTCAAAACGTGGTTAGGTGCGAATGGTTTGGTGTTCTTTTGGACAACTTTTGTTAGTAACTTTGATTTGTTCTTGGAAGAGTGTGTGAGATTGGCTTTGGGAATGGCATTCGGTTGCCTTTTGGTGGTTTCAGTTGATTTATAATGTGACTTTGGAGTCCGTGATTCTTCAACCTTAGATTTCCCTTTTTCTTCTCTGGTATATTTTCGTGTTGGTTGGGAAGTAGATGGAGTGGAAGTGCATGTCAAGATTTACTTTTGACAGTGACATGGAAGACTCTTTCTGATTTATTTATTTCTCTTTCTAAATCATCAGTGATAATGGTTTGATAATAATAAGCTACAAGCATTTCGAGTTGCCTTTGTAATACCATATGAGGTATATATATTCGGGCTTCCAGAACTGCTTGCGGCTTTTTGAGATCATGAGGATAGGTGAAACCATTGGACTCATTTGTTGTACTGAGCTTTTGAGACTCATATGAGACAGAATCATTTAATTCCTGATAATTAAAATAAATTTCAGATTTTAGTGGAGTGTTTCTTTTAAAATCTTCTTCCACAACCTCTTTTTCTCGTCCAACAAATACCATTTTGTTAGTGATTCCAGCATTCATTAAGTTAAAATCATATAATTGTTTGGCTGCCACTTTCTCACTGATTCGTGGGTTTTCAAATCCAAGACCATCATAGGTCCATTTTGAGAATTTTCTTTCTTTGGATTTATTGAGAAAAATGGTTTATTCAGTTTGACCCCATTTTATCAGTGTGTCTTCAAGCTCTTTGATTTTTTAGCACAGTTCACCCTTTTCCTTGAGAATAAATTGTGCGTTATTTTCGGCGCTGATCTTTTCTGCTTTAAGGTCATGTAATTGGGTGCTCATGTTTGCAGTTAGCTCAATGAGTTCATTTTCTTTTTCAATGATTTTCGTTTTGAGTTCCTCAATTTCTCTATCAACATATATTGATTCCATTTGTTGATTTCTTATTACTTCTTTTAGCTTCTCTTTGTTTAATTTTGATTTTAGTACCTTTTTCTCTAACTTTTTCATTCGTCATATGATGATCTGAACATGTTCCATGCTCAGACCACAACCTGTAATGGAGTTAGAGTGTACCTCATCATCATCATTTGCAACATCAAGCCCTTCATCATCAAAGTTGTCATAATGAGCCTCGGGCTCTGCTTCATCATCAGTAAACACATCTTCAATGTCTGCCATTAGGAAAAATTGAGCTTGTGCCTCCTCCTCGAGATCACTATCATCAGTGTCAGTGAGGAATTGGTCTTCTTCCACCAGCATGGCCCTTCCTGAACTCTTCCTTTTGGCCAGCCTGAGCTTTTGCTTATACTACTCAGCGTCCTTCTTCTTTTTTTTTGTGTAGTCTTGTATGAAGTGGCCATTTCCCCCACAATTGTAGCATTTTCGATCTTCTTTTCTCTCCTCCTTGGCAATCCTTGGTTTCTCAGCCACCTTATAGTTTTCTGGTCTTTGAGACCCAGATGTGTACCTTTGGCAATTGTTGGTTTTAGAGTACCTATTCTTGAAAGCCTTGGTGATGAATGACATGGCCTTGATGACTTGTTCCATTTCCGTACCATCTGATTCATCAGATTCTAAGTCAGATAAAGCCACTTGCTTGAACTTCTGAGTTCTGGAGGACTCGCGGGGGGATGGTTCTGAAGCAACTAGGGCTAAGGGGTCAGCAGAGAGTCTGGGTGATGACTTTGAGACCTCATCTTGGTATTGCTGAAGATCCTAAAAAATGTTGTGGTATGTGACAATTGTCAGGTTTCGGTTGATGTGTTTGTACAGCTTGACATGCTCTTTCCATTATGGTCCTAGAGCACAAAGAAACACGCAATTGATATCGAAATCTGTCCTTTCAACCTTGTTTGTCCTGAGTTCATTCTGGAGCTTGCAGAAGCGTCTGTAAGTGTTAATTAACAGTTCGTTCTCCCTGGCAGTAAATTCGTGAAACATGTTCACCAATTGTGTTCTTTTTATATGTTCTCCTTGCTCAGTTTCTTGCAATTGACGTTTGATCTCATCCCAGATCTCTTTAGCAGTAGCTAAGCGGTTAACCTTCATGTACATCTCAGATGATAAACCTTGTTTGAGATAATACTTATCCAACCTATCAGACTTCTTTCTTTCTTTCTTTCTCAGTAGCTGTTAACTCATCATGAGTATTCTCTCTCACTGTTCCAACAATTGGAGGGTTGTTGTCAGGTTATGCATCCATGATTCTGTAGAATTTCTTTTCTACGTTGAGAATAGAATCGATCATCATTTCACCATAAATTTCATTATGTTGCAGAAAATCCATGAACCTTCCTTTGCATACTAGATAGTAATTGCGGAAGAGAACTGGGGGTTTGGAGTTTGTGCCAATGGCCAATATCTCATTGGAACTTGACATTTTGATTTAATTACTTGAAAGTTTCAAAGTGATCGTTAACTTGGAAAAAGTTGGGTGATTGGGTTCGAAGATGGTTCCTTCGAATTAGAAGTACTGGTTCGAAGTGGTGACTTCGAATTGAACAATGAATTTGAAGTGAATGTTCTTTTGAATTCGAAGTGAAGGAATTAAGGAATTCGAGGTGAACTTGGATGTTGACTTCGAATGGAACAGTAGTACTTGGTTTTCTAAGTGTTTTAAAAGTGGTTTCGAAGATGTGTTCGAATGCGAAGTGAACAAATGGAATAGTAGATGTCAATCCTCGAATGGATGTATGCGATAGTGTTTTGAGCAAATGATCTTCGAATGCGAAATGTGATAAGGCAAATTTGTTTCGAATTGTATTTGGAATGGACACGCTCGAAGTCAAGGCTATGTCTTCGAAGTGGGTTAGTAACTTGATTAATGCGCTCGAAGTCAATGTGATAGAGTATCTTTTGAATTCGAAGTGTACTTGTGAACTTATATCAGCTCGAAGTTGTCTAGGATTTCAAACTTGAAATTTGTGATGTTGATTTCGAGCTCGAAGTGTTTAAGGCTTCGAACTTCGAAGTGTGCTTTCTTTGAATTGTGATGATTTGATGCGCTCGAAGTCTATGTAACCAACAAATTCCGGATTTCACGGGATCCGTCTTCAACTGCCTTGCTCGAAGTCTTCTTTGCTCTACTAGACACGCTAGAACTCAACAGTAAACACCAAAAACTTCGAAAAATTAATCCCACTCGATCAAACACTCAGATCTTGACTGTTCTTCGTCATCTTCAAATGTTCTTGACAGAAATTTCAATCCTTATCAAATACAATGAAAAACCAATCTATTTTTATACCCTCTTGGTCGCAATTCCTTGTAGATCAATAATATTCCAATTAATCCATCATTCAAATTAAATCAGATGAACTATTGAAGCAAAAACCGTAGATTTATTCCACGAAAAACTTCAAGTACTCATTCGATTTTGATCCAACTCAAATCATAAATGATTGTTTCGAATATAGAATTCATTTTGAGATGAATAGGATCAATTTCAATGCCAAAAACACTCAAACCTTCATAGCTTCGATTTCTGAACAGTAGCTTTCTTCGATGATGTTTGTTAATCAATGATTTACCCAATCAAGAGCCAACTTAGATCAAGTTAGGCTCTGATACCAATTGAAAGATCAAATCGATGACCAATAAACCTTCAAGTAATCAATAGTGAGATGAATATTGAGAGAGAGAATTGCACACACTTCACGTTAAAATGATATTGCATATATGGCTCAAACTTACAAGTGATGCCATGCCTAAGGGACTAATAGCCTATTTATAGGCTACACCTACCACATGGGCTTTATGGGCTTTTTTACATTTTACTAATATTAACAGCTTCTCCATTGTAGCATCAATAACGTATGCTAAATAAGAGTCACAACCTTTGGAAATGGACTTCTGAGCTTTAATCATGGAGACTATGGGAATATCAGAATCCCGTCGTTCTCCTCAAGCGACAACATAAGATCCATCAGATATAGGGATCTTAATCATCTTCTTGGAACAGAGAATCTCAACATCGCGCTTGCTGAGCCAATCCATCCCGACTACAACATCGAAGCCCGCAATAGGCATAATGAAAAAGGAAATAGGGATACTACTCACATCAATATAAATCAAAATGATCGGGACTTTCTCTGTACCAGAGACTACTTTGCCATCAACAACCTCTACTCTGAGTGGCTCAGTCAATGGAACGACAGATAATTGCAATCTTCTACGGCACGCCACAGATACAAAGTAGTAGGTAGCTCCAGAATCAAATAATACACAAGCAGGGATATAATTAATAAGGAAAGTACCCGTGATGACATCCCCTGCTGCTTTAGCCTCTTCCGCAGTCATCTGGAATGCCCTCCCCTTAGCGCAAGGCATATCTTCTCTTTTCTGGCCCTAGAAGACCCTTTAGCTCCAGCACCATGTCTTTCTGGACAGTCAGTCATCTTGTGCCCAGGCTTGTGGCACCGATAACAAACATCCTCTTTGAAACCACAGTCAGTACTAGCGTGGCCCTTTTGCCCACACGTCCAGCATCATCTGGTAACACTTGAACAATCACCAGCATGATAAGTACGACACTGAGAACACCAAGGAGTGTCAGGTCTCGGCTTCTTCGAAGTCTCAGTCTTCCCGCCTGTAGAGGATTGTCCTTTGGAAGATTCGCCCTTGCAATGGATGCGGTCTCCTTCCATTTGTCGGGCTATTTCAAAAGCCCAATCCAAATTAGCAACAACTCGTACATGAGGGAGAAATTCCAACGGCAAGGTCGCCACAAACCTCCTTATCTTGGTGGTCTCATCAGGGATCAGATGGGGAACGAACCTCATTTTATCAGTAAACGCAGTGATGAGTTCTTCCATGGTTTTATTCCCCTTCTGGAGATCAGTAAACTCCCTCTCCATTCTTTCCATATCATACTCTGTGCAATACTTCTTCAGCAACTTCTTAAGAAAATGCTCCCAAGAAAGAGCACCTAATACCTCCTTGCTAACAGAGGCCTTCACAGTGTCCCACCAGAAAATGGCGCGACCCTTCAGCATACGTACTGCGTATTTCACACAGTACTCCGGTTCACACTCGCATGATTCAAACGTTGGCTCCATTTCACGGAGCCACTGAATAATAACTGTGGGGTTATCACTCACCTCAAACGTTGGAGGCTTGCAATATAGAAACTTCTTATAAGAACAAGTCTTGTGGGGCTTGTTCAATGTAGCCTGCAATAGGAGCTCTTTTGCTACACGTAGCTCTTCCTCCAAACGTCTGATATAAGCAGTCTGATCAGGCTCAGGTGTGCCACCTCCGATATTGTGCTGAGAACGTTCATCCTCAGCCTGATGAAGCATATGAGAAGCCTCATCTTCCATCTCTTTCAGCGCTTGTTCGGTATTGCCACGTTCGGCAGACATCTTTCAAACTTCTATATAACAGAGAAAGAGCAGTTAACACTCTCACTCAATCCCCCCATAGGAACACTTATTTATGGTCGGGTCCGAGTTTGAGATCAAATACTCTTACAAGTATCCAATTCACTCAAACTTAGGCTCTCATACCTAATTGTAACACCGCTTTCGAAAACATCAACTTTAATGATAAATCAGATTTAGCAGCGGAAATTTTTCTTTTTAAAAGCAACAACAGTTAATTACATCATTATCGTTTCCAAAATATACGTTGGTGTTACCTAACACATGAACCGACCATAATATCAATTTACATTATATATCAAAATAAAGTGTTCCAACCCACAAAGGTTATTTACATCAAAAGCCACCCGCCTCACCAGGCCTTCTAGTCTTTACCTGAAAAGGGGCAACATAGCACCATTAGCTAACAACTTAGCTAGTAAGTACATACATATCATAAGCATCAATACAGTAAGTCATGCAACATACATATCATACATAAACAATCAATGCTAGCTTACCACAAAGCGGTGTGCTGACAAGATCAATAAGAGTCATGTCTTGCATGGTAATCAATCCTGCACAACAACTCAGACCGGGGGATCAGACACGACCAACCACGCTGGTGGGGGAGCATAAAGCAGTCCACCAAACATTGTTTCAGAGTCAAAGACTCCTCAAGTAATCCATCTACAACCGGCTGATTACCACTCACATTAAGGCACGACGGTTCTGCAAAACATACGATCCGGGATGCCTCCCGTATCACCGTGAAACCCCGAAGTACTCATGGGATCCAGTTACAACCGACTGACCTTAACCATGCTTCAGAAAGTCTACAGACAGTGCACATACACACATATATACATATGATCCCATAGGGATCCATCATCTTACATGCAACTTTAATCAGTTATTCATTCGTACATATCATCATGTATTAACTAAGCGGTTCAGGTCTGGACCCACTGGCATGCACCTAATATACATCTTAACATCATTTAAGTCATACATTTACCTCTTGAAGCATACCTGCAAAAATAAGTTAGATATACATAATACAATCATGTAGTCATCTAGCATACAAGCCTTACTCTACTGAATCTCATGAAAGCAAGTACTCACCTATGTGATTTACAATGCACAGGTATTTCTTTTGGTCTTGCTAACACAACAAGTTCACCTAGAACATTATTACTTACATTAATCATTTATACATACAATACAAGACTACAATACAAACATAGGAACTTGACTTTGGAATTTGTACAAATCCGCCAAAACTGTCGGATTTGGGAAATCTGATGGTTCCTGCGGATTTGAGAAATCCAACACTTACAACCCCTGAAATCCGACATCTATCTAGTGGATTCCAACACTTGGGAATCGAACATGCATACGAAATCCAACACTTGCGGATTTTGACACATAGAAGGAAATCCGCGACATGAATCCGACATTCTAGCGGATTCCGATAATGAAATTCGAGACATGCGGAAATCCGATACTTCTATCGGATTCCGGCACTTGCGGATTTCACCAAATTAGCAGTTTTCAACAATAGCGGATTCCGACACGTTCAAAGGACTCAGAATCCGACATCTTCATAGTCTGAAATTCTGACAACCTCATAAATCATTTTACCAACTTAATGCTTGTTGGTTTTACGCCTAGAACACCTTAGAACTTCATGTTCTATCCATACACTCTTCTTAAACACCCCAAATCCAAAAAAGAACACCAACTATGCAAACCCCACTTAGAAAGTAAGTTTTCATGTTCTTCACAGATGTTCTTGTATGATTTTGTGTTTCTAACATGTATACAATCTTCAAATACATCTAAATTTATGATACTAACCTTCTGTAATTTGACAACAATTGCTTCTTCCTTCCTTCTTCTAAAATCCGAGAGGAGAGAGAGAAGTGTGTGTTTGTGCGTTTCTTTCTTGCAACTTCTTTGACTTGTAAAGTCAACTAGAAGCACATGCATGCATATATATATTTATCTTATCCAGAGGCGGTTGCCTCTGGATTACTTCATCATAGGTTTTTCTTTTAACTAACTAATTAGTACATATATACAAAAACATATATATTCAACATACACGTACACAAAATACACATAGCATACATACCTTCAATTAACATTAACACTTCAAATAAACATAACAAGTACATACAAATAAAACACTCGCCTATTACATTAACTACACACACGAAATTAGTACTTACAACTAGGCCCAAGATGAGGATGTTACATATATAAACCTCAGGAATTCATGAACATCATTTAAAAACATCAAACAAACAAAATCCACTTGTTCATGCTTAAACTTTAAAACAAACATCAATTAACCTTTCTTTGATTCAAACAACCTCAAGTTCTTCAATCTTTTTCTTCTTTCCAAGAACTCACGAGAGAGTAAGTGTGTGTGTTTGTATGTGTGTTTTCTAGTTTGACTAATATTTGTCAACCTTTAAACATACAAACATGTTTGCCTCTGGATTTCTTTATTTAATATCTTAATTATCTTTTCTATATTAACAGACACACACATACATATATATATATATATATATCTTTTAATCACACTAATACACATTTATAAATATATATACATATACATAAAACACATCCAATCAACTTTAATACATATATATAACTTGGAATATTTACATATTCTACTAACTTACATTCGCATATATACATATTACAACTAAGCCCAAATCAAGGATGTTACACCAATCATCTCCTATCTGTTTTTGTCTTTTTTGTTTAGATCTAACAGGTTTCTCTCTTAGACATTCATCCCACCACGGTCGGTCTACACCACAACATGATAGTCGACTTCCACTACACCACGACTATTAGCTTCATCGAATAGATCTAAGAGAGAAAAAAGGAGAGATGTTTGTCAATGTAAATTTTATATCAGAACTTGAAGAGTCAAACGTCGTCAGCCGCACCCAACCATTCTGGCTTCGTCTCCTCCACATAGGGTGCTTCTTCTTTGCCGCCTCTTTGGCAATCGACCCTAAAGATGAAATCTACAACCGGCGAGAAGTTATACTGAGTTGGTAATGGTTATGAAAGTGAGGGTGTTCTTGGATCGCTATTCCGATGACGGTGATTGTGATGAACATGTATATTCATTGAGGTATTTTGGATCTGCAACTATGTTGAATTACTTAATGCCCATCCGATGATTATGAAAAAGAAATAGAAACCGAGAAGATCAAAGAGGAAAAAAAACTTTTAACAGATGATGTGATGGCATTGATGGGAGGAGAGTCAGGAGACCCATCTCTCTCCAATTAATCATCCCAAAAAAAGATAAAGAAAAAAAGAGGCACAATGATTCTAAGTAGATTAATAAAAAGGCCTCATAAAAATATCAAGTCCTTTTGTGTAACTACTATCACGTTTTTTAGTGGTTAGAGGTAGTTTTATTTAAAAAAATTTAATGGTTAGAAGTTGTTTTATTTAAATTAATCAGTGGTCCAAATTGCATGAGAGCTTGATCCAATGACTAGCTAAATTCAAGACTTTAAACGATCGAGACTAAAAGTGAACACGATCCAACGGCTGAGAATGAAAGTGATATGTTGACGGTTACACTCACTGGCAACCATATATATATATATATATATATATATATATATATATATATATCTCTTGATCTAATAAATTTTTTTTATTTTTTACTCTTGTCTTTTTTATATGTATTATTATGTTAAAAAAATATGACTTTTTTATTATTAATCTTGTATTTCAAATTATATAATTCATTTTTTTATTTTAAAATAAGTTATAGATCTAAAAACTATAGCATATAAATTAAATACGTCATGAAACAACTCGCGTCTTCTTTTAAAAAATACAAATATATGAGCAAAATATTAAAATATGCAATGGTAGTAGTCTTCTTTGGTATCGGACCCTTCGAGTCAACCATCTGACGGTGTGGATTAAGATCATGTTACGGACAGTTTTGCAACATTTCTTTATAACGATCCCAAGCATCATATAGGGTTTCATCATGTGACTGCATGAAATTTTGGATTTGTATTTTTAATGTAACAACTTTGGAAGGTGGGCTGAATTACCTAACTAACCGGGTATTCAAATCCTCCCATGTCCAAATAGTAGGCTCGGATTTTAACCAACGTTTGGTGTTGTAATGCGCTAATTTATAAAACTGATAATCATGTCTACAACCCCATATGATAATTCAAATATGAAAGTTTACATTAAAAGCGGAAGCATACTAACTATGAAAATTAGTTTGCTGAAAATATACACACATATGTACTACCACAAGTTTGATAAAAAGAATCTTGTCTTTTAAATAACCAAGCGTTAAGTGCTTCAAAAAGCTTTATTAAAATAGTAGTCAAACAGGAGCTTTGCCCTTGCCCTTGTTGTGCCCTGTGCTAGATTGTTAATTATATAAACACGCGTATAAGATCACTTGTATATCAAAAACATGTCAGCCTCTAGTTCTAGACCAAGGGTAGCAAACTGAGTCACAATACTATATTAATTATGAGCCCCTACTGCACAGAGTAGTATGCTGATCAACACTTATGAATAATACATGAATGTATTATTATGTAATAACACACATGCTGCATATATGAAGAATAGTGTAAAAGATTCACCTTATAACTGGTTTATGTAATTAGCAATGTAAATCACTTGATAAGGTGTCCGAACACGATCCTACATATATAACATAACACCATATAATTAAAAACACATTCTGATCTCAACTGGGGCCTACACGGGCCGTGTCCCCTATACCCTACACGATCAACAACAAAAACACCATATGACAGAATTCGGTTGCCCTACACGAGCCGTGTACCCCCTACACGAGGCATGTACCTCATATACTACATGACCATGCATGTCAACATGGCATGTCAACATGGCATGTCACTGCCTTTAGCCCCTACATGGTTCGTATACCTATAAACGGACCGTGTACATGACCGAACTGCACAGACGCTGTTTTCCGCCCATTTTTTTCCCGTTCTCAATTTTGATCGATTTATGTTGTAACACCTTGATTTTCAGTACAAATTTAAACCTTTTTTTTTAAAACAACCATTGATAACCCATAATCAGTTTATACATTGTACATAAAGTGTTTCGGAAGCTCTATCTTGACTTACAAAAGATTGGTGTTACGTGTTGTCTTAATTACACGGAATTAATCAACGAATAAACAAGAAAAGAGTAGCTAACACGCACACAAACATGTATCCAATAGGTCGTATCATTAGGTTCCCAAAATCTTCCACCCGCCTCACACGCAATATGCTACTATTTATTTGTGGATACAAAAACATTTACAATAACATAATTGTTAACATAGAGCTAGTGAGTGTACCATAAATAGTTTAGAAATAAGAACAAGTCATCGTTGTTGGGTTTTCGTGGTCCAAAAACACAGCGGAAGCAAAACGAGTAGAAAATATGTTTCAAAATTTGAGCACAAATGTGCCCACCATATGGACCAAAACTCTAAAAATGATTTAGCAACAAAATAAAGATACAAAGAAATAGTGTCATACCCTTGAAGCTATCTTCTTTGTATAAGTGGATTTGGAGTTTGGAAGTTGTGTGTACTAACGTGTACACCTCTATCGAAGTCCACGCCAAGAAGTGATTGTCTCCCACTTGCTAGAGTGTTAGATATGCCAATCTAAACACCACAAATAGTCTAACACACAAAGTACCAAAGCCTTGAGTTCCTCTTTGTGTGTATGAGAGAATTATGTGCAATATGTATATATTTGTGAATCAAGTTCAAGGAACACAACACTAAAACTTCTTGTGGCTTATATATAGCTCAAATTTGAACTCAAAAACCATCCACCCTAATCAGCCTTAAAAGCTGATTAAAGAAGCTGTTACTACACAAGGCACGACCGTGCCTCACAAGGCACGGGCGTGCCAACCCAAAAGGCCACGCCCAACTTGGGCTCGTGCCTGTCCATTGGGCTCAGGGCACGGGCGTACCTAGCCACAGGCCACGCCCAAGTCACGCCTGAGTTGGGCTCATGCCTGCCCGTAGGGCACGGCCATACCTCGTAGAGGCACGGGCGTGCCTTGGCCCACCAAAACCAGTTTCTGGTTTTCTCTCTCATTCGACCATCCGTGATGTCGGAATCGATACTTGGCGTGTGACCCAATAGGCCCTTGCTTCATCAGCCATGATACCAACTCGTGTGTATGTCAGTAGGCATAATCCAACAGACTCCCACTTGCACTTGACAAACTCACGAAAGGTAGGTCATGGAACATGATCAACCCCAAATCATTCACGATTATGTTTCTCGATATAGACTAACTATGACTAAGAACACAAGTTGCACAATTGATCCATTATCAATTCAACTTGAGCACGGCCATGCATTTTGTTTGATTGTCATCAACTTACTCAACGAGGGGCCTAAGGATATCTCTAAAAAGAGGAACGAATACCTTTGACTACATCGCCCTATCATAATAACAAGTTCTTGCCTAAAAACTTCCCTTATAACAGCTAGTTACGAACTGCGTTAGAAAGCAATCTAAACAAGTCCATGTTAATAATCAAGCAATGCATGCATCTCT